>OY804580.1:100376594-101576594 GCA_963680875.1 Bathymodiolus brooksi
AAGAAGAAGAAAAACACAAAGAAACTGACAACATAGGGCACACAAGAAGAAGAAAAACACAAAGAAACTGACAACATAGGGTACACAAGAAGAAGAAAAACACAAAGAAACTGGTAACATAGGGTACACAAGAAGAAGAAAAACACAGAGAAACTGACAACATAGGGTACACAAGAAGAAGAAAAACACAGAGAAACTGACAACATAGGGTACACAAGAAGAAGAAAAACACAGAGAAACTGGCAACATAGGGTACACAAGAAGAAGAAAAACACAGAGAAACTGGCAACATAGGGTACACAAGAAGAAGAAAAACACAGAGAAACTGACAACATAGGGCACACAAGAAGAAGAAAAACACAGAGAAACTGACAACATAGGGCACACAAGAAGAAGAAAAACACAGAGAAACTGGCAACATAGGGTACACAAGAAGAAGAAAAACACAGAGAAACTGACAACATAGGGCACACAAGAAGAAGAAAAACACAGAGAAACTGACAACATAGGGTACACAAGAAGAAGAAAAACACAGAGAAACTGGCAACATAGGGTACACAAGAAGAAGAAAAACACAGAGAAACTGACAACATAGGGTACACAAGAAGAAGAAAAACACAGAGAAACTGACAACATAGGGTACACAAGAAGAAGAAAAACACAAAGAAACTGACAACATAGGGCACACAAGAAGAAGGAAAACACAGAGAAACTGACAACATAGGGTACACAAGAAGAAGAAAAACACAGAGAAACTGACAACATAGGGTACACAAGAAGAAGAAAAACACAAAGAAACTGACAACATAGGGCACACAAGAAGAAGAAAAACACAGAGAAACTGGCAACATAGGGTACACAAGAAGAAGAAAAACACAGAGAAACTAACAACATAGGGCACACAAGAAGAAGAAAAACACAAAGAAACTGACAACATAGGGCACACAAGAAGAAGAAAAACACAAAGAAACTGACAACATAGGGTACACAAGAAGAAGAAAAACACAGAGAAACTGGCAACATAGGGCACACAAGAAGAAGAAAAACACAGAGAAACTGGCAACATAGGGTACACAAGAAGAAGAAAAACACAGAGAAACTGACAACATAGGGCACACAAGAAGAAGAAAAACACAAAGAAACTGACAACATAGGGTACACAAGAAGAAGAAAAACACAGAGAAACTGACAACATAGGGCACACAAGAAGAAGAAAAACACAGAGAAACTGGCAACATAGGGTACACAAGAAGAAGAAAAACACAGAGAAACTGGCAACATAGGGTACACAAGAAGAAGAAAAACACAAAGAAACTGGTAACATAGGGTACACAAGAAGAAGAAAAACACAGAGAAACTGACAACATAGGGTACACAAGAAGAAGAAAAACACAGAGAAACTGACAACATAGGGTACACAAGAAGAAGAAAAACACAGAGAAACTGGCAACATAGGGTACACAAGAAGAAGAAAAACACAGAGAAACTGGCAACATAGGGTACACAAGAAGAAGAAAAACACAGAGAAACTGACAACATAGGGCACACAAGAAGAAGAAAAACACAGAGAAACTGACAACATAGGGCACACAAGAAGAAGAAAAACACAGAGAAACTGACAACATAGGATACACAAGAAGAAGAAAAACACAAAGAAACTGACAACATAGGGCACACAAGAAGAAGAAAAACACAGAGAAACTGACAACATAGGGCACACAAGAAGAAGAAAAACACAGAGAAACTGGCAACATAGGGTACACACGAAGAAGAAAAACACAGAGAAACTGACAACATAGGGCACACAAGAAGAAGAAAAACACAGAGAAACTGACAACATAGGGTACACAAGAAGAAGAAAAACACAGAGAAACTGGCAACATAGGGTACACAAGAAGAAGAAAAACACAGAGAAACTGACAACATAGGGTACACAAGAAGAAGAAAAACACAGAGAAACTGACAACATAGGGTACACAAGAAGAAGAAAAACACAGAGAAACTGACAACATAGGGCACACAAGAAGAAGAAAAACACAGAGAAACTAACAACATAGGATACACAAGAAGAAGAAAAACACAAAGAAACTGACAACATAGGGCACACAAGAAGAAGAAAAACACAGAGAAACTGGCAACATAGGGTACACAAGAAGAAGAAAAACACAGAGAAACTAACAACATAGGGTACACAAGAAGAAGAAAAACACAGAGAAACTGACAACATAGGGTACACAAGAAGAAGAAAAACACAGAGAAACTGACAACATAGGGTACACAAGAAGAAGAAAAACACAGAGAAACTGGCAACATAGGGTACACAAGAAGAAGAAAAACACAGAGAAACTGACAACATAGGGCACACAAGAAGAAGAAAAACACAGAGAAACTGACAACATAGGGCACACAAGAAGAAGAAAAACACAGAGAAACTGACAACATAGGATACACAAGAAGAAGAAAAACACAAAGAAACTGACAACATAGGGCACACAAGAAGAAGAAAAACACAGAGAAACTGACAACATAGGGCACACAAGAAGAAGAAAAACACAGAGAAACTGGCAACATAGGGTACACACGAAGAAGAAAAACACAGAGAAACTGACAACATAGGGCACACAAGAAGAAGAAAAACACAGAGAAACTGACAACATAGGGTACACAAGAAGAAGAAAAACACAGAGAAACTGGCAACATAGGGTACACAAGAAGAAGAAAAACACAGAGAAACTGACAACATAGGGTACACAAGAAGAAGAAAAACACAGAGAAACTGACAACATAGGGTACACAAGAAGAAGAAAAACACAGAGAAACTGACAACATAGGGCACACAAGAAGAAGAAAAACACAGAGAAACTAACAACATAGGATACACAGGAAGAAGAAAAACACAAAGAAACTGACAACATAGGGCACACAAGAAGAAGAAAAACACAGAGAAACTGACAACATAGGGCACACAAGAAGAAGAAAAACACAGAGAAACTGGCAACATAGGGTACACAAGAAGAAGAAAAACACAGAGAAACTGACAACATAGGGCACACAAGAAGAAGAAAAACACAGAGAAACTGACAACATAGGGTACACAAGAAGAAGAAAAACACAGAGAAACTGGCAACATAGGGTACACAAGAAGAAGAAAAACACAGAGAAACTGACAACATAGGGTACACAAGAAGAAGAAAAACACAGAGAAACTGACAACATAGGGTACACAAGAAGAAGAAAAACACAAAGAAACTGATAACATAGGGCACACAAGAAGAAGAAAAACACAGAGAAACTGACAACATAGGGTACACAAGAAGAAGAAAAACACAGAGAAACTGACAACATAGGGTACACAAGAAGAAGAAAAACACAAAGAAACTGACAACATAGGGCACACAAGAAGAAGAAAAACACAGAGAAACTGGCAACATAGGGTACACAAGAAGAAGAAAAACACAGAGAAACTAACAACATAGGGCACACAAGAAGAAGAAAAACACAAAGAAACTGACAACATAGGGCACACAAGAAGAAGAAAAACACAGAGAAACTAACAACATAGGGTACACAAGAAGAAGAAAAACACAGAGAAACTGACAACATAGGGTACACAAGAAGAAGAAAAACACAAAGAAACTGACAACATAGGGCACACAAGAAGAAGAAAAACACAAAGAAACTGACAACATAGGGCACACAAGAAGAAGAAAAACACAAAGAAACTGACAACATAGGGTACACAAGAAGAAGAAAAACACAGAGAAACTGGCAACATAGGGCACACAAGAAGAAGAAAAACACAGAGAAACTGGCAACATAGGGTACACAAGAAGAAGAAAAACACAGAGAAACTGACAACATAGGGCACACAAGAAGAAGAAAAACACAAAGAAACTGACAACATAGGGTACACAAGAAGAAGAAAAACACAGAGAAACTGACAACATAGGGCACACAAGAAGAAGAAAAACACAGAGAAACTGGCAACATAGGGTACACAAGAAGAAGAAAAACACAGAGAAACTGGCAACATAGGGTACACAAGAAGAAGAAAAACACAAAGAAACTGGTAACATAGGGTACACAAGAAGAAGAAAAACACAGAGAAACTGACAACATAGGGTACACAAGAAGAAGAAAAACACAGAGAAACTGACAACATAGGGTACACAAGAAGAAGAAAAACACAGAGAAACTGGCAACATAGGGTACACAAGAAGAAGAAAAACACAGAGAAACTGGCAACATAGGGTACACAAGAAGAAGAAAAACACAGAGAAACTGACAACATAGGGCACACAAGAAGAAGAAAAACACAGAGAAACTGACAACATAGGGCACACAAGAAGAAGAAAAACACAGAGAAACTGACAACATAGGATACACAAGAAGAAGAAAAACACAAAGAAACTGACAACATAGGGCACACAAGAAGAAGAAAAACACAGAGAAACTGACAACATAGGGCACACAAGAAGAAGAAAAACACAGAGAAACTGGCAACATAGGGTACACAAGAAGAAGAAAAACACAGAGAAACTGACAACATAGGGCACACAAGAAGAAGAAAAACACAGAGAAACTGACAACATAGGGTACACAAGAAGAAGAAAAACACAGAGAAACTGGCAACATAGGGTACACAAGAAGAAGAAAAACACAGAGAAACTGACAACATAGGGTACACAAGAAGAAGAAAAACACAGAGAAACTGACAACATAGGGTACACAAGAAGAAGAAAAACACAAAGAAACTGACAACATAGGGCACACAAGAAGAAGAAAAACACAGAGAAACTGACAACATAGGGTACACAAGAAGAAGAAAAACACAGAGAAACTGACAACATAGGGTACACAAGAAGAAGAAAAACACAAAGAAACTGACAACATAGGGCACACAAGAAGAAGAAAAACACAGAGAAACTGGCAACATAGGGTACACAAGAAGAAGAAAAACACAGAGAAACTAACAACATAGGGCACACAAGAAGAAGAAAAACACAAAGAAACTGACAACATAGGGCAAACAAGAAGAAGAAAAACACAAAGAAACTGACAACATAGGGTACACAAGAAGAAGAAAAACACAGAGAAACTGGCAACATAGGGTACACAAGAAGAAGAAAAACACAGAGAAACTGGCAACATAGGGTACACAAGAAGAAGAAAAACACAAAGAAACTGACAACATAGGGCACACAAGAAGAAGAAAAACACAGAGAAACTGACAACATAGGGTACACAAGAAGAAGAAAAACACAGAGAAACTGACAACATAGGGCACACAAGAAGAAGAAAAACATAGAGAAACTGACAACATAGGGTACACAAGAAGAAGAAAAACACAGAGAAACTGGCAACATAGGGTACACAAGAAGAAGAAAAACACAGAGAAACTGGCAACATAGGGTACACAAGAAGAAGAAAAACACAGAGAAACTGGCAACATAGGGTACACAAGAAGAAGAAAAACACAGAGAAACTGGCAACATAGGGCACACAAGAAGAAGAAAAACACAAAGAAACTGACAACATTGGGTACACAAGAAGAAGAAAAACATAGAGAAACTGACAACATAGGGTACACAAGAAGAAGAAAAACACAGAGAAACTGACAACATAGGGCACACAAGAAGAAGAAAAACACAAAGAAACTGACAACATAGGGTACACAAGAAGAAGAAAAACACAGAGAAACTGACAACATAGGGCACACAAGAAGAAGAAAAACACAGAGAAACTGGCAACATAGGGTACACAAGAAGAAGAAAAACACAGAGAAACTGACAACATAGGGCACACAAGAAGAAGAAAAACACAAAGAAACTGACAACATAGGGCACACAAGAAGAAGAAAAACACAAAGAAACTGACAACATAGGGTACACAAGAAGAAGAAAAACACAGAGAAACTGGCAACATAGGGTACACAAGAAGAAGAAAAACACAAAGAAACTGACAACATAGGGCACACAAGAAGAAGAAAAACACAGAGAAACTGGCAACATAGGGTACACAAGAAGAAGAAAAACACAGAGAAACTGACAACATAGGGCACACAAGAAGAAGAAAAACACAAAGAAACTGACAACATTGGGTACACAAGAAGAAGAAAAACACAGAGAAACTGACAACATAGGGCACACAAGAAGAAGAAAAACACAGAGAAACTGACAACATAGGGTACACAAGAAGAAGAAAAACACAGAGAAACTGGCAACATAGGGTACACAAGAAGAAGAAAAACACAGAGAAACTGACAACATAGGGTACACAAGAAGAAGAAAAACACAGAGAAACTGACAACATAGGGTACACAAGAAGAAGAAAAACACAAAGAAACTGACAACATAGGGCACACAAGAAGAAGAAAAACACAGAGAAACTGACAACATAGGGTACACAAGAAGAAGAAAAACACAAAGAAACTGACAACATAGGGTACACAAGAAGAAGAAAAACACAAAGAAACTGACAACATAGGGCACACAAGAAGAAGAAAAACACAGAGAAACTGGCAACATAGGGTACACAAGAAGAAGAAAAACACAGAGAAACTAACAACATAGGGCACACAAGAAGAAGAAAAACACAAAGAAACTGACAACATAGGGCACACAAGAAGAAGAAAAACACAAAGAAACTGACAACATAGGGTACACAAGAAGAAGAAAAACACAGAGAAACTGGCAACATAGGGCACACAAGAAGAAGAAAAACACAGAGAAACTGGCAACATAGGGTACACAAGAAGAAGAAAAACACAGAGAAACTGACAACATAGGGCACACAAGAAGAAGAAAAACACAAAGAAACTGACAACATAGGGTACACAAGAAGAAGAAAAACACAGAGAAACTGACAACATAGGGCACACAAGAAGAAGAAAAACACAGAGAAACTGGCAACATAGGGTACACAAGAAGAAGAAAAACACAGAGAAACTGGCAACATAGGGTACACAAGAAGAAGAAAAACACAAAGAAACTGGTAACATAGGGTACACAAGAAGAAGAAAAACACAGAGAAACTGACAACATAGGGTACACAAGAAGAAGAAAAACACAGAGAAACTGACAACATAGGGTACACAAGAAGAAGAAAAACACAGAGAAACTGGCAACATAGGGTACACAAGAAGAAGAAAAACACAGAGAAACTGGCAACATAGGGTACACAAGAAGAAGAAAAACACAGAGAAACTGACAACATAGGGCACACAAGAAGAAGAAAAACACAGAGAAACTGACAACATAGGGCACACAAGAAGAAGAAAAACACAGAGAAACTGACAACATAGGATACACAAGAAGAAGAAAAACACAAAGAAACTGACAACATAGGGCACACAAGAAGAAGAAAAACACAGAGAAACTGACAACATAGGGCACACAAGAAGAAGAAAAACACAGAGAAACTGGCAACATAGGGTACACACGAAGAAGAAAAACACAGAGAAACTGACAACATAGGGCACACAAGAAGAAGAAAAACACAGAGAAACTGACAACATAGGGTACACAAGAAGAAGAAAAACACAGAGAAACTGGCAACATAGGGTACACAAGAAGAAGAAAAACACAGAGAAACTGACAACATAGGGTACACAAGAAGAAGAAAAACACAGAGAAACTGACAACATAGGGTACACAAGAAGAAGAAAAACACAGAGAAACTGACAACATAGGGCACACAAGAAGAAGAAAAACACAGAGAAACTAACAACATAGGATACACAAGAAGAAGAAAAACACAAAGAAACTGACAACATAGGGCACACAAGAAGAAGAAAAACACAGAGAAACTGGCAACATAGGGTACACAAGAAGAAGAAAAACACAGAGAAACTGACAACATAGGGTACACAAGAAGAAGAAAAACACAGAGAAACTGACAACATAGGGTACACAAGAAGAAGAAAAACACAGAGAAACTGACAACATAGGGTACACAAGAAGAAGAAAAACACAGAGAAACTGGCAACATAGGGTACACAAGAAGAAGAAAAACACAGAGAAACTGACAACATAGGGCACACAAGAAGAAGAAAAACACAGAGAAACTGACAACATAGGGCACACAAGAAGAAGAAAAACACAGAGAAACTGACAACATAGGATACACAAGAAGAAGAAAAACACAAAGAAACTGACAACATAGGGCACACAAGAAGAAGAAAAACACAGAGAAACTGACAACATAGGGCACACAAGAAGAAGAAAAACACAGAGAAACTGGCAACATAGGGTACACACGAAGAAGAAAAACACAGAGAAACTGACAACATAGGGCACACAAGAAGAAGAAAAACACAGAGAAACTGACAACATAGGGTACACAAGAAGAAGAAAAACACAGAGAAACTGGCAACATAGGGTACACAAGAAGAAGAAAAACACAGAGAAACTGACAACATAGGGTACACAAGAAGAAGAAAAACACAGAGAAACTGACAACATAGGGTACACAAGAAGAAGAAAAACACAGAGAAACTGACAACATAGGGCACACAAGAAGAAGAAAAACACAGAGAAACTAACAACATAGGATACACAAGAAGAAGAAAAACACAAAGAAACTGACAACATAGGGCACACAAGAAGAAGAAAAACACAGAGAAACTGACAACATAGGGCACACAAGAAGAAGAAAAACACAGAGAAACTGGCAACATAGGGTACACAAGAAGAAGAAAAACACAGAGAAACTGACAACATAGGGCACACAAGAAGAAGAAAAACACAGAGAAACTGACAACATAGGGTACACAAGAAGAAGAAAAACACAGAGAAACTGGCAACATAGGGTACACAAGAAGAAGAAAAACACAGAGAAACTGACAACATAGGGTACACAAGAAGAAGAAAAACACAGAGAAACTGACAACATAGGGTACACAAGAAGAAGAAAAACACAAAGAAACTGACAACATAGGGCACACAAGAAGAAGAAAAACACAGAGAAACTGACAACATAGGGTACACAAGAAGAAGAAAAACACAGAGAAACTGACAACATAGGGTACACAAGAAGAAGAAAAACACAAAGAAACTGACAACATAGGGCACACAAGAAGAAGAAAAACACAGAGAAACTGGCAACATAGGGTACACAAGAAGAAGAAAAACACAGAGAAACTAACAACATAGGGCACACAAGAAGAAGAAAAACACAAAGAAACTGACAACATAGGGCACACAAGAAGAAGAAAAACACAGAGAAACTAACAACATAGGGTACACAAGAAGAAGAAAAACACAGAGAAACTGACAACATAGGGTACACAAGAAGAAGAAAAACACAAAGAAACTGACAACATAGGGCACACAAGAAGAAGAAAAACACAAAGAAACTGACAACATAGGGCACACAAGAAGAAGAAAAACACAAAGAAACTGACAACATAGGGTACACAAGAAGAAGAAAAACACAGAGAAACTGGCAACATAGGGCACACAAGAAGAAGAAAAACACAGAGAAACTGGCAACATAGGGTACACAAGAAGAAGAAAAACACAGAGAAACTGACAACATAGGGCACACAAGAAGAAGAAAAACACAAAGAAACTGACAACATAGGGTACACAAGAAGAAGAAAAACACAGAGAAACTGACAACATAGGGCACACAAGAAGAAGAAAAACACAGAGAAACTGGCAACATAGGGTACACAAGAAGAAGAAAAACACAGAGAAACTGGCAACATAGGGTACACAAGAAGAAGAAAAACACAAAGAAACTGGTAACATAGGGTACACAAGAAGAAGAAAAACACAGAGAAACTGACAACATAGGGTACACAAGAAGAAGAAAAACACAGAGAAACTGACAACATAGGGTACACAAGAAGAAGAAAAACACAGAGAAACTGGCAACATAGGGTACACAAGAAGAAGAAAAACACAGAGAAACTGGCAACATAGGGTACACAAGAAGAAGAAAAACACAGAGAAACTGACAACATAGGGCACACAAGAAGAAGAAAAACACAGAGAAACTGACAACATAGGGCACACAAGAAGAAGAAAAACACAGAGAAACTGACAACATAGGATACACAAGAAGAAGAAAAACACAAAGAAACTGACAACATAGGGCACACAAGAAGAAGAAAAACACAGAGAAACTGACAACATAGGGCACACAAGAAGAAGAAAAACACAGAGAAACTGGCAACATAGGGTACACAAGAAGAAGAAAAAAAACACAGAGAAACTGACAACATAGGGCACACAAGAAGAAGAAAAACACAGAGAAACTGACAACATAGGGTACACAAGAAGAAGAAAAACACAGAGAAACTGGCAACATAGGGTACACAAGAAGAAGAAAAACACAGAGAAACTGACAACATAGGGTACACAAGAAGAAGAAAAACACAGAGAAACTGACAACATAGGGTACACAAGAAGAAGAAAAACACAAAGAAACTGACAACATAGGGCACACAAGAAGAAGAAAAACACAGAGAAACTGACAACATAGGGTACACAAGAAGAAGAAAAACACAGAGAAACTGACAACATAGGGTACACAAGAAGAAGAAAAACACAAAGAAACTGACAACATAGGGCACACAAGAAGAAGAAAAACACAGAGAAACTGGCAACATAGGGTACACAAGAAGAAGAAAAACACAGAGAAACTAACAACATAGGGCACACAAGAAGAAGAAAAACACAAAGAAACTGACAACATAGGGCACACAAGAAGAAGAAAAACACAAAGAAACTGACAACATAGGGTACACAAGAAGAAGAAAAACACAGAGAAACTGGCAACATAGGGTACACAAGAAGAAGAAAAACACAGAGAAACTGGCAACATAGGGTACACAAGAAGAAGAAAAACACAAAGAAACTGACAACATAGGGCACACAAGAAGAAGAAAAACACAGAGAAACTGACAACATAGGGTACACAAGAAGAAGAAAAACACAGAGAAACTGACAACATAGGGCACACAAGAAGAAGAAAAACACAGAGAAACTGGCAACATAGGGTACACAAGAAGAAGAAAAACACAGAGAAACTGGCAACATAGGGCACACAAGAAGAAGAAAAACACAAAGAAACTGACAACATTGGGTACACAAGAAGAAGAAAAACATAGAGAAACTGACAACATAGGGTACACAAGAAGAAGAAAAACACAGAGAAACTGACAACATAGGGCACACAAGAAGAAGAAAAACACAAAGAAACTGACAACATAGGGTACACAAGAAGAAGAAAAACACAGAGAAACTGACAACATAGGGCACACAAGAAGAAGAAAAACACAGAGAAACTGGCAACATAGGGTACACAAGAAGAAGAAAAACACAGAGAAACTGACAACATAGGGCACACAAGAAGAAGAAAAACACAAAGAAACTGACAACATAGGGCACACAAGAAGAAGAAAAACACAAAGAAACTGACAACATAGGGTACACAAGAAGAAGAAAAACACAGAGAAACTGGCAACATAGGGTACACAAGAAGAAGAAAAACACAAAGAAACTGACAACATAGGGCACACAAGAAGAAGAAAAACACAGAGAAACTGGCAACATAGGGTACACAAGAAGAAGAAAAACACAGAGAAACTGACAACATAGGGCACACAAGAAGAAGAAAAACACAAAGAAACTGACAACATTGGGTACACAAGAAGAAGAAAAACATAGAGAAACTGACAACATAGGGTACACAAGAAGAAGAAAAACACAGAGAAACTGACAACATAGGGTACACAAGAAGAAGAAAAACACAGAGAAACTGGCAACATAGGGTACACAAGAAGAAGAAAAACACAGAGAAACTGACAACATAGGGCACACAAGAAGAAGAAAAACACAAAGAAACTGACAACATAGGGTACACAAGAAGAAGAAAAACATAGAGAAACTGACAACATAGGGCACACAAGAAGAAGAAAAACACAGAGAAACTGACAACATAGGGCACACAAGAAGAAGAAAAACACAGAGAAACTGGCAACATAGGGTACACAAGAAGAAGAAAAACACAGAGAAACTGACAACATAGGGTACACAAGAAGAAGAAAAACACAGAGAAACTGACAACATAGGGCACACAAGAAGAAGAAAAACACAGAGAAACTGGCAACATAGGGTACACAAGAAGAAGAAAAACACAGAGAAACTGACAACATAGGGTACACAAGAAGAAGAAAAACACAGAGAAACTGACAATATAGGGCACACAAGAAGAAGAAAAACACAGAGAAACTGGCAACATAGGGTACACAAGAAGAAGAAAAACACAGAGAAACTGGCAACATAGGGTACACAAGAAGAAGAAAAACACAGAGAAACTGGCAACATAGGGTACACAAGAAGAAGAAAAACACAGAGAAACTGACAACATTGGGTACACAAGAAGAAGAAAAACACAGAGAAACTGACAACATAGGGTACACAAGAAGAAGAAAAACACAGAGAAACTGACAACATAGGGTACACAAGAAGAAGAAAAACACAGAGAAACTGACAACATAGGGTACACAAGAAGAAGAACAACACAGAGAAACTGGCAACATAGGGTACACAAGAAGAAGAAAAACACAGAGAAACTGGCAACATAGGGTACACAAGAAGAAGAAAAACACAGAGAAACTGACAACATAGGGTACACAAGAAGAAGAAAAACACAGAGAAACTGACAACATAGGGTACACAAGAAGAAGAAAAACACAGAGAAACTGGCAACATAGGGTACACAAGAAGAAGAAAAACACAGAGAAACTGACAACATAGGGTACACAAGAAGAAGAAAAACACAGAGAAACTGACAACATAGGGTACACAAGAAGAAGAAAAACACAGAGAAACTGACAACATAGGGCACACAAGAAGAAGAAAAACACAGAGAAACTGGCAACATAGGGTACACAAGAAGAAGAAAAACACAGAGAAACTGACAACATAGGGTACACAAGAAGAAGAAAAACACAGAGAAACTGGCAACATAGGGTACACAAGAAGAAGAAAAACACAGAGAAACTGACAACATAGGGTACACAAGAAGAAGAAAAACACAGAGAAACTGACAACATAGGGTACACAAGAAGAAGAAAAACACAGAGAAACTGACAACATAGGGTACACAAGAAGAAGAAAAACACAGAGAAACTGACAACATAGGGTACACAAGAAGAAGAAAAACACAGAGAAACTGACAACATAGGGTACACAAGAAGAAGAAAAACACAGAGAAACTGACAACATAGGGTACACAAGAAGAAGAAAAACACAGAGAAACTGGCAACATAGGGTACACAAGAAGAAGAAAAACACAGAGAAACTGACAACATAGGGTACACAAGAAGAAGAAAAACACAAAGAAACTGACAACATAGGGCACACAAGAAGAAGAAAAACACAGAGAAACTGGCAACATAGGGTACACAAGAAGAAGAAAAACACAGAGAGACTGACAACATAGGGTACACAAGAAGAAGAAAAACACAAAGAAACTGACAACATAGGGCACACAAGAAGAAGAAAAACACAGAGAAACTGGCAACATAGGGTACACAAGAAGAAGAAAAACACAGAGAAACTGGCAACATAGGGCACACAAGAAGAAGAAAAACACAGAGAAACTGGCAACATAGGGTACACAAGAAGAAGAAAAACACAGAGAAACTGACAACATAGGGCACACAAGAAGAAGAAAAACACAGAGAAACTGGCAACATAGGGTACACAAGAAGAAGAAAAACACAGAGAAACTGACAACATAGGGCACACAAGAAGAAGAAAAACACAAAGAAACTGACAACATAGGGTACACAAGAAGAAGAAAAACACAGAGAAACTGACAACATAGGGTACACAAGAAGAAGAAAAACACAGAGAAACTGACAACATAGGGTACACAAGAAGAAGAAAAACACAAAGAAACTGACAACATAGGGCACACAAGAAGAAGAAAAACACAGAGAAACTGGCAACATAGGGTACACAAGAAGAAGAAAAACACAGAGAAACTGACAACATAGGGTACACAAGAAGAAGAAAAACACAGAGAAACTGACAACATAGGGTACACAAGAAGAAGAAAAACACAAAGAAACTGTCAACATAGGGCACACAAGAAGAAGAAAAACACAGATAAACTGGCAACATAGGGTACACAAGAAGAAGAAAAACACAGAGAAACTGACAAAATAGGGTACACAAGAAGAAGAAAAACACAGAGAAACTGACAACATAGGGTACACAAGAAGAAGAAAAACACAGAGAAACTGACAACATAGGGCACACAAGAAGAAGAAAAACACAGAGAAACTGACAACATAGGGTACACAAGAAGAAGAAAAACACAGAGAAACTGACAACATAGGGCACACAAGAAGAAGAAAAACACAGAGAAACTGACAACATAGGCACACAAGAAGAAGAAAAACACAGAGAAACTGACAACATAGGGTACACAAGAAGAAGAAAAACACAGAGAAACTGACAACATAGGGCACACAAGAAGAAGAAAAACACAGAGAAACTGGCAACATAGGGTACACAAGAAGAAGAAAAACACAGAGAAACTGGCAACATAGGGTACACAAGAAGAAGAAAAACACAGAGAAACTGGCAACATAGGGTACACAAGAAGAAGAAAAACACAGAGAAACTGACAACATAGGGTACACAAGAAGAAGAAAAACACAGAGAAACTGACAACATAGGGTACACAAGAAGAAGAAAACACAGAGAAACTGGCAACATAGGGTACACAAGAAGAAGAAAAACACAGAGAAACTGGCAACATAGGGTACACAAGAAGAAGAAAAACACAGAGAAACTGACAACATAGGGCACACAAGAAGAAGAAAAACACAGCGAAACTGACAACATAGGGCACACAAGAAGAAGAAAAACACAGAGAAACTGACAACATAGGATACACAAGAAGAAGAAAAACACAAAGAAACTGACAACATAGGGCACACAAGAAGAAGAAAAACACAGAGAAACTGGCAACATAGGGTACACAAGAAGAGGAAAAACACAAAGAAACTGACAACATAGGGCACACAAGAAGAAGAAAAACACAGAGAAACTGACAACATAGGGTACACAAGAAGAAGAAAAACACAGAGAAACTGACAACATAGGATACACAAGAAGAAGAAAAACACAGAGAAACTGACAACATAGGGTACACAAGAAGAAGAAAAACACAGAGAAACTGACAACATAGGGCACACAAGAAGAAGAAAAATACAGAGAAACTGACAACATAGGGTACACAAGAAGAAGAAAAACACAGAGAAACTGACAACATAGGGTACACAAGAAGAAGAAAAACACAGAGAAACTGGCAACATAGGGTACACAAGAAGAAGAAAAACACAGAGAAACTGACAACATAGGGTACACAAGAAGAAGAAAAACACAGAGAAACTGACAACATAGGGTACACAAGAAGAAGAAAAACATAGAGAAACTGACAACATAGGGCACACAAGAAGAAGAAAAACACAGAGAAACTGACAACATAGGGCACACAAGAAGAAGAAAAACACAGAGAAACTGGCAACATAGGGTACACAAGAAGAAGAAAAACACAGAGAAACTGACAACATAGGGTACACAAGAAGAAGAAAAACACAGAGAAACTGACAACATAGGGCACACAAGAAGAAGAAAAACACAGAGAAACTGGCAACATAGGGTACACAAGAAGAAGAAAAACACAGAGAAACTGACAACATAGGGTACACAAGAAGAAGAAAAACACAGAGAAACTGACAATATAGGGCACACAAGAAGAAGAAAAACACAGAGAAACTGGCAACATAGGGTACACAAGAAGAAGAAAAACACAGAGAAACTGGCAACATAGGGTACACAAGAAGAAGAAAAACACAGAGAAACTGGCAACATAGGGTACACAAGAAGAAGAAAAATACAGAGAAACTGACAACATTGGGTACACAAGAAGAAGAAAAACACAGAGAAACTGACAACATAGGGTACACAAGAAGAAGAAAAACACAGAGAAACTGACAACATAGGGTACACAAGAAGAAGAAAAACACAGAGAAACTGACAACATAGGGTACACAAGAAGAAGAACAACACAGAGAAACTGGCAACATAGGGTACACAAGAAGAAGAAAAACACAGAGAAACTGGCAACATAGGGTACACAAGAAGAAGAAAAACACAGAGAAACTGACAACATAGGGTACACAAGAAGAAGAAAAACACAGAGAAACTGGCAACATAGGGTACACAAGAAGAAGAAAAACACAGAGAAACTGACAACATAGGGTACACAAGAAGAAGAAAAACACAGAGAAACTGACAACATAGGGTACACAAGAAGAAGAAAAACACAGAGAAACTGACAACATAGGGCACACAAGAAGAAGAAAAACACAGAGAAACTGGCAACATAGGGTACACAAGAAGAAGAAAAACACAGAGAAACTGACAACATAGGGTACACAAGAAGAAGAAAAACACAGAGAAACTGGCAACATAGGGTACACAAGAAGAAGAAAAACACAGAGAAACTGACAACATAGGGTACACAAGAAGAAGAAAAACACAGAGAAACTGACAACATAGGGTACACAAGAAGAAGAAAAACACAGAGAAACTGACAACATAGGGTACACAAGAAGAAGAAAAACACAGAGAAACTGACAACATAGGGTACACAAGAAGAAGAAAAACACAGAGAAACTGACAACATAGGGTACACAAGAAGAAGAAAAACACAGAGAAACTGACAACATAGGGTACACAAGAAGAAGAAAAACACAGAGAAACTGGCAACATAGGGTACACAAGAAGAAGAAAAACACAGAGAAACTGACAACATAGGGTACACAAGAAGAAGAAAAACACAAAGAAACTGACAACATAGGGCACACAAGAAGAAGAAAAACACAGAGAAACTGGCAACATAGGGTACACAAGAAGAAGAAAAACACAGAGAGACTGACAACATAGGGTACACAAGAAGAAGAAAAACACAAAGAAACTGACAACATAGGGCACACAAGAAGATGAAAAACACAGAGAAACTGGCAACATAGGGTACACAAGAAGAAGAAAAACACAGAGAAACTGGCAACATAGGGCACACAAGAAGAAGAAAAACACAGAGAAACTGGCAACATAGGGTACACAAGAAGAAGAAAAACACAGAGAAACTGACAACATAGGGCACACAAGAAGAAGAAAAACACAGAGAAACTGGCAACATAGGGTACACAAGAAGAAGAAAAACACAGAGAAACTGACAACATAGGGCACACAAGAAGAAGAAAAACACAAAGAAACTGACAACATAGGGTACACAAGAAGAAGAAAAACACAGAGAAACTGACAACATAGGGTACACAAGAAGAAGAAAAACACAGAGAAACTGACAACATAGGGTACACAAGAAGAAGAAAAACACAAAGAAACTGACAACATAGGGCACACAAGAAGAAGAAAAACACAGAGAAACTGGCAACATAGGGTACACAAGAAGAAGAAAAACACAGAGAAACTGACAACATAGGGTACACAAGAAGAAGAAAAACACAGAGAAACTGACAACATAGGGTACACAAGAAGAAGAAAAACACAAAGAAACTGTCAACATAGGGCACACAAGAAGAAGAAAAACACAGATAAACTGGCAACATAGGGTACACAAGAAGAAGAAAAACACAGAGAAACTGACAAAATAGGGTACACAAGAAGAAGAAAAACACAGAGAAACTGACAACATAGGGTACACAAGAAGAAGAAAAACACAGAGAAACTGACAACATAGGGCACACAAGAAGAAGAAAAACACAGAGAAACTGACAACATAGGGTACACAAGAAGAAGAAAAACACAGAGAAACTGACAACATAGGGCACACAAGAAGAAGAAAAACACAGAGAAACTGACAACATGGGCACACAAGAAGAAGAAAAACACAGAGAAACTGACAACATAGGGTACACAAGAAGAAGAAAAACACAGAGAAACTGACAACATAGGGCACACAAGAAGAAGAAAAACACAGAGAAACTGGCAACATAGGGTACACAAGAAGAAGAAAAACACAGAGAAACTGGCAACATAGGGTACACAAGAAGAAGAAAAACACAGAGAAACTGGCAACATAGGGTACACAAGAAGAAGAAAAACACAGAGAAACTGACAACATAGGGTACACAAGAAGAAGAAAAACACAGAGAAACTGACAACATAGGGTACACAAGAAGAAGAAAACACAGAGAAACTGGCAACATAGGGTACACAAGAAGAAGAAAAACACAGAGAAACTGGCAACATAGGGTACACAAGAAGAAGAAAAACACAGAGAAACTGACAACATAGGGCACACAAGAAGAAGAAAAACACAGAGAAACTGACAACATAGGGCACACAAGAAGAAGAAAAACACAGAGAAACTGACAACATAGGATACACAAGAAGAAGAAAAACACAAAGAAACTGACAACATAGGGCACACAAGAAGAAGAAAAACACAGAGAAACTGGCAACATAGGGTACACAAGAAGAGGAAAAACACAAAGAAACTGACAACATAGGGCACACAAGAAGAAGAAAAACACAGAGAAACTGACAACATAGGGTACACAAGAAGAAGAAAAACACAGAGAAACTGACAACATAGGATACACAAGAAGAAGAAAAACACAGAGAAACTGACAACATAGGGTACACAAGAAGAAGAAAAACACAGAGAAACTGACAACATAGGGCACACAAGAAGAAGAAAAATACAGAGAAACTGACAACATAGGGTACACAAGAAGAAGAAAAACACAGAGAAACTGACAACATAGGGTACACAAGAAGAAGAAAAACACAGAGAAACTGGCAACATAGGGTACACAAGAAGAAGAAAAACACAGAGAAACTGACAACATAGGGTACACAAGAAGAAGAAAAACACAGAGAAACTGACAACATAGGGCACACAAGAAGAAGAAAAACACAGAGAAACTGACAACATAGGGTACACAAGAAGAAGAAAAACACAGAGAAACTGACAACATAGGGCACACAAGAAGAAGAAAAACACAGAGAAACTGACAACATAGGGTACACAAGAAGAAGAAAAACACAGAGAAACTGACAACATAGGGTACACAAGAAGAAGAAAACACAGAGAAACTGACAACATAGGGTACACAAGAAGAAGAAAAACACAGAGAAACTGACAACATAGGGTACACAAGAAGAAGAAAAACACAGAGAAACTGACAACATAGGGCACACAAGAAGAAGAAAAACACCGAGAAACTGACAACATAGATTACACAAGAAGAAGAAAAACACCGAGAAACTGACAACATAGGGTACACAAGAAGAAGAAAAACACAGAGAAACTGACAACATAGGGCACACAAGAAGAAGAAAAATACAGAGAAACTGACAACATAGGGTACACAAGAAGAAGAAAAACACAGAGAAACTGACAACATAGGGTACACAAGAAGAAGAAAAACACAGAGAAACTGACAACATAGGGCACACAAGAAGAAGAAAAATACAGAGAAACTGACAACATAGGGTACACAAGAAGAAGAAAAACACAGAGAAACTGACAACATAGGGTACACAAGAAGAAGAAAAACACAGAGAAACTGGCAACATAGGGTACACAAGAAGAAGAAAAACACAGAGAAACTGACAACATAGGGTACACAAGAAGAAGAAAAACACAGAGAAACTGACAACATAGGGTACACAAGAAGAAGAAAAACACAGAGAAACTGGCAACATAGGGTACACAAGAAGAAGAAAAACACAGAGAAACTGGCAACATAGGGCACACAAGAAGAAGAAAAACACAGAGAAACTGACAACATAGGGTACACAAGAAGAAGAAAAACACAGAGAAACTGACAACATAGAGTACACAAGAAGAAGAAAAACACAGAGAAACTGACAACATAGGGTACACAAGGAGAAGAAAAACACAGAGAAACTGACAACATAGGGCACACAAGAAGAAGAAAAACACAGAGAAACTGACAACATAGGGCACACAAGAAGAAGAAAAACACAGAGAAACTGACAACATAGGGTACACAAGAAGAAGAAAAACACAGAGAAACTGGCAACATAGGGTACACAAGAAGAAGAAAAACACAGAGAAACTGACAACATAGGATACACAAGAAGAAGAAAAACACAGAGAAACTGACAACATAGGATACACAAGAAGAAGAAAAACACAGAGAAACTGGCAACATAGGGTACACAAGAAGAAGAAAAACACAGAGAAACTGGCAACATAGGGTACACAAGAAGAAGAAAAACACAGAGAAACTGACAACATAGGGTACACAAGAAGAAGAAAAACACAGAGAAACTGACAACATAGGGTACACAAGAAGAAGAAAAACACAGAGAAACTGGCAACATAGGGTACACAAGAAGAAGAAAAACACAGAGAAACTGACAACATAGGGTACACAAGAAGAAGAAAAACACAGAGAAACTGACAACATAGGGCACACAAGAAGAAGAAAAACACAGAGAAACTGACAACATAGGGCACACAAGAAGAAGAAAAACACAGAGAAACTGACAACATAGGGTACACAAGAAGAAGAAAAACACAGAGAAACTGACAACATAGGGCACACAAGAATAAGAAAAACACAGAGAAACTGACAACATAGGATACACAAGAAGAAGAAAAACACAGAGAAACTGACAACATAGGATACACAAGAAGAAGAAAAACACAGAGAAACTGGCAACATAGGGTACACAAGAAGAAGAACAACACAGAGAAACTGGCAACATAGGGTACACAAGAAGAAGAAAAACACAGAGAAACTGGCAACATAGGGTACACAAGAAGAAGAAAAACACAGAGAAACTGGCAACATAGGGCACACAAGAAGAAGAAAAACACAGAGAAACTGACAACATAGGGCACACAAGAAGAAGAAAAACACAGAGAAACTGGCAACATAGGGTACACAAGAAGAAGAAAAACACAGAGAAACTGACAACATAGGGTACACAAGAAGAAGAAAAACACAGAGAAACTGGCAACATAGGGTACACAAGAAGAAGAAAAATACAGAGAAACTGACAACATAGGGTACACAAGAAGAAGAAAAACACAGAGAAACTGACAACATAGGGCACACAAGAAGAAGAAAAACACAGAGAAACTGACAACATAGGGTACACAAGAAGAAGAAAAACACAGAGAAACTGACAACATAGGGTACACAAGAAGAAGAAAATCACAGAGAAACTGACAACATAGGGTACACAAGAAGAAGAAAAACACAGAGAAACTGACAACATAGGGCACACAAGAAGAAGAAAAACACAGAGAAACTGACAACATAGGGTACACAAGAAGAAGAAAAACACAGAGAAACTGACAACATAGGGTACACAAGAAGAAGAAAAAGACAGAGAAACTGGCAACATAGGGTACACAAGAAGAAGAAAAACACAGAGAAACTGACAACATAGGGCACACAAGAAGAAGAAAAACACAGAGAAACTGACAACATAGGGCACACAAGAAGAAGAAAAACACAGAGAAACTGGCAACATAGGGTACACAAGAAGAAGAAAAACACAGAGAAACTGACAACATAGGGTACACAAGAAGAAGAAAAACACAGAGAAACTGACAACATAGGGTACACAAGAAGAAGAAAAACACAGAGAAACTGACAACATAGGGTACACAAGAAGAAGAAAAACACAGAGAAACTGACAACATAGGGTACACAAGAAGAAGAAAAACACAGAGAAACTGACAACATAGGGCACACAAGAAGAAGAAAAACACAGAGAAACTGGCAACATAGGGTACACAAGAAGAAGAAAAACACAGAGAAACTGACAACATAGGGTACACAAGAAGAAGAAAAACACAGAGAAACTGACAACATAGGGTACACAAGAAGAAGAAAAACACAGAGAAACTGGCAACATAGGGTACACAAGAAGAAGAAAAACACAGAGAAACTGACAACATAGGGTACACAAGAAGAAGAAAAACACAGAGAAACTGGCAACATAGGGCACACAAGAAGAAGAAAAACACAGAGAAACTGACAACATAGGGCACACAAGAAGAAGAAAAACACAGAGAAACTGGCAACATAGGGTACACAAGAAGAAGAAAAACACAGAGAAACTGACAACATAGGGCACACAAGAAGAAGAAAAACACAGAGAAACTGACAACATAGGGCACACAAGAAGAAGAAAAACACAGAGAAACTGGCAACATAGGGTACACAAGAAGAAGAAAAACACAGAGAAACTGACAACATAGGGTACACAAGAAGAAGAAAAACACAGAGAAACTGACAACATAGGGTACACAAGAAGAAGAAAAACACAGAGAAACTGACAACATAGGGCACACAAGAAGAAGAAAAACACAGAGAAACTGGCAACATAGGGCACACAAGAAGAAGAAAAACACAGAGAAACTGACAACATAGGGTACACAAGAAGAAGAAAAACACAGAGAAACTGGCAACATAGGGTACACAAGAAGAAGAAAAACACAGAGAAACTGGCAACATAGGGTACACAAGAAGAAGAAAAACACAGAGAAACTGACAACATAGGGCACACAAGAAGAAGAAAAACACAGAGAAACTGGCAACATAGGGTACACAAGAAGAAGAAAAACACAGAGAAACTGACAACATAGGGCACACAAGAAGAAGAAAAACACAGAGAAACTGGCAACATAGGGTACACAAGAAGAAGAAAAACACAGAGAAACTGACAACATAGGGTACACAAGAAGAAGAAAAACACAGAGAAACTGACAACATAGGGCACACAAGAAGAAGAAAAACACAGAGAAACTGGCAACATAGGGTACACAAGAAGAAGAAAAACACAGAGAAACTGGCAACATAGGGTACACAAGAAGAAGAAAAACACAGAGAAACTGACAACATAGGGTACACAAGAAGAAGAAAAACACAGAGAAACTGACAACATAGGGTACACAAGAAGAAGAAAAACACAGAGAAACTGACAACATAGGGTACACAAGAAGAGGAAAAACACAGAGAAACTGACAACATATGGTACACAAGAAGAAGAAAAACACAGAGAAACTGGCAACACAGGGTACACAAGAAGAAGAAAAACACAGAGAAACTGACAACACAGGGTACACAAGAAGAAGAAAAACACAGAGAAACTGACAACATAGGGTACACAAGAAGAAGAAAAGCACAGAGAAACTGACAACATAGGGTACACAAGAAGAAGAAAAACACAGAGAAACTGACAACATAGGGTACACAAGAAGAAGAAAAACACAGAGAAACTGACAACATAGGGTACACAAGAAGAAGAAAAATACAGAGAAACTGACAACATAGGGCACACAAGAAGAAGAAAAACACAGAGAAACTGACAACATAGGGTACACAAGAAGAAGAAAAACACAGAGAAACTGGCAACATAGGGTACACAAGAAGAAGAAAAACACAGAGAAACTGACAACATAGGGTACACAAGAAGAAGAAAAACACAAAGAAACTGACAACATAGGGTACACAAGAAGAAGAAAAACACAGAGAAACTGGCAACATAGGGTACACAAGAAGAAGAAAAACACAGAGAAATTGACAACATAGGGTACACAAGAAGAAGAAAAACACAGAGAAACTGGCAACATAGGGTACACAAGAAGAAGAAAAACACAGAGAAACTGGCAACATAGGGTACACAAGAAGAAGAAAAACACAGAGAAACTGGCAACATAGGGTACACAAGAAGAAGAAAAACAGAGAGAAACTGACAACATAGGGTACACAAGAAGAAGAAAAACACAGAGAAACTGACAACATAGGGCACACAAGAAGAAGAAAAACACAGAGAAACTGGCAACATAGGGTACACAAGAAGAAGAAAAACACAGAGAAACTGGCAACATAGGGTACACAAGAAGAAGAAAAACACAGAGAAACTGACAACATAGGGTACACAAGAAGAAGAAAAACACAGAGAAACTGACAACATAGGGCACACAAGAAGAAGAAAAACACAGAGAAACTGGCAACATAGGGTACACAAGAAGAAGAAAAACACAGAGAAACTGACAACATAGGGTACACAAGAAGAAGAAAAACACAGAGAAACTGACAACATAGGGCACACAAGAAGAAGAAAAACACAGAGAAACTGACAACATAGGGCACACAAGAAGAAGAAAAACACAGAGAAACTGACAACATAGGGTACACAAGAAGAAGAAAAACACAGAGAAACTGACAACATAGGGCACACAAGAAGAAGAAAAACACAGAGAAACTGACAACATAGGGCACACAAGAAGAAGAAAAACACAGAGAAACTGGCAACATAGGGTACACAAGAAGAAGAAAAACACAGAGAAACTGACAACATAGGGTACACAAGAAGAAGAAAAACACAGAGAAACTGACAACATAGGGCACACAAGAAGAAGAAAAACACAGAGAAACTGGCAACATAGGGTACACAAGAAGAAGAAAAACACAGAGAAACTGACAACATAGGGTACACAAGAAGAAGAAAAACACAGAGAAACTGACAACATAGGGCACACAAGAAGAAGAAAAACACAGAGAAACTGACAACATAGGGTACACAAGAAGAAGAAAAACACAGAGAAACTGACAACATAGGGCACACAAGAAGAAGAAAAACACAGAGAAACTGACAATATAGGGCACACAAGAAGAAGAAAAACAGAGAGAAACTGGCAACATAGGGTACACAAGAAGAAGAAAAACACAGAGAAACTGACAACATAGGGCACACAAGAAGAAGAAAAACACAGAGAAACTGACAACATAGGGTACACAAGAAGAAGAAAAACACAGAGAAACTGACAACATAGGGTACACAAGAAGAAGAAAAACACAGAGAAACTGACAACATAGGGCACACAAGAAGAAGAAGAAAAACACAGAGAAACTGACAACATAGGGCACACAAGAAGAAGAAAAACACAGAGAAACTGACAACATAGGGCACACAAGAAGAAGAAAAACACAGAGAAACTGACAACATAGGGCACACAAGAAGAAGAAAAACACAGAGAAACTGGCAACATAGGGCACACAAGAAGAAGAAAAACACAGAGAAACTGGCAACATAGGGTACACAAGAAGAAGAAAAACACAGAGAAACTGGCAACATAGGGTACACAAGAAGAAGAAAAACACAGAGAAACTGACAACATAGGGCACACAAGAAGAAGAAAAACACAGAGAAACTGGCAACATAGGGTACACAAGAAGAAGAAAAACACAGAGAAACTGACAACATAGGGCACACAAGAAGAAGAAAAACACAGAGAAACTGGCAACATAGGGTACACAAGAAGAAGAAAAACACAGAGAAACTGACAACATAGGGTACACAAGAAGAAGAAAAACACAGAGAAACTGACAACATAGGGCACACAAGAAGAAGAAAAACACAGAGAAACTGGCAACATAGGGTACACAAGAAGAAGAAAAACACAGAGAAACTGGCAACATAGGGTACACAAGAAGAAGAAAAACACAGAGAAACTGACAACATAGGGTACACAAGAAGAAGAAAAACACAGAGAAACTGACAACATAGGGTACACAAGAAGAAGAAAAACACAGAGAAACTGACAACATAGGGTACACAAGAAGAAGAAAAACACAGAGAAACTGACAACATAGGGCACACAAGAAGAAGAAAAACACAGAGAAACTGACAACATATGGTACACAAGAAGAAGAAAAACACAGAGAAACTGGCAACACAGGGTACACAAGAAGAAGAAAAACACAGAGAAACTGACAACATAGGGTACACAAGAAGAAGAAAAACACAGAGAAACTGACAACATAGGGTACACAAGAAGAAGAAAAGCACAGAGAAACTGACAACATAGGGTACACAAGAAGAAGAAAAACACAGAGAAACTGACAACATAGGGTACACAAGAAGAAGAAAAACACAGAGAAACTGACAACATAGGGTACACAAGAAGAAGAAAAATACAGAGAAACTGACAACATAGGGCACACAAGAAGAAGAAAAACACAGAGAAACTGACAACATAGGGTACACAAGAAGACGAAAAAAAAAGAGAAACTGGCAACATAGGGTACACAAGAAGAAGAAAAACACAGAGAAACTGACAACATAGGGTACACAAGAAGAAGAAAAACACAAAGAAACTGACAACATAGGGTACACAAGAAGAAGAAAAACACAGAGAAACTGGCAACATAGGGTACACAAGAAGAAGAAAAACACAGAGAAATTGACAACATAGGGTACACAAGAAGAAGAAAAACACAGAGAAACTGGCAACATAGGGTACACAAGAAGAAGAAAAACACAGAGAAACTGGCAACATAGGGTACACAAGAAGAAGAAAAACACAGAGAAACTGGCAACATAGGGTACACAAGAAGAAGAAAAACAGAGAGAAACTGACAACATAGGGTACACAAGAAGAAGAAAAACACAGAGAAACTGACAACATAGGGCACACAAGAAGAAGAAAAACACAGAGAAACTGACAACATAGGGTACACAAGAAGAAGAAAAACACAGAGAAACTGACAACATAGGGTACACAAGAAGAAGAAAAACACAGAGAAAATGACAACATAGGGTACACAAGAAGAAGAAAAACACAGAGAAACTGGCAACATAGGGTACACAAGAAGAAGAAAAACACAGAGAAACTGGCAACATAGGGTACACAAGAAGAAGAAAAACACAGAGAAACTGACAACATAGGGTACACAAGAAGAAGAAAAACACAGAGAAACTGACCACATAGGGTACACAAGAAGAAGAAAAACACAGAGAAACTGGCAACATAGGGTACACAAGAAGAAGAAAAACACAGAGAAACTGGCAACATAGGGTACACAAGAAGAAGAAAAACACAGAGAAACTGGCAACATAGGGTACACAAGAAGAAGAAAAACACAGAGAAACTGACAACATAGGGTACACAAGAAGAAGAAAAACACAGAGAAACTGACAACATAGGGCACACAAGAAGAAGAAAAACACAGAGAAACTGGCAACATAGGGTACACAAGAAGAAGAAAAACACAGAGAAACTGACAACATAGGGTACACAAGAAGAAGAAAAACACAGAGAAACTGACAACATAGGGCACACAAGAAGAAGAAAAACACAGAGAAACTGACAACATAGGGCACACAAGAAGAAGAAAAACACAGAGAAACTGACAACATAGGGTACACAAGAAGAAGAAAAACACAGAGAAACTGACAACATAGGGCACACAAGAAGAAGAAAAACACAGAGAAACTGACAACATAGGGCACACAAGAAGAAGAAAAACACAGAGAAACTGGCAACATAGGGTACACAAGAAGAAGAAAAACACAGAGAAACTGACAACATAGGGTACACAAGAAGAAGAAAAACACAGAGAAACTGACAACATAGGGCACACAAGAAGAAGAAAAACACAGAGAAACTGGCAACATAGGGTACACAAGAAGAAGAAAAACACAGAGAAACTGACAACATAGGGTACACAAGAAGAAGAAAAACACAGAGAAACTGACAACATAGGGCACACAAGAAGAAGAAAAACACAGAGAAACTGACAACATAGGGTACACAAGAAGAAGAAAAACACAGAGAAACTGACAACATAGGGCACACAAGAAGAAGAAAAACACAGAGAAACTGACAATATAGGGCACACAAGAAGAAGAAAAACACAGAGAAACTGGCAACATAGGGTACACAAGAAGAAGAAAAACACAGAGAAACTGACAACATAGGGCACACAAGAAGAAGAAAAACACAGAGAAACTGACAACATAGGGTACACAAGAAGAAGAAAAACACAGAGAAACTGACAACATAGGGTACACAAGAAGAAGAAAAACACAGAGAAACTGACAACATAGGGCACACAAGAAGAAGAAGAAAAACACAGAGAAACTGACAACATAGGGCACACAAGAAGAAGAAAAACACAGAGAAACTGACAACATAGGGCACACAAGAAGAAGAAAAACACAGAGAAACTGACAACATAGGGCACACAAGAAGAAGAAAAACACAGAGAAACTGACAACATAGGGTACACAAGAAGAAGAAAAACACAGAGAAACTGGCAACATAGGGTACACAAGAAGAAGAAAAACACAGAGAAACTGACAACATAGGGTACACAAGAAGAAGAAAAACACAGAGAAACTGACAACATAGGGTACACAAGAAGAAGAAAAACAAAACAAAAACACAACACACTATGTGTTGGACACCACTAAGCGAATAAGGGTAATAACAAAATTACCGAACTCCGAACAATCTAACAAAGGGATAGTCAAAACTCATAAGTATATAAACAGACAAAATCAGTCAACAACCGGAAAACTGTGAAAACCGTAATGACCCTGACTTGGTACAGGCATGTCTAAAGAAATGGTGGGTTGAATCAGATTTTAAAGCGCCAAACCACCCCCTTTCATTACGGCTCAAAGTTTCCGGCTGTCACTATAACAGTATTTACAACAATACTTGAACAAAACAGGTAAAACAGTTGTCAAATAAGCGCCACTAAGCGAAAGCAAGCACAAATAAAGTAAATAAGACATGAGCCCTCCTACAAACAACTGGATGTAAAGACGAACCGAACATCGTTTTTATGTGGTAATCGTAATAGAATTAACGAACGTAAAGACACATACATTTTGTAATAGGAAAACACGAAAACAAAAAAATATGAGCAACACTCAGGTGCTCGGGGAAATCAGCATTAATTTGGTATATATAAAGTGTAGTCATTGTATATGTCAATCGCGTCTATCCCTTTATAAAAGACAACACAGATGCAGCTAGGTGTGCTTCATCCATTGACATACAGATTGCCAGTATGGAGCGAAACTTGATGACACAAAAGATGATTTAAATTTCCCACGATGAACTTTCCCTATATATGTAGCAGTATTTCAGCAGTACTTGCAGATGGAGTATGTTGATACAATTTTCAAGAGCTTTTGGTTTTATTTGAATTCCGCGACAGAGGGTTGTTAATAGTAAACAAGAAAGCTACCTAGTGGATTTTACTATAGCCATCAGAGTTTGGCTAACCGTAACGGGATATCTGTGTGCTGTAATGATAATTCCGCCCTTCTTTCCTCTTTCAATACTTATCAACGGGATTGTAACTAGTGTAACACGACTGATGTCACAGGTAAAGTAGGGACAACTTATCCTTCCGGAGCATCCGTGTTCACCCCCTGCGTTTTAGTGGGGATCGTGTTGCCCAACCATTAGTTTTCTATTTAGTGTTTAATCGACCATTGGTTGGTTTTTTTATTATACTTTTTTCTTTTGACCATTGCAGTGTATGTCCGTCGATTTAAGACTTCTGATTACCCCTTTGGAATCTTCAAACCTTTACGTCAAGTAAATTAGAGTACGATAACATTATTGTATTTGAATAATGTCCGGTGTCAGTTAAGAATTGAACGGTGATTATAAATAATATATTAAAAGATCGAACGACACGAACTTCCACAATATATCAGTGGTATGTCACGTGGAGTAATACCTTTGCCTTTGTTATCAGTTATACCTCTGCTTTTGATTGATGAGTTCCAACATGTGATACCACTAATGCTGTATTTTCATCAATTCCTATCCCCCAGTCAACACCATGTTTAGAACGACGAGTGTCAGATAAAAGTCGTATAAGACGGCCTTCTCGTCCACGTTGACTGTAATAGAACAATACAGCTCCTTGGTATAATAAAAGTTCCAAATAAAGGAAAAACGTTAGAGAAAACCGAAGGTGAAATCGAGAATGGACATTCCAGAGACACTGGTAGCATTTGAAACACAAAATATAGGACAAAGAAAAACGGAACATCAACAACAAAAACGAAAAGAATATGACGATACTACGCAAAAATATATATACGTCTAAAAAGTTTGCACAACAACACCATATGCATAGATAAAGTAGTGACAAATAGTTACTGTTTAAAAAAACCACAGAATTATCGTCACACCGATAGACCTTTTTAACGTCAAAATTCTATCTTTGGTATATTACTATCAAGATGTGGAAAATTTATAATGCCAAAATTGTAGTAGTCTCTTTTGTCATAAAGCCTGGTTGAAGTTTAAGGTAAATGTTAAGAAATGAGACAGAGGAGGCTGTTTGTTTCTGCTGTTTACTTTCTTTCAAGTTATTTGGGATACATTAATGGATTATTATTAATTGACAGAGCATCATCAACATACCTGAACGTGAGATTAAAGGCTTTAGCTTCTGTAATTTGTTCGTCTTTGATATGTTTTTGAATAAACTCAGTCTCATACGAGTATATGAAAAGATCGACAAGGAGAGGGACACAATTGGTTCCCATATGGATGCCGATGATCTATTGACAAAAGTGTCCTCCGAACTCAACAAATATGTTATCGATAAGGAACTCCATCATACTGATGACCTCATTTTCTGTGTAACACTTTTTGCCTTTCGTTTCGTGCTTGACAAAATAAGTTAATTCGTGACCCAAAACTATAAACTTATTAATTTGTTTTATAATTTAAAACAGCAAATATTATTTTTGTCAGCATGTGCTATTCTTATAATGTTCATTACCTAAAATGGGCATCTAGAAAAAATCCATCTAAAAATCCAAGTCCACCGTATTTATTATACAGAAGATTGTCTGGGTGGCTTTCATCCTCCGTTTCATGTACACCATATTTCAAAGAGTTCCAACTCTCCCCAGCTGAAATGGATGCAGACAGAAGGCAAGGTTTGTGGGTTCATTAAATAATTAATTTAACAAAATAGTTCAGCTATGTCCTGGCGCTAATGTTTTATTGGCGGAGGAAACCGGAACACTCTGAGTAAATCACCGATCGACATACATGCGCAAGAGAATGACAAATTTTATTACCTCAATTGTAATACACAAACATCGACACGGGGAGGGAATCAAACAATATTGCTGACAGGGGGGTGGCAATCAAACAATATTGGTAACACGTGGGGGTGGGAATCAAACAATATTGGTGAAACGAGGTGGGAATCAAACCATATTGGTGACATGGGGGTGGGAATAAAACACTATTGATGATAAGCAATGATTGCTAGGTATATAGAAAAATACAAATATCATGCAATTACGTCCAGGAACAAATGGAATCTTCCAGAAATTTGGAGCATTTTTGTTGCATGTAGCTAATTTTCAATTGTGTTCTCTTACATAATTTTGATTGCTTTTTATGTTCTTTTCTGCTCTCTGTATCCGGATGGTTCTTATACTCCGTACTCGTGACATTACTAAGCACAGACTTTAACATTGTTGTCTTGTTATGTTGCCAATAACAGGTAACAGCTGATCGTCATTGTTGAAAACTGACTATATATATATGCCTTAATATTTTAATGTCGGCTAACTGACTAAGTGTCAGTTTAAATTTGATATTTAGTCAGATATGTTTTTAATGGTTCGCTTACCTCTAATGGTGACAGCTGAAGGTAGACATTCTATGCCTGCGCTCGTTCCAGAGATTACAGCACCTTCGTTAAATTTATCTTTTATAGCCAGCAACGCAGGAGACGGTACGTGTTGATTCAAATATAATCTAGATATAAAAGCTTAATATTTAAGAAATAATTCATGGAAGCCATATGTATATATTGTTAAATTTACCACGGGTAGGCCTTTATGTCACGAAGTTTTACCCCGAGCGAAAGCGAGGGGTAAAAAGCTGACATAAAGGCCTACCCGTGGTAAAAACAATATATACATGTACATATGGCTTCCATGAATTATTTCGATTCTAATATGTAAAAATTGGTAAAATATCGCTATAAATTGTCGATGACGTCATAAATTTATTCGGTCATAGATTAATATTATTTTTACCACGGGTTTGGAATCGAAGCGTTTGAAGGACGTCATATTAGAATACTATATAATAATCATGTTAAGGCCTTACAGTACAACAAGTCGCAGTCTCCGACAAGGTTTATATATCTCTATTGCAGTAATGCATTTGGTTTGTTTGGTTGTTTGCTTGATGTTGTTTAACGCCACTTTCAACAATATTTCAGTTATGTCGTGGCGGTCAGTGTTATTGTTGGATGAAACCAGAGGATCCGGAGAAAACCGCCGACCTGTCACAAGTCGCTGACAAACTTTATCACAAAATGTTGTACACCTCGCACTGATCGAGATTCGAACTCACAACCTCAGTGGTGATAGGCACTAATTGCATAGGTACTTGTAAATCCAACTACCATGTGCTCAACCCTATAATGTATTTGGTATTTCAGAGTAAACCGACGTCACTATGACTAAAGTTCCTACTCTGAACAGTCTGTGCTCTGTCAAAAACGTAAAGATTTTAAAGTTATATCTCTTACTTTGACATACATTTTGAAATTGGCAGCTGAAAACAGACATATTCTCTTTTTATTTCATAATACATTGTTTGAGGTAATTATAATAATTTCACACATTATGTGGAAACATGTTTCTCGCTAGTCTACATTGGACACCATCTTTATACACGATGAGAAGTACAGGTTAGGAGATGTATGTATTCACGATGGGTGCTATGTACGGATCAGGTAGAATATTAATGTTAATGGCTATTAAAGTAGTTAATACGTGTCTGTGTCTCTGTGTTTGTCTTGTCGTGATTTTCTTTTATTTAAAATTAGTTCTTGTGTGATTGTATATTTTATATCTTCCAATCTTTTGCCAACAGTTATTTGGCAATGAAACATTCTTTCGTATCCTTTTGGTATTAGTCACATCAGTCTTTGCCTAAACGGTTTATTCTATTTGAAACCACAACAGTGTGAACACGTCTATTGTCATACACATGATTCCAGAAAAGCATCATGCACGCCATGTCTTTATTGTATCTATATATGTATGATCTTATGAAAGGAAAGTTTAACTAGATTAACACGACGGGTGCGACTAGTGGAGCAGTGACTGCTTATTCTTCCGGAGCACCTGAGTTCACCCCCGGTTTTTAGTGGGTTCGTGTTACTCGATCTTTTGTTTTATGTGTATGTTTTGTAGATCGTTGTTTGTCCTTTTGTACTTTTTCTTTTGGCCATTTTATTGTCTATTCTTCGATTTACGGATTCTGTTTACCCCTTTGGTATCTTCTTAAACAAAATATTGGTCACCAATTCCACCAATATCAACAAAACAAACAATCACCTCTCATCTTAACCGAACTCACTGAACACAAAAGGACCACGACATATGACGTTGGTAATCCAGGTGTGTTTTAATTATGTCATGTTGCTTGCTTTTAAGACAACCGTTTTTCACAATAGAAAAAAACATTCATAAAGAATATTAAACTCAAAGTAATGAATATTACTTTTTGCATGCTTGACTCATAACCAATTTGCATATTCGTCTTCTATTATTATGAGGTAACTTACGAGTCAATAATTCTTTGAGGCTCTCCACCACCAAAGAAGAATCCAGTTTGTTGCTTTATCTTATCTATAACATGCTGGTCTTTGTTTGCTGATGTACGATTCACATCTATAGGGATACAGTAGGTAGACCGAACGTGATATTGATGAAGGAAAATACTGGAGTAGAAGGAACAGATGGCGTCAGGATCACTAGCCGCTGCAGTGACTATGCCAAGCTTTGCATTGTGTACGCCTCCCTAAGTAAAATGAAAAACAACGAATATCACACTGTCGGAACAGTTCTAAAACATGATAAAACATTATAGAAACAGAGGTCAAATCGAGACACCTAACAAACATATACATGACCTCTCACTTTTGGGACGACACTCTTGCAGTGGATAGTAAAATAAGGAAGAAAGGATATATATGTAGACAAAGAAAAGGTTGGGAGGTCAATATCCAAGAATGACGGGCTTGAGGCTATACGAAGCACCGAGAAATGCGGAAATCAGAGAAGAATATGGAAGGAGCTGATTGTATATCCATCTGAGGTGCCCTAATGGTAAAACAGACTACACGATTAATGATGATCATCATGATGATTAATCTGTATTGAAGTGTTTCTGATCGTAGTCTGATCGTAAACCAAATATTTATCGTGAAATTTATGAAGCATATTAATCCTATTGGGGATTTTGCAACTCCAAAAAAAAAGTAAAAAAAACCCAATTTGCCTCGTATACTTACTGCAAACCTAACGATTGCTTGGTAAATTTCTGTATTGTTGTCATACAGATTTCCACCGACTAAAACCAGACTACGCCCGTACCTGTTGTACTGGGGAAGTTTATCATCTAACAAAAATCCATTTACTATCGTAAACAAACCTATAAAAGTAAGAAACTCCATACTGTACTGATAATAACGTCTTAAGTTAAGATAAGGAATAATCAGCGACACTTATTACTCTTTGTTACGGCATACCTAGATCTGTGTCACAAACTACTACAGATATATGTTCCGTTTGTCGTGGTCGTTATCGTATGGTAGTTGTGCCTGTGCAATCAGTGCCGATCACCACTAAAGCTATGAGTTCGAACCCCGTTCATGACGAGGTGTACTCGATACAATATTATGTGATAAAGTTTGTTAGTGACTTGCGACAGGTGGGTGGTTTTCGCCGTGTACTCCGTTTCCTCCACCAATAAAACTGACCGCCACGATATAACTGAAACATTGTTGAAAGTGGCGTAAAACACCATAAACCAAACCACAATAACGATCTTTCCCCATGCATGACTTATCACACGGTTTGTAACAAAGGTAACAGGACGGAAACCACTAGTAGAGCAGGAACGGCTTACCCTTCCACCGACGGTGTTTAGTGGGATTCGTGTTGCTCAGTATTTAATTTTATGTGTAGTGTTTTTGTATACCATGATTGTTATACCCCCGCTCCCCGGAGGGGGAGGGGTATACTGTTTTACCTCTGTCCGTCTGTCCGTCCTTCCATCCTTCCGTCCGTCCAAGATATTTTCCGTCGCATTTTTCTCAGCAACTATCGATGGCAGAAATCTGATATTTGGTCACAAGCTTCATATACATGTATGTATGCCATATTGTGGGAAGCGTTTTTGGACCCGTCAGATTCCTACTTCCTGTTTGCCGACTTTGTTGATTTTTATACACATTGAACATATATGCTCATTTTTCGTCGCATTTTTCTCAGCAAATATTGATGGCAGAAATCTGATATTTCGTCACAAGCTTCATATAGGTACCCCATATCGTGGGAAGCGTTTTTGGACCCATCAGATTCCTACTTCCTGTTTGCCGATTTTGTTGATTTTTATACACATTTAACGTATACATTTGTATATGCATATTTTTCGTCGCATTTTTCTAAGCAACTATTGATGACAGGAATCTGATATTTGGTCACAAGCTTCATATAGGAATGCCATACTGTGGGAAGCGTTTTTGGACCCGTCAGATTCCTACTTCCTGTTTACCGACTTAGTTGGTTTTTATACACATTGAACATATATGCACATTTTTCGTCACATTTTTCTCAGCAACTATTGATGGCAAAGATCTAATATTTGGTCACAAGCTTCATATAGGTACCTCATATCGTGGAAAGCGTTTTTGAACCCGTCAGATTCCTACTTCCTGTTTGCCGAAGAGCGGGGGTATCATAAGTGAGAATTAGCTCACAGTTCATCTTGTTTGTCCTGTTGTTCATCCAAACCAAGACAATCAACAGTTTAACTACTTTTTTATATAGAAAATTGCCTATAAAGTGCAATTGCTTCTGGCGTGAATATTTTACATGTTGGTTACATAGTTGTGAAAAACAGTCCCTTCAGGAATATATGATCAATTTCTCATGTCATACAAAATGTTTTGATGATGATATAGTTCAGGACCCACTAGAAAGGAGGAGAGGACATGCCGGAGTGGCAATATGTTTTAAAAATAAACTACAAAATTGTATTGAACCCTTACCGGATGGAGGAAATAGAGTAATAGCAATTCGTTTAAATGTAATACAACCTTTTATTTTAGTCTGTGTTTATATGCCAACTCGAGGAGGTAATGCGACACTGGATGACTATAAGGCAGTCCTTGATGAACTTAGTGAAATTATAGAGAAGTATAGAAGTATATATGACATAATTATTGGAGGTGATATGAATGCCTCCTTACATAGGTCTGATCGTAATATTACTCACGACACTGTTTTTACATAATTTTTGGAAGTTAACGGGCTGAAGTTACCAGATATGTGTAAAAAACAAAGTTCTTTTTATCATTTTAATAACAGAGATAAATCACAGATCGACTATTTTGTTGAAAATAATCTAAGAATAAAAACATATTGGACATTTGAAAGAGAATTCACAAATTTATCAACACATGACCCGATCATAGTGACAGTAGCATGCAAACTGCAGAGGATTGATATCAACTCTCAAAGACATGAGAACATAAGAGTGAAGCGGGACAAAATTGATAAGGAACAATATAAAATTTTATTAGAAGAAAATATGAAAGATGTAGCCCAGAGAGTACAAACAAAAGATGATAAACCCCAAAACATTGATAACATAATTACTGAATTTTCTAATATAATGGTTAAAACGGCTGAACAACTCTGCCCTAAACGTAAAGGTAAAAAGAAAAGGTAAAGGGATTGGACACCTGATATGACGTCAATCATGAAAAAGGGAAAATTTTACCACTGGAAATGGAAGCAAGAAGGTAACATAGGCAATAGGGAAAGTGCAAATTATAAAAATATGAGAGAACAAAAGAAAAAACTTCGCTCTGCCCAACGTAGGTTGGCAGCTGCCAAAAAAGACAACACCTATACTAGAATTATGAACCTTAATGAGCGAAATGATAAACAATTCTTTGCATTAGTAAACAGACAACGGTGTGTGAGATCTGTAAATACACCAATCTTGAAAATAGATGATAAAACTTTTAATAATCCAGTGACAGTATTGGATGCTTGGGCAGATTATTTTGAAGACTTAGCCACTCCATCAGAACAGCAGTCCTTTGATAGTACTTTCTTAGCGCTGGTGAATGATGACGTTGATATACTTACTGAGATATTTACCAAAAATAGACAACCTATGCAGGAAGTAACTGAGGAAGAACTAAGCGAATGCATCTCAACTTTTAAAAATGGAAAAGCACCGGATGAATCCAAAATTACTATTGAACATCTTAAGTATGGAGGAAATTTAACTGTTATCATATTGACAAAATTAGTAAACTTAATTTTTCAAAATGCAGAAATTCCAAACACATTGAAAACTGGTATTGGATGTCCGATTTTTAAAAACGGAGGTAAACCGAAGGAAGATCCAAATTCCTACCGCGCATTACGGTCACAAGTGCTATTGGGAAGATCTTAGAAAAACTACATTTATCTCGAAACCAATCCTCTATCCGTCATCAGCAGAGCTACTTACAAAAAGGATTCACGAAAGGAGAATCTCCATCTATAGCTGGTCTTGTTTTAACCGAATTAAATATCGAGGCAAAAGAGAAACGGAATCCCGTCTATATAGCTCTAACTGATGCTAAGAAAGCATTCGACAAAGTATGGCACGAAGGACTTTACAGGGAAATGCATAAAATGAACATATATGGTGATAATTGGCTTCTGTTTAAGGAATGGAACCAAAATCTCACCACTAAAGTTAAATGGGAAGGGCAGATTTCACGTGGATTTGAAGAAAAACAAGGAGTAAGACAGGGAGGTGTATGGTCGCCAACAGCATATAAAGTATTCATAAACTCTCTTCTTAAAATATATGAAGATAATAAAATTGGATGTCATGTTGGATCCATTTTTTGTGGAGTACCAACCGTAGCTGATGATGTAACACTAATAGCAAATGACCCACATGACCTTCAAACTATGTTAAACATACAGATGGATCATGCTAACAAACACAGATACATTATTAGTGACCAAAAATCCTGTGTGTTGAAGATCAGGGATAAAACACAATGTACATGGACTATGAATGACAAAAATCTAAATATGCCAGCAAACCCAACTCACTTGGGAATCAAAAGAGATACCTCCTCAAAATATGGAGTAAAACTGGTTGTACCAGACAGAATACAAACTGCACACAAAACAGTATACGCACTGATGGGGGCAGGTTTGTATGGGATGAATGGAATAAACCCAATGGTCTCAATACACATGATCAAATGCTTTGTACTTCCCAGACTACTGTATGGACTGGATGTGATAAGACTTACTAAAACTGACATTAAAAATCTTTCAACATAATTTGTACAATTACTAAAACAAATTCAACATCTTCCTGTTCGTACATCAACAGCAGCAGCACTAATTCTAGCTGGACAAATACCAATAGAAGCTGAACTCCACAAACGAATGCTCTCCTTATTCAGAAATATTGCTGAAAATAAAGGATCTATGGAATATAATATTGCTTTCAGACAACTTGCAATAAAACCTGAGGACTCAAACAGCTGGTTTATACAAATAGTGAAAGTAACAGAAATGTATAAGTTACCGTCACCTAGAGACATCCTCAACCCTGTACCTAATAAGGCAATTTGGAAAAGAACTGTATATACAGCAATTAATGAATACTGGAAAGATCAATTAGTGAAAGATGCTACAACAAAATCTACACTAAAACTGTTCAACTTTGAGGAATTTGAAATTGGTAAAATACATAACATTTGGAAAAGTTGTGGTTCAGATTTATATGCAGTTAAAAGAGCATGTGTTAAATCTAAAATAGTTTGCGGGACATACACACTTCAAGCTGATCGAGCTAGATTTAATAGACAAAAAACTACCTCCAGGTGCCCTCTTTGCTTCAAAGAACCGGAAGATACAAAACACTTCTTATTAAAGTGCATCATACTAAACGATACACGATCAAAATTCATCAAGAAATTGAGGGATCTGTTAGAAGTGAAATTATTGAAACCTCTCGTATTTGAACTATTTGAATGTGATGATAATCTTCTGCAGTTAATAGTTGACTGCACTAAGTTCCATTTTCTGAATGAATTATATACCGATATTGAAAGATTAACCAGTAGTATGTGCTTTGCGCTACACATGAAAAGATCAAATTTAATTGGGTAGATGTTTAAATGAAGTCATGGATTTTATGTCGGTTACAGAGGAACATTATTGTGTTGAACATTGGTGACATGAGAGTGATGGAGGTGTATGTATATAATCCTTACGTATGGATAATTTTCTTTTTTTTATATTTTACCACAACTATGGGCATCAAATGATGTATTTTAGATTTTACCATAAAAATGTGCACCGATGATATGTCTTTTAGAATTTACCACAATTATGCGTCTTAGTTTTTACCTCAATTATGAGTTTTAGATTTTACCACAATTATGAGAATCGATGGATGTGTTTTAGATTTTACCACAATTATGTGCAACGATGGATGTATCCTAGATTTTATCACCTTTTAATGTCTTGAATTTTACCAAATCTATGTGTCTTGATTTTACCACACCTATGTGTCTTAGATTTTAACACAATTATGTGCATCGATGGATGTGTCTTAGATTTTACCAATATTATGTGCATCGATGGATATGCCTTAGTTATTAAACGATATATACTTTTACATGTGCATGCATAAAAGTGTAAATATGAAAGCAAAGTGCGTGTGTTATGACATACTCTTTTTAAAAATGTTCCACATTCCGTATAATCTATAATGTGATAAAAACGTAATAAATATAAATTACGCTTCAATATTGGATGAAGATCCGTTGAAGAAGTGGTTCGCCTGACAAAGGCGGCAGCATACAGAGAAGGTAACAGGTTGGCCTAAATACTCCAATGTTAAACTCTGTTTCACAGTGACCGTATATAAGATTTCTGCACACACACAAAAAACACCCTTTGGCTATTCTCTATATCATTTTGCTTTATTCTCTTGTCTGCACATCCTGGCATTGAATAATTGAGGATGGTGAAGCCATCATCAGATACAAATGTATCTTCAGGAATTTACCTCCAAGGAACAGAGTTGAATTTAATTACAGCATATTTAACTTCTGTTGATAAATATCAAAAAATAATTAATTTGCACTGAAGTCTATGCAGAATCCCAAGGATAATACTTGGCTTCACCTCCAAATATTTTCTTCATATCAAAAATGGTAATCATTGATTGGTCAATTTGATAATTTTCATTGGATACACATATGTCCATATATGGAACATTAATGTATTTTGATGTTGAATATTACCAAATAAGGGTTATTATTATGATACTATAGAGGATACAACATCTAAGACCATTATTTGAACCTTTCCTCAGCACTCTTTGACAACAACGCTGCTCACTCAGTTATATGCCAGGGTTAGCATTGTACTCGCAGGTGGAACACACTTGTATGACCACACTGTTTCTTAAGAGGGAAGGTTTAATCGGGCCCATAAAACTAGTTTTTATTGAAATGTCTGTATCAAGTTAGGAAAGTGAACAGTAATTTATATGTGTAAGGAGTATCAATTAGTCTCTAGATCTGTTAATACGATTTAAAGGTTTGATTTTTTTAACTGTTCGATATTTTAGCATATTTTAATCATTTAAGATACTAATATTTTTTAAGGTTATTCTAGAAATGCATCATGTGCAGTAAATTAGATATTTAGTTATTATATAGATAGGTGTGAATTATGGGGATTTATTCATGAAATAAATTCTGGTATCTCACATGCGAGATATCAGTTTTTTCCTGGCGGAACTGCTTTTACACAACTACAAGTGTGGTGGTTATGTCCCTTGTTGTGTTATGGTGAATACACATACGATTGTAAACTGAAAAAAATCCGCTAAATGTTATTGACGACTTTGGCACATAACCAACATGATGTCATAGCGTCATATGAAGACTTCCAGTTTGAAACGTAAATATTAGACATTATTTGGGTTCGTGTACGTTCCAATTTTGATCAAATTTAACTAAAACAAGTTTTCAAGGTAAGCATTTTAATTATTTTTGTGCATTGTTGTAAATATGACATGTAGGATTTCACATTTTTAAGATGGCAGATACTTCCAGCTGTACCCCTTAGTATCATTGCTCGTAGATTAATACGCGTGGAATGAAATATACAAATTTAATATATAAGAAATTTTGAAAGTCTATATAATAAAGAGTATAACTAAATCATACATTTTGAATATCAAAATAAGACCACTCATGACCGAATACGCATTAATAATTAAACTCGTTGGAGGAACAAATTCCGCCCACTTGTTTAATCCTTATGCATACTTCAGTCACTGGTGGTGTTATTTTGATATTCAAAATCTACGATTAGTTATACTATATTTCCAATTAGTATAATGATCAAGATGTAGATTTCTGTATTGAACATTTACAGAGGTGTTCAACTTCAAACAATTTGTAAACAAAATTAAACTAAAATGGTAAGTTCCTCAAATAAAGTAACAATATAAATATCATATTAATATTTCTTTATTATGCATAATAACTGCACCAATTAAAATTAATTATTAATACATCAAACTTAGATTTAATGAAACAAAAGTGCAAGCCTTTCATATTATGGTTTGCATAGATAAATTCTATAAAAAAAAAAAATAGACCACAATGGTTATAGATGTTTTTATCAAGAATGCCTACACTTTGTAATTTCTATCTATATATATATATCAAGAATGCCCACACTTTGTAATTTCTATATATATACATGTAGATAACATTTATTTACAGATAACATTTTATTTGAATACATTTTAGCATGTTAAAGCTGTGAGTTCGAGCCCAGTAGTGACTTGCGACAGGTGGGTAGTTTTCATCGTGTACTCCGGTTTCCTCCACCAATAAAACTGACCGCCACGATATAACTGAAATATTGTTGAAAGTGGCGTAAAACACCATAAACCAAACCAAAATAACGACCTTTCCTCATTCATGACTTATCACACGGTTTGTAACAGGACGGAAGCCACTAGTAGAGCAGGAACTCCTTAAATCAATTTATAATTTCACAAAAAAATGTGCTACCCAAAATTGTATCTTAAATCTCATAATAATAGGTCTAGTTTATCCCTGCCACTTTTATTTTAAAGTGCCTGTACCAAGCTATGACAGTGCACAGTCATGTATATTGTGTGTCCAAGTATCAATGTTGTCCCTGTTTCTACGATTTTCTGATTGAATTTTGGCACTGTTCTGATGGTATGGAATTATTTGTTTTTTTAAATTTCAAACATTTACTTTTGATTAATACGGAACTCAAAAAGAAAAAAAAAGAGTAATAGTTTTCTTTCTTTGTTCTGTGGAATATATCCCTATCATAACTTTTTGCACTTAACAAACTTTATCCCCGGCTTGAAAATTATAACAACTTTTGATTGGTTAAAACCCTGGTCATAAAAAAAACATATTCCCGGGTGTTGCTAGGCCATATTACCAGGTGTAACTAGCCATTTAACCAATCAAATGTTGTAATAATTTTCAAAACAGGGATAATATGACATCAAAGCTCCCGACGTTACGCTCCAAAATCAAACTTGGTTAATTTTGGCTATATATTGAATAGAAAACTGTTAATTTGATCAACTGTAGGGTTCTACCAAAGGTAGTACCCTACACCAGGTAAAAAACACTCAACACTTTCATATTTTTTACTTATTCTTTCCAAAACCAAAGAAAATGTCACTTTTACGTGGCCAGCAGGTGGTCCAAAATGTTTCAAATTTTTACTATAACCGGGGATAAATTCGTTATTTACATTCCTATCCGTAGATATGGAAATTTTAACACCCTTCAGTAGCCTGTACACCCTTCCGCTGCACCTCAGGATGTACTGGGATACTTCAGGGTGTTAAAATCTCCATATCTACGGATAGGAACGTAAATAACTTATAATATCTACTGGAAAATTTTCTTAGTATACGTAACTATAGAGAATGCAAATTTTAGAAATTTTTTAATACATACAATAACAAGCTACAGATTTATATAATATAAATATTTACAAGTCAATCTGTACCAGTAAAAGAAGAAAAAAGGAGAAGAAAAACACACATAATAAAAACGTAGATATCAAATTCAGTGAGCATGACACGTTTCTTGAATAACCCTAATCCCAGATTGAAAAACAAAATCCTGATAATAAATCTTTATTTAAATAATTAATGTAAGTGTAGTTTAATTAAATAATGAAAATCGTCAAAAATGAAAGGGATCCTCCTCTCTTCACCGGTAAGCTGCTGATAAAATTTCAAAACATTCTGAGAAACACTACTCAAGTTATCATACGACATAGGGTAAAAATCCTATTTTCCGTCATATCAAGTCCAATAACTCTGGAACGGCAAAAGTGAAAATCGTCAAAAATGAAAGGGATCCTCCTCTCTTCACCAGTAAACAGCTGATAAAATTTTAAAAGATTCTAAGAAACACAACTCAAGTTATCGTACGACATAGGATTTGTCTACAGACGGACGGACAGATGGACAGACGGACATGGTGAAACCAGTATACCCCCCTACAACTTCGTTGCGGGGGGTATAAAAGCAAAGGTACCGGTATATAATTCTGTGTTATAAAATGTTATTGATGTCTTGTAAATATTCTATTTGATACTGACATACAATAATATACAATTATTGCCTTTTGATGAGGTCAATACACGATTTTATCAACCTGATGAAAGTAGATAAATCACAGGCTACTATTGTCATTGTCCAGGTTCCAAAACATAAACATTAAATAGCCACCAAAAAAAACCCAACAGTGTATAAGAAGGAACGTGGTTAATTGTCATGAAGAGTGATACAATACATTGTGCTGATGTGAAACTATGACACAAAATTACAGATACCGATCATATGTTAGCACTTCTAGGACGGTAAGACACAAAATATACCAAAATATTACTCGATCTTGATCAAAATTAGATCTCTAACGTGCTCACCTTTACTGGTATGTCGAGGGGTAGGAGATCTGAGGAAACCCCATTATCGAACGCATGAATCACCTTATGTACCATCCAATGAAAATGGTGATTGGGAGACTATGAAAGAGTTACTAAACTGCTTTGCATATGTTTGGAGCAATCTGATTGGCCAAAAGCTTAAGTGAGGAATCTGATTTTAATCAAATTAGAATATTACTTTACCGATAATATTGAAAATAAATTCACATAAATCAAATATAATTTCTAATAATTTACACCCATTACTAGGATTGTTAACAATATCCTGAATTTATAAAGATATACATGAAAATTGCTTTTTTTATATAATGAATAAAATTAAATGCAATATTTGAAACTTTCAAAACACTCAAAATTATATCATTTAAACATTATAAAGGTCAAAGATTACTAATAACTACTTCGATATACATTTACAGTCAAATCAAGTTGTATGGAAATCAAATGATTGATTGATTTGACTTCAATTTAACTGACCGCCACAATATATCTGAAATATTGTTGCCTAACTTTTGTGATAATTGAGAACACAACCAAGAGACTATAAACATCGAAACAAAAATGGTACATCTTTCACACCCTATTTAAATGTAAGATTTAATATAAGCATTACAAAAATATGAAATTTTGCAATTTTATTATCGATCACATTGAAACAAAGTAGAATATTTTGTTCATTGATCCGAAAGACAAAGTGGTGATATCAAAGTACTGTCATGTTTTTGCTTTTGAAATTGAAAGACTGCAAGCAACTGCAATAAAAGGAACAGATAAAAAAAACATAGAAAATTTAAATTTTCAAAATATCATAAATGCCCCGAAAGTGATTTAGTCGAGGTGTAATTATATTGCATAGTCCTTAAACGGCCTTGATGGCATAATGGTTAGTGTATTTGTAACCACTCAGCACACTGACACTAAAGACTTAGTATGGATTGGTTTCCTAGATTTGCAATATTAAAGAATGGACTGTTCAGGATTAAAATTCATGTTTTACTCTCCATGCATGTTTCATCTCGAAGCGAGGTATTAAACATTGATAAAAAGTACTGGGAATACACAATGCTAATTATATATAGGTGAGAAACATTTCATCCATCATATATACAAAAAAAAACTATAATCATAAAGGGTAGGCAAATTCATCTGTATAAAATTTGTTCCAGAAATATTCTATATTCGTCTTCTTTTTCAACTTAATTCTAAATATTCTGTGAGTGAAAAAACCCCAAATATAGATATCGCTAAAGATCTAATAATACCACTTTCCATATGCATGCTACTGAGCCATCTGATACTAACATTGATTACGTGAAGCATTAAAGACTCCACAATGATCGTGACATAAAGAATAATTCTAAGAGCTCCGTCTTTTACCTTTTGATATGTACCACAAATTTATTATTGCTAAAATCTAATACACTACTACACTTTTTTTAATCACAACAGCAAAAAAAAATAAAAATAAAAATAAATACAAGTAAAATTGTATTTACAAATTTAATGACGGATAAAACGATTAAATAGTATCTTTGGATTAGTACTACAGTGAAACCTGTTTAAACCAAACCTCCTTGGGACCAACTTTTGTGTTCGTTGATACAAGTTAAATTAACAAAGATTTCCTGCATTAGGACTTTATTTTAAGTTCGGTTTATGCAGGATTTTGGATTATTGAGGGTTTGGGTTAGACAGATTTCACTGTTTACAGTGTATTTTGTTTTATGATTTCTGTAAGATAATCTACAAATGTCTACGATAAAGTCTGGACGGAATCCGCTGTGTTGATATCGATGTTTTACACTTTATACTCTCTTCTCTGGTTTCATTAAATAAATCTGCCTATGACTGCCGATGGCTATGACTGGACGGGAACTACTGTTGTCATGGTCACAGCAGTAAACACCTTGACTGAGGTCTGTAACTTGCCCTATTGTCTGTTAAATACAAAATCGTAAAAAATATTAAAATTTAAAGACATGTGAATGATCTAAATTGAAAATAAACGTTAGACGTTACTCAATCTATCCTTGAAGTGTAGTCCTGTATTTGGAAGAATACAAATACTGGGAGATTTCAAGGTCGTATTTCAACACTCCACTGATCATGACTTATCATTCTTTGATGTTGATTTTCAGCATATTTTGTAGTTTTAAGAAAAGAAGTTTAAACAGTGATGGTCAACAATTCCACCAATATCAGCAAAACAAACAATCACCTCTCATCTAAAGAAAGTTTAAACAGTGATGGTCAACAATTCTACTAATATCAGCAAAACAAACAATCACCTCTCACCTAAAGAAAGTTTAAACAGTGATGGTCAACAATTCTACTAATATCAGCAAAACAAACAATCACCTCTCACCTAAAGAAAGTTTAAACAGTGATGGTCAACAATTCTACTAATATCAGCAAAACAAACAATCACCTCTCACCTAAAGAAATTTTAAGCAGTGATGGTCAACAATTACACTGACATCAACAAAACAAACAATCACCTCTCACCTAAAGAAAGTTTAAACAGTGATGGTCAACAATTCCACTAATATCAGCAAAACAAACAATCACCTCTCACCTAAAGAAAGTTTAAACAGTGATGGTCAACAATTCCACCAATATCAGCAAAACAAACAATCACCTCTCACCTAAAGAAAGTTTAAACAGTGATGGTCAACAATTCTACTAATATCAGCAAAACAAACAATCACCTCTCACCTAAAGAAAGTTTAAACAGTGATGGTCAACAATTACACTGACATCAACAAAACAAACAATCACCTCTCACCTAAAGAAAGTTTAAACAGTGATGGTCAACAATTCTACTAATATCAGCAAAACAAACAATCACCTCTCACCTAAAGAAATTTTAAGCAGTGATGGTCAACAATTACACTGACATCAACAAAACAAACAATCACCTCTCACCTAAAGAAAGTTTAAACAGTGATGGTCAACAATTCCACCAATATCAGCAAAACAAACAATCACCTCTCACCTAAAGAAAGTTTAAACAGTGATGGTCAACAATTCTACTAATATCAGCAAAACAAACAATCACCTCTCACCTAAAGAAAGTTTAAACAGTGATGGTCAACAATTACACTGACATCAACAAAACAAACAATCACCTCTCACCTAAAGAAAGTTTAAACAGTGATGGTCAACAATTCTACTAATATCAGCAAAACAAACAATCACCTCTCACCAAAGAAATTTTAAGCAGTGATGGTCAACAATTACGCTGACATCAACAAAACAAACAATCACCTCTCACCTAAAGAAAGTTTAAACAGTGATGGTCAACAATTCCACTAATATCAGCAAAACAAACAATCACCTCTCACCTAAAGAAAGTTTAAACAGTGATGGTCAACAATTCCATTAATATCAGCAAAACAAACAATCACCTCTCACCTAAAGAAAGTTTAAACAGTGATGGTCAACAATTACACTAATATCAGCAAAACAAACAATCACCTCTCACCTAAAGAAAGTTTAAACAGTGATGGTCAACAATTACACTAATATCAGCAAAACAAACAATCACCTCTCACCTAAAGAAAGTTTAAACAGTGATGGTCAACAATTCCATTAATATCAGCAAAACAAACAATCACCTCTCACCTAAAGAAATTTTAAGCAGTGATGGTCAACAATTACACTGACATCAACAAAACAAACAATCACCTCTCACCTAAAGAAAGTTTAAACAGTGATGGTCAACAATTCCATTAATATCAGCAAAACAAACAATCACCTCCCACCTAAAGAAATTTTTGATGGTCAACAATTCCACTAATATCAACAACCTGAATAATCATCTTTCACCTAAAAATCTTGTAATCGTTTTCAACACAAATAAAAATCTAAAGATTAAAGACATGTCAATGATACACTTTCTTAAGTGACTTGCTGCCATTTACTGTTTTCTCCACATATTCCCATTTCCTCCACCAATAAAACAGACCGCCACGATACAATAAAACTGAAATGTTGTTGAAAGTCGTGTTTAACCCCTAATAGTCCTACTCCACAATAACTTAATGTATACTTACGCTAAGAGTTCCTCTGTCGACTACTTTAGCTAGATTGTGATCTGATCCACCACACAATATACTGTCTCTACCTAACCACTGACAGCAATACAACTGAAATTAAAACAGAAATATAAATACTATATATAGTACAGTAAATTCATTGGAAAGATAAATCTGAACTGAATGTTTGGTGTAGTGTGTTCATTTCATTAAGATAAAAGGGCGTGTTTGATTAAGTATACTTTAGCTTGGATAATCCATTTGAATGACACTTAACATTTTTTTTTCATGTCTTCATTGAATATAGAATATGTATATAATATAAGTTCATTTTGCATTAATTCATGTATGCATCGGAGAAGACGTTTCTAAGTTGTGAAACTTGTGCCCTGTCCAATGTTTGTAATTGAACAATAAAATATGTTTAAAGTAGTAAAACCTGTCTAAACTGAACTCTAATATAAATAAACCAGTAATCTTGTATAAAATGAACACCTGTCTATTCTGAGCACAAAAGTTGGTCCCAAGGAAGTTTGATTTAGACAGGTTTGATTGTAATTCTAATTAAAAGATGTTTACATACTTTCCAAGGAGTAACAAAATTGAGAATAAAAGTCAAATCATATAACAATATAAAAAATATCTATGTATCTTTAATTGCAATATCTGCTAATCTGTCATTTTGTAATATAAAGGGGAGTAACTCTCAGTTATTTCATATCTACATGAAGACACTGTGCCACCTACCTGGCTAAAATAGTACAAATAAACAATAAACCAAATTAATTTATTCATTAAATTTGAAGGAAATTGTTAAAAGTATGTTAAAACAAAATAAAATTGTATGAAATGTGAAAATTACTAACCTGTGTTTGTCCCATAGGATCTGGTGGTACATCTTTTATTTTCTCTCCAGATGAAAAATCCCAAATCTAAAAATAGCATAAATGTGAACGTCAATGAAAAATAAATGTCATTAATTACAAAGGCAAATGTTAACATAACAAATGTATCTCAAAGTCCACAAATTACCATGTCAAACCTTCAAACAGATTTGTTTAAGGTCCCAAATTACCTTGGCACATATTTACACAACATAAAGATTCAAAATTACCATGGCACATATTTACACAACATAAAGATTCAAAATTACCATGCCACATATTTACATAACATTAGGATCCCAAATTATCATGGCACATATTTACATAATATTAGGATCCCAAATTAACATGGCAAATATTTACATAACATTAGGATCCCAAATTAACATGGCAAATATTTACATAACATTAAGATCCCAAATTACCATGACAAATATTTACATAACATATATAAGGATTCAAATTACCATGACAAATATTTACATAACATTAGGATCCCAATTAATCATGGCAAATATTTACATAATATTAGGATCCAAAATTACCATTGCAAATATTAAAATAATATTAGGATCCCAAATTACCATGGCAAATATTTACACAACATAAAGATTAAAAATTATCATGGCACATATTCATATAACATTAGGATCCCAAATTACCATGGCAAATATTTACATAACATTAGGATCCCAAATTACCATGAGCAAATATTTACATAACATTAGGATCCCAAATTACCATGAGAAAATATTTACATAACATTAGGATCCCAAATTACCATGAGAAAATATTTACATAACATTAGGATCCCAAATTACCATGGCAAATATTTACATAACATTAGGATCCCAAATTATCATGGCAAATATTTACACAACATATATAAGGATTCAAATTACCATTACAAATATTTACATAACATTAGGATCCCAAATTATCATGGCAAATATTTACACAACATATATAAGGATTCAAATTACCATTACAAATATTTACATAACATTAGGATCCCAAATTACAAAATTAAAAAAAACCCAAAAAGAATACATTTGTATATTTTTTTACAAAATAAGAAATGAAGACATAAACATAGCAAGGGCTCGGGTGGCTCAATGAGTTAGGTAGTTGTAGGGCTCGGGTGGCTCAATGAGTTAGGTAGTTGGATTACTGAACAACTTATAAAAGCCTATCACCAATACGGCGTGGGCTCATGCCCGGCTTTGTAAATTACAAAAAAGGGTGCACTCGACTCGCAGCCGCAAGTGATAAAGTTTATCAGTTGCTTGCCCATGGTTGGTGGTTCTCTTCGGGTACTCTGGCTTCTTCCACCACTAAAACTAGTCACCATGATATAGTTGAAATATTGCTGAAAGTGGCATTAAACACAATAAATCAATCATAAACATGGCTAGATAGTACCTGTAATACATCAGTCTTTCTCCACGATCCTGTTAATATATGATTGTTGTATGGGTCTATGTCTAGGGCGTCACCACAGATGTGTGGACCATGTAGGTATCTGTAAATATAAAACCAACGATCCTGTTAATATATGATTGTTGTATGGGTCTATGTCTAGGGCGTCACCACAGATGTGTGGACCATGTAAGTATCTGTAAATATAAAACCAACATGTCTACACTGAACCTACATAAAAGACAGTGATACTTGTAGCAATTTAATTTGACGAGTCCAGAAGACATTTCTGAAAATTTTGGTAAGTCCCACCATTGTAAGAATCTAAAATTTGAAAACTTTGGAGAGCCCCAACTGAAAATGGCGAGTCCAGGCTCATCTAGGTGAGTTGCAAGGATCTCTGAAAGAGTGGAACATCTGTCACGAACGCAATGTTCAAAATCTTTAAAAATTCATGCCTAATCCTGATTTTGCTTCTGTCTATTCACTGGGGTAAAGCTGATGACCGTAACTGCAATTACGGTCATCCCAAGATGGCGGACGTGGAATTGGGTAAGAATCTTTTTTGTCGATTAAATTGTTTCTATAATGTATTTTAAATGACACATGCATTGGTACGATAGTAATCTATGAACTTATCACAAGGAAATCACAAATTACAACTGAAAAATGTATATGAAAGAGAAAATCCGATTTATAAAAATCGGTAAGATGACCGTAACTGAAAACTGAGATTACGGTCATCTTTCAAAACAATTATGATCAGTTACGGTCATCTTAGTGATTTTTTAAAATCGGATTTTCTCTTTCATGTACATTTTTCAGTCGTAATTTGTGATTTCCTTGTGGAAAGTTCATAGATTACTATCGTACTAATGCATGTGTCATTTAAAATACATTATAGAAACAATTTAATTGACAAAGAACATTCTTACCTGATTCCACGTCCGCCATTTTGGGATGAACGTAATTGCAGTTATGGTCATCAGCTTTACCCCAGTGCTATTCCAAGCAAAAACTAAAAAAACAGATTAAAAAAAAGCTTTTGCTTGTGTTTTAATCCTATTGCACAATGGCTGTTGTTCTATTTATATATTTCTGTTATAGCAGTAACATTATGTATAACATTTGCTTATGAATGGAATTTGTATATTTGCATAATTAATTATTTAGTGTAATAATATATGCCATTATGACAGGTCCATGGTTTTCTCTGTGTACTCTGGTTTCCTCCACCAATAAAACTGACCGCCACAATATAACTGCAATATTGTTGAAAGTGGTGTTAAACACCATAAAACCAAACCAAACCGTTTGTTTATTATTTTAGTTTATTTCTGTGATACTTCATTTCTAAAAAACAACCATAGATAGCATTCTTATTGTCTCCCTAGTTACAAACTATTTCCCTCCTCTGCTTCACATCAGGAAACAGCTTGCATCAGGGGAGGGGAGAAATTAACTTCCTATTGTCCTTGCAGCCAGTATATAAGTGTTTATTAATAATAATCTAAATTTGAATAATGAAATTTGCATCTTATCATCAGGAGCAAGGATCCTTTTACTAAGAAATGCTGTACTTTTAATTTAAGTTGCAATCATAATATAATAGTGACCTAATTAGAGGCTATTGCATGGCTATGATTATCACAGTATTCACCAGATTACCTAATTAATTAATTAATTAATTAATTAATCACATTATATATTATAACTTTAGTTTCATCATAAATATTTTTTTAATAAGAAGACTGACTTTTTATTTTTTTTTGTAACTTTTTTAAGTTATTGACACAAATAATTGATTCTTCAAAAAGATGTTTTGTTTGTTTGTTTGTTTGATTGTGTTTAATGCCACTTTCAACAATATTTCAGTTATATCGTGCCGGTCAGTTTAATTGGTGGATGAAACCGGTGGACCTGGAGAAAACCACTGACCTGTCGCAAGTCACTGACAAACTTTATCACATAATGCTATACACCCACACCCTGATCAAGATTCAAACTCACAATATAAGTGATGATAGGAACTGAATGCATAGGTAGTTTTAAATCCAACTACCATACGATCACGACCACGACAAAAAGAAACAAAATAGACAACTACACTCAGAGCCTCATTTTCAAAAATCAATTTCCTTTAAACAATTTGTACCAATAACAATTTGACAAACTATAGCATAAGGCATTTGAGAAGAGTTTTTTTTTCTATTTGATTGAGCAAATTCTATACAATTATCAATAGCAGTCCGAAACAATATTGACTAGACTGGGGCTTAGGGTAAGTGGTTTTTTATTGAAGACTAATTCAACATTTGTGCTTTATCTTACATTACCATAACAAGTATTGCTTAAAAAATTAATTTGCCATGATATAACTGAACAAGAAATGTGTGCATCACAAAATACGCCCGTCTATATAAATTACCAAACGGTATAATGGTAATGACCCCAAAATAAATAGGGTTCTTTCCCTTCCACAGGGGAATCATGTGGCCAAGTTTGTTAAAGAACCATTATACAGAATTAAAGTTATCGTGCGGAAACAATCCTGTTGTCAAAAATTCTATTTATAGTAATGGTGACCTTGACCTTTGACCTAATGACTCCAAAATAAATAGGGTTCTTCTCCTTCCACAGGGGAATCATGTGGTCAAGTAGGGTAAAGATCCAATATACAGAACTAAAGTTATGCGAAAACGACCCTGTTGTCAAAAATTCTATTTATAGTAATGGTGACCTTGACCTTTGACCTAATGACCCCAAAATAAATAGGGTTCTTCCCCTTCCACAGGGGAATCATGTGGCCAAGTTTGGTAAAGATCTGATATACAGAACTAAAGTTATTGTGCGGAAACCTGTGTGGATGCCCGCCCGCCCGCCCACCATACCCAATCACATAATACGGACCGTCTCGAGATGGGTGTATAAAAATTGCTCATTTGGCATAAATTAACAACCACCCACTCTAAAGCTAAATTAAAGGGAAATAATTCAGTGATACTGATTCCAATTGATTTAAACAAATCAATCCTTTTAATCTCTTAAGTTTTTTTATCTCTTCAAGTCTTTCTCTTCAAATCAATTAAAATATAAATTCTCCTGAAATTTGCATACAAAATAATGTCAGACATAATGAAACAACTCGTTACTCGGAAAGAATTTTTTTTTTTACCTGATAAGAATTTTAATCGATATTGCATAACCCTATCAGATATTGATTAAACATAAATGAAAATCATGTAAATATATTAGAAATGTCAGATTTGTTTGTTATGTAAACAAAAAAAAAACAAGTTAAGGATTTCCAGTGCAAGCACAAAGTTCCTGTAAACAAAAAAAAACAAGAGAAGTGTAAGGATTTCCAGCAGAAATGGCATGTGCAGGAGCTTTAGCACAGGCACAAAGTCCCATGCCGTGTCAGCTGTGTGAAGAATCGTTTAATATTCAATGGAAGTGTCTACAATGTGACAGACTAATGTGTACCAACTGTAAAAACACAATTCACCAGAAATTCAATACTGATGGAAAATACGACATTATAGACATTAAGGAAGTGGCTTCACAGTCTAATCAAGGTATTGAAGGGATCGCAAACAAATTTGAATTATCTGTGATAAATAAATATTCTACGAAGCTAAGCATGGTATGTTTTATAGAAACAAATTCTGATGACAATTCTTTATGGATAGGTACTGGATCCTCAAGGAAACTATTTTATTTTTCTGCACCAAAAGCATTACAGAAAGTAGCCATTGAAAGAAATAAATTAAAAATCAAATCAAGCTTTAATATTATGGTCTATAATATTGCTATGACTTCAGATAATGATCTACTAGTAGTCACAGATGGACCAAGGCTGAAGCAGATCAACAGTAAAACGGGAATACTCGAAGACTCTAAATATAGCGTAGACCCAGCTTTACAACCAACATTTGTGCACATTACCAGAGATAATTCTAAAGTCATTATCGGACTTTGTGGTATACACCGTAAGTATGCAGTTCTGATTGTGATGGATAAAGATGGCCAACATCAGGAAATGGTTCTCGACCATGATAAAGACAACCAATATCAGTTGACCTATCCTGCATCAATAACGAGCACGAGTACCAATTCTATATGCGTTGTTGATCTAAAATCGATGAACTCTGACGGGAGAGTTGTTATATTAGATCAAGAATATAATGTAGTAAACATCTTTGAACACGAACGTTGTAATCTGAACATAGTTACAACACCATTAGACAACATTATAGTGTCGTGTTGTGACAACCATAAGCTCTTTATCTTAAACAGTTCTGGATACCCAATTACAATCTTCAATACAATGGAAATCGGAATAATTTGTCCATATGTCTTGGCCTTCAACAAGAAAGGAGAGTTATATATAGGATGTACTACCGCTGAATACGGCCCAGATAAAGCTAACATTTACAAACTAAACATAACAGGTTGTTAAAAATATTTAGAAAGCTGATGCGATATCAGTGAGACTTCATGACATTTCAAACATTTGCAATTCATTTTAGATCGATGGATCAAAATGAAACAATATTATACAAACTATTTTTTCTTTATCTTAGTGACGTAGGAGCAAATTGATTAATACAGAAAAGTACCCTGTTTTATAAGGTAATCCCTTCTGCAATGAAAAAGTGGCTTTATATGAGGGGTGGCCTCTCTTCAAGGGGACAATTTATGAGTACCGGTACAATGTATTTAATATGTCAGAGTGCATGTCAAATCTGGCCTGAAAAGATGTGTGGTTTTTGGTGAGAGGGGCCTTACAAGGGGAGGGTTATGACATTTAACATCACTTTCAACAATATTTCAGTCAGTTTTACTGGTGCTGGAAACCGCAGTACCCGGAAAAAAAAACACCAACCTGCCGCACATAACTGACAAACTTGATCACATAATGTTGTATTGAGTGCACCTCGCTTGAGCGTGATTCAAACTCACAATGTTAATGGTGATAGGCACTGATTGCATAGGTAGTTGGAAACCCAACAACCATAGGATCATGACCATGATGGCCCAGAGATGAGAAGTGGTAGCTCATTTTGTCGATATTTGTGTGACTGTTGACCATCACTTTCTTTTCATAAAGTGATGAAAATAGGTATATGTGAGCTAAAAATCTGTGCACTAGTATTGGCTATGGGTGGATGATGTTTCTATTGAGAAGAATCTTTTTTATATTTTTTTCCGTTAAAGTTTAACTTTGTCTCATTATTGTTGCCATTTACATAAGAAGAACATGAACACTGCAGACAACCATTAAAAGAATATTCCTGCCAAGTTTCCTTTCTAATAAATAAGTAAGTTCAGAGAAAGATATTTTAAAACATTTTTCCCTATAGGGTTCAATGTTACACTTTTTCTGGCCATTTTGGATTTACGTAATTTTTGTGTGTGCATATGATTTAAAGAACATCATGCAATGTGAACCTGTCTACACCAACCTTTCGCGGGACCAGTTGTTTGTGTTCGGAATCGACAGGTGTTCGGTTAAATTAACAAAAATTTCCTACATTCAGACTTAAGTTTAAAGTTTGATTCATATAGGACTCTGTTTTATTCAAGGTTCGGTTAAGACAGGCTTCACTGTATTCTACACAAATATGCTTTCAGAAGGTTCAATGCTTTTAGAAGGTTCAGTGCTTTCAGAAGGTTCAGTGCTTTTAGAAGGTTCAGTGCTTCTAGAAGGTTCAGTGCTTTCAGAAGGTTCAGAGCTTTCAGAAGGTTCAGTGCTTTCAGAAGGTTCAGTGCTTTCAGAAGGTTCAGTGCTTTCAGAAGGTTCAGTGCTTTTAGAAGGTTCAATGCTTTCAGAAGGTTCAGTGCTTTCAGAAGGTTCAGTGCTTTCAGAAGGTTCAGAGCTTTCAGAAGGTTCAGTGCTTTCAGAAGGTTCAGTGCTTTTAGAAGGTTCAGTGCTTTCAGAAGGTTCAGTGCTTTCAGAAGGTTCAGTGCTTTCAGAAGGTTCAGAGCTTTCAGAAGGTTCAGTGCTTTCAGATTGTTCAGTGCTTTCAGAAGGTTCAGTGCTTTTAGAAGGTTCAAAGCTTTCAGTGTTTTCAGAAGGTTCAGTGCTTTCAGAATGTTCAGTGCTTTTAGAAGGTTCAGTGCTTTCAGAAGGTTCAGTGCTTTTAGAAGGTTCAGTGCTTTCAGATTGTTCAGTGCTTTTAGAAGGCTTGGGGCTTTCAGATTTCTTGAAAGCAAATTGTAGATGTATTGCAAAGTTCCTTTTTTTGGTCAAAGTATGGGTTAGGGTTATGGTGTTTAACAACACTTTCAACAATATTTCAGCTATAGCATGGTGGTTGTCAAAGTGTGTACTTACCTGAGTGAATGTGGCTGTCTATCATCCCAATACTGAAAAATATAATAAACAAATTTATTGAAAACACAGTTACATTTAGGTTATATAGATCATTAACTTTCATCAATATCATTAAGATAAATGTTACTCGACTCTTGTGGAATGTAAGGACATTTATTCTTGTATCATACAGTATGTGAAGACAGAGAAAAAGGGTACAAATGTATGTCTCCCAGTATACAACATTTTGTCTCTCCTCTAATAGTAAATCTCCTTGCTTAGTAGCTTCTAAGACTTTCTCTCTTGGATACCTTCATTCTCAACTTTCCTGATACTTTTCTGTCCCTCCTACAGTAGGCCCCTTCTAGTTCTTATAAGGCCACTTTCATCAAAGGCCACCCCTTTATCAGGTCAGATTTCAAATGCAATGATATAGTAAGTAAAATACTACTAAATTGTCCCCTTCAAGAGTTACCGCTACTATATATAATGCCACTTTACAATTCAGAAGGTTATCTCACTAACGCTGTTAGTTCAAAATTCTGCTCAGGTGAGGTGTACTCGATACAACATTATATGATAAAGTTTGTCAGTGACTTGCATCAGGTTGGTAGTTTTCCTATGTAATCCGGTCTTCTCCATCAATAAAACTGATCGCTGGTCTTATAAAAGGGAGATTACTGTACAATGTACAAATTAAATGAACTGGTACCTACATGAACTGTGTTATCCCATCCACCTGTTAAGAAGACATGATTTATTTCAGGATGATAAATAGCTGCAAAAACACGGAAATGATGACCATCCATCTTGTTACGATTATCACTGGAAAAAAAATACACATGTGAATTATTATCAATATCCAATTAAAACAAATCTTTAAAAATGTTGAAAAAGTAAATTTGCTTTGAGGATAATACAGAACCTTCCATACATGTAGATGCTTCCTACCAAGTTTCGGTTCATTTGGCTAGGCAGTTTCAGAGGAGAAGATTTTTTAGATATCGACCAATCAGAAACGATAATTGCCTGTGGTGGCCATGTTTGTACACCGATTGGGACGAAATGAGCAATCGTCATAGAGGACATACCATAAATGCTACCTACCAAGTTTCGGTTAATTTGGCCAAGCGGTTTCAGAGGAAGAGATTTTTAAAAATTGGCCAATCAGAAACAAGAATTGCCTGTGGTGGCCATGTTTGGTAATGGATCATAACAAAATGTGCACTCTTTAGAGAGGACCTTCCATAGATGCTTCCTACTAAGTTTCAGTTCATTTGCCTGATGGGTTTCAGAGGAGAAGATTAAAATGTGAAAAGTTAACAGATGACAGACAACAAACGACGGATGCCAAGTGATGCCAAAAGTCCACATTGCCTTTGGCAAGGTAAAAAGAATACTAAAATGTGAATACCTACATGTAATGTATAGTATAAACATGTTACACTATATCAGCATTAGTTAATTTCTAAAGGAGATAATGACAAGAGTTATCTTTCTTTTAACAGTTTAAAGGCAAGAGTTATCTCTCTTTAAACAGTTTACTACAATGGAGAGAATTTTTTTTAGAAATGAGCCAATCAGAAACAAGAATTGCCTGTGGTGGCCATGTTTAATAGATCGGGACAAAATTTGCAATCTTTAGAGAGGACCTTCCATAGATGCTTCCTACCAAGTTTCAATTCATTTGGCTGAGAGGTTTCGGAGGAGAAGATTAAAATGTGAAAAGTTAACGGACGACAGACGATGGATGCCAAGTGATGGCAAAAGCTCACATTGCCTTTGTCAAGGTGAACTAAAAAATTGAAATAAAGATAATAAAGTAAAAGTTGAATAAGTCAAAATGTACTACAACAATAAAATAACAGGATGTTCAAAGTTTGAATGGACAACCATTAAGAGTGAGTGATTTTTGTTTAATGCCAAATGAGCCATTTTTCAGCTATATCATGACGAGAACAAGTTACAATCATTGAAATGATAACGATGTCCACTTTTTATTACACCAACACACTTTGTTGGCTTCTAATCGTGCTTGCTCACTGAAACAACAATCTGCAGGTAGACATGTTGCTCCACTTGGGACACACTGTCAAATGCCTATATTATAGTCTTTGGCTTGAGCCAACAGGGGCCTAAACCCATGATCTACCACACTCAAGGCGATGACGCTAACCATTACACCACCGATGCGGTTGAGAAAAATTAACGTGCAACTGTTGTTAAGTATATAACTGCCTAATAGGTTCACAAGTTGATATCTAAAATTAACTGGCCATGATACACAATGACAAAGGATTGTTTAAATTGTCTAAGGATGGAATAAGAATTAACTAGAGGCTCACCTGAGCCTGAATCACTCGCCTGAACCAACCTTTGCCTTATGATGACAACTGTACATTGTCATTATGGTTTCAACTCAGGAGAAGCTCCTAATATATAAAATATGCTCTTACAGTTAAAATATGAGCCAATTTGCCAAGTCAACGGCAAAAACTCTCCCTATATATAGTCAGGTGATTTAAAACGCTTGCCTTTGGACAAAATTTGAATATTACTTGATTTGTCTGGGTTAATTTGGGATAGTCTTCTGTATGAACAAGGAATTTCAACACTTTCTTCCAATATTAATTCATATATAGTGAACATTGTAAATGTAGACTGTAGGCCATCTTCGATAAATCAAGGCTGAACACACTCTGATACTCTCCACTCATCAATCAACGGGTGATGAAAGGTGATCAGCCATAGTTTACCGAGGGGTCAGTGAGGGTTATGGTATGTAACCCCACCTTCAACAATATTTCAGTAATATCGTGGCAGTCAGTTTTATTGGTGGAGGAAACCTGAGTACTCGGATAAAACCACTGACCTGTCACAAGTCACTGTCAAACTTTATCACATAATGTTGTATCGAGTACACCTCACCATGAGCAGGATTTGAATTCCCAACGTTAGTGGTGATAGGCACTGATTGTATATATGTAGTAATAAATCCAACTACCATACGATTACGACCATGATGGCCCTAGTTTGCCGACGATGACTGTCTGCATGGCAATCACAAATTGTAAATATACCTGGGTTCTAATGTTGTGATTTTTTTCTTTGTTTCTTCATCATATATACATATTTGTGGGGTGTCTCCTGTTGTTACAAACTTTGTCCCCTCTGGGTTGAGTGCTACATTCAGCGTAGTTCTGACTTCGTTTATTGTGTGCAAGCACCTTCCTGATGTATAATGCCAAAATTTGACGTGTCCTGAAGCATCTGGAATCAAAAATATAACATGCAATGTGGGTCTACGTCTTCCAATGTTCATTAAGCAAAAACAAGAGCAAGTTAAAAGAAAAGAACGAAGGGGTTATGGTGTTTAATGCCACTTTCAACAATATTTCAGTTATATCGTGGCGGTCAGTTTTATTGATGGAGGAAACCGGAGTACCAAGAGAAAGCCACCGACCTGCCGCAAGTCACTGACAAACTTTATCACATAATGTTGTATTGGGTACACCTTGTCTGAGCAGTATTCGAACTAACAAAGTTAGTGGTGATAGGCACTGATTCCATAGGTAATTGTAAATCCAACTACCATACGATCACGACCACGATGGTCCCGAAAAGCATGAAGAAAGCAGACAGATCATTAGTCTCCAAGAATGACAATTAGTCTGTAATACTGAGAGATGAAAGTCACACATATTAGCAAACAACCTACGTTTTCTGTAAAACTAAAATGGGGAGGAATTACACGTTTTTTTCTTGTAGACCCTTCCCATTAAGTAGTGAGTCATAATTTATTTTCAATGAAAAAAAAAGGGGATGTGGATGCAAATTGACATAATAAAATCCTTTTTGCATTACCGTATTTTATTTTGTATAGTACAAACACCTTTCTATGTTTCTTCAAAAACAGATCAGGGGCCTTCATGGTTGTAATCGTATGGTAGTTTGATTTACAACTACCTATGCAATTAGTGCCTATCGCCACTAACGTGAGATCGAAACCCGCTCAGACGAAGTGAACATTATGTGATAAAGTTTGTCAGTAACTGTCGGCAGGTTGGTGGTTTTCTCAGGGTACTCCGGTTTCTTCCACCAATAAAACTGACTCACTTTAGCCACAATATAACTGATATATTGTTGCAAGTGGAGTTAAACATCATAACCCTAACCTTATTTTGCATAGTACAAACAACTTTCTATGGGTCTTCAATAACAGATCACAATATGAAGTATATAACCTTTCTTGTTTCTTATAAGAAATGTCTAAGATACCAAGGGGGATAATCAGAAGTCCTAAATACTCATTTAAGGCTAATAAAATAAAACAGAAAAATAAAATATTATACAGTATATCATACCTCACAGTTATTAAAGAGTTACGGGCCTTTGATGGTGAACTAAACGATTGGTCTAAAAATAATTGAAGAAAAGTCAATTTCAGCATTGTAAATTATTTACTAAGAAAGGATATGGATGTAAATGAACATGAGGGACTATCCAACATTACACTTAAGACACAAATTAAAGTAAAGGAACAGCTTGTAGTAAGAAATGCTATGGATGTAAATGAACATGGGAGACTATTCAACAATACACTTAGACACACGTTTTATTCACAATTGGAAGTTTGCCAATTACAAATTATTCTATCTCAATTTATTTTATTCTAATTATCATGAAGATGTTTATACAGATTGCTTTATTAATTACATTGAACTTATTTCCATATTGATCAGGAATAATGGCTGCCAAACCATTTCTCAGTGACCTATAAAACGACCTTTACCGGGTACATTGTTGTTTATAAAAATGTACTGGTATGTTTATATTATACAATGTGATCAACTTCGCAATTTAAATCTTAACTCTAATTTTAAGTTATATATTTTGATGCAGCCTGTATAGACAATACCACATGACTGACAATAACATGGCCAACAAACAAAATAATCGCTGATAAAAACTTCAAACAACTAGATAAGGCTGTTTTTAAACATTGGTAATTAACTACTTGTCTTTCCACATAACTTATGTTTGTAAATAGTCAATAAAATCACATTAATAACCTTAAATGGAATTTTATTGATAACCGTTAGTGAGCTACAATCATACTGTCTCAAGTAATAATTTTTTGATTAGAATAACGAAAAATCCAAATATCTTTTAAACTATAGATTTTTGAACAGCAAAATAAATGAGAGTTTTATTTAGAATTAGGAGTGCTAACTAAAAATGTTATTGTAATGCTTCTTATTGTTTTGGCTGAGGCTGCACTCCGATGAAATTTTGCATTTTGGTCCTATTTTGTTGTCATTTTTCAGGTGGGAGTAGATGTACTTTATAGAAGAGCCATCCGAACGTCAGGTATCTTAGCTGTAAAATCTTTCTCTCAGCCACGTTGTACTTTAGACGAAACTGACAAGCATTTCTCTCATAAATTATTGTTATATTTTGTATTTTTTGTAAAATGGGTAAAAAATCTGACTTATCTCCGGAATGCCAAAAGTTTGTAAAAAAGTTGTTTGCCTTTTTTAGTAAGGAAAAGGCAACGAAGAAGCCAATTGTCTCATTTGATAGGGTATATCAAAGGACATCTAAAGCTTTGGGTGTGTCTTACATGTCAGTGCACCGTATTATGAATGATAAGAGGCCTTGTAAGTCAAATAGACCCAAAGAAAGAGCTAAAATTTTGGACGACTTTGATTAATGTTGTGTTATTAAAAGAACAATCCACGGTTTATATTCACAGAAAATTGCTCCGACCGTCTCAATAATACATAAGGAAAAAAAGATTCTATCAAAATATCAAAGTCTAAACTTACTCTAACTCTCATTGATCTTGGATATACTTATAAAAAAATAGGTGATAATCGAAGAGTTCTGTACAATTAAGTGTCTATTATCAATGATAGATGTAATTATCTGAGAAAGATCAAATCTTTTAGGAAAGCAGGGTATGATATCGTGTACCTGGATGAAACATGGGTTAACCAACATCACTGCACAGATTATATGTGGCTTCCGAATGATGGGTCTGATGCCCCAAAAATACCCTCGGGCAAAGGAAAACATTTGATTGCTTTGCATGCAGGTACGCGAAGTGAGGGTTTGATTGACGGCTGCGATTTAGTGTTTCTGGCCAAATCAAAGGATGGTGACTATCACCAGGAGATGAATAGTTTTGTCTTTCTTGAGTGGTTTGAAAATCAATTGATGCCTGCTCGTGTTAGATAATGCAAGTTATCACAATGTTAAAACAGAAGATACGGTGTGCCCAAATTTTAGTCAGAAAAAAACTGTTCTCCAAAACTATCTTACACAACACAACATTCCCTTTTCTGCTACTGATACCAAAAAAGTATTATATGAAAAAATAAAACAAAAAAAGACCCCAGTAGTTTATAAAACAGATAAAATTGCTAATTTACACGGACATGAAGTAATAAGAACCCCCGTTCGACACTGTGAACTTAACCCAATATAATTAATATGGGTGCAAGTCAAAGGTTTCGTGGCTAAAAACAATACCCCCTTCCGATTAAAAGATGTTAAAGAACTCATGTATGCTGCTTTCGGAAAAATTACAAAAGATGTGTGGACAAAAGCAGAAGAGCATGTGGTCAAAATTGAAAAAGAATACTGCAAAGAAAACTGTATAAATAGAAGTGTGACATAGAACCTATTATCATTGATTTTTGTGATGATGACTCGGATGACAACGCGGATTAAAGTATAATCATATTAAGTATAATAGACAGAGAAAAAAATGTAAATAGTGAATAAATGTCAAGTTTAAGTCAATGCCGAAAATATTTGGAACATGTGTCTGCCAATTCATTAAAGTTTAAGAACAGTTGTAACTGTTGAAACTATCTGGGGTCAGATGAATTTATTAACTTATATATTGATTATAACACATAAATAATACACAAAACAACATGACGCAAAACAAAAAAAAGATAAACAGGGACAGTTTATAATCGAACTGAAAACCAAACACAAAACGGGCCTTATATTCATGAAAAGTCAAAACAAACAAAGACAAAGATCGAAACTTCGGATTCCTGTTTTGGATAAGCAATTCGAAGTGGAATAGGTTAAATATGTATTTCCAAACTTTTAGCTCATGTTTGAGTTGAAAGATATAACTTGGTTTAGTAGAATAGTTACGTGAAACAATTGCATGTATCAATGATTCATCAATAATTATTGCAGTTTTTAGGTATTTTTTTACCAATGTTAAGTTGCAAGTTTGGTAAAAAAAATAGCTCACAAAATGACAGTGCTCAATGTCATGTTCTACCCCCTTCCCCCCCCCCAAAAAAAATCAACCCTCCAATTGGTCTCTGAGGTTCTATAATATAAAAATGTACTCATTTTACGATTATTTTTTTTAATTAGGAAGTTGCACAATCTCAAAATTCATTTTTCGTTCCGTTTTCTTACAGGTATATAAATTCAAAATGTCATACAGAATTGAACAAAATGACAATGATATATTCTTCATATTATATATGAAGACTTCATTTTTGTTCACTATTAAAGACAGAAGTGCTATATATTTAGTGAAAAAATAAAAATAACGAAAAATGTCCCAGTCCAAGTAATTTTTACAGGTAAAATATTTTACAAGTAAAAATCAATGAACTCAATAGTGCGTGTAGGAGATGGTGACGGATTCTACGGAGAACAATGAAATCTTTCGGGTGACCGTCAAGTGTCTATTGTCCTCAGGGATTAAAACCCACGGCCGCAGGCTGTTCTCTTTTATAGACTTATTCCCTCTGTATTTCATCACACTTTGTCTAAATATACACCCAAAAATTCCTTTAAAATACGATTTTCTATATGAGCAGGGCCAAATCCCTTGATTTTCTACACAACTCTTGTTTACACTTCTACTTTAAAATCTACAGTTTAAAAGATATTTCAAACTTTCGTTATTCTAATCAAAAAATTATTACTTTAGTAGGAAATATCCACAGTTCAATCTTAAAATAATAATTCTTTTATTCTGAGAATTTACTAAATTAACTTTGAAATTCACACCAAAACCTGTAATATTATGCATACTTGGTATAGTAATCCCCCTCTAAATAAGACCAAACCTTTTGCAATGAAAAGGTGGATTTGTACGAGAAGTGGCTTCTTGAGGGGGGTGGGGGAATTTAGTAGTATTTTACTATCTCAGTACATCTGAAATATCTGGCCGGATAAGAGAGAAAGCCTTTGAAGTTTGAAGAGAGTGACCTTATAAGAGGCGAGCTACTGTATATTGAGAGAATTGTGGTGTTTAACGCCACTTTCAATAATATTTCAGTTATATCATGGCAGTTACTGTATATTGTCAATATTGACATTTGAAATTTAGTACACTGCAACAAATTAACAATATAAATTTGAATTCTAAAACATTTTTAGGGTCATTTAAAAAAAAACCTGCTTAAGATTAACGACCAATCATTTTACAGATAAGGCAGTAATCCATATGCATCTATTCACAAGATTTGTTTACAAAGATCAACCTTGATGACTAGTCCACTGATACATGATTTTAACAGTATCTTAATTTAGAATCAAATTATTTATACAAAATATCATATTTGATCAGTTTGAAAAAAAATAATAATCTGGCACACTGAATAATAGGTCATTTCAATTAAAATAATCTTATTAGAGTTGATTTGAAAATGATGTGTCCTGGCTTAATTAATTTACCAATAATAGTTTACATGGGAAATAAACAATTAAAATGGAAGAATGTGCCAATAGCACATGGTCCACAGTGTTTTTGTTAGACCTAAAAATGTTAAGGACAATTAACCTTAAAGTAGTATTTCTTATCAGTCATTCTCTATTTACAGGAAAAGGCCATGGTCTTAACAAGTTAGCGTGAAAATTTAAATGACAGTAAATAAAAGACATTTGTGCTAATGAATGTTAAATATAGTATACTGTAAGGTAGAATTTGGTCATTGAAGTTGCCTGTAGCACCAAATAATGGGGATCACCATTTTTCAAAACTCTTCAATGTGGAGGAGACAAAAGGCATAATCCATTCTCGGATTTATCCTGCCCGTGACGTCGTACAATCGGTATATATCAGCACTGATCAGGTGCAATTTTATCATTAAAAATTATGTAAATCGCAAAATAACGTCGTATATTTATCTTTTGATATTTACAATATCATTATGGATTCATATCAAGCATTTTATTGCACTAACGAAAAGGGAGAGTGTGAGAAGAATTTTTTTTTGTAATTACCGGTCAGGACTATCCTTGTCAACACATCGACCAGTGACCACGAAAAACACGGGAAAGTACGATAGCATTGGCGACAAAAAAGAAAAAAGCATGTGTACGCATAAAATAAGTTAAAACTGACAGTTATTTAACCTACGGACATTAACGTAAAACATGAAATTATACGTAGATATCCCCCCCCCAATTACAAATAACCTCATTTGTTTTATGAAAATGTAACATGGGATGGGAATAATATGAAAAAAATTAGGACAATATACAATTGTAAACATTGTATTGCAGTTGATCTGATATTAAAACATAACCAAAAGGGCACGATGTTGGGGAGAGTAAAACATTATTTATTTATTCAACTAACATGATCTGACTGTGTGAGGTTACCACTTACACTACGACAGGAAATTCCAAATATTTATATTTTTAATTGGGCATATTAATGTTAATAAAGGTGTTTTTTGTTTAATAATTAGTTATTTACAAATAAAAAGTTACAATATATTGAATTATAACAATTGTTCAACTGACTGGCCTTTTCCTTTAACTAAATATTTGTCCAAAATTTTTTCAAAGTTAATGTCATTTTCAAAATCTTTAGGCCAATGGCCTAGAAAATGCCCCAAACTGAAACCATGACAGCTAAAGTTAAAAAATTATAAAGTGCAAATGATTTGTTCAGTTAAACTTATGTTATTAAGGGGAAAACCAAATGTGGAACGGATTGACAGACATGGGTAAAAGTTAATTCCTGCGATGTCTAGCAGAGGTGGGGGTGCATAACCAAAATCAAAGAGCAGTTGCCCTTTAACTGAGGCATCTATTATCATAGTTGCTTGCACTTACAGGAAAATCATAGTGCTACTGCCAGCAGAATGCTAGAGTACCTGAATGTTATTATACTCACAAAATATTGAAACAGTTTAAAAAGACATCTTAAGAAAGAAATACCTAGAAATTTGTTGAGGTCAATTACAACAATTTAATATATAGGGGTTAGGGATTTTTCAACAATATTTCAGTTATATCGTGGTGGAAACAATAGTACCCGGAACCCCCCCCCCGAAATGTTACATGTCTCTAACAAAGAGAGTGTTATGTCTATCCCAGTGATTTATCCTGGTATGTCTCCGACTGTACTGAATGATGATCATGATACCCCCTCGTGATTACTTGGGAGTTTAAATCAAGCTTAGCAATCAAGACTTACATGAGGCAACCAATATATGTCCATATTCTTCTTTTTCTGCTGAAGAATAAATACGAAATCTGAGTTGTGTGACTGGCAGGTGATGTTTTAATGTCTCATCATCTTGTAAACTGTACAGACAGTGGCTGTTACCCGCATCGAAGATCTGAAATTAAAACATGACATACACTACATTACTCTGGTACATCTATTCAGTGAGCGCAAGCAAGCACAGATGCAGTGCTGTACCACTTATCTGGAAAGCATGTGTAATAGTATGGGCTAACTTACTCTCAATTTAGAGATATACTCATTGAAGAATCAACAGTGGCTGAAAAATGAATGATCTGTTAATTCAATCAATAATTTTCACCTGATGTGATCATGTCCAAAGATATTTTATTCTGACATCTACCGGTAAATCCATATTTTTTTGCAAATACCAATTGACCAGACGATATTCCGCACTAAAGTTAAGCACACTGACCATTTCACCACTGATGCTGTTCAATACATACAGTGATGAACATTAATAATTAGGTCAATATAATATAGCAGATCTATTGTTGCTCCAGTACAATTGGAGTTAATAAATAAAATTACTTGTTCCATTCTGGTATTGTATTCGTGGAGATTTAAACTTCCTATTGTATTGACATTTAATGCCTATTATCTACTTATTGTCTATAGTTCTTTAAATTTCTTGGATAAATTCAATCACCTTTGTACGTGATTAAATTCATACATGATTTCTTTACAAATTTATCTTTTACTTGTTAACCACATCATTTCACTAAGAGGGGAAGCTTGTGCTTATGATTTTAGAACTATTTCGACAGTGTAGTATTTTTTATTTTTTATTATTCAAATATTACTTTATATATATATCTTTTAAATTTTAGACACATTTTTTTAATCAATTATTGTGCTCAATTTTGAGAATAAGGCCACTGTAATAAGTAAAATCATTCATTTTCAGAAGCAATGATTCCCCGTAAAGCTTTCAATTGATCTTGAAATCATATTTGCAACATGGGAGATAACTCCATTTGAAAATAAAATACTTTTATTATACAAGTTATCTGGCATCTATTGAGTTTTCTTTCAACAAAAAATAGCCTCTAAAGTACTTTCTCTTAATTTCTAATGAAATAGCTTTTTACCTTGTAGAATCTTTTAGAAAGGAAATTGTTAATGAAATATTTAAATGTTTAAACATGTAATAAAACAAGAGCACCGCCCACGGGTGCTGGACGCTCGACTTTTTCGTATCTGATATTAAACTGCAAGCAATTTACAAAGTTATACATACTTCTAACTTGTCAACAGATTGGGGTCAACACTTTCTACAAGTGTATTGAGTTTCAAGTTAATAGCTTTGATAGTTATTGAGAAATTTTAATTATACTAAAAAAATACCCCTAATTTCTATGTACTATGTCGAAACAATGGCAGATAACTCTGGACATACAAATCACAGGGTCATCTGCCTTGTTGTAATTGGTTCCTCTTTTGATAGTGAACAAGTAATCCAGGTTACAAATGGATACCTTTGATAGTTTTTGAGAAATGGACTCTGACAAAAAACTTAACCTAAAACTTAACCGACCCAGACGCCGGAGTGACGACAATAGCTCGACTTTTTTTCTTCGAAAAGTCGAGCTAAAAACCATCCTGATCCTGATAATGAATTTTAAAAGTTTTTCTGTTATTTTAAAGTACTTAACTGATAGTACATACTATTTTTATAGGGGTCAAATAAATCCCATGTTCAAATATTTAGCTTTATGACTATACTTATCGTATAAAACCAAACATGAAAATATTCACGTTGTTGTAATTTAAAACGAAAAATAAAAGTTTATACAAAAAGAATTGGAATTAATAGAAGATTACAGGAATAGATTGGTTTAAACACAAAAGTTCTGTAAATATTATTTGTTGGAAAACAAATTTACAAACGATATAATACTGGTTTTACATACTCCATAAATCAAAGATAAAGTTAATCTCTTAAAAGTCTGTACATGTTAAAAAAAACTCTGTAGTTTAAGGGACATGAGATATAGAATAATGACAGTTTAGAGGGTTTTAACAGACATCATCACTAGTATAACAGCAAGTCCAATAGGACAAGCTGTTATACTAGTGTTAATGTATGTCAAGACCTTCAAAACTCACATTATTGTTTTTATCAGTAACATCATATTGTGTTTGATTTCACACTGACTGATAATTTTCAGTATCGGAGTCAGTTCGTCGATACCGACAATATCATTCAGTGACATGAGATCAAAGAAAAAATGTCCAAATTATTGATAAAATAAAATAAAATACCAACAGTCACAGCCCATGTATTAAATTGATATATACATAAAAACTAAAAGGTGTGAATTTTCTTGTTGGAAATTAAATTGCTTTCTAATTAAAACCAATGAATTTCAGTTAAGTGTTTCTTATTGCCATATTTATATAAAATGTTATTTTAATGCCAAATAACCATGACACTTTGTTCTACTCATTTATCAAGAAGAAATTTTCATGTAAAAAATATATCCCAAAAAAATTTCTTCTTTCATAATGTACTCTTTGGTTCTTTTTCATTTGTTTCATGGTACTCACAAAGAACGACTACAGTAGCGCTAGTTACCCCTCTTATAAGGATACCCTTCTGCAATGAATAAGTGTCAAATTTAAGTTCTCGAAATCATCTCTTTTGCCGTAAAGTTTCGTTCTTAAGCGACCATCATTGTCAATTTCGAGTGTTGGTCAAGGTATAAAGCAGACCTGTCTGTATCTGCGGTATCCTTTATTTCAAGCTCAATGGATAGATGTGAGCAACAAAATCACCAAACCTAGAATTATTTAGTAAAAGGACATCATCTACATGTATATAGCGGAATGTGATATTCAAGGATCAGGCTAGCTTCTTTTCGTTTTTCTTGAGAAGCCCTTGTCTGAAGTCTGCCTTGTATATTATCCATCAAATTTCACAACCATACAATAATATTGGCTTAACAATTTTGTGAAATAAGTCTAATAAACACTCAATAGTCAAATTATGCTATTTCCTTCTTCTGATAATTTCGCATCCATTTCAACATATTTTTTTTATCCTTGTTAAGTTAAACGTTAAGTTTTTTTTAAAAGGTTACGCCTAAATAAAATATGTACAAGTTGTGATTTCTATTAGCTTAAAGAAGAACTAAATGTTTACCAGAGTTCGATTTGTAAAAATTTTGTTTTTTATAAACATTTACTAAAATATTAAGCTTCTATAAATTACAATAGTTTTGAAATTCCCTAAGTAAATTTAGTAAGCCTTTAGAAGTTTCTGACATATATAAGCACAGTGTCATTGACATACAAAATAACAAAATCTTTGTCAACAATCTTAAGGTAAAGTTTATAATTGTGTTTCTAATTCACAAGAATTCAACATAATGTGCTGACAAGTAATATTTATATCACAGTATTTCGAGTTAAACGGTTAAACAATTGAACGTGAAGCCTAAGATTGATTAACTCGTTAACTCGGAAAACCGTGGTATGAACGATTTGTAACATGAATCCATGCAATATCACATGCTAGGTTGTTGATTATTGCACAGCTCTCTGAGAGTAATAAAACTACAGCCCAGATTAAAGTGTGCAATATCTTTTATCTGCATGTATTACTTCATAGTTCTTAGCTGTTGCTTACATTATGGTATATAAACCATAAAAAGATCAAAGGAAAGTAATGCATTCATGTTACAATTTTGATTTATTGATCAACAGGATAAACTTTGTTGGTTTTCTGTCCTGTATAAAATTACTGCAAGATATGTGTAAATATATACATGATTCAATTGGCTTGATTATTTTGCAGATACATGTATAAATAAATTTAAATATGAGATTAATTTTAGTTGATTTTCAAAATATTTCATCTTATCTCTCAATATGTGATTTACGATTTCACCAATACTAAATCAAAACAGACTTTAGAATTTTTATATTGTCCAGAATATAGCTGTAATGTCTGCTCGCTGGATAGGGCTTGGGATATGGTGTTTAATGCCACTTGCAACAATATTTCAGCTATATAGTGGCAGTCAGTTTTATTTGTGCAGGAATCCAGAGTACCCGGAGAAAACTACCGACCTGTGACAAGTCACTGACAATCTCTATCACATAATGTTGTATCGAGTACACCTCGCCATGAGCTGGATTCGAACTTACAACTTTAGTACTGATCGGGACTGAGTGCATAGTTGGTTGTAAATCCAAATTCCACACTATCATGACCATGACGACCCCCATTGCAGTCTGACAAAGATTTAATTGCATTGTAATAATAGATGGAATCAATGGGAAAATATAGTGTACCGGATAAGTTGTACTAGGAACATTATCTGCTACTTTTTTGATTGGATAATGTGTATACTATAGAATAAATATTTATTATCTTTCCCGAGGCCGTTGTGGTCGTGACCGTATGGTAGTTGGTTTATAACTACCTATGCAATTAGTGCCTATAGCTATCATCACAAACGTTGTGAGTTCGAACCCTGCTCAAGCGATGTGTACTCGATACAACATTATGTGATAAAGTTTGTCAGTAACTTGCGGCACGTCAGTGGTTTTCATTGGGTACTCCGGTTTCCTCCACCAATAAAACTGACCGCCACGATATAACTGAAATATTGTTGAAAGTGGCATTAAACACCATAACCCTATCCCTCACATCTTTCCCAATCCCAAAATTTGAAAAGAAAATAAAAAAAAATCTATTAAATCTTTGTATAATTTTGCATATTAATATTATTCTAGAAATTCTTGAATATTTAAAAAATAATGATAAAAACATTTGGCAGAATAAATTTAAATCTAAAAGAGATTGCAATATGCTGCTTTATTAGAATTTTACAGCTCTCCTAAAATCCATGTATTCATGACAATAATATTTATGGCAATTTTTTTGTTTATCACAGAAATGCAGCGAAAAATTGATTAAACAAAACAACCATTTATTTATTTAACGATCTAATTTAACAGACCAGTAACATTGGTAATAATTTATCAAATGGGCAAAAAAATCAGCAGACCAAAAACTATTGTAAGTTAAATAGACAGTTTTAAATGTTTCACTTTCATGCACAGCATAATACCAGTGGCGATTGTTTTTAGTCATGATCTAATTTTTATATTTTTCATATACCTAAAAATTACATTGGTTGATCGTTGGTTTAAGCCACGGTCAGGTCAAACCAAAGACTATAAAATTGGTATTTTCAGCTTTTCCGCTAAGCACACAGAATAAAGAAGTAAGAGTAAAGACACCTAAAGGAGCATCTTTAGATCTCCCACTTGGCAACTAGTAAACAGCCGTCAGAATATAGGGAGCAAAAGAGGAGATATAATTTTAATTAGATTGCAGCATATGCCACCTTATGTCAATTTAAAGTTTAGTCTAAAAAAAAACACAAAATCTAATCAAATACACATGTATAATAAAGACAAGTGCATGCATGATTTAATATAGATAATATACCTAAGCTGACCTATTGCAGTTTTATTTCCACATTCACTTCTGTTCATGGCGAGGTGTACTCGATACATTATGTGATAAAGTTTGTCAGTGACTTGCGACAGGTCGGTGGTTTTCTCTGGGTACTCTGGTTTCCTCCACCAATAAAACTTACTGCCATGATATAACTGAAATATTGTTGAAAGTGGCATTAAACACCATAACCCTAACCCCCTAACCTGGCCTATTGTAGTTTTACTTCTACATTCAGTTAATGATAATTAGTTGCTGTAATTAGACACTGGGTAACCTTTAATTTTCTATTTTATTGACTAATATCAGTATTTCATTTTTGATATTTACATTCAAAAGGTAAAAATTGACTAATCTTTAAAACTGTCATGTAGAATTATGTGTCAGTTCCTGTTTTAAAGATCAATTTGTGACAATAGTAGATAAACTTTCAATTTTGTTCTGAGCATATAATACAGAAAGGGGCCCCGGGTGGCTCAATGAGTTAGGTAGTTGGATTACCTAACAACTCATACAAGCCTATCACCAATATGGCGTGGGTTCATGCCCGGCTTTGTAAATTACAAAATAGGGTGCAGCCACAAGTGATAAAGTTTACCAGTTGCTTGCCCATGGTCAGTGATTCTCTCAGGGTACCCCGGCTTCCTCCACCACTAAAACTGGTCACCAAGATATTGCTGAAATATTGCTGAAAGTGGCGTTAAACACAAAAAATCTAATCAAATCAAATATAATACAGAAAGCCTGATCCCAGACCATAGTGGGTAACATGTTTGGAGAGTGCCACGGCTTCTGATTACTCCATTGATATCTGCAAATCTTTTTTTAACTTATGTTAGATTTCAATATCATATTAAGTACGGTATATAAGATAAGTAAAAATCTGAAGTTTTCTTAATTTCCTCAACCAAATAACGCATACTTTTATTACCAGGTATTCCTGTAGGCTGTAGTTGAATTACTTTTGCAATTTTTAGTATAATTTATTAGAAAAAAATGAGTAATTAAAAGAAAAAAAAAATTCATAAATCAACGTCTCAATACAGACACTGATTGACTCTAGAAAGATACAAGCTAAAGCATATAAATTGTATAAAAATCAATTTCTGTGTCATGGTTATCGAAATGGAACATTAAATAACAGCAGTCTTCGAAATTAGACTTTCAAATTTACTGGCCCGAAAACTTCAAAATTAGAATATTTATTATTTATATAGATTCTATTGAAAAGATTTGGCAAAAGTCACTGGCTCGAATCAATTTTCACTGGCCGTGGGCCACCGGACCACTGCTAAAGTCGATGACTGTAACAGTTAATAAATTATTTTTGGAGACTCCCCATCAATTCAATTTACAAACGACCCAATCTTCTCATTTACTGTAAGATAATATTAGACCTGTCTATACTGAACACTTAATGATTTTAAATAGACAGGTGTGTTAGGATTTAAAAGCAGGTTAGAGTTTATATACCGTAGATAGATATGTCAACATTAAAAACAAATTTGATGTTAAGTTTATGTAGTTTAACATTGTTAGTATAAAATTTAAATTGATTTATACAAAGTCAAGCTAGTAAAACTTTTACCCTGACTTAGGAAAACGTTGGAGGGGGAGGGTCAATTAATAGCTTTATCCATAATAACACATATCTCAGGTTTATACAACAAACACAGTCAAACCTGTATTAAGAGGTCATCTTTGAGACAGAGAAGAAGTGGCCTTATAAGACAGGTGACCTCTTAAAAGAGGATCAATTCATATGAAATTTTCTATGATAGGTTGTGAAAAAGTTACCTTTAATAAATACAGGTGACTCACTGACTGCTTAATAGAAGTGACCACATGGGCAGGTTTGGCTGTAGATTGTTTGTTTTGCATCAGACTTAATATCTAGATATAAGACTTTTTAAGAGGATTGACATTCCAAAAACCAGTCTTATCTACCTCGCCACATCTTCTCCATGGAATGTCAATATCAATACCATTACAGGCCCGTAGCAAGGATTTTTCTAGAGGGAAGATGCAAGATAGTCTTGCAGCTGGGGGTCAAAATCATGACCATAATACTCATGGTACAATCAAAATCTTGATTTTCATAGTAATATTTCAACCAAATCTCAACTTTAATATGCCTTCTTCGTTTTTAAAGAGGATTCCTATATGGGCCTTCATAATCTCCCGACTATGACAGGTGTATATTACTCATTCCTCCATGGCTTCGCATAGGATCTAGGAATTGGAAATTTACCTCAGCAATATCAATGCGCGTAGTGAATACTACAACTGCTTTGAATTATTATATTGTCAAGATGTTTTACTATAGTTTAGGTTGTCAAAGTCACGGCTCATCACCACTTCAATTTTTAACATCCTGTACATTATTTGTATCTTCCCTTTATCAGTTTATGATGCTACATTATATTATATCCCTAGTTCTAAACTACAGGACATAAATCAGGTGCCATGAACATTTAATACAAGGGAAAGATAATCAATGCTGACATTTTGTTTTTTCTAAATGCAGATTAGATCGAATTGATTAATGGAAATGTACCGAGTTAAAAGTTATGCATGTATGTAATTTATCAGTGACTTGTGGCAGGTCGGTGGTTTTCTCCAGTTTCCTCAACCAATAAAGCTGACCGCCACAATATAACTGAAATATTTTTAAAAGTGGCATTAAACACCATAAGCCAACCAACCACCCTGTATGTAATTTGTGTTTCCAATTCTTACACATACAACACTAGAAGTCAATATAATGGATAATATAAAAAAGGTCAATGAACCTTGGCTTGTATTTCACATATATTTCAGCTTGACAAGATTTATCTAAATTCTAATTACAGGTTTTTTACACCTTAAATTGTAATCAATCTTGAAATTCATCCAAAGATATTTATTCTTTTGTTTGCAGTATATTTATATATAACTGACAAGTCTTATGTATTCCAATACATATATATATTTCAGTAAATAACATGTCAACGCTACAAAAAAATTCAAAAATATATTTGTCGCAGACATTTAAAAATAAAATGCAGTAAACTACTAATTTAAAGTCCTTATTCTTTAAAAAAGAAAAATTTTAAAATGATGTTTTGTATGTGTAATTATTTTAATTATCTTTGAAAACCTATTTACTGAAATATCAAGTCAATTTAATTTTCGTGCATGGTTTTTAAAAATGAATGTTTTTAGTCTAAACAATAAAACCATAGATTATACAATGACTGGGGTGAGGGAACTCTCTGTGATACTAGCGATAATATCTTCACTTCATAATCTGCTGTTATTCTATATATTATATGAATATTCTGATGTATTTTTTTTATAACATATGTTTGTGTGTGTTTATCTGAATATTCTGATGTATATCTTTTATAACATATGTTTGTTTGTGTTTATCTGAATATTCTGATGTATATTTTTTATAACATATGTTTGTGTGTGTTTATCTGAATATTCTGATGTATATTTTTTATAACATATGTTTGTGTGTGTTTATCTGAATATTCTGATGTATATCTTTTATAACATATGTTTGTGTGTGTTTATCTGAATATTCTGATGTATATTTTTTATAGCATATGTTTGTGTGTTTATCTGAATATTCTGATGTATATTTTTTTATAACATATGTTTGTGTGTGTTTATCTGAATATTCTGATGTATATCTTTTATAACATATGTTTGTGTGTTTATCTGAATATTCTGATGTATATTTTTTATAACATATGTTTGTGTGTGTTTATCTGACTATGACATATACTGTAAAAGGAGAGTGCAGGCCAAACAAAAAAATACTTTATATTTCACAAAATTTGAAAAAAAAGTTCATCTAGTTTATACAGGACAAGAATCTGACTTTTACAGTGCTTTTCCAAATATGGTATTAAAAACTATAGAATAGGCACTTAAAATTAGGCTTGGTAGTCCCGGTTTATAGCAGAAACACAGAGTTATTTTTTGGCATTAGTTAGAGTATTGATAGAAAATATTTCTGCAAAAACAAAACAAATGAAAATTTCCATTAAAATATATAAAGAAAAAAAAATTGCAGATTTTTGAAAAATTATTTTTACAACTTTAGTAGTATACATTTGTATTTGTATATTATAACAAACCTTAATTATGCCATCAGATTGCCCAACAGCTAACAATGAACCATCTGCATTAAACTTGCAGCACATGACGTCATTGGTACAGTCTCTACAAATAGAAACAAAATAGATTTATGTGTGTTCATGTTTTATTCATGTTTTAACCATCCAACAAACTAAAGGCTACATGTATTATACTAATCATAACAGTCTATGTGCTAACCCACTTGCCTGAAGCCCAGGACAAGTAAAACTGGATTCGGACAAGTGAATTTTTTTTTTTTTTTCTAAATTTGGCTTTCGGGGAAGTAAGTGAAGAAAATTAAGGCAAAGACTGTAATAAGGTCTCATTGTGGTCATTGGTGACAATGTTACTGTCTCATATTCAGCGTAACCTGTCTAAATCCCACCAAATTGATGTTAAATATTATGTTCTGGATAGACAGGGGTCCAGTTTATTTAGCTTAAAGTAACAAAGACTTCCTACCATACAATGGGACTTTATTTAAAGTTTGATTTTAAACAGGATTCTGGTTTATTCAAGGTTTGATTTAGACAGGATTCTGGTTTATTCAAGGTTTGATTTAGACAGGTTTCACTGTATTATCAATAAATAAATAATTGTAAAAATATATAGAAAGATACCCCAGAGATCACCCTAGCTTTTGAAGATGATGGGCCAGGCCCATCATCATCAAAAGTAATGGGCCATTAGGCCGGGTTATGGCCGGCCCGAAAACGATTTTCAGCAATTTAAGCAATTCTAGAGGCAATAAACCTTGTAATTTGCACTAGCTGCATGCCTATAGTGAGTGATGATGTTTTAAAATTATCACAACCAGCTGTCATAGTATTGTTTGCTCCAATGCTAATCCATTTACTGCAGTACATTTTGTTTTTATCTTTGTCGTATATTAACCATGTGTATAAACTGGCCCAATGGGACTGAAACTTTCCTTGTTCCTTGTTTTCGCTGGCTTCGTGCAATACGTCATCATCGACCTCAATAGGCTCATTCGCCTCGGTGGTTGTACCTGTGTCAGTTTCATCTTCTGACTCAAGGATTTTCCTTCTCTGACATCGTGAAAAATGATATTTTCGGTTGATTTTTTTCAGATCTTGCCTTTTAGGGAGGCATTTTGTTGTCATTCGACAGTTTTCGTTATAATCGAGACCTGAGTATGAAAAACACCAAGAGTATCAGATGATTATACGACTGGTTTACTTTTTCGCCTGATTATGTTCGCAGGATGAAACAAAAATTAAGAACCAGTCGAAACAAAATAAGTATGCAGATCCCGGTTACCGGCGCACGATGTACAATTGTATGGGCACACACATAATTTTTTAATGGGCCATATCAAATGTTAGCACGACTATGGCACGGCCTAAAGTGATCTCTGTACCCAGAATACAAACAACACCAAATCAATGTGCATCATAATAAAATGAAAACAAAAAATATCACACTGTCTAAACATTTCCAAAATCTAATATCAAAATTGAAACCCCTAACACACAAAAACTGGCTGGGTTAAACTATTTTTACAGGCCACCCCCCTCTAAGTGAAATGATGCTGCCATGCAAGTATTTTTCACATGTGAGTAAAATACCAATGCTCACATATAACTGGGCGAACAGTCTAACTCAGCCTATAAATAGAGCTTAAGCTTTGAAATGAATAGATGGAATTCCAACATCCGGAGAACCCGGAGAAAGCCACCGACCTGCCACAAGTCACTAAAATACTTTATCACATAATGCTGCATGTAGTCCATCCGGCCAATGAGTGGGATTCCTACTCCCAACGTTAATAGTGTGATAGGCACTGATAGCATAAGCCATAAGTAGTTGTAAATCCAACTACCATACGATCACAAAATACAGTGTTGTGTGATCCTATAATTTCACCTATATGTCTAAAATGAACCAGGTCCAGGGGCTTGAAATTGAATGGCTAGTGTCTTTTGAACTTCATTTGGCTTCTATTGATAATCAGTCACTCATACTGACATTCAACAAGACTGCCCATGTGGTGCTATAACAAGAAAATCAACAAGACTGCCTATGTGGTGCTATAACAAGAAAATATCGTTGAAACAATTGTCACATTTAACAATAAAATATACTGTACTTACATAGTGTCTATTAGTTTTAAATTTCCCTCCAAGTATGGGCCCGTTTTTGAATTTTGTGAAATATTTGTCTTATCTGAAATAGCACTGTCTCGTCTTTGACTAAACATAAACATTTTTATGCCTAAGTGGTATTTTCCCAATGAAATAAATAAACGTCTTTACTCTAACGTCGTCTGCAACATAATATATGCACTCAAAATAAATCTCCTTGTCTCCACTGTAAACGATGTAGTATCGCAGCAAATGGACATGCTGAACTTTAAATTTAAAGTTCTTATTAAAATAATGTAAAATTAAAACTGAATTAAATATTTAATACTACTATTCATTTTACAAAAATAGTATCATACATTTTATATTTTGTTTCTCGATTAATATTTTCTGCCGCCCTACAAGATGTCAGCCTCCTTGAAACGACCGGCGAATTCTACAAATTCAGAAATATCTCCAAAAGTATCGAGTTTCAAAGCGAATGGTATTGCACTGAACAGTTTTAGAGAATGGATGACAGAGAATGCTTTTAACCTCAGTTCCAAGGTTTGAATGAATCCTAATAATTCCACATCAAAATACGCAGAAAGTGCAGTGGCACAGACACGTCAAAAAGTCCGCGATGTCAGGCAATGTTGTCTACCACGTGCACTAGGAAGCAGTACAATTCGCCTTACTGACGAATCGACCGTCTCTAAATTATACCCCCATTTCTACGAACTTGTCCCATTTTAGTTTTAGACAACTCGCACCACAGCCACAGGATTGAGGAATCTGAAATTTCATCAATAAAAACCTGTCACAGTTTGTTTTTTTAAATCCATATCATATGTCTTTTCTCTGAAGAGCATGTACGACCTGAGAAGTGGGCAATGAATAGGCTAGTCAGAACGTTGTAACTTAGCTTAGACAAAAATACAATATATGTATTGTATGGACACATTTTTTGGCAAAATTGTCACCTGCAGAGGGTTGTACGTCACTGACACGGTTTCAGGTTGTTCCGGCCCTAAATTACATGGGATCGCGCTGTTGGTCGCCATTGTCGCAATTTGCGATTTTTTTTCTTGACTGGCGACTGAAATCGGCTTCTGGCAATATTTTTGGCACCTAGATTTCCTTGTGTAAATTTATAGATAATCACTGTGTACCGTAACACAAATCAATAAATTATTGACAATTGATTTTCGAAAGTGACGAGTATTTCCCATATACAATTTGTCAATTGAATTTTCAAAAAATCGTAGAAAAATGTTTGTAACAATCCATTCTTCTTCTTCATTTGCTGATTAAAACTAATTAGTCAAACAATGACAATTTTATTACAAATTCAAATTCAAATTCTTTATTAATAAAGAAAGCTCCATAAGGAACATGCATATATGAAAGAATGCACAAATGACTAGAACAAACAAAAGAATAAAACAAGGAAATACAAGGAAAATAAAAAATAATAACAATACTACAATTGTACCAGAGGGAGTCATACCCAAATATTTGTAGACTATATATAAACAATACACTGGTATACATATATATATATAAACATGAATCAGCACTGTTGGTTATAGAACATAAATATATTTAGTTACTCAGGGGTCGACGTAACCGCTGGCCCGTGGCCAGTATATTTACGGTCGGGCCAGTCAAACTGAACAAAGATCGGCCCGCTGGGCCAGTTGATATTCTTGGGCCAGCAACTTTCGTTACTTCCGTGTCATTCAATATCGACTGATAACAGACTAATGAAATTTCCAGATAAAACGTTAAAATTCAACTTCAATCACTCGCCGAAAGCTATAAATAGCCTAATCACACAATCAGCATGTGTTTACCTTGATCTGTTTCCGCACGTTAAACGAATATTGACAGAAATATATGCTGGGAACCAGTACTTCATAATTCAATAATTTTCAAAATCACGATTATTTATTTATAAAACTGAAAGATTAAAACGGTATTTTCTATAGTAAGCAATGTTAAATATTTAATATAAATAAGAAATAAACCCAAATAAACCAAACAACAATAATAAATCATCACGTGAACATCTTACCTGTAAAAAAAAATGGCGGATACACAATAACATAACGCTAATCGTGACTTCATTTAATATGAAAAATCTATTATTATGAACTAGTAACAGGTATGGACTCAGTCAGTAGATCATGCCGATATTGGCAACAATCGCTGCATCAGCTGGGCAAAACGGAAAATTTTCCAAAGTCGGGACTGTGTTTGTTTATTTATTATCTAACTTCTGGTTTGATAATAATCTTCTAATAGTCGTTATATGAAGGATTTTTACCCAAAGAACATGGTCGTTAGTCGCGTTAGACAGTGGGTCGTTATATAATGGTCGAATGCACGGGAAAACGCTGGGGAGGAATAAATAAGATTGGCTAAAAAAGGAAGCCGTTATACAGAGGGGGTCGCTGAGACTTCTTCTTCTTCTTTATATTTCTGGCCGTCCTTCACTACTGAAGATTATTGGCCGAGCGCCGCATTAAATTTAGTTAATACATAAGTTAACATATATACAATAAACAATGAATCAAAGGTTAAAACTATATACTTTTGATAACAAGTTTGACTATCTATATGTAGATTGTTTGATTATCTTCTAACCATACCTGTTAATTGTAATGCATTAAAAACACTACATGTATGGGAAAATGTCATGAACTTTACCCTTGTTTAAAGCAAGTACAACATTCATTCATAGGTTACAAAAACTATATGTACATGTTTAAATCACTGACAGTCAATTTAATTATTTGCGGATGCCACTAGTGGAGCAGGAACTGCTTATCCTTCCGGAGAAAATGAGTTCACCCAAGGTTTTAATGGGGGTTCATATTGCTCGATCTTTAGTTTCTTGGGAGGGGGGGGCAAATCCCCCCTTTCATATCGGTCCGCTTCGTGGACCGATATTTCTCGGGCCAGTGGAATTTTGAAGGGGCCAGTTGTTCAAAAATTTTACTGGCCCTATGGGCCAGTTAATTTTTTTTCTTATGTCGACCCCTGGTTACTTATCTGATAAATCTCTTATTGAAAGGCAAGTTGCTATAAAATTTGCAAGATTTTTACAGATGTCTCTGTCTTCATTACTTAATAACCATATAAACTTATTTCTATCTGATAATTCCGGAAAAAAATTGTTATTTATATTAGAAAAGAAAGTATTTCTAGCAAAGGAATATTTATTACATTTAATTAATAAGTGTTCTTCATCCTCAACTGCCTCACAGTTACATTGTTTACATATTCTATTTTCAACTGCATTTTTTGGAATTGTGTATCTGCCCCTTTCAATTTCAAGTTTATGTGCACTTATTCGAAAGCGTGCTAGGGTTGATCGATTTGATAATTCTTTTATATTATCTAAGTATTTTTCCTGTTGGAATATAAATTTAAATTTACAATATGTACGTAATTTATTTTCATTTCTGTTAGTAGCTGGGTTTTGCTTAACTAAATTAATCTTCTCCCTCCAAATTTTTGTATATCTCTCTTTTAATTTTTTTCTTATTATATTTATTTCTCTTGCACCGCAAGTAAGTGGAGATTTAAACATTTTCAACATATCAAGTTCTTTTAAAATATAATAAATACAGCTAACCCAACAATGCTGACCATTATTATGCATTTTATTATTTTCATCTAATGCTGCTTTAAGTATACAATTTGTTTTATCTTCATGCAATCTAATCCAATATTTTATCATGCTAATAACAATATCTATATACAAAGGATATCTACATGTTACAAGCCAATCAACGGATAATATAATTTTTGTTTTGATTGCGTAATCTTTGATCACACCTGGCTTGATTTACCTGGTTAAAGATAATGATCCGGACAAAGAATTCAATCCACGATAATAATTTATTTTTATAGTTATGATTGACATCTACTCAAAATGTCACAGTATGTATTTTAAGTGGACATATTTTTGTAATTGTCATTCGTTGCACGAATTGTCACAATGTCCACCATAACAAACTATTTTTGCCACGTTTCATTTATGAAAATGTCAATATCGTGTTTATACGGGAGTTCGGAGTTAGGTAGTCTTTTGTCTATCGTATTCATTAAGTATTTTGAAAGTGACTTTCTCGAAAAGTCATAAACTTTGGTTTATAAAGAAACTTAAAAAATAAAAATGGCGCGATCAACAGGAGTTCGCAATGTAATCCTACCAAACGAACTTTTGATATATTTATTCTCATTTCTGTGAAATGTAATCTTAGTTCTCATATTTAATATGGTCATTTTTTACATGCGAAGGTTGACCATTGAAATGCACTGCACGAGGACGCATAAGTTTTCTATCGATCAGCATTCGGGTAACAATTGTGTTCTATTTATAGAACTATTTACAAACAGACACGTGCCTGCAATTAAAAAAAATAACCAGTCAGTATTTTTATTCCAATTGTTGCAATTTGATTATGAGATCTGAGAAATAATTATTTATTTTACAACTTGCTTCAGTTTTTGGCATTTGTTCTATTCATTACCTACATTTTGTACAAAGTATCTAGAAGTTGGACCATTGGCAGAGACATATTTTTTTCTGCTGAAGACTACACAAATATGAGTTATTACAATTGTTGTGGTATTAGACCAAAGCATAGTAACATTTCAAAAAGGGTGGGAGAGGGGGTTATTACAATTTGTGTGGTATTAGTAATTAGATCAATATCATGGCAATGTTATGTTTTATCAGTTGGTTTCTAATTTGCAGAGTATGTTTCCATCCTAGGAGGTTTTCATAGCTTTTCAATCTCCATTACTAACTAATAAGGCAAAGTAACTGATTATAAGATTAAGCTCATTAAAAATCTGTTCCGCAAAAGTGACTAATGGTCTCAAAATCCTGGCTGAATCCCTGATAATCCGTAAAATACAGTATATTGTAATAAATTGTATAAATCTTTTTGTTTTTGATGATGAAATCGAAATGAAAAACAGAAGTACAATACAGACATTAACATTTGTACAAACAAATCCGGACCATTTATACATGAAACTGAACATGAAACTGGTAGTGGTACATGCAATCATCCACAGTTTCGGTTCGGAAAAATAGGCTCCTTGTAAAAATTTTAGCTGGCTCCTAAACTGGATCCTGACTTTCAAAATTGGCACCTGAAAATGGCACCTGGCGATTTTTCTGGCTCCTACTTTTTGGGAGCCAGAGCAGCCCCTGATTACAAGTCGATTTATCCCCATTTGAAATTGAATACTTTTGAACTGAAATACACAAGTGTTTATCATTTCAAAATGTTTTTGATCGATTTTAATTTTAAAAATTCAAACATTAGAATTTTGTGTGTGTAATCAAGAAATCAATGTACTCGTTGAATAAATATATTTATTACAATTAAATGATGATTATACAGCAGTTAGTACTGATTAGTGTACACAATTATGTGATAGTTTTCTTAGTTATTGGTATAATTTAAAAAAAATTATAAATGAAGACAAAAAAGGAAAACTCTACATATTTTACATTCAAGGAACATTTTATTAGAGAAAAAATATACATTTCTTAATGATTTCAAAGTAAGACAGGCAATTTGTAAAATCACAATTAGTGCACATCCTCTTATGATTGAAATTGGTAGATGTAAAAAATTGGAAACCGAAGAACGATTATGTAAACTGTGCATAACACAAAAAATTGAGGATGAATATCATTTTTTAATCGATTGCCCCATATATAATAATAGTAGAAAGATTTGTTATCAGAAAATTTCAGAATTAAGTTCTAATTTCAATAATATGTCAGATAAATCAAAATTCTATTATTTATTTACCAATGAAGATCTTTCAATAATCAATATTTTTGGAAACTGTATAATAGAGTGCCTTGAGACAAGAAATCTGAAACAGGGTTTATGATACTGAAATATTTTTTCTCTTAAGCTTTCTGTTTATATTATTAATTATTTTTTAAGGCTCTGAACCCGACGTAAAACATTGTATTTTTATTATATACATTTGTATGTATAATTGCCTCCAATGACAATAATCAATGTATGCAATTTGTTTGCCCCTATTGTGGACCCATTGATTGGAATAATAAATATTCTTATTCTTATTCTGTACAAGTCTTTGATTGTACTCTAAATTAAGCTACACCCAAGCTATTTTATTTTTGTTTATTCTCAAATCGGCTGCGAGTCGAGTGCACCCTTTTTTTGTAATTTACAAAGCCAGGCGCAAACCCACACCGTATTGGTGATAGGCTTGTATGAGTTGTTAGATCCAACGACCTAACTCATTGAGCCACCCAGGCCCTCAAAGCATGTAGCGAAGCATGGCAGACTTCTCTAAACGCGGGAAACTAGTTATCTCCCATTTATCGTTCGGAACACACTTTCAAAACAAAAACACAATGTGACAAGTATATACATTCAGGTTTATTAGTTTATAACGTAATATTTATGAGATGGCTGAATCGACTTGGGGCCGGATCGACCTGATACCACTGACACTGGCGTTAATTCGGTTCGTACCAGAGTTACTCCTCTGGATTCAAGTGACGCCCTGTATATCGTGTATTTAGCTTATAAAGTTAAATTTATGGAAAATATTGTGTGTTTGCAAGCTGTTTGACAATGTCAATGGATCAAATTGGTGATGTGGTACAAAAATGCCAGGTGACGATAGGAAAGGACTTTTACCTTTCACGCAGGCCTACTTCCAAGACCTATTCTTATTGGACTCTAACCAATAATATTATTACGAGATTATAACCAGCCTGTAACTCAGCAATGCACAATGTCAATGCATCTACACGTCTTCAGTGCTTTTACCAATCTAGGTACCTAATCAAAGATAAGCCAGTAAACCTGTGCGTTTTATGCACACTACTTTTACTAGTTCAGCCTGTGCATTTTCAGCACCTGTGCGTGCTTATAACTATCAATAGTTCAACCTGTGCGTGCGTAAAACGCACCTAACATTAGTTCAACCTGTACGTTTTCAGTACCCGTTCGTTTTACTGGTTCAACCTGTGCGTTTTCAGCACTTGTGCGTCAGACCTGTGTGTTTTATGCACGCAACTATAGTCATTCTGTGTGATTTCAGTAAAGCTGCTGATCCAGTAACCAAGAGCGAATACTAATACTGTAAAGAGTAGTGACCAAGCACTTAGCTGCGAAACCGTAGCCCTTTATGGTCTTTTTATTAATTTTTTTTTCTTAGCAGACCATAGGGCTACGGATTTCACTCTATCAAAAATATGCGGAACTCCTACCAAGAATACGTCGCACCTTTCAACAGTAATTTTCACATCAAAACGCTTTGTGAGAGCGGAGTCATGTGGATAAATCGTTTCGTTACATATTTATCTATCGCTTTTCATATTTACTTACTTATTATTATTCATTTCTAGGTCATTATAATAAAAAATGTTTCGATATTAACTGATTTCACCTACTTAGTCCCGCCATCTTGTCTTTGTTGGTATTCTTGCTTTGAGGTCACATGACTTTTGAGAGATGACTCTAACAGCAAAACACGTGTTCGGTTTGTTTACATTTTACCGCATATTTTGCACGGAGATTTTGTTTATGAAATAAAATATTTAGTCAACCCACAGTTAAATATTTTACATATATTAACCAGAAATGTTATTTTCTTCTATGATTATTCCAACTGAGGTGAACTCTCATTCAACATATTCAAGTTTTTTACCAAACACGCTGCAACAAGCATTTATTTACCCTGTTTTGGACTGTACCGTTATTCACAGACGATTCCAAAAGTCTGCATCACCAAAACGATTTCATATAACCCAATGATATTCACAAAGCGTGTTAAGGGCGGATATTGTATCTGTAAACTTATGATCAGACTATTTCCGTGCATTATTTCATATCCCAACCCGTTTATGACTCCAAATGTTAATTATCGTAGTAATTATAAACAATATGGAAAGTAAAAATAGAAACTATATAATGCAAAAAATGTTATATTTAATCAACAACTTGATAAATAAAAATGGTCTACTGATTTCGAAAGTTGTAGATTAATTATTTGCATGCCAATTGTGTATATTAAACAATTAAAACAATATACACAAAAAGGGGGAATTCGTGGAAGCGGGGAAGGAAATTGTATGGTCAAGTACGTAAATGATCACCTGAAGAATATAGCCTTAAGGAATTAACTTTTTGACTTTGACTTTGCATGCACATTTTTAATAACTTGCTAACTAATTTCGTCACAAAATCTCAATAAAACTTAATAATAAAAAAAACTATATTTGTTAAAAAAATTTTTTTATTGTGCTAATGACTCAAATGGTCAAGAACAAGCATGAACTTAAAATCTGTTAAATTGTAGGAAAACACATCGTCATGTACAATAATGCTTTTCAAATTATTGCCAGACTTATGTTTTCATATTTTTTTTTACAAAATCTAAATGAAACCTATAAATTTTTCATAAATTCATAAAAACTATATATAGGTATATTAGATACATTTTGTAAATTGTTTTGATTGTGCTAATGACTTGATTGGTCTAGAACAGGCATAAATTTAAAACCTGTGAAATGTATATACATGTTATCTTTTACCGCGCAAACATCCAATGGTAAAGACGTGAATTCATAATAAGTCGTGATGTCATAGTAAAGACAATGTGTCATGTTTGCTTCCAGCATGTCCAGAGTACATTTCTGATGTAATATTCAACTTGCATGACCCATAACCTTTCATTTCGTTACCATGCAGATATGACAACAAAAGGGTTAAGGTTAGGATGGCGTATTCAAATAAATATCAGATGCGATGGGAAAAATATTTCCCAGTTGGGAAATGGAACCCCGGCAGCCATGGTGAGAGCACGGAATCCTAACCACTAGACTACCTGTGACTTGATACATTGAGGCAAACTAAAGTATATCAAGTGTATGTCATTTATCTATTTGTATCAGGTGCCACCTCCATTAGCAATTATTGGGTAGAATCTACTTTGATGGACCCCGGAAGTCAGATGTTGTAATTTTCAACGCGCATGACCCATAACCTTTCATTTTGTTACCATGCAGATATGACAGTAAAAGGGTTAGGGTCTGCTAAAGTAGAAGTACTCCAAAATATTGTATAAATGTATTTACCTGCCTTGACTTTAGACAGAAAGTATTATTGAAGTGTGTTGTTTGACTGTCCTGCATATAGATGTTATACACTATGCCTACTTTACCCTGACCGATTCTTTTCAAACTTGACAACAGTGTTAGGAATGGTGATCAGAGGTTCTGTGTACTTTTTAACAATTTAGTTTTGAGGTTCCAGAGTTTATGCTACATTTTCCGAGGAAAAATACGCTTGTCATAATCATATATTGCATGCTTACACAAGTTAACCTAAACTGATTTTCTTTAAACCTTGCTAGTTTATTTTGATTAGTGGTCTGAAGATCTATATATATATTTTGACATATTTTACTGTTGTCATTTGACGAGTTACATAACTTTAACATTAGTATCATGCACATATGGTGCATTTTTTTAAAATTATTTTAAAAACAGGCAATGCGTTTATGTGAAAATAAATTGACTAATTAAACCTTTGTAATTTATTGTTTTAATCTGTATTTTGCCTTTTAAATGACATTACTTTATATTTTATTCTATAGGTTTATATAGGAAGTGAAGGATCATGTGCACAGTATGGGGCTGTGGCTGCTGAAGATATCAGTGAAGGGGAATGCTTATTCCAGATTCCAAGGTCATGTTTGTTGATGCCACAAACATCATCTATTTCTCAGCAAATACAGAATGGTATTTACAGACTTCCCGAAACTTGCTGAGAAGTTGTCAGTCATTCGGACTGACAGACATGAAAATCTTGTCAGACCAAAAAATATTTTGCCGGTCTGAATAAAAAGTCCCAAAAAATTCACTGTCACATGCATAATGCTTAGTTTGGCCTTTTTAGAGTGATTTACCCTAGTATTAGCAATTGGGCACCTGATTTCACCTCTGGTTTTTATAGAGGTTAAAGTAATTCAATTTTCAGTTTTCAGTGTTGTTCAAAATTGTATATGTTATGTCTTTTATAGTGTGTGTCTCGAGTTTTGTTGTTTTGATGACCTTGTACTATAGGTCAATGGTTGTATGAAAGACGTCATGTCATTGGCTAATACATATACAAATAACCAATCGTGTCGTGATCGTCTTCACAAATGGGTTTGGTTGAAACCGGAAATGTATAAAAGGGGTGAAAACAATGTCAATGAAAATTATGTAATTTAAAAATAAAATTAAACACTGATCAATGACTTTCAGACAAAATCTGAGGTAACTATTATACCAAACATTCGGTATTACAGAGTTGGCGAAAACTTTTTTTTTCCTGTCTGACCATTTTTTTGTAATATTGTATATAACCTGTCAAATTTTTTTTTTTTTTATATACAGAACTGAATGCAAGATTACCTATAGTCATGATCATTAAACAACTCAATTAAATGTTTTTCTGTGTACATATTTTTATCTAAAAAGATAAGGCAGATATAGCCAACAATCCATATCTAATGGTCCGATCACGTTCCGAATATTATACATCAATGTCAGTTTCCGGTTTACCTACATTTTTAATTTCAGTTAAGAATATGAATCTGCTGTCATCTTCAATATATAAGCATCTCAAAACATATTTTAATTAAACACAAACAATTTTTGATACTTGGGGAGTGTGGAAGTCAACTTATTTCTGTGCTCAGTAATATATTTCAGTTTTAATGTTCCACGTTTTGCAGGTGTTGGTTCCTACTAAAAGGATGTTTACATTTACGTACATTTGTATAGGAGTTTCGATTACAAAGATGAACGTGTCGGTCTGACAGAATAAATAAACAAATTTCAAGTCTCTGTCTGACATTTTAATAAAACTGAAAACGGAATTTAATGTCATTGACAGTGGAAACTGGTAGGGAATAAATTTCAATCGCCGGTCCTTTCAAATATCTATGTTTTACCAGAGATTCAGTCCGATATATATTTTGAAATCGTCGGTCCTACTGCATTTCTGTCGGTCAGGACCGACGGACCGACGGTTTTTGGGAAGTCTGTAATTATCCTGCACTTGTTCTATTTGAGCAGCCAAATTGCATTGACTGGATAAATATTTGTTATATACTGTTACTGACTGAAGAATCAGACTTTTTGAAATTTGTTTTCCAGCACCCAGGAATTTTCTGCAGGACCCTCTGAATTTTTGCCGGACCTACATTTTTTATGTAAAATTGTTTTAAAGCCAAACAATGTCATACCGTTATTATTATTTTAGTCTAGCAGAGCACTTACTTTATTTAACTTCATTAGTACTGGTAGAGACCTAAAAATAGGAATACCAGTCACCATCCAGAATAAACCAATAAGTTGAAACCATGCACCAAAAAAGAGTAGCCAAATCCAGCTAGGGATACCCTCAAACTTCGAAAAATTTACCAGATTTAAAACATAATTTTTAAAAATTTTATTGAGATTACAATAACAATATTCTAAAAGTCATTAGACTCTCTCAATCTCCAGTTTGCCCGGCTGAGCTCCGTCGTAATGCTTCAGGAACGACCACATTTTTATGATCGACACATATGTTGCCGGAACTGTAAACAAAATTCTAAATAGAAACGGATTTGGTGAAGGGAACGATGCAAATCAGGGACGTCATGTTTTTTTATTTTATTAATTTTTTGGGGGCTTTTCACTCGAAAAGATCATCTTGCGCATCACAATATATTCAAATATATTTATTTTCATGACAGTTACCAATAATATTTACCAAAAACAGATAAAATATCACGTATTCAATGTGGTTACGAATTCCGAGTTGACCGAACTTGTTCCGGTATTTACAACACGACCTGCGTTTCCGACTTCCGTTAAAAAAGTAAACACATCATTCAAAAATGTTTGGCGGACATGGGGACCGACGTTATTGGCAGACCTCATGATTTTCTGTCCGATAGGTCCGTCGAATTTCAAAAACTCTGAAGTATAACCTTTTCTGGTACCTCTGTCACATGTTACGTACCTGTTGAGCTTTGGGAAGCTAGTTGTAAATCCAGTTCACTTCCTGTTGACAGAATATCAATAGGGGCAGTCAAATGACCTTTGCCTTTATCCCAGTTTTTAAGCCTCAAACACATAAACTTTATATTTTAAGACACTGTCATAATATTGTCTATTTATCTGGCTTTCTGCATTTAGATAAATTAAGACATTTTCAAGCTTCTGCCAATGAAGGGGTGTATGAGTTGTTGAAGGGTAGATAAACCATTAATTGTCATGGTGAACTAAATGTCTATTAACAGATGCTGTTACGTAGGTCTTTGTTTACACAATCACTGAAATTTAATCAAACACAAATCCATCTGCACATGTCAACATTTATTTCATTCTAAATTAAATTACAAATTTTACTTCTTTTTATGAGTTATCACTCTGTTATCTCCGTTACATGACCATAACGTGAAGACAAAGAAATATACATATTACAGTTCAATAATAACAATTGAAGGAGCCAACAAAGAATTATAACAAACAATGGAGAATTGTCATATCAATCAATACAATGAACGGATCCTTAAACCGCATAATAAATAAAGCGGAGTAAAGTATATTGTCATTTGGCGATACGCGACAGATGGAGCTCTCATAAAACTTGAAAACAACATTCATTTGAACTATCAACTTAATAATCAATGATTCATTGATTTGTAATTTTGACCTACATGTACATTGAAATCAGGATTTTTTATATAAGATTTTCAAATTTCTAGCTACAACAAGGATTTTAGAAATAATGGGTGATGAGTAAAAAAATAAAGGTCTTATCAGTTGAAGTCACTTCACATCCACAGATAAAAGAATTTACACATAGACAACTGAAAAAAGTTTATATAGAGCCATTAGAATGCTACATGAAATGCCTGTAATTGTCAAATACATTATTTTTATCTCTTGTTTTTCAAGCCTCCATGTTCAAGGGGAGGTAATATATCACTCCTTATCATTTGAAGATGTTTATCAATGTAATCCACTGTGTTTTACTTGCACTTCATCCACAGTTTTACTTGCAATTCATCTGAATTTTAGTGCCATTTTTTAGAATTAAACATCTGCCATGTAATAGTATTGAAAGCTATCGTACATGAAAAATATTTTTGTTGCAGACAAAGATAGTTTAACCAGTACAAGTGGATGGGTACCTCTGTTACTCAGTCTGATGTATGAGTATAACAACCCACAGTCTAAATGGAGATCTTATCTAGATCTGGTACCAGACTTCAACCAGTTAGACCTACCAATGTTCTGGACAGAGTAAGAAATTTACTTAACTACTGACAAGGCATTTTATATTTTATGCACGGGTGGGAGGGTTGAGAGTGATCTTTTTAGAGGAGGGGTTAAGATTATGGTGCATGACGCCACTTTCAACACTATTTCACTTATACTAAATGTATCGTGGCGGTAAGTGTTATTGGTGGAGGAAACCGGAGTACCCAGACAAAACCACTGACCTACAGCTACTGCAAGTCACTGACTAACTTTATCACATAATGTTCTATTGAGTACTCCTCACCTGAGTGGGATTCGAGCTCACAACGTTAGTGGTGATAGAACTGATTGCATATGTAGTTGTAAATCCAACTACCATATGAGGGTCCCACTATCCACAAGGCATTTTATGCATGTATTATGGGCCATCGGTGTTGAACGATGTCTTAATCAATATTTGAATTATATCGCGGCCGTCTGTTTTATTTGACAGCAGAATTCAGAGCACCTAGAGAAAATCACTGACCTGAGGAAATCATTGAAATACTTTATCACATAAAATTGTATTTTAAAAGTTTGTCTAGCCATCGACAGGAATCAAGTTCATATCTTCAGTAGTGATAGACAGTGATTTCACTGATGTAAATCAAACTATTATATGCTCATGATGGATTCTGCAGATAATATGAAAAAGTACAACACATGTTAAATTGCATGCTTGTCAGTCTCATTGTGAGACAAAATTATTATTGCTGTGATAAGACCTATATCAATTTTACTTTCTTTTCCACAGTTTCAATACACATCTCAGGTGTTAACATTTCATGACACCTACAATACCCCACGATATAACTGAAATAATGTTGAAAAATGCGTTAAACACCATAAACCTACAGTACCATTGGCAGGATTTCATCAGTTAGTTAGGCTGACAAATTGTTGAATGTATGCAGGTTAAATTATTTAAAAGATTTCCTACATTTGGACTTGATTTAATATTTGGTTTTTACACGATTCTGGTTTATTCTAGTTTATTCTGGTTTATTCAACGATTCAGGTTTATTCTGGTTTATTCAACGATTCTGGTTTATTCTGGTTTATTCAACGATTCTGGTTTATTCAACGATTCTGGTTTATTCAACGATTCTGGTTTATTCTAGTTTATTCTGGTTTATTCAACGATTCTGGTTTATTCAACGATTCAGGTTTATTCTGGTTTATTCAACGATTCAGGTTTATTCTGGTGTATTCAACATTAGGTTTAAATAGGTTTCACTGTACACATTACATTAAAGATAAAAATGTAGATATCAAATTTAGTGTGCACGATGCGTTTCTGGAATAACCTTCATCAGATACTCTCAAAATCAAAGGGTTGGAAAGCCAAATAATTTAAAAGTTTTGGGAGCATGTAAACCAAAGGACCTAAATGGGATCACCAAAATCAGCTATGGTCACCTATGCCTGAGGGAGGAGAACCTTATTTTTAATAATAATTACATTATTTAAGAACTGTAAATTATGATTGCAAATATATCTAATAAATCATGTCAGTGCCGAAACACTGTATATTATGTTTTCATTTTTAGAGCTGAAAGAAAGCTATTTCTACCTGGCACTGGTGTTCTAGAGGCTGTTAATAAAGACATACAGAATATTACTAAGGAGTTTAATGATGTTGTACTGCCATATATTAAGAGCCATACAGATTTATTTGGGTATGGATACTTTCAGTTAAAACATATGTGTGTGTCCACACACTTTATTTTAATTTAAGAATATCCTAATGGTCAAGAAGTTAAATTTATGTGCCCACACACTTTATTTTAATTTAAGAATATCCTAATGGTAAAGAATTTAACAAAATGTCCATAAAATGAAAAACAAAAAACATACCACACTGTTGGAACATTTCTAAATCTAATAGAAAAATTATAGAAACAAACTGAGACAAAATCAATACTCCTAGAACACATATATATATATATATTACCACTCAATTTCCTGGCTTGGTTCAGGCATTTGATAAAAATGGGCAGGATTATAATGGTTTTATGGGCCCTAAGCTCTCCTCTAAGTGAAATGATATGGTCATCCAAGTGTTTTTCACATATTAAAATTGGATATCAGAAAGTTTTTTTAACTGCTGTAAAGTAGTTGATTTAGTATTAGTCTTAAATATATCTGTCCTTAATCTTTAATGTTGAAGAATTACACATGCTGCATAATTTTTATGCATATTCATTTATGTATTTATCAATTAAATATAAAATAGCAACTATCATTGCCCTAAAGATTGAGTGAGTGATTGTTGTTAAAAGCTAAATGAGCATTTTTTCAGCTATATCATAGAAAGAATAGTTACATTTAAATAGATGATGATGATGTCTGCTTTGTACTAGACTAATCTGGTTAGTTGACTCCACTAGGAGACATAATTCTGATTCTGAGACAACCAGTCTTTGCCTTTAAGGTTGTGTGCTTAGCGAAGAAGCAGAAAATTACCAATCTTATTTTCTTTGGTTTGACCCGATTGGGGCTCGAAACCACGATCTACTGCTGTTGAGGCCAACACGCTAACCATTACAACAATGATTCGGTATTTCCCCCTCAAGAAAGTAAAAGTTTACAGTATTAATGTCATTTGGATATGCCTTTGTAAGTCACAAAAAATACTAAAATCTGTGGAACACATGTGAATTTGTAATGTTGGAAGCATGTTTCAAATTTAGTTACTTGTTTCATAATTTCATATTGGGACAATACTGGAGTGGCATTGTCTATCTGTCAGTCCATGTTAAATTAACCTCTGTGCAGGGAGGCTTGTGTAGGAGTTGGGTATTTGTAGGATTTTCTTCAGGCAGAAGTGTATGAAAAGTTTGAAGATATACAAAAGGGTAATCAGAAGCCGTAAATCAAAGGACCGGACAGTACCATGGCTAAAATAAAGAGTACAAGATGATAAAATTATATCATACCATCCTTGAAAACAGAATGTTCTATAAAAATGCTTGAGAAAACCTGATGTTTTTGTCATCAAAATAGTGGGAACCCTGTCTATCCTTAATGAAATTGACAAGGATTAACTCTAGTTATTATTAACACAAAGAAATAGTGCCCAAAAAATTTATTTTATATATATTTGCAAAGAAGTAGTACACAAAAATTTATTATCTAATTTTTATTTTTATATTTGCAGAGAATGCTGCTATAACCTAGATTTCTACAAGAAGATGGTAGCTTTTGTTATGGCTTACAGTTTTACAGAACCTCCTGCCAATGAATTTGATGACAGTCCCCCACCAATGATGGTCCCCATGGCAGACATTTTAAATCACGTGGCAAAAAATAATGCTCGTTTATCATATGAAACAGAAGCTTTAAAAATGGTGGCAACAAAACCAATAAAAAAGGTAATTTTAATATTTAAGTAAATTGTAAAAGTCTCAGCTGATTTGATTCTGTCCTTAAAAACTTTTATGTATTGGAAGTGTGTATATATCATGAGACAAAATTTAAAATTGTATTTGTTTTTCATCTTAAGCTCATATTTGGTATTTATTTCCAATGTGACTCAGAAATGTAATATATTTGTTTGTGTTGTCTTTGCAGGGTGAAGAAATCTACAACACATATGGACAGTTAGCTAACTGGCAGTTATTACAGATGTATGGCTTTGCAGAATGTTATCCAAATAATCATTTTGATACTGTAAGAAATTGAATTCGATATAGACGAGATATAAATTTCAAAATTATAGTGATCTAATTGCATTCAAGGGGATGTATTTAATATGAAAAGATATTTTTTTCATAAATAAATAAAAAGTCCCCCTCTTATACGACAACCCATTCTGTAATGAAAAAGTAGCCTATTGAGACAGGTGGCCTCCCTTCTTGAGGGGAACAGTTTAGTAGTAATTTGATATTTCAGTGCATCTGAAGTATGGCGCGATATAAGAAAGTTGGCACCTTTGGTGAGAGTGGCATTATAAGAAGGGGACTACAGTATTTAAAAAAAGAAAAGTAAATGTTTCAAATTTTTCTTGTTCTCTGACTTAACTAAAGTCATTGGACATTTATAGAAAGATTATATTTAAAATTGATTCTGTATTTAAGCTGATATATCTAGAAGTGAGTTTATCCTATGTTCTTTCTTAATAGTTGGCTTAAGGGTTGTAGATTCCCAATTTCAACAATATTTAATACAGTTATGTTTCTGGTTTAAGCCGGTTTTTTTGGTGGAGGAAACCAGAGTACCCAGAGAAACCACCAACTTGCCACAAATCACTGACAAATTTTATCACATAATGTTGTATCAAGTACACCTCACCATGATCTAGTTGCACTGATTTCTTGGTAGATGTAAATTATCTACCAAGAAATTTTACGTCACTTCAAGGCACTACTATTTTTCTGCATAATGCATTATTTCTCACGGACGCAACAAATGATTCAATATAGTCACCAAATCAGACTTCAGCTCTATCTAAAGATTGATTGGTTGTGATTGATTGGTGTTTAATGCCAAGTTTACCAGTATTTCAGCTATATCGTCAGATTGATTCGATTGGAAAAGTAAAAATCATCTGATTCTGAATGTAACCCCTTATGAGATTTCCGTAGATTTTTATGCCATGAAACATCAGAAAAAAAGGAAGCAATTCAAGCTCTGATTTTAATTTAGATTGATGTAATTCCAACTACCATATGACCATGGCCTCTCACCTAATAAAGCCATGTCGAGTGTGGTAGATAATGGGTTTGAAATCTGGTCAGGTAAAACCAAAGCTATAAAATTGGTATTTGTTGCTTCTCCACTAAGCATGCAGCATAAAGTAGAATGACATGTCTATCCACAGACTTTTATTTCAGTGAGCTAGCACTATAAATATCCATCTAAGCTTGTTGGTCTAGTACAAAGCGGATCTTGTCATCTCATGACATAGCTGAAAAATAAACACCAATCACTCACTCTTACCTAATAATATTTGTAAATACTATACATGTATAATATTATGTAGGAGATTAGTAATAATAATTTTTTTACAGGTAGATATACCTAATTCTGTTGTAATGGCGGCTGCCAGAGAGTTACCAATAAATACAGAGGCGTTACTAAAGGACAAGACTGACTTTCTTATTGATATGGTTAGTTTTGTGGAAATATGTTTAAATTGTAAATGATTGAAATTCTGTATTTTAATTGGAAAAGTAGTAATATGTCTGAAAATTTATAGAAAATACAAATGTATGTGGTTGGAATTCTTTTTAATCCAGAGTAAATGTCCAATAAATTAATTCTTCAATTTAATTTACTATAATATCTCTAATTTTTCGACTGTTTTCGTTTTTTTGCGATTTCCAACTTTTTAAATTTAAACTTTTGTAAAATTGGCCAAAAAGGGATGTCATTTATTGTCGAAAAATTAAAGAAATTACAGCAGTAATTTTGGGTTCTAGATATAAATGATCAAAGGGAGAAAAGGGACCAAAACCCAAAATGGTAACTTTTTTTAAATCTTCTTTCAAGTCCAATTTGTATTCAGTCTTTTCCATTGAATCCCTTTTGAAATATCCATGTCTGAAGTGTGACAGTTGCAACAGATCTGTTAAAGCTCTTACTGTTTCAAAGATTTTAATGGGTCAAAAGGACCAACACCCACAATTTTGAATTTTTATTTAATTTTCATTTTGTAGATATAACAAAGCAACATTTCTTTTTTGTTTTCTATAGGAATTGATGGTTAAGGATGGCAGTTTTGTAGTGGGGGTATCTGGTGTGTTGACAGAGGATGAGATGTACCAGACTGTGAGGGTAGGAACATTGTGATTGGCTCTTGAACACACGGTTGTCTTAGTGATCTGAAAAATTTGGTCTATCATACTTTCTTATTGTATGCAAATTATAAATCTGATTTTTCCTGGAAATTAAGCAGCTTACAGTTCTGTAATTACACTGAATCATTCTTTATATGGTTCTGGGCAATAATTGGACTCCAATACATTTTCAAATAAAATGAAAAAGGAAAAATACCAAACTATCAGAACAGATCCAAAATCTATTGAGAAAAATGGTAGAAACAGGGGGAACATTGATACCCCCAACACACACATATGCATGACCACTCACTTTTCTGGCTAGGGACAGGCACTTCAATAAAAAGTGGCGAGGTTAAATTAGTTTTATCAGCCCAAACGTCTCCTCTTAGTGAAATTAAAGACAGTAAAGATGGCTGCTACACAGCTTATAATTAGTCAATTATAAATATATTGGCTGACCATGTTTGCTGTGTTGTATCATGAGAATGAAAATGCTTTGTTTTTTGATAACTTGAGTCTAGTTGTCCACTTACCAGTATATTAAAATAAGTCTTCCATATTTGATATATGTGTGGTATTCAATAGATGATTCACAATTATAAGAAAAAGCTACGATAGCAATTGGGCCAATAGGGGGAGATCACTCACTGTGAAAGTACTTTTATTCATTGGCACAATGGTTTCTACAAAATGCATTGATCCCTGGGTTCTTGAATTCATGATTTCAAACATTACAGGCAACAATCAATGGGAAAATTGTATTTCGTTAGATTTTTATATTCGTGGTTTAAATGGACCACGAAATCAGCGAAAATTAGAACCCCACGAAAAATAATGATTTCACAGTATTAAAAAAGTAAGCAAATTACTTCAGGTTGCATAAGGTGAGAGAAAACAAATTATCATCTATAAAATATTAAATGTGAAAGATACAGCTAAATGTAATATATTAGAGGTTAGGGTTATGGTGTTTAACGTCACTTTCAACAATATTTCAGTTATATCGTAGTGGTCAGTTTTATTGGTGGAGGAAACCGGAGAACACTGCTGACCTGTCGCAAGTCACTGACAAACTTTTATCACATAATGATGTATCGAATACACCACACCATGAGCGGGATTCAAACTCACAACGTTAGTGGTAATATGAACTGATTGCATGGGCAGTTGTAAATCTAACTACTACACGATCATGACCACAACGACCTCTTAATGTACTAGAAATACATTATACTTCTACATTGACCACAGTTTAAGTACAGTCACACCTACCCATGAGGTCACATGTATTTAAAGGTCACATTTTCTTGTCATGTCATAGAAAATTTCATATGACTTTAAGAAGTCACCTGTCTTAGAAGGCCACTTTTTCTTTGTCTCAATGGTGACCTCTTAATACAAGTTTGACTGTACTCCCCGCATTCTGAATATCAAAAATAAACTGGGAGTAACTGAACAAAACACTGTAATTCATAATTATATGTTAGTGCATAAGTGAGTTATCGTTGTTCAGGTATGAAGTTATTTATTTTTGATTTTCGAAATGCAAGAGTATTTATATTTTTTATTACATAGTTTTTACACTTGTTTGCACTACTAAGACGCTTTGAAAAAGAACTTAATTTTCCATTGTCAGATGACCAATAACTATTTTATACATAGTTAAGTACTACAAAATACAATGTTCAAGTCCATTGAGAATAAATCACAAGATATAAAAATATATTAAAATTTTTCCATATGCAGTGGAACATTTGCAATCCGACACTTAAGTTTTGTGACATCTGACAAAAATTTATGGTCCCAAAGTATATCTGTTAACTAAAATAAAACCTGAGTATTCCGACATCCTGTGCAATCAGACACATTTCCCTGGTCCCTTGGTGTGTCAGATTAGACAGGTTCTGACATCCTGTACAATCAGACACATTTCCCTGGTCCCTTGGTGTGTCAGATTAGACAGGTTCCACTGTAAGTGATTATATTTTTTGTCTATCCCTTGACCATTTTCCAGATTATGTTGATGAATCAAGAAGAATACACAGAACATAAGGAGAAAGATGGATGGAGTGATGATGAAGAAGAAGAAGAGGAGGAAAGCTTAGAATTCGGTAAACACACTTTTCTCAGCTGTTTACAGATACATAATAGACACTAAAAGATTTGTCTAATGTTTATACGACTCGACATTAACAACTGTGTCTCTTGCAGTATTATGTCATTTTTAGCTCACCTGGCCAAAGGCCATGCGAGCTTTTGCCATCACTTGGCATCCGTCCGTCTGTCGTACGTCGTAAACTTTCACATTTTATTCTTCTCCTCCGAAACCGATGAACCAAATTAAGCCTAACCTGGCAGGGATGGTCCCTGGGTGGATCCCTTTCAAAATTGTGTCCGACAGCTCCGCCCTCCATTCAAGATGGCTGCTGTTACTAAAAATAGAAATTTCTTCAATTGTCCATTGCTGCTTTAGTTTAAGTCAAAATGAGCTAAACAATTTTACTGCAACTACATAGCAAGGAATAGTTTAACATGTATTCCGGGTTTTTCTATGAAATTTTTCTTTCAGCCGAATTTGACCGATTATGCAAATTAGGCATATTTTGATAAAAGATCACATTTAAATCTTCACCTCTGAAACCGCTGAACCAAATTTGGCTGGGATAGTCCTTGGGTCGTTCCATTTCAAAATTGTGTCCGACAGCCCCGCCCTCCATTCAAGATGGCTGCTGTTACTAAAAATAGATATTTCTTCAATTGTCCATTGCTGCTTTAGTTTAAGTCAAAATGAGCTCAAAATTTTTACTGCAACTACATATAGTTTAACATATATTCTGGGTTTTTCTGTGAAATTTTTCTTTCAGTCGATTTTTACCGATTATGCAAAGTAGGCATATTTTGATAAAAGATCACATTTAAATCTTCTCCTCTGAAACCGCTGAACCAAATTAAAGCAAATTTGGCTGGGATGGTCCTTGGGTGGTCCCCTTTCAATATTGTGTCCGACAGCCCCGCCCTCCATTCAAAATGGCTAATGTTACTAAAAATAGAAATTTCTTTAGTTGTCAATTTCTGCTTTATTACAAATCAAAATGAACTCAAATTTTAACTGCAGCTACATGGCAATGAGTAGTTTAACATATATTCTAGGTTTGTCTGAGATTTTTTTCAGCCAGTTTATTCCATTTAGGAATATTATGAGATAAAAATCACATCAAAATCTTTTGCTCAAAAATTTGAGTTGAAATGATCTTTGGGTGGCCCACTTTCAAAATTATGTGTAACACCCCCATTTTCTATCAACTTTAGATGTCAAATTGAAAACCAGGTGAGCGATTACAGGCTCCTGGGAGCCTCTAGTTTGAAGCTTATATTTAATCATTAAGACAACACCTTTAATTTTCTTACATATACAGTCAAGCCTGCCATAAAGAGCATCTCTATATAATAAATCACTCTGTAAAAGGCAGCCTCATTTTTCCTATTTATGAATAGTGCTTATAATTTTATCCTGTACATAAAGGGCAACTGCTAATACTTTCACTTTTTCAGGTTCCATTGAGTGCCCTGTATATACAGGTTTGACTGTAGATGCATTTTTATTTGTAAGTTATCTAAAGTTTGTCTCGATATGCATTGCTGACTTTAGTTTTAAAGATAAATTCAGCATACAAATTTAAAATAATAATGAAACTATATAATTTACATGTGTCTTTTTTTACTTGTAGCTTTGATGTCTAAATTGCCACTGAAGTGGAGGAACTTTTTGTGCAGGTATGTTGTGTATTTAATTTGGGTTCAGGTTAGGGTTATGGTGTTTAATGCCACTTTCAACAATATTACAGTTGTATTGTGGCTGTCAGTTTTATTGGTGGAGGAAACTGGGAAAACCACTGACCTGTCGCAAGTCACTAACAAACTTTATTTAATTTAAAATTTCTTGTAAGTTTGAAACTTGTGAAAAAGTGTAAATATTAACAAGTCTATTTTTTAAGATGAACACAGAGGTATTTGAGTGAAGGTCAGTCTTGAATAAAACCTCTAAAAACAACAACTGTGCATGTACAAAGGTGATCACAATCCCACCCTTCCCTCATTCATGACGTATCACTGTTTTAACAGAGTAACACAAAGGTTGAAGTTCTTGGCTAAAAATAATAGTGTACTAATAACATCATTGGCAGTTTCCTTACTTGAACTGGTTTTTTTTTAATATGATGTAAATGTAAGAAATAGTATTAAATTTTGTGCATGATGGAATTTTTTTCTTTATTTTACTAAGAATCATGTGGAAAGTATGTGAACTGACCAGTATCAAGTATTGTGTGAAATAAATAAATTAGGCCATGTCGCTTTAGGCATAGGTGACCTAAGCCGAATTTAGTGATCCTGTTTAGGACCTTAGATTTTATTGCTCCCAAAACTTTTAATTATTTGGCTTTCCAATCTTTAGATATTGGATGTACCTTATGAAGGTTATTCCAGAAACGTTTTGTACACCCTAAATTTTATATCTCCGTTTTTCTTACTACAATGTATTTCTGGGTCGATACCTCTGCTGGTAGACTATTATTCCCCGACCATAGCTGCAGAACTGTAGCTCTTGAGGTCTGTTTTTTGACCTGAGTACTAATATTGATATCTATTTTTTTTTTATTTTAGAATTTAGTAGTGTATTTATTAAAATAAATAATATATCACTGTTTTGTCGTAATTTTTTTTAGTTGTGCTGTAAAGACACAGAAATTATACAGCATGCCACTGGAGGAAGAAGAATCTTTGATAAAGAAAGCCGAGACTTTGTCGACGAGACAGCTGTATTCTCTTTACACAGCTAATGGACAGAAACAAATATTACAAAAAATTGTTAATTCGTGTAGATAATAATAACCAAAAAATGGTTTTATACTTTTTGAAAAATACTTGGGGCAGTTCCATTTAAACATATGTTCCACTCAAAGCAGGCCTTTTAAAATGGGGCAGTACCAGGTACTTTTATCCTTCTAAAATTGTCTTTTGTACCTCTTGATTTTAAAGAGTGTTGTATAAGGTATTCATGAAAAAAAGTACCAATTGTAAATAGTGAAGTACTGTTAAACTTGAAAAATATTGAAAGCCCTGCGAAAGGCAGATCATTTTTGAAATGCATTACCTATTGGAATTTCACTTATAAATACAGTAGTCCCTCTCTTGGCCACCCTTCTGCAGTGTAAAAGATGGCCTTATAAGAGAGATTGTCTCTTTCGAGAAGGACAATTTACTAGTACAGTCAAAACTGTATTAAGAGGTCAACTTTCAGACAAAGTGGCCTTATAAGACAGGTGACCTCTTAAAAGAGGTTCAATTGATATGAAAATTTGTATGAGAGATCAAGAAAAAGGTGACCTTTTAATACAGGTGACTGCTTAATAGAGGTGACAGCATGGGCAGGTTTGACTGTACTTTAATATCTGAGTGTATCTGAAATCTTACCTGTTAAGTGATGCTGCCTTTGTTGACAGGGGTCTTATAAGAGGGGGACTACTGTATTGGTTTTTATTTTTTAACAATGTTAAAGAAACCATCCATAAAAGTGTTCTAACATGAATTCCATGTGTGTGGATTGTATGTGTCAAAGAGATACCCCCCTAAGTTCTAACATTGTAGATGTAGATGTCATGATACAGTTGTATATTTATGTGGGTAATAGTTACTTTTAGTCTTGTTGTTGTGTTTTTTTTTGTTTTGTTGTAAACATCAATTTGAAAAGTTATTGTTTAAGCCTAATACATCTTAGATTATTAAATTGTATCTTAACAATTATAGTATAGCTAGCTAGGTTTGCATTTCAAATATCAAAAATAATCAGGAATAACAGAACAAAGCATAATTCACGAATCTGCGTTAGCGCATTAGTGAATAATCATGGTTGTTAGCTAACGAGTGATTTATGTTTGATAATCTTAATTCATGAGTAGCCTAATATGTCTTGGATTATTAAGTTGTAACTTAATAATTATAGTATAGCTAGTCTTGCATTCAGAATATCAAAAATTAATCAGGAATAGCATAACAATGGATAATTCACTAATGAATGGGCACTAGCACATAATTTAATTATCATTGTTGTTACCGCCATGATATAACTGAAATATTGTTGAAAGTGGTGTTAAACACCATAACACTAACCCATCATGGTCATTAGCAAACGAATGATTTATTTTAGATGTTTGTAATGTATGAGTTGTTATAATGTTTATTATATAGATCTTACACTTTTGTTTACTCTAATAAGACGTATCAAAAAGGAACTTGTTGTACATTGTCAGATGCTACAACTACCTGTGGAATCAGTGCCTATCACCACTAAAGTTGTGAGTTTTAATCCTGTTCATGGCGAGGTGTACTCAATACAACATTATGTGATAAAGTTTGTCAGTGACTTGTGACAGGTTAATAGTTTTCTCTGGGTACTCCGGTTTCCTCCACCAATAAAAACTGACCGCCACGATATAACTGAAATATTATTGAAAGTGGCGTTAAGCTCCATAAACCAAACCATCAATTATGTTTTCCATTGTAACAACTTTTGTACTGTGACTTCATGCTGTGAAATAAATGTTTTTCTTTTAATTGGAAACCTCAGTATTTCACTGGCATCTATGTAATAAATATGTACTATCATTGATTTGATTTGTGACAATTGATTTCTCAGAGCAATGTTACATTGAAGGAGAAGCCTGACATGTGATAAGTCCATTTCAAGCAAGGATTGGATAACCTGACAGCAGTGACGTAATTATAGCATCGTATTAGAAAACAGCGATATTATGAGATGTTATGAATAATATAATGTTTATTTAGCATGGTTACTACATACAGTAATCTCCCTCTTATAATGCTTCCTTTCTGCAATGGAAAGGTGGCCTTGTAAGAGAGGTGGACCCTCTTGAGGGGGATAATTTAGCAGTATTTTAATATTTCATTGTACGACCTGAATATGACATCATGTCAGTTTATTAAGTTTGTAAATGTGAAAAATAGCCAAATGAATAGTTTACAGATAACATCTTGAGTTTCTTTTGAAGTTCTCAATAAATCAACAAAACCATAAATGAAGAAAAGAATTAAAAGCCATTATTATTTACATGACTTATATCCATTGGAAATTAATACGATAAATAAATTGATGCCGTTCAACCTCCCACACTTAAACAATACGGAGAGGATCTTATGGAAGAAGAGTTTAAAGATACCAAAGGGGTAATCAGAATCCGTAATTTGTAGAAGAACAGACAACACAATGGCCAAAAGAGAAAGAACAAAAGGACAAACAACGATCTACAAAATATACATATAAAACTAAAGATCGAGGAACATGAACCCCACTAAAAACTCAAGCTACAAGTCAATAACAACAGCCATAGCAACAAGTGACCGTCTTTTCTTCGTATTCTTGCTCAGTTGGTAAAGCAAGTAAACCAGCTATCTCACCAACCACAAGACAACAGAACAACTCTAAGTCACCTGAAAGTTCTAGAACTTACTTTGATATAAGCTGATGGTTCTAGCTAGAACAGGACAGATAGAAAGATCATATGGTGTTTATTTTAAAGGTATTTTGTTCTCTAAAGGACAGAGCCAACTCAAATATAGCCTTGATGGGATGGTCCACTTTCAACATTGTTTCACACAGCTCGGCCCTCCAATAAAATTTCTTTAAATTGCAAAAACAGCTTATATTAAGATGGAATCAGATCAAATTTTAACTTTATCTACATGATAGTGAGATGGTAATATAACCATATATTCAATTTTATTTCATATAAAACAAAACAAAAATGCCACACTGAAGGCTAAAGATTGAGCAACACATCCTGACTAAAAACTGGGGAAAACTCAACAGTTCATGCTCTACTAGTGGTACCAGTCGTAGGATTTTGTAAAAACAAAATCTGGTAATAAGTAATGAAAGAAGAAAGAAGGATTATAACCACGACAAACAGAACATATTTGTGGTCATCTGTCATCTTTTTACTGTTGTTCTCTTTATATGTAAATTATTCATATGCTCAAAACATTCTCCTGACTTGGAAGATACAAAACTCTAATGGGTATTCAGAAGCAATTATCTAAAGACGCACTATGCAATGGTCATTAGAAAAATGACAAGACAAACATTGATCATCAAAAGATTGCAAAGATTGAAGAACACGAACCCCAATAAAATCTCGGTGAATTAAGATTTTGTAGACGGGTTAGCAGTGCCTGCTCCAGTAGTGGCACTGGGTCGTGTTGAAAACCAGATGATAATTTCAGATTATACCCTTTGGTTTTTTTTGCCCCAAAAGAATTTAGATAATTTAGGTTTCAATTTTTTTTACTGAGTGTATATTTAATTAAGGTTTTTCCAGAAACGTGTTTTTCGCACTAGATTAGATATCTAGGATTTTATCGGTTCCAGAGGTTATAATCCGACCAGTAATTAGTGTTTGGTCACTGCCATGCTTTATTAGATATATTTATTATTGAAATTTCCAGTCCGTAAATATTATAATTATTATTAAAACTAATGTTTTCCTCCCTCAGGCATAGGTGACCTTCACCGATGTTTACTATTCTGTTTATACCTTTTGGTTTTCTTGTTCCCAAAGATTTTAAATTATTTTGCTTTCCAATCAACTTTGAGCGTCACCTGATGAAAGTTATCCCCGAAACGCGCTATGCGCACTAAATTTGATACCTACGTTTTTCTTACTACTGTAATAGTACTTAGAGCATGTTTTACCTGCGTAAAATGCAATGTACCCGATGGGATTCGATCCCGGGACCTCTCGAATTGTTATAAGCCACCGCTCTACCAACTGATCATGAGATAAAGGAGATCTCCACTAACGCAGTTAGCAGAGGTGATTATGAACCTACTACGGTTCCTATAACCTTAGATCGGCGAGCGTTCCCGTTGCACTACAATGTATGTGCTGGTGTACATTTATATTGTGGAGTATTCAGCGACATCTGAAGCCAAATTTTGGGCATTTAGCAGCCATTAACGTGCATAAAACATATTTCTTTAAAGGGGCAAAAAATAATTAACGTGCATTTAGCAGACAGTAATTTAATAGGCATATAACGGTGATCTTAACAGACACCAACCAGGCATATAACAACCATCAAGTGGGTAATCAAAAGGCATTTAAAGGGTTAGGGTTGAGGGTGTTTAACGCCACTTTCAACAATATTTCAGCTATATCGCGGCTGTCGGTTTTATTGGTGGAGGAAAGAGAGTACCCGTAGAAAACCACAGACCTGCCGTAAGTCACTGATAAACTTTATCACATAATGTTGTATCGAGTACACCTCGCCATAAGCGGGATTCGAAATCACAACTTTAGTGGTAATAAGCACTGATTGGACAGGTACTTATAAATGCAACTACCATTCGATCACGACCACGAGAGCAGCCTCTGGTATTTAAAGGGGATTTAACGGTCATAGCACATAGTTTTAAGGACATAAATAAGCAGATAACGGACATGGAAATTATTTAACAAGCAATATGATATATCTAACGAGTTTTACCTTATATCTTATTATAGAAGTTATCTTGCTAGTCTAGATATCTTGATAGTGGAATAAATAGTAATAATGGCTTACCATACAATTGAAATTATTACTTTTGCAATCTAGTAAATATTTATGATCATGACCCATTATTCAAAGTGTGAAAGTTGAACAACCACAGCAAATCGAGATTCATCTTATATATTATGTTATCCAGCTTGCACCGAACAATATACCCCCCTAGACAAGACATTAACCCGTTGAATCGTAATATACTCTTCAAAAAAAGAAACGCATAGTGAAATTTTAGGGCGATATAGAAACAAACAAATTTCAAATAAAGCAATGTTTAATTAATCAATCAAGAAATCAGAACTACAAACACAATTAAAATGTTCATTTTCTTGTTAAATTCATTGCACATTGAAAGTTCAAGGTCACTACAGTTCAATATCTCGTATGTCCACCACGGGAATCAATAACAGCCTGACAGCGCCGGCCCATTGACGAAATCAGAGTTCAAATCGCTTGTTGCGGGATGTTGTTCCACTCATCTTGTAACGCATTCACCAGTTGTTGTAAAGATTGAGGCTGTGGTTGTATTTGGCGAACGCGTCTGTCTAAGTCGTCCCAAAGATGCTCAATTGGATTGAGATCGGGAGATTTGGACGGCCAAGGAAGCAACGCAACGTTAGAATTCGTGAGTAATGCGGTTGTAATTCTTGCAGTGTGGGGTCAGGCATTGCCATGTTGAAATCTTGCACCATTCTGCTGCATTAACGGTAGAACATGCGGCTGCAGGGTTTCATCACAATAGCGCTGGGATGTCAAATTCCCTGGAATGTGCACCAACGCTCTCTTTCCAGAATGCGATATAGCAGCCCATATCATTACACTCCCACCTCCGAATCTGTCGACTTCCTGAATACAGTTATTGGCAAAGCGCTCATTTCGTTGGCGTCTGTATACCCTAGCTCTTCCAACGCCTCGTTTCAACAGGAACCGCGATTCGTCGCTGAACCAAACTGTTCTCCAGCGTTGCTGTGGCCATACTCTATATGTCCGAACCCATTGAAGTCGGACTTGACGGTGTCGGCGGGTCAAAACAACAGCTTTAACGGGACGTCTTGCTCTTATTCCGGCTTCACGTAGGCGGTTACGGACTGTCTGGTCTGAAATTCTACGCTGTCCAGTAATTGCTGCTGCAGTAGATGTCGCTATTGTGAACCTGTCCCGTAAATTACGTAACCGGATATGACGATCCTGAGCAGGTGTTGTCACTCTTGGTCGTCCTGACTGTGGGCGGTCATGTGTTGAGCCTTGCTGTTGGTACCTATCCCAAAGGCGAGAGATGTTACTCTGGGAAACATTCAGCACCCTGGATATATGTGTCTGGGTTTCACCTGTTTGTAACCGGCCGATAGCGTTGTTGCGTTGGCCTTCGTTAAGACGTGGCATGAGTTGGATCGTGCAATGTCTATATGTGCAACTGATTTTGTAACTGAGAATCTTTGGATTTTATAGGCCCTAGGTTAGGGTTTCATGCAAAAAGCGTGCAAAGTTTTCAAACTCGTGCATCCTGGTGCAATCAAGCGAAAACAAATTTTGACCAAAAGCATGACTAGTCACAATAATTTACCCTGCATTTAAAACCCATAGTAAAATTCTTTTGTCCTCACATAATGACATTTAAATCATGTACATTTATTGAAACAGCAATCTCGTTAAAATAAAAAAAAATGGTGTAAAATGAGCTATGCGTTTCTTTTTTTGAAGAGTATATTACACTACGGTAATATTACACCAAGTACAGATCACCTGACAATGGAGGAACCGGTAAACCCATTGTAAGTTATATGCACAAAATATTAATCACGTAATTAAATCAATACTTTACAACTATTTTGCATGCACAAACAAAAAATCAAATATATTTATGTATACATTTATGATATATGTAACTTGTCATTTCCATATTTATGTGTATATCACTGTGATATCACTATTATTGATTCATTATTGTATGGAGCGCATGTACTAAGTTGATATAACTTGTTTCCAATCTAATAGTACAATGTATATTTATAAGACAATAAACTATGCTTAACAATAATTATATTTGAAATGAATTTACAGGTGTATATAATTATGTGTAAGTGTGCATGGCTATATTACAGCTAGGCTTCAGTGGTCAGGATATATACACACACGCATACTAATTTGATAGCCTGTATTAACTTTAATTATCTCTCGGAAATATTGTACTTTTTAAATATCTATCTTCCCAGTAATGGGATCATTTCTTAGTTGTAGAAGCTAATAGTGCAATATGTTTGTGAGTGTAGTTGAATTGCGAATAGACGCACGAGCGCATGTGTTGGTAAAAAAAAAGGGGGAGGGGCGGGTTAAGTAGAACTTTTCCACATTGAATTCCGATTGATATAGATCCATGCACTGTGTGTAGCGATAATATCAAAAATACATCTATTGAAGTATTGTCACGTACATATATATACATGGGAATACATTTGCTTATAATACGTACGTTAAATTAACTTTAAAACAAGATGTATACATTCCTTTGTGGGGGCAATGTATGGAAAGCCAAAATGTCTATTTCTTGTTTTGTGTAATGTTATTGATAACTCAATTAATACCATTTTAGCAAATACAGAATTGCAATTAAAAAGATTTTTAGATCCCGGGTGGCTCAATGAGTTATGTGGTTTGATTACCTAACAACTCATACAAGCCTATCACTAATATCGCAGCCGCAAGTGATACAGTTTACCAGTTGTTTGCCCATGGTCATTGGTTCTCTCCCGGTACTCCGGCTTCTTCCCCCCTCTAAAACTGGTCGCCATGATATAGCTGAAATATTGCTGAAAGTGGCGTTAAGCACAATAAATCAATCAATCAATCAAACAATTCAGAATGAACGTTACACAATTAAAATTAAATATTTCATGGCGTGTTTACCAATGCAAATAGGGCCGACATTAAGCCAATAGTACCAATTGCTCCCAACTGGGCACCGTGCTGGAGTCATCTACTATCGGCTGTTCAAGTACACACAACACACTGCAGGTTTTACAGAGAACAATTGAGGCCCCGCACCTCTAAAGGCCGGCCCTGGATGCAAAACAATGCAACGATTCAATGAGTTCAGAGTTAGAATTTCCAACTTTTTGGCTCCAAGAGAATAAAAATTTAGAAAAGTGGTAAAGTAATAGATGATAAATATCACTTTTTCCTTCACTATATAATTAACCATCATGGAAAATAGAATCTTATTCTTTAGTGATATAATGAAATATTGTCGATTTGGACCTCTAGTTAATGTTAAGTATCTATACATCTATATTCATGGCCAGAGACTACATCGGTCAGTTTGTTATGCATGGGCGATCCTTTTTTCCCTAGTGTGACTAGTCTGGTAATCACAAATTTGCTAAATACAGATTATTACGTGACATTTTTCATATCATACCCTTTATCAGCCCTAGGTCATGATATCAGCTCGAGAGCCGACAGGTTCAAGGGATGAAATATGAACGAGGGCTGATAAAGGGTATGATATGAAAAATGACATGTTATGATCTGTTTATCATATACTTCGACAGAGGAAATATTTGTATCAAAATGTGTAGTAATTTTTGGCTAGAATTAGATACATACATTTGAAGTTATAGAACAAGAAATTTATTGTTTTAATATACAAATCCAATAAATGCACCCTTTTAAATACTTTCAATATCATAAGAGAGAAAATTGGCAGTTAATAATTTTTTGTGCAAATATTTAATAAAACAGATTAGTACGGCATGTTTGTAAACACAGTTTTCCGGAAATTCACCAAGTGAACTTACGAACATTGACGTCGGAAAGGCATATAATAACATTCCGGAAGCAGTTAATAAACTTGTTTTATCAGCCCGCTTGGGTCATTCTTGTGAGACTGGGTGAAATAAACATGATTCCTCTTATTATTCTAAACAAAACTCAAAGTTTTATTATAGGGTAAAATTTTAGCTATATTATCTATGTAATTCTAACATAACATCCTTCTTTCGCTTTGCAAAAAACGTGGGATTTATCGATTGGGTATAAACTCATTAGCACATCCGCAGATGAATGTGACTGACTTTCCCGTCGTAATATGCATGTTGATAAATTATCGTCTGCTCGAATTTGGCAGCATAAATTGTTTGCGACATATTTCGCCAACGTAAATATAAATAACCGTCTTCCAATCAAAGTATACTACCGTATTTGTACTCTTAGACATATCAGAATCGAAATAAATCATGAAAGCCAGAATGTGTTTTGAGTTTTAACATGGGTTGGTGGATATTAGTAAATTTTATCCGCTAACCCATGTTAAAACTCAAAACACATTCTGGCTTCCATGATTTATTTCTTAAGTATATGATAAATACAAATATGAAATAGACTATAAATACCAATAACATAACCTAACCAATCAGTGTGCAGTATTTCAGCTAATATTCATTACAAGAATATAAGCTTACAAATAATATATCAAGTACCAGGTAAAGGGTAGAGCTAGAAAGGACCGCTATGGAGAGATGTTTTGAGCGTCACCCGGCAAGGAGAGATAATCAATAGGACCACTATCAACCCCTTGGCTGTGCATTTTATTTTTATTTTATATTTCATAATTCCACTTTTGCCATTTAATTTTTTTTCTACTTGTAGCCCAAAGATTAATATACCGTGTTTTAGAGGGATACTTCTTCCAGACACGCCAGACTTTGTGAATGATGTTGAGAAAAAGGTGAATGAAATAAAGAATTTTTCATCTCGGGAATCTGACATTCTGCTGTGTGCATCTATGAAATCAGGTACTGGAACACCATGCAGTTAGAAATATTGTAATATTCATACAATCATGAAACACTTTAACGACCAGTTTACATGTATCAATGAATATTTTAATGACATCTAACGGAAATTTAGCAAGCATTAACTGACATGAAACAGCAATTTATCAGGCATGTTGCGAACGAACGAAAACAGAAATTTAACAATCATTTAATGGGCATATATTAATGACATTTAACGGACATATTATACTATCTAAACATTTTACTCTTATGACTTAAATGATGAGGACTGAGGCGCGAGCTGTATAAGCATCAAACTGTATTGTGAGAACACGCGAAATATGAACTTGCTGTGTAATACGAATAGAATATGTTAACATAACTGTTTTAACGGACATGACGCTTCCAAATGGATTTGGAGGAAATATACTGTCGTTTAACCGTAGACACAGTTCTAAGAAGAGTTTGAAGATACCAAAGGGGTAATCAGAATCCGTATATCGAAGAACAGACAACACAATGGCCAAAAAAAGGACAAATAACGATCTACAAAACATACACATAAAACTAAAGATCGAGTACCACGAACCCCACTTAAAACCAGGGATGCAACTCATGTGCTCCCGAAGGGTAAGCAGTTCCTGCTCCACTAGTTGCACCCGTCGTGTTAAATGTTTTGATACTGCAAAGCTTTACGAAACAGCTCGAGAAAACAAACGTGGTAGCACTGGGATATATGCAATTGACAATGTAGCAAAATGTTATATTTTCATGCGCCAAGGTGAGAGTAAAACTCGTCTGAAGGGACAGTACAACAAACACGCAACAGATCGGGGAACATACATTCTCACAAAGGCGAGAAGAAACCAGGTGATTCAGATCCAAAAATGGTACCGATCCTGTAATTCGTATTTATTTATAGCTATTCGTATCTTAAGAATCGCGTCAATGGACAGTGTGGTTGATATGGGACAACCCTGCTGAACTAACTACAATTATCTCAGTATTGTATATTATTTATTTTGACCTCTTATTTTAAGGTTCCCATTGGGTGATGGAAATTTTAGCAATGTTACTTTCCGGTAAATCCAGTGCCTGTAGTGAGACTGTTATGGGCAGTAACCTGGAACACAATACAGTTCAGTTATTTAACGATAGACCAAACCCACGAATTATGCATTCTCATCTACCGTACACATTTTTGCCAACTAAGCATATTGAAAATAGATATAAGATTGTACTGGTTCTAAGGAATCCAAAAGATAGACTCGTGTCATACTTCACAATGATTCGAGGTATGAGGTCGGCATTTGATGATTTACAATGGTCGGATTACTTCACTGCTCGTGCCATGGCTGAAAATGGTAAGATTTTTTTCAGAGCATAGAAAATCGAGAGTCAACATAGCTAGCTTTTATTTAATTCTGAATAATTTATATACGTGCAGAAAAGTCGTTACTATTTTAATATGTAAATTACATGTATGGTTTCGTTCAGAAATTAGAGCATAGAAAATCGAGAGTCAACACAGCTCGTTTTTATTTAATTCTGAATAATTTAATACATGCAGCAAAATCGTTAACGATTTTTAATATGTAAGATATGGTTTCGCTGAGAAATAATTCACGGAAGATATACTTTGTATATACATGTACATGTAGTTTAAACATGCATATCATCATTTTCGTAAAATTTTATCCCGAACGATATGAAATGTAAATTTCAATATAGTGAATATACCACTTATGTTTGTTCACCGCTCACAATTTTGCATGTATATATGTAGTTGAGAACAAATATATGTTTATGAGACGATGATGGTGTCCTGTTTGTACTAGGCCAACATGCCGCTTTGTACAGTGATAGCACACTGAAAGAATAGTCCACGTGTAGACATTCCAGTTTGTGTGGAGAGACCCATTATCCTGTTCCCGACGGCCGTAGCGAGTTGTATTTTATATAATTATGTGATAGTGACTTGAAGCATGTCGCTGGTTGTCTTCGATATCCTTCAACAATATACTGATGTTTTCTACATTTAACGGAATTACTTTTGAAAGTGACGGCGTTAAACATCCATAGCACTAACCAAATCTTAAAAGATCATGTTGAACACAAAAACGTAACGGCCAATTTTTAGATCGAATTGAGGAAGCAGTTCTTCTTGATATCAAAATATTTTTCTATTTGATTTCATAGTTCCTCAGATGTATGGAAACTGGTTTGACTATACCAGAGAGTGGGAAACACACCTTCGAACACAGACAAACATATACCCTGTTTACTTTGAAGATCTGAAAATGGTAAGCTATGAAACATATTGGAAATGGCCAGATGAATAGGAAGAGTTTGAAGACACCAAAGGGGTAATCAGAACCCGTAAATCGAAGAAGAACAAACAACACAATGGCCAAAAGAAAAAAGGACAAAAGGACAAACAACGATCGTCAAAGCACCAAACAGAAAACCAAAGATCGAGCAACACGAACCCCACAAAAAACCGAGGGCGAACTCAGGCGCTCCGGAAGGGTAGGCAGTTCCTGCTCCACTAGTGACACTCGTCGTGTTACTGTAGTTACAAATCCGGTGATAAGTTGTGAGTTAAGAACTAACATTATAATAGAATTATTATCAATATTAGTACATGGTTTCTATCTATGTGTGTATGTTTAAGGTATAGGCATTCAAATCCCACTCTTAATGATGCGTGCTCGATTCGATGGTGAGTGAATTGTCCAATTTATGACAAGTGGTCTCTATTTTCTATTACTATGGAAATTGGCATCTGCAATTATACAGGAATATTGTTTATAATAGTGTTTATCATATAGACAATGAACCGAATAAAACCAAAAGCAAATATTAACCATATAGACATCTGTTTATTTATCATATTAACCATATAGACATCTGTTTATTTATCATATTAACCATATAGACATCTGTTTATTTATCATATTAACCATATAGACATCTGTTTATTTATCATATTAACCATATAGACATCTGTTTATTTATCATATTAACCATATAGACATCTGTTTATTTATCATATTAACCATATAGACATCTGTTTATTTATCATATTAACCATATAGACATCTGTTTATTTATCATATTAACCATATAGACATCTGTTTATTTTTTTTTTTTTTTTTTTTTTTTGTATATATACAATATTGGTCTGTTGACGGTAAATATAGAATTTATTTGACAAGGCTGAGAAACGGGGTGAAAGACGAGCTTATAGCGAGTCTTTCTCCCCGTTTCGCGCCGAGTCAAATAAATTCTATATTTACCGTCAACAGACCAATATTGTATTTATCCTGCAATCCACGATGTCCTAAAAAATAATCTTAACTCGTAAAAATGCATTTTTTAATGCAACGGAATCCTCACTATTTGGCGTAGTAAAATACCAGATTTTTTTTGCTGACAAAAATTCGCGAACAAATAGTTCTCAAAAGGAAGTGAAATAACTTTATTTAAGTGAAGATTTATTGATTAAGGTGAAAATCTATATAGAAAATTGATAGTTTAGAACCTGAAATATATATATTTAATATGTTTTTCATAGATATGAAAACACATTAATTTAGCGATCATACGTCACATGCGGTCATACTTAAATACGCCTGCAGTAGTAACCAGGTAAATATATACGCCTGTGTGAAAAGGTATACGCCTGCAACTATATGGTTCACTTTTATTTTTATTTTTTTATATCAAATAATAAACATCCGATATATTCCTTTTACTAGTTTATATTAAAAAAATAAAAATAAAAAAGAACCATATAGTTGCAGGCGTCCACCTTTGTATGACACACAGGCGTATATATTTGCCTGGTTACTACTGCAGGCGTATTTAAGTATGACCCACACAGTTTGTAAACATGTGAAAGCAATACACACATTCATGTATAGACGATTCGAACATGTTTTAAGTAAACTAGGTAGAGTAGAGAAAACAGAAAGATTAATCATTTATCTCAACAAACTGAGCTGATTCACGGAAATGTATTTAACAACGATGTCAAACACTCAAATGCTCAGTTATTGGGATATTTAGTCATTTGTGAAAATTGTGTACACATTCACCATTTGTTATGGATGACCACGCCGTAAAACATAGAACTAATTTGACTTGACATATTTGTATTGGAACTGTAAAAAGGAACATCGGGATTGCTTCGACACGAAACATCAGAAGTGCTACTGGCTGTAGAATTTGTGGAGGTTTTACGAGGTAAGTTTGCTGAAAAGCATTTCTGTTAGTTTCACTTTCAGTGTTGCTGAGGATGTTTGATATTTTCTTGTGTCTTTCCTCACTCAATGTTGAGTAATTATTAATAAATGCCACATTGTTATGCCCTGATATTTGCATAATATCTATCCCCTCCACATTGTTTTCTCTTAACTTCTGGACGGGATAAGATATTTTCTGGCACTGATTGATTAATGTCTAATTTGCAACTATCCTTCATTTTTTTCATGAGACTGGAAAGTTTTCTTTCATGCACTTTTCTACCTGTTTCTAAAGCTCGTACAAATAAATTATGTATTTTGGGACAATGCAAGTATATAAAGGAGGAGAAGCTAATACCAATCTTCTGGACTTTACATAGGTTTCAATGGAAAATTAGAATTTATTTTTATAGAATAAAATAAAACTTTCACATATACATGGTAAATTGAAGAAAATCAAAATAGAGATCTGATTTAGTGTCAACAAGCACCAGATATGATTTTAATTACTATATTTAACTTATGTTTGTATATCATAATCAAATGAATTAATATGCATTGAAGTCTACATGTATGTAGAATCCCCACCAACTATTTTCTTCATATCAAATTTGCTATTATTAAACCATAATCCATTGATTGGTAAATTACATAATGCGATGTCACTAAGGAACCAAGAATATTATGGACATAGGTGTTGTGACCAGAAAAATATTAGAGTGAAGGATATATTTTTCTGGAATGAACAATATTTACATGATAATGTTGGTTGTTGCGAGTAATGACTAATGTGCGAATATATTTTCTGAGTCGGATCATACAAAAATGCTTTATGAAAGCTTGAAGTTTCAAATATTCAAACATTGCTAATTTAGTCTGCATTTTGTTCCTTTTTTCTTGTTATTTTATTAGTAAATATATAATAACATGTATTTTGATTATAATCAATGCTATATTGATGTCTTTCAGATGAATGGCTGGATTAATGGTTTAACAGTGTACAATGTACATGTGATGTTTGAAATAAGTGCAAAGACTATATATGAAAGAAATAATTGCATAAAAACCTATGAACGTTTTATAAAGATCTGATTAAACAAAGGACATTTTTCAAGAACTATCACTCAGTTGTTGCATACAGGCCAGGGGTATGTGAATCAGTTTCAAATGGAATTGCACAAAATAAAAAATGTACTGTAATCCTGATCAACAGTGAGTAGAATTCCAGCAGATAAAACACTAGTTTCAACTGACAAATCATACAACTTTGTTGGAATTTTGCAAAAGAAAAAAATGTTTTAAAAAAAGATGCAAAATGATTGGAGGAAGTGACTGAATACAATTATTCCAAATGGTTAAAACAAATTATATAGATATTTTGTGGTGTCATAAAGAATTCAGAATATAAAAAATTATCTATAATTTTAAAGTGACTTGATGCAATAGCAGGAATATGTGTTATTTTCACCTTGAAGAAATCTACTATCTGATATGTTGAAGTAATTGATGTGAATTAATTGAACATTTAATATGAAGAAATTTTATAATAAAATATATGTAGTAATCTTAGAGTTTGATGTTCAAATAGACCGAGATTCCTCTGTCGTTTAACGGCATTGATAATCTTGCTGTAGCCGTTCAACGACAGAGGGTGATACATACGGAAACCATCAAATTTGCCTCACAGCCATAGTATCGGCACATTTCCACGTTTCGTGGCTATCGGATTTTATTTTCTATCATAAACCTTATATAAATCGCTTCACCAATCATTTTTCTATTCATTCATAACCATCTTACCCTCAGAAAGTGGTGTTACACTCCATTACAGCACGATTTTGCCTTAGATCCTATTATTCCACCATTTGACTTCCATTTTCGAATCTACACACGTGATCTCGCGATACTAACTGAATGATGACAGCAACGCATTGCATGATGGGAGCTAATTAATGCAGCGTGCCAAATTATTTGGAGCATTATTTGCATACGTAAACAACATTCAAATCACATGGAAGACGATACATTTAAGCGTATTCTGCAGGACAAACAGTCCATCTACAGATCAAAGAAGAGCAGAAGGAAATTATACAGAATGTGTTGGAAAGAAAAGATTCAATGGCAGAGTGTTACCAACGGGCTTCGGAAAGAGCATGTGTTACGTTCCCCCTTTTTGTTTTTGGACAAGGTACTACATTTTTTTTTTCTTATGGTTATCTGTAATTCACTAAATTTGCTGTTAAAATCATTACCAATCAATATAATCAACTGTATTAAATTTTATGTTAATTGTTCTGCCTTAACAGGCGCCTATGATTGGCAATAAAAATATTTGTTTGTTTGTTTATATGCAAATTATCTCCCATGATACATTGCGGTAATCGTAGTTTTCTCGTAGTCACGTGACAAGTGTTTGAAAAATGGAAGACAAATGTCGAAATCATAGGTTCTAAGGCAAAATCGTGCTGTAATGGAGTGTAACACCACTTTCTGAGGGTAAGATGTTTATGAATGAATAGAAAAATGATTGGTGAAGCGATTTATATAAGGTTTATGATAGAAAATAAAATCCGATAGCCACGAAACGTGGAAATGTGCTGACCCAGAGTTGGAGAAGCAAATCCGCTGTTTTCCGTATGTATCACCCTCTGTCGTTGAACGGCTACAGCAAGATTATCAATGCCGTTAAACGACAGAGGAATCTCGGTCTAATGTTCAAACTGTACTGAGTTATTTAACCATATAAGTGTGTTTAGTAAAGATTGTGGTGTGTGACTGCCCAGAACGTTTCTGTTATAAAGGATGTTAATTTCCTCATCTGTTGGAGGGCATGCCCTCTTTGGTTTATTCCCTTTGTCCTGTAGTTTTAGTTGCTTTTGTTTTGTTTTCAAAGCTTCCCTGTCAAGTTATAAATGATTCGGATTTGTTTAAGATTTTTGTTTTGTTTTTTATTGACTTCTAGGATTTTTTTTATCGTAAAATATGTATAAAAAATATGAAATTTTAGAATTATTAGTTTCATTTTGTCGGTTTGTAAATTTACAAATAGTGAGAACGAAAACAGTTGTTAGAAAAAGACGACGTCGATTATTGACATTGGTTACGGTTAATATTTTAACTCCTTCACAGGAGAGCAAAAACACAAAAAAGTAGTTCCGGAATCTATGGGCGGGGCTTAAAAGTTTATTCGTAGGCTTCAAAAGTTTATTCGTAGGCTACGAATAAAGCAAAAATTTATTCGTATGGTATATTTGTACAGCAAATGTACTGATTGCAGGATAAAAGTACATATTTATTGTAAAAAGTACATATAAGCAAATATATGGAGGTTTTTTTTTTTTTTTTTCCAATTAAAATCTTTATTCGAAATCTTTACATTTGTTAGTTAGAGAAACATAAAATACCAGTACCTTATCCTGGCCTCGTTAATATTAGTAGCATGTATAGGAATTGTTAGTCTTTTTAGTACAATAGTAATACAATTATGATAGATCAATAAATTCAATACGTATTTTGAGAGTTATTTCATGATTGTTTCTAAATTTTGTTTATTTATTTACTTCCGATCTACTTTCGTTTTGACCCACGTGTTGGGAGCTATGAAAAATCTAAAATGTTGTGGTTTTTTTTTGGTTTTTTTTTAATTCTATATGGAATTATATTATCAACGTAGATAGAATATACTTTGTTTCCGAAATTAAAATATCCGGATAATATTTAAGATTGAAAAAGAGATACATGTACTTGAAATCACTCTCATACTCATAGTCTCAATTTCTATTCAACAACGTATAACTTTAAATTTTAACAAGGATAGATAATGGTCAAGCTATGGAATCTTCATCGTCACATTACTAAGTGTAAGTATATAGCATATTACTAGATATGTCTGATATGTAAGCAAAAAGAGTGACAACTAACCCCCCACAAAAAAAATATACATAGGGCAACACACACACAAATACAGATAATAAACACAACAAAACAAGAAAGTACAAACACATAAGACTCAGAGGCAACACATAGTGTGCGACATACACATTATTTGTACAGTTAATGTTATACTAACAGGATATACATACATTACATACACTCCCAAACATGTCTTCTTTCACATTTACATACACATACATACATATACATTCATACATTTACACACACACATATACATCCTCATAACTATTGATTTATTACTGAAAATTAAGGGGCATAGATATGCTTCCCAATTACTGTAATAAAAAAAAAAAAACAGTATTCTATAGTGAATCTAAATGAGATCAATAACCTTCTGCACAAATACATTTGTATGGCAGTTTGCTAGTTTGTCTAATTCAAATCGATTCTTGAGTTCAATTTTAAAAAGTTGAAGTACATTAATATGGTTTTCCTTTTGTTTTGACACATAATGACTTTTATATATTGTGAATAATAGAATTGTAAGAAAATAATTGATGCTATTATAGTATTCATCTTCTATTTTATATCCAAACACTAAATTTTTCAATGAAAGTATATGAATTCCTATTCTTAGTTTTTCTAGTAATATTTTTACATCATTCCAAAAGGAGTCAAGGCTTTTGCAAGAAATAAAATAGTGTTCATAATCATCTATAATGTGACAGGTATCACATAATGGTGTGTTTTCTATTTTCCATTGATACAGTAACTGTTTACATGGAAGTATGAAATGTAATAATTTCCATCTGAAGATTTTGAGTTTATTTTCTTTAAGATGATGAAATGTAAATTTGAGCATATCTTTAATACAAATAGTATTTCCGAGTTTTTGCCTCCATTTCATGAAACCAGTAGGATGTTCTTTGATATTTTTATTCATTATGTTTGGAGTTTTATATATATCTTGTGAATTACAGTCTTGTAGTTTTTTCTTGGAATTTTCATTTATATAAAGAATTTTATTGGTTTTTACTGCAGTCTTGGTTGAATTTTCAGATTCTAGTTCATTTAGCCAATTTTTGGGGATTGATTTCTTCAGTTTTGTAAATTCTGATATCCAATTAGTTTTTAAAGATAGTTTTTTTAATATGAAGTTTTCTGATAACTTTCCTTCATGATCTATTATGTCATTGATGAATATTATACCATCATTTATCCAATTTAAATATATAAGTGATTTATTCTTAAACTTGATATGTTGATTTCCCCATATTATTTCCTGTCTTACAGTTCTGAAGTTGCTTGGTATTTTAGTGTATTTGTTTATGGATATCCATGATTTTAATAGATTAAGGTAATAATCACTGAGATTGTTTGTAAACTGATCGACTGATTTAATAGTATCTATGCTCATATTAAAGATCATTAATTCAGGGCCAAACTTGTTAAAGTAATAGAAAGGAATGACTTTCCAATTGGCAAAATTTTTGAGTTTTTGAGTTTTTTAATCCATTTTATTTGTATAGCTTCTATATATTTGTCTATATCAATCATTTTAAGCCCCCTTCTAAATAGTTTTTATTCATTGTTTCTCGTTTTACCTTTTCTCTCTTATCATTCCATATGAATTTGTATATCATGGTTTTAAATTTTGATACATATTCTTTGTCTATATTGGTAACTGATGCTACATATGTTATATTTGGGATTATTAATGACTTAACTATCATAATCTTTCCTACCATTGTTATGTTTCTTTTCTTCCATGAATTCATTATTTTTTCAGATTTTAAAAGTTGTTTTTCTATATTAAGTTTTTTGCATTCTGCTTTATTGTGACCAAAATATATTCCTAGACATTTTACATAATCTGTGACCCAGTTAATATTTTCTATCTTATCTTTGCAATGTTTTAAGCATCCTATCCACATACCTTCTGTCTTATTTCTATTTAGTATTAGACCAGAAAATGAACCAAATGTTTCAATTATATTAAAAGCTATAGATATTTCTATTTTAGATTGAACGAAGACTGTGGTATCATCAGCTAGCTGACTAAGCTTTAAGCTGTGAGTCCTACCATCAAGCTTAATTTGGATACCTTTGAGGTTTTTATCCTGTCTGATCCTGCAAGCTAGAATTTCAACTGCAATTACGAAGATTAACGCGCTTGACGGATCCCACGATTTATTTTAAAAGGTGAGGAAATCCAACCGTTATTCAGAATACATCCTTTAATATTACTATAGAGAGTTCTTAGCCATTTAATTATAGATTTTTGAAATCCAAATTTTTCCAGGGATAGATACATAAACTCCCATTCTAAGGAGTCAAAAGCTTTTGAAAAATCAAGAAAAAGAATTGCCCCCTCTACATTAAATTTATCTGCATAGTCTATAATATCCTGTATTTGTCTGATATTGAATCCTATATACCTATTTTTTATATAGCCATTTTGGTCGCTATTTATTATTTTATGCAACAGTGGTTTAATTCTTTGAGCTAAGGTGTATGCTATTATATTGGTGTCGATATTCAAAAGAGTAATTGGGTGATAATTATCAAGGCTAAGTGGGTCATTTTTTTTTATATATTAGTGAAATGAGACCAATTTTCTGCGTATTTGATAGTTCCTCTTTGACATAACAATTATTAAAAACTTTTACTGCAAAATGCTTTAAGAAAGGCCAAAAGGTTCTATAAAACTCTACAGTCAGTCCATCAATTCCAGGTGCTTTGTTTAATTTCATTTGAAATACAGATTTTGAACATTCCTCTATGGTTAATTCTCCTTCTGCAGCATTACTTTCATCCCTAGATAGTTTATTTTCAATATTTGTAGCTTCAATATATTCTTCTATTTTAATTGGATCCTTTATTATCTTTAAGAGCTGTTATATTTTTTCTTGTCTGTCTAGCCTTTTCAAGTCCCAGAAAGAATTTTGTGTTTTTTTCACCTTCTTCTACCCATTTTATTCTTGACCTGATTTGGGCCCCTTTAGCCTTATCTGAATATATCTTTGACAATTTATTTTCATGACATTAATTTTGTCTTGAAGAAACTTTGCATTTTCCTTTGTAACTTTATTTTTTTCATTATCTTGTTCTAATTGTAAAGATTGAAGAGTTTTTTCTAATTTATTCAGTTCATAATTTTTTCGTGGGATATTTGTTTACATATTTTGACTGTGACATCTCTAACCTCAGCCTTAAAAACATCCCAAAGTGTTCTTGGGTCTGTCTTTTGTATTACAAGTTTTTTCTGGTATTTTGATATTAATTGTTTTATTATTTCTTTATATTCCTCATTTTCGAGAATTTTACTATTAAGCTTAAAATATCCCCTACCTCTGCTTTCAGCTTTATGATTAATTTTTAATGAAATTGCTTGGTGGTCAGTATAAGAAATAGTAGCCGGCCTTGTATCAGCACTTACAATTCTTGGTCTTATATCTGTACTTATCAAAAAATAATCAATCCTACTTGCAGTGCTGATGTTATTTTTTCTTCTCCATGTGTATTGTCTCAAGTTTGTGTTCATATCTCTCCAAATATCAATGAGTTTATGTTTTTTTATTAGAGTTTTCAAACTATTTACAGGTTTTTTAGTCTTTTGGGTTGAGATACTATATTTTCTATCTGCACATGTAAGAGTATCGTTTAAATCCCCTCCCACTATTAAAATACCTATTGCATAGTTCTCTATAAAGTTATTTACTTTTTTGAAGAAAGCATTTCTATTTTTTTCTACATTGTTGGCATATAGGTTCACCAAAGTAAATATATTTTCATCTATTTCTATATTTATCAGCAATATTCTACCATCATTATCATTATGTACATCTATTATGGTATATTTTAATTCCTTTTTTATAAAAATTGAAACTCCTCTTGACTGAGAGTTACCATGACTATTGTAAACATCACCACTAAACTCTTGTTTTAGAGACAATATTGTATTTTTTGTAAAATGTGTCTCTTGTGCATAGAGAATATGGGTTTTTTGGTTTTTAGCCCATTGAAATAATCTTTGTCTTTTTTCTTTTTGTCCTAACCCTTGACAGTTCAATGAACATAAATGCAGTGTGTCTAACATTTTACCTTATATTTGCTTGGAGCTTATAATAATATGCATAATAATGAAAGTTTGGCAATATTGGCAATAAAAATATGCCTCTATGAACACGAATGTACAAATAATAACAAAACTTATAACATTTTACCATTATTACATCATGTGATACATCTTTCTGTTTGTCAGTTATAACATACATTGACAATATTTGCATAATAATGCTCATTTGAAATACACAAACAATATTATTTACAATATGTATATATTTATTTTTCAGGATATTCCCTATTGCTATTAATAGAATTTTGTCGTTCTCCTTGTTCACCTGTACGGCCTTTCACCCTAGAAACCGTGAATTTATTGACCATGTGGATTTTGCGGACTGTGACGATATTTTGCTTTGAGGGACTTTCGTGTGTTTTAGATGGACAGTTTTTCAACATAATTTTATAAAGATGGACTATGCATGGAATATAATTGTGTTTTTTGTGTTTAACAGACGATATAAGCTTTTCATGGTCAATGAAGTCCGGCAATTTACAAACGTGTTCAATGGGAGAGTTTCTCGTGTTAACAGTACTAATACATTTGTGTTTACGTCTTAATTGGCTATCACGGTATGTCATTGTTTTATTGTTTGATAATATTATTATAGTTGTTGTAGTAATGATTGTATTGATTTTATTTATGACGTTGTTAAGTTTCGTGGTATTTATTCTGTTGTTTGTTATTTTCCTTGTTTGTATGTCAAAATTTAATGGTGCCGATGTCGACTTCGTATCTATAAATAGGACACCCACGTGTTCATTGTTTATAAATAAAAAGTCCACGTGTTCTTTGTTTATCCATAAGATGTACATGAAGTCATGTTTTTTTTCTTTGAATAATATCAGTTGCATTGAGTGTATTGTATTTTCATATATATGTCTTTTGCGGATAATTTTTAATAACACACTGTTGTAATACTTATGTTGACATTTTGCTAGTGTTGTAGAAATATGAAATTTGCATTTTATTGATCTTGGAGTTGTTTTAAAGGCTTTCAATATTTCATTGATATTTCTTGAACTACACTTATTTTTATTTTTTCTCTGAGAATTTAGTAGTATGCCTGATGGATTAATAATGAGATATTTCATCCGATTTATTTTTGTTCCTATTGTTTTTATTGTATATAATCTAATATTATATCACATCTATTATTTTTTATAGTACATTTTTTGCATATGATAAAATTGTTATGGAAAAAAAAAAAATATAAATAAAAATATAGTATTTACATAACGCCATTGTTAATTCATTTTTTTTACTTCAGTTCTGTGTTTTTTGGTTTTGGTGGTCCTTAGATGAAGCTCATCAGTTGGAGTTGTCGCTGGCTGTTTGTTGGACTTGTTAGGCGTTTGTTGAGACTCATTTATTAGATAAACATCCAATGGACCTTTAGCTGACTCACTTTGTTTTTTCTTTCTTCTTTTTGTTTTGTTTTGACATTTAGGCAAGTTTGGCATATCTTGACTGTCTGTTTTGCCTTTTGCCTCCTCTTCTGTGATGTCTTTTGTTTTGTTCTGTAATGTTTCAATTTTGTCACTGTTTTTATTTTTCTCCTGAGGTTTAACAGTTGACTGTGATTTTTCTTCGTTTCTCTCATTGCAGTCCGCATCACTCTCAGTTTCATATTCGGTTTCTCCACCAACATCATTACTCTGATCATCAATGACTGACTGATTCTCTTCTTTCTCTTCTTGTTGGCTGGTCTCATTTAGATCTTCATGGCATTCACTTTCTCTATGACCTGGCTTGTTGCACTGTCTACATGTCCACTGATTTGGACACTCATATTGTTTATGGCCTTGCTGTAGGCATTTATTGCATTTAAGTGTCTGTTTCCTTGGATCAATTTGACCTCTGTGTATAATTGTGGCAAAGTATTTGCCAATTCTTACTGATCTTGGAAGGGATTTCCCTGGATTGTCACAGATGAATATTCTGTCACCTGTGTGACAATTTGTCAAAAAGCCATCTACTCTAAGTCTTTCTCTGTAGTGGTTATGTATCACGCACATTAACTGTTTTTCTAGATATCTATATATTTGTCCATCATCTGCAGAACAGGGGACATCTTTTACTCTTATACGGTAATGATCTGGTTTTTCTCGTGCTGCTACTTTAGGGTTTCTAGTGTAGAATTGTATCAACATATTTCTGATAGTGAGACCATTTGTGACAAGTGCATTTTTATCATCTTCATTGTCGGGGTAAATTCTCCAGAGCCCCCTTACTCTCTGTATGCCTTTCAGGTGACTGGCGGACACTTGCTCATCAATGGCTTTGTAGATTTCATTGTGTGTTATGAATTCTTGAGGCTTTGGTTTATAACTACCAAAGATGTCTGACTCGAGAATGAATATAGGTTTCACCCCATGTTCCTCGTCGTATTCTTCATAAATGTTTTTCTTTATTACCGTTGCATACAAGGCAGCCATCTTTTCTTCAGGTATTTTGTTATTGTTTTTGTTTTCAAATGTTTCAGTTAATTCTGGCATTTCTTCTGAAGCTGAATTACCTATCTCATCCATTTGAATATCTTCTAGAACTATAAATCTTAAAGGTTTATCAAACTATGTACTTTTAGCTAGACTATTTACGTTTTGACCGGAGCAGATAAAAAATCCGTAGACATTCATTGCCCCATACGTCATAGTGATCGTTTATTTATCATATTAACCATATAGACATCTGTTTATTTATCATATTAACCATATAGACATCTGTTTATTTATCATATTAACCATATAGACATCTGTTTATTTATCATATTAACCATATAGACATCTGTTTATTTATCATATTAACCATGTAGACATCTGTTTATTTATCATTATTAACCATATAGACATCTGTTTATTTATCATATTAACCATATAGACATCTGTTTATTTATCATATTAACCATATAGACATCTGTTTATTTATCATATTAACCATATAGACATCTGTTTATTTATCATATTAACCATATAGACATCTGTTTATTTATCATATTAACCATATAGACATCTGTTTATTTATCATATTAACCATATAGACATCTGTTTATTTATCATATTAACCATATAGACATCTGTTTATTTATCATATTAACCATATAGACATCTGTTTATTTATCATATTAACCATATAGACATCTGTTTATTTATCATATTAACCATATAGACATCTGTTTATTTATCATATTAACCATATAGACATCTGTTTATTAATCATATTAACCATATAGACATCTGTTTATTTATCATATTAACCATATAGACATCTGTTTATTTATCATATTAACCATATAGACATCTGTTTATTTATCATATTAACCATATAGACATCTGTTTATTTATCATATTAACCATATAGACATCTGTTTATTTATCATATTAACCATATAGACATCTGTTTATTTATCATATTAACCATATAGACATCTGTTTATTTATCATATTAACCATATAGACATCTGTTTATTTATCATATTAACCATATAGACATCTGTTTATTTATCATATTAACCATATAGACATCTGTTTATTTATCATATTAACCATATAGACATCTGTTTATTTATCATATTAACCATATAGACATCTGTTTATTTATCATATTAACCATATAGACATCTGTTTATTTATCATATTAACCATATAGACATCTGTTTATTTATCATATTAACCATATAGACATCTGTTTATTTATCATATTAACCATATAGACATCTGTTTATTTATCATATTAACCATATAGACATCTGTTTATTTATCATATTAACCATACAGACATCTGTTTATTTATCATATTAACCATACAGACATCTGTTTATTTATCATATTAACCATATAGACATCTGTTTATTTATCATATTAACCATATAGACATCTGTTTATTTATCATATTAACCATATAGACATCTGTTTATTTATCATATTAACCATATAGACATCTGTTTATTTATCATATTAACCATATAGACATCTGTTTATTTATCATATTAACCATATAGACATCTGTTTATTTATCATATTAACCATATAGACATCTGTTTATTTATCATATTAACCATATAGACATCTGTTTATTTATCATATTAACCATATAGACATCTGTTTATTTATCATATTAACCATATAGACATCTGTTTATTTATCATATTAACCATATAGACATCTGTTTATTTATCATATTAACCATATAGACATCTGTTTATTTATCATATTAACCATATAGACATCTGTTTATTTATCATATTAACCATATAGACATCTGTTTATTTATCATATTAACCATATAGACATCTGTTTATTTATCATATTAACCATATAGACATCTGTTTATTTATCATATTACCATATAGACATCTGTTTATTTATCATATTAACCATACAGACATCTGTTTATTTATCATATTAACCATACAGACATCTGTTTATTTATCATATTAACCATATAGACATCTGTTTATTTATCATATTAACCATATAGACATCTGTTTATTTATCATATTAACCATATAGACATCTGTTTATTTATCATATTAACCATATAGACATCTGTTTATTTATCATATTAACCATATAGACATCTGTTTATTTATCATATTAACCATATAGACATCTGTTTATTTATCATATTAACCATATAGACATCTGTTTATTTATCATATTAACCATACAGACATCTGTTTATTTATCATATTAACCATATAGACATCTGTTTATTTATCATATTAACCATATAGACATCTGTTTATTTATTTATTAACCATACAGACATCTGTTTATTTATCATATTAACCATATAGACATCTGTTTATTTATCATATTAACCATAGAGACATCTGTTTATTATCAGGTTATATCATATTAACCATACAGACATCTGTTTATTTATCATATTAACCATACAGACATCTGTTTATTTATCATATTAACCATACAGACATCTGTTTATTTATCATATTAACCATATAGACATCTGTTTATTTATCATATTAACCATATAGACATCTGTTTATTTATCATATTAACCATATAGACATCTGTTTATTTATCATATTAACCATATAGACATCTGTTTATTTATCATATTAACCATATAGACATCTGTTTATTTATCATATTAACCATATAGACATCTGTTTATTTATCATATTAACCATATAGACATCTGTTTATTTATCATATTAACCATATAGACATCTGTTTATTTATCATATTAACCATATAGACATCTGTTTATTTATCATATTAACCATGTAGACATCTGTTTATTTATCATATTAACCATATAGACATCTGTTTATTTATCATATTAACCATGTAGACATCTGTTTATTTATCATATTAACCATATAGACATCTGTTTATTTATCATATTAACCATATAGACATCTGTTTATTTATCATATTAACCATATAGACATCTGTTTATTTATCATATTAACCATGTAGACATCTGTTTATTTATCATATTAACCATATAGACATCTGTTTATTTATCATATTAACCATATAGACATCTGTTTATTTATCATATTAACCATATAGACATCTGTTTATTTATCATATTAACCATATAGACATCTGTTTATTTATCATATTAACCATATAGACATCTGTTTATTTATCATATTAACCATATAGACATCTGTTTATTTATCATATTAACCATATAGACATCTGTTTATTTATCATATTAACCATATAGACATCTGTTTATTTATCATATTAACCATATAGACATCTGTTTATTTATCATATTAACCATATAGACATCTGTTTATTTATCATATTAACCATATAGACATCTGTTTATTTATCATATTAACCATATAGACATCTGTTTATTTATCATATTAACCATATAGACATCTGTTTATTAATCATATTAACCATATAGACATCTGTTTATTTATCATATTAACCATATAGACATCTGTTTATTTATCATATTAACCATATAGACATCTGTTTATTTATCATATTAACCATATAGACATCTGTTTATTTATCATATTAACCATATAGACATCTGTTTATTTATCATATTAACCATATAGACATCTGTTTATTTATCATATTAACCATATAGACATCTGTTTATTTATCATATTAACCATATAGACATCTGTTTATTTATCATATTAACCATATAGACATCTGTTTATTTATCATATTAACCATATAGACATCTGTTTATTTATCATATTAACCATATAGACATCTGTTTATTTATCATATTAACCATATAGACATCTGTTTATTTATCATATTAACCATATAGACATCTGTTTATTTATCATATTAACCATATAGACATCTGTTTATTTATCATATTAACCATATAGACATCTGTTTATTTATCATATTAACCATACAGACATCTGTTTATTTATCATATTAACCATATAGACATCTGTTTATTTATCATATTAACCATATAGACATCTGTTTATTTATCATATTAACCATATAGACATCTGTTTATTTATCATATTAACCATATAGACATCTGTTTATTTATCATATTAACCATATAGACATCTGTTTATTTATCATATTAACCATATAGACATCTGTTTATTTATCATATTAACCATATAGACATCTGTTTATTTATCATATTAACCATATAGACATCTGTTTATTTATCATATTAACCATATAGACATCTGTTTATTTATCATATTAACCATACAGACATCTGTTTATTTATCATATTAACCATATAGACATCTGTTTATTTATCATATTAACCATACAGACATCTGTTTATTTATCATATTAACCATACAGACATCTGTTTATTTATCATATTAACCATACAGACATCTGTTTATTTATCATATTAACCATACAGACATCTGTTTATTTATCATATTAACCATATAGACATCTGTTTATTTATCATATTAACCATATAGACATCTGTTTATTTATCATATTAACCATATAGACATCTGTTTATTTATCATATTAACCATATAGACATCTGTTTATTTATCATATTAACCATATAGACATCTGTTTATTTATCATATTAACCATATAGACATCTATTTATTTATCATATTAACCATATAGACATCTGTTTATTTATCATATTAACCATATAGACATCTGTTTATTTATCATATTAACCATATAGACATCTGTTTATTTATCATATTAACCATATAGACATCTGTTTATTTATCATATTAACCATATAGACATCTGTTTATTTATCATATTAACCATATAGACATCTGTTTATTTATCATATTAACCATATAGACATCTGTTTATTTATCATATTAACCATATAGACATCTGTTTATTTATCATATTAACCATATAGACATCTGTTTATTTATCATATTAACCATACAGACATCTGTTTATTTATCATATTAACCATATAGATATCTGTTTATTTATCATATTAACCATACAGACATCTGTTTATTTATCATATTAACCATACAGACATCTGTTTATTTATCATATTAACCATATAGACATCTGTTTATTTATCATATTAACCATATAGACATCTGTTTATTTATCATATTAACCATATAGACATCTGTTTATTTATCATATTAACCATATAGACATCTGTTTATTTATCATATTAACCATATAGACATCTGTTTATTTATCATATTAACCATATAGACATCTGTTTATTTATCATATTAACCATATAGACATCTGTTTATTTATCATATTAACCATATAGACATCTGTTTATTTATCATATTAACCATATAGACATCTGTTTATTTATCATATTAACCATACAGACATCTGTTTATTTATCATATTAACCATATAGACATCTGTTTATTTATCATATTAACCATATAGACATCTGTTTATTTATCACATTAACCATATAGACATCTGTTTATTTATCACATTAACCATATAGACATCTGTTTATTTATCACATTAACCATATAGACATCTGTTTATTTATCATATTAACCATATAGACATCTGTTTATTTATCATATTAACCATATAGACATCTGTTTATTTATCATATTAACCATATAGACATCTGTTTATTTATCATATTAACCATATAGACATCTGTTTATTTATCATATTAACCATATAGACATCTGTTTATTTATCATATTAACCATATAGACATCTGTTTATTTATCATATTAACCATGTAGACATCTGTTTATTTATCATATTAACCATGTAGACATCTGTTTATTTATCATATTAACCATGTAGACATCTGTTTATTTATCATATTAACCATATAGACATCTGTTTATTTATCATATTAACCATATAGACATCTGTTTATTTATCATATTAACCATATAGACATCTGTTTATTTATCATATTAACCATATAGACATCTGTTTATTTATCATATTAACCATATAGACATCTGTTTATTTATCATATTAACCATATAGACATCTGTTTATTTATCATATTAACCATATAGACATCTGTTTATTTATCATATTAACCATATAGACATCTGTTTATTTATCATATTAACCATATAGACATCTGTTTATTAATCATATTAACCATATAGACATCTGTTTATTTATCATATTAACCATATAGACATCTGTTTATTTATCATATTAACCATATAGACATCTGTTTATTTATCATATTAACCATATAGACATCTGTTTATTTATCATATTAACCATATAGACATCTGTTTATTTATCATATTAACCATATAGACATCTGTTTATTTATCATATTAACCATATAGACATCTGTTTATTTATCATATTAACCATATAGACATCTGTTTATTTATCATATTAACCATATAGACATCTGTTTATTTATCATATTAACCATATAGACATCTGTTTATTTATCATATTAACCATATAGACATCTGTTTATTTATCATATTAACCATATAGACATCTGTTTATTTATCATATTAACCATATAGACATCTGTTTATTTATCATATTAACCATATAGACATCTGTTTATTTATCATATTAACCATATAGACATCTGTTTATTAATCATATTAACCATATAGACATCTGTTTATTTATCATATTAACCATATAGACATCTGTTTATTTATCATATTAACCATATAGACATCTGTTTATTAATCATATTAACCATATAGACATCTGTTTATTAATCATATTAACCATATAGACATCTGTTTATTTATCATATTAACCATATAGACATCTGTTTATTTATCATATTAACCATATAGACATCTGTTTATTTATCATATTAACCATATAGACATCTGTTTATTTATCATATTAACCATATAGACATCTGTTTATTTATCATATTAACCATATAGACATCTGTTTATTTATCATATTAACCATATAGACATCTGTTTATTTATCATATTAACCATGTAGACATCTGTTTATTTATCATATTAACCATATAGACATCTGTTTATTTATCATATTAACCATATAGACATCTGTTTATTAATCATATTAACCATATAGACATCTGTTTATTTATCATATTAACCATATAGACATCTGTTTATTTATCATATTAACCATACAGACATCTGTTTATTTATCATATTAACCATACAGACATCTGTTTATTTATCATATTAACCATACAGACATCTGTTTATTTATCATATTAACCATATAGACATCTGTTTATTTATCATATTAACCATATAGACATCTGTTTATTTATCATATTAACCATATAGACATCTGTTTATTAATCATATTAACCATATAGACATCTGTTTATTTATCATATTAACCATATAGACATCTGTTTATTTATCATATTAACCATATAGACATCTGTTTATTTATCATATTAACCATATAGACATCTGTTTATTTATCATATTAACCATATAGACATCTGTTTATTTATCATATTAACCATATAGACATCTGTTTATTTATCATATTAACCATATAGACATCTGTTTATTTATCATATTAACCATATAGACATCTGTTTATTTATCATATTAACCATATAGACATCTGTTTATTTATCATATTAACCATATAGACATCTGTTTATTTATCATATTAACCATATAGACATCTGTTTATTTATCATATTAACCATATAGACATCTGTTTATTTATCATATTAACCATATAGACATCTGTTTATTTATCATATTAACCATATAGACATCTGTTTATTTATCATATTAACCATATAGACATCTGTTTATTAATCATATTAACCATATAGACATCTGTTTATTTATCATATTAACCATATAGACATCTGTTTATTTATCATATTAACCATACAGACATCTGTTTATTTATCATATTAACCATATAGACATCTGTTTATTTATCATATTAACCATCTAGACATCTGTTTATTTATCATATTAACCATGTAGACATCTGTTTATTTATCATATTAACCATATAGACATCTGTTTATTTATCATATTAACCATGTAGACATCTGTTTATTTATCATATTAACCATATAGACATCTGTTTATTTATCATATTAACCATATAGACATCTGTTTATTTATCATATTAACCATATAGACATCTGTTTATTTATCATATTAACCATATAGACATCTGTTTATTTATCATATTAACCATATAGACATCTGTTTATTTATCATATTAACCATATAGACATCTGTTTATTTATCATATTAACCATATAGACATCTGTTTATTTATCATATTAACCATATAGACATCTGTTTATTAATCATATTAACCATATAGACATCTGTTTATTTATCATATTAACCATATAGACATCTGTTTATTTATCATATTAACCATATAGACATCTGTTTATTTATCATATTAACCATATAGACATCTGTTTATTTATCATATTAACCATATAGACATCTGTTTATTTATCATATTAACCATATAGACATCTGTTTATTTATCATATTAACCATATAGACATCTGTTTATTTATCATATTAACCATATAGACATCTGTTTATTTATCATATTAACCATATAGACATCTGTTTATTTATCATATTAACCATATAGACATCTGTTTATTTATCATATTAACCATATAGACATCTGTTTATTTATCATATTAACCATATAGACATCTGTTTATTTATCATATTAACCATATAGACATCTGTTTATTTATCATATTAACCATATAGACATCTGTTTATTTATCATATTAACCATATAGACATCTGTTTATTAATCATATTAACCATATAGACATCTGTTTATTTATCATATTAACCATATAGACATCTGTTTATTTATCATATTAACCATATAGACATCTGTTTATTTATCATATTAACCATATAGACATCTGTTTATTTATCATATTAACCATATAGACATCTGTTTATTTATCATATTAACCATATAGACATCTGTTTATTTATCATATTAACCATATAGACATCTGTTTATTTATCATATTAACCATATAGACATCTGTTTATTTATCATATTAACCATATAGACATCTGTTTATTAATCATATTAACCATATAGACATCTGTTTATTTATCATATTAACCATATAGACATCTGTTTATTTATCATATTAACCATACAGACATCTGTTTATTTATCATATTAACCATATAGACATCTGTTTATTTATCATATTAACCATATAGACATCTGTTTATTTATCATATTAACCATATAGACATCTGTTTATTTATCATATTAACCATATAGACATCTGTTTATTTATCATATTAACCATATAGACATCTGTTTATTTATCATATTAACCATATAGACATCTGTTTATTTATCATATTAACCATATAGACATCTGTTTATTTATCATATTAACCATATAGACATCTGTTTATTTATCATATTAACCATATAGACATCTGTTTATTTATCATATTAACCATATAGACATCTGTTTATTTATCATATTAACCATATAGACATCTGTTTATTTATCATATTAACCATATAGACATCTGTTTATTAATCATATTAACCATATAGACATCTGTTTATTTATCATATTAACCATATAGACATCTGTTTATTTATCATATTAACCATATAGACATCTGTTTATTTATCATATTAACCATATAGACATCTGTTTATTTATCATATTAACCATATAGACATCTGTTTATTTATCATATTAACCATATAGACATCTGTTTATTTATCATATTAACCATATAGACATCTGTTTATTTATCATATTAACCATATAGACATCTGTTTATTTATCATATTAACCATATAGACATCTGTTTATTTATCATATTAACCATATAGACATCTGTTTATTTATCATGTGTTGCTCATCTTTTTAGTTTTCTGTTTTGTGGTTTCTTTGGTTTTTTATTTTGGTTTTTGGTTCTGATTGTATTCATTTTATGACCAAAATTGTATGGGTTTATCCATTCTTGAGTGTGCATTCGGGTTTCTCTAACGTTTGTTTATCTATACACTCTGATGTGCTGTATGACATGAAAATGTTCAAATCATATACAGATAGCTTGAAACATCACACTCAGACGGAAGAAACGGGCCCATAAAACTAGTTTAAGCCCACCATTTATTTTTTATTGAAGTGCCTGTACCAAGCCAGGAAAGTGAGCGGTCATGTATTTGTGTGTTAGTGGTATCGATTTTACCTCTTTCTACAATTTGGATATTGGAAGTTGGAACTGTTCCGACAGTGTGGTATTTTGTGGTTTTAATTTTTATTCGTATGATATGACAATCTTTGTTTTAGGACTTTATTTCTAACGTCAAAAAGTTAGCAGAATTTCTCGGAGTGGAAAGAGATATTTCATTTTACAAGGAATTAGAAAAGACATGCAGTTTTGACTATATGAAACAAAATAAAGAAGATGACTTAGTGCAACTGAATGAGAAGGGTCTTTCAAAATTGTATAGGAAAGGTGAGTAATATAATATATTATAATACATATATAGTAATATGTAAAGATTTCATGACTATGAACAGAGAGTTTAAACAGTGATGGTCAACAATTCCACCAATCCTAACAACAAGAACAATGCCTCTCATGTTAACCCACTGAACACAAAAAAGACCACGAGATATGACTTTGGAAATCCACATCATAGATTAGGACAGGAACAAAAATGTGGAGGGGTTAAACCGGCTATCTGGATCCGAACACTCCCTTCTTGATAACTGGATCTCTATATAAACAAATAATACAAAACCTGCAGATTATGAATGTTATGTCTACGTGAGCAGAAAGGTATTGATTGATTGTAGTTTAACATCAATGAAAAAGTTTTTGGAATAACTTTCATAAGGTACAGTCAATGGACATAAGTATTTGTCACCCTCGATTTTACGCTATATATTTCATATAAAACCATATTTTTTCAAAATTTGTATTGTAAAGTCATTTCTAAATGAATTTTGATCATTTTTGCACCAGAAGAAGCAGAAATATTTAAAGATTATTTCTTTATTTTAGCATGATTTTCCGTTATATTGGCTTTATTTTCTTGTGATTTAAAGACAATGTTTGTTTTCTGACATCAAATTTGCTATATATTTTAATCAAAATCAAATCAGAAAAATCAACATTTGTGTTTAAATCACCTGAAAACATAAACAAAATTTACTATCAGATAAACAAATAAAATTCAAAGAATTCTGCCTGTCTTGAAATAAATTTCATAAAAATCTGCCCAGAGATAACTTTAAAATATTTTTTTGAAAAAATGTGGTTTTATATGAAATATATAGTAAAAAATCGAAGGTAACCAATACTTATGTCCATTGACTGTACATGCAAAGCCAAAAGATTGGAAACCCAAATCAAGTTAGGGGTATTTGAGCTATAATTATCTCTGACAATACAAATGACAAAAGAAAAAGGTCCAAAGGACCAACAATGATCATCAAAACAATACACAGCAAACAGAATGTTAAGGAACACAAAGAACACAAGTGCTTCGGAAGGGTAGGTAGTTCCTGTTACACTAGGGCCACTCGTCGTGTTACTCTCTCACATGCAGGCATGTGCCATTCTTCAACCACGAGCCACACATTTACGTCCCACCCTATTAGGATGTTTTATGCGTTTGCACACCCATCATTCATCTAGTGATTGTACCCTGCAGCAGAGAAATTAGATCGGCCTTTATTTATACCCTTGGGTTCCAAATACACATCTCATTGTAACTAAATTTACATATGTATCTTGATTGTAATCACTATTCAGGTACTAACTGGTTATATCTTTATTGCTTAGGTGTTGTTGGAGATTGGAAAACATTATTTACGCTTGCACAGAATGAACAGTTTGATGCTTTGTACAAACGTAAAATGGAAGGCTCCAATATAACATTTATCTACGAATGAACACACTGAATGTATAATGTATGACGACTGTTATTACGTGAAGCCATACAAATATATGGTTATTCCTATATATAATATGCATTTTCTATACATTAGAGGTATGATATTGACTGTACTTTGTTTTGGTTTTTCCTACTGGCTATTCATGTACATTTTATTATGTCAAACAAAACGATAGCAAAAATAACTACTAAACTAGTATCATGTAATTATTATTAAAACTAAGGTAATCCTCCCTCGGGATTAGGTGACCTTAGTCGTTTTTGGCAATTCTGTTTAGGCCCTTTTAATTTAAGACTTTTAAATTATTTTGCGTTCAAATATTTTGTCTTTGAGTGTACCTGATGAAGGTTATTCCAGAAACTAAATTTCATATCTACATTTTTATTGACAGTACAAGAACAGAATCTGTAAATACCTAATTGTGGACAAACATCAATTGTTTTGATTTTGTTAACATTGTTTGCTTATAAGCGGACGACAAGTGTAAAAATATGACAGATCCCTCAAATCGTGTGGATGCAATGTTGTTATATGCCACCTAACATTTCGGATGCAATATCAGGTGTAAACATTCCCACAAATTAGCAGATTCTGAAATATATTATAAATAATAGTCCAAACTAGAAGGTATGCAATCGGAAAATTGAAATAGTTATCTAAGATATTTTTATTTCAAAAGATGCAAACTATCCGTCTGTAAGACAGTAATATCATTGCGATTTCAATATATAGTTTGTTCAAAAACAAGGTAGGGGAGCATGCTATTTATGCAAGAGCTATCGTTCTCTTCCGCAGTTAAATGTCAATTAGTAAGATTTTTCCAATCTGTGGACTATATGTATTACAATATTGCATCTGCTGTTGTGCACTATTTTTCTTTAGCACAAAAAAATCAGATTTGGTACGTTTAATGTTTAAATGATTGGTCATCTTAGCCCATGAAAGAAGACATTCTAAAAAAATAATAACAAGCCGTTGAATAAAAAGTTTAAATGTTAACAACTATCCGTTGTTATAAGTGTACCAGATAAATAGTTTTATATTTAATTTGTTGGATTGTGATCCAACAAAATCAGCTGGAAATCAAACGTAATAGAACATCACAGAGGAATAGAAAAAAACATATACATAATGCTACACCCATACCCAGTTAAGGATAATTATGACTGTGGGAGAAAAACCTGTGTTTTACAATAGATAACATTAACAAAGAAACACTAATAGACATTTTATGAAAATAGAAATTTTTCTCAAATAATTATTGATATATATTTGAAAGTACAACCAAACATGTATATATAGGCCATTCAAGAGAACCTGAAAATGTGTCCTTTATGAGCAGTTGTCCTTTATATACAGATTAAAATTATATGCACTTTTCATTAATGAAAAAAAATGAGATTGCTCTTTATAAACAGTGATTTGTTATATAGAGGTGCCCTTTATAGACAGTGATTTGTTATATAGAGGTGCCCTTTATAGACAGTGATTTGTTTTATAGAGGTGCCCTTTATAGACAGTGATTTGTTATATAGAGGTGCCCTTTATAGACAGTGATTTACTATATAGAGGTGCCCTTTATAGACAGTGATTTGCTATATAGAGGTGCCCTTTATAGACAGTGATTTGTTATATAGAGGTATCCTTTATAGACAGTGATTTGTTATATAGAGGTGCCCTTTATAGACAGTGTTTTGTTATACAGAGGTGCCCTTTATAGACAGTGATTTGTTATATAGAGGTGCCCTTTATAGACAGTGATTTGTTATATGGAGGTGCCCTTTATAGACAGTGATTTGTTATATAGAGGTACTCTTTATAGACAGTGATTTGTTATATAGAGGTGCCCTTTATAGACAGTGATTTGTTATGTAGAGGTGCTCTTTATAGACAGTGATTTGTTATATAGAGGTGCCCTTTATAGACAGTGATTTGTTATATAGAGGTGCCCTTTATAGACAGTGATTTGTTATATAGAGGTGCCCTTAATAGACAGTGATTTGTTATATGGAGGTGCCCTTTATAGACAGTGATTTGTTATAGAGGTGCCCTTTATAGACAGTGATTTGTTATATAGAGGTGCCCTTTATAGACAGTGATTTGTTATATAGAGGTGCCCTTTATAGTCAGTGATTTGTTATATAGAGGTGCCCTTTATAGACAGTGATTTGCTATAGAGAGGTGCCCTTTATAGACAGTGATTTGTTATATAGAGGTGCCCTTTAATGCAGGTTTGACTGTATATACAATGTATATTCAATTTATATTTATATAATAGTGAGAGGTATTTATTTGATGACTTTGTATGTCTGGCGGATGTCACGTATCAAATATAGAACATCTACTTTTGTTGGTTAGAGTGAGTATGTGTCTACATCTACAGGGTGTGAATGGTAATTGTTGTAATTCACGATCCGACTAACTATACACACAAGTGATAAACATGATGACAATCACACCACTAGCATGCAGTTTCAACATTTGAAATTGCATATACATGTACTACAAACAATAAATGATACAAAATATGAGTTAATTGTGAGGCAGTATGTTCTTCATTGTTGTATGTTAAACGATAAAGCAACATGTATGTAACAATAGTTAAACATATATTTAATAAAGAAATTTAACTCCTTATTATAACATAAATTGGTAATTGATACATTATCAAGAGGGGTGGCTACTGTATAACCCCGCCACATTTGTGTCTCGTATTTTCAAGAGGGGTGGTTACCGTATAACCTCGCCACATTTGTGTCTCGTATTATCAAGAGGGGTGGTTATTGATATTACTATAGACTCAATGAAATGTTGACGAATCTTTAACAACTGGTCAGTATTGATATTACTATTGACTCAATGAAATGTTGGCGAATCTTTAACAACTGGTCAGTATTGATATTACTATAGACTCAATGAAATGTTGACGAATCTTTATTTTTCGTTAATAGATTAACATATATAGCATAACATAAAATAAAACACCACACTTTTTGTGAATTGTGTATCGCTGGCGATCAAATCACATTATTAAAACATCAAATAACAATAAACTCGCCATGGCTCGTGTACTATTATTTGATTAAATAACTATATGTGGGCTATGAGCATTGATTTTGCCTCTTTCTACGATTTTTCTATTGGATTTTAGAATTTTTCGATAGTGTGGTATTCTTAGTTTTTCATTTTCTTTGATAATCGTTGATACGTAACTCACACAGTATATTCCACCACTAGAATCCATTTTGATGCCCCAAAGTCATTGGGTAGCAACCAAGATATTCAAGAGGTCTGTGTGTTTTTCTCTCGCTTAGCGCTAAAAGCGTTGGAGCATAGCACGAACGTAGGATATTTAGATTCTTGGAGATTAACCCAGCAAATAGGGATTTACCCAGCAAACGAAGATATACTCAGCAAATGCATACTTAAAAAAAATATATATAACTAAACAAAAACATACATCATATAACGATTGTTTATGTATTATTTAACCAGCGAGGATAATGACAAATGTTTTCTGTTGTGGAGCAGGAACTGCTTACCCTTCCGGAGCACCTGAGTTTACTTTGTTCAATATTATGGTTTATATGCACGAGTTATTTATATTTTTAAATAAAATGTATGGAACTGCGTCAACCTGGTCCGCCATGCTTTATTTTTCAAACCCTTAGCTAAAATATTCATAACACTGAAATGGCGGCTGTATAAGAGTTGTTAGATGGCAAGCCGCCTCCGTAAATAGACAATAACTAACTAAATAGCTTATTAGTTGTATACATTCAAAAGTTCTGGCTAGAAGAATGAACTCAATAATACAATTATTATAAAAAAAACCAAAACGATCTTCCTCGAAAATATGCAAGAAGAGATAAGGTTGATTTCAGTTTATTTTAATTTTCAATTTCTTAACCAAGATTCACATAGGAAATACATCGAATGCTATTCTGTATATGTACACATAAATGCATATATATGTGTATTCTGCTAGTACCTCTAAGTCACCCCGGTACTAGTGAGGGTTCACAGGGATCAAGTCCCACCCAACTCTCCATACTTTTTTCAGTGGCAGTCAAAAATCGTTGACCCGATTTACGCATGCCTTCTCTCATTTCTTCATAGTTTTTATATATTATTGAACTTGTTCTCGTCCTGAATATAGCTGAAATACTGCTCGCTGGACGTTAAACAATAATCAATCAATCAACGTTTTACAGTGAATCAGTAAATAATAACTACATGTACTGTATACCAGTAGAACCCACGCTCAATATAGAACTGTCACCACTAAATCACACCTCAAATTTAATGACGTTCTTAATTAATTGGTTAATAAACCATTAAACTAACATACTGTTATGATAAAGTAAGAAAAATCTTAAATATATAGACAGAGAAAGAATGGCCTCGATTTATTAAAAACGATAATTACTGTTTGAAATATTTTAAGTTAGATTTTACTTCGTCGTAATCACTGTCTACGACTTTTTTTTAAAAACGTTTATTACAACAAATTATTGTTATCTATACCCAATAACATATTTAATACATTTATATCGAAGGACGACATTTAAATAAAATACACAGGTATATAGATACGTCTACATGTACAACATGTTTAATCTCAATATAATATAAGCGAACAAGGATCCGTTATATGACGTCATTTGTGAGTATAAAATTCTTTTGAGGTCGATTTATACGGTAGAATTAATAATACACGATCAATCAAATCGTATGAACCTCTTATTTTTTTCGTAGTATACTACTGATAAAGCAAACATATATGAATGTTTTTAGATTTTGGCACTGCTCAATTTCAAAATGTGTCGTATATGTTTTTCATTCATATATCAAGTCACATCAAAGGTTAAAGTGAAATTCTGCACAAACCTGATATAACCAAAGAAAATATGGCTTCCAATGCTTATTTGTCCATCCTAAAACTGGGGATCTTCTGTTGGTAATTTATATCAAAAGTGCATGGAATCTCCCAATTTTGCGTGTCGTCTTATTCAAGGAGGACCCACACGATCTACGTACAGGATTCCTATTGATCAGTCCCCTTTTTATAGCAGGAAGAATAATTATAATACAAAAGGCTTCAGTCATGCCATCTTCATCATTGAGAACCATTTTGTTATGGAGGGAAATTGATGTTTTTCTTAAATAGTATAAGATTAATAGCTAAGTGTGAACAGTGGTGTCGTACACTACACAAATAGTATATGATTTGTAGTATTTTAATCTTGTGTGAATCAATGGCTTGCTCAAATATTTTCCTGATTTCATGTCTTCCCTTGTAAGAAGAGTTTGAAGATACCAAAGGGGTAATCAGAATCCGTAAATCGAAGACGGACAGACAACACGAAAAAGGACAAAAGGAAAAACACCGATCTACAAAGCATACACATAAAGCTAAAGATCGAATAACACGAACCCCACTAAAAACCGGGGATGAGCTCAGGTGCTCCGGAAGGGTAAGCAGTTCCTGCTTCACTAGTGGCAACCGTCGTATTAATCTAGTTACAAACCCGGTGATAAGTCACGAATGAGGAAAGGACCGGGAAGTGTTTACGACATTTGGAACATATCCGTGATTATGTGGGACACAGATATTCCATAACGGTCAACCAAGTCGTGGTGGCGACCGTAAGACTTTCGATGTGATGACTTCAACATAATCAAGAGGAACCGTTGACCCGATTTACGCATGCCTTCTCTCATTTCTTCATAGTTTTATATATTATTGAACTTGTTCTCGTTCTGAATATAGCTGAAATACTGCTCGCTGGATGGTAAACAATAATCAATCAATCAACTTTTTACAGTGAATCAGTAAATAATAACTACATGTACTGTATACCAGTAGAACCCACGCTCAATATAGAACTGTCACCACTAAATCACACCTCAAATTTAATGACGTTCTTAATTAATTGATTAATAAACCATTAAACTAACATACTGTTGTGATAAAGAAAGAAAAATCTTAAATATATAGACAGAGAAAGAATGGCCTCGATTTATTAAAAACGATAATTACTGTTTGAAATATTTTAAAATAAATTAATTTTATACGTGTTTTGATTGGTTTAAAAAGTTGAGGTTATTTGTCAAATAACGGAATCGAAAAATAGACGTCGTTCTCAAGGCGTCGCGTGCCGTTGTCATCAGGGTCCGTATGCATAAAGCTACTTAAGTTAAGATTTTCCTTAGAAAAAAAAAATCATGGAAAAAAAAATTATGTACAGATAGAAACCACTCATATAGACGTGGTGAGCGGATGAACAGGCAAAGTATGGACAGTTCCGAGTGTCTTGGTGTAAAATATGTTGGGATTTTTCCGGAAGTGGCTTCACGGTGGTTTTTTGGAGGGAGTATGGTTTTAGTTGATTGTATGGGAATTTTTTTGCGTTTTCGGATACTTTTGACATATCATTGTACATGATATGAAACTTGTCTTCATCATTTATATTGTAGAAAACTCAATACTTACATGCCACAAATAAAACATTTTACAGCGGACAGAAGTAATCCTTACACTCATAGATATCATATTCTAACAATTAGAAAATAAAGCGAACTACAACCAAAATAGGAAAAAGCAACACCGCAATCGTGCATGTAATCCACGAGCATGAACAATTAACCTTTCGACCGTGATCGGTTTGAAAGTGTCAAACATCCAGATATTGTCAACAAAAAGCATGTGAAATCACCATAGACAGCTATTATGTTATAGTTAGAGTATATTAAGTGAAATTTTAATGGTTAAGAAGGGGCGGAGCGAGCGAAGCGATGCGACCCCCTTCTTAACCAATAAAATTTCACTTAATATACTCTAACTGACTTAGAATGTAACCTACTTTTTCATTCGTTCAATGTTCCAGACATTTCTTACGTCACACCCTAGACGTTTGCTGGAAAGTGCGCGGCACAGATTTTACCACGGCATGATGGAGGACGTGTTGAATGACGAAAGCGAAAATATATCTTTGTCTCAACTACTTGACCTCCCACACACAACAGCTGCGTTAAAAATGGAACGCGTATGCGCGAAGCCAAAGGAATTTTTAAAATTGAAGTGCCTGACAACGTAAGGAATATTGTGATCGTAAAAGCACAGGTACATGGGGTCATGACCTACATTACCCCCCCCCCCCTTTTCTTTGCAATTTTTTTTCATACACTTCTCAACATAATTTTGGTATCAAATAATCATAAATCTACTATTTCTTTCTCTCTATATTGATTTATTTACCAATTTGTGCCATTTTGCTATCCAGCTATTTTTACGATTTAGTATACTATTATATAGGTGATATAAAAAATGGACATGGAAATTTAAATTTTCTTAATGGATATTTTTTCATTATTTTTTTCATGTTTAATGCTTGGTAAAGCTCATTGAATATTGTTTTGACCACCAGATATTTGTAATATTAAAGTTATCTCGAAAGTACATAATGTTTATTTTTTTAGCAGCAGTTGTCAATCAAAGCAGTCATCTGACGTCTATCATTTCAGCTGCGTCACTTTGAAAAACTTAATAATTAAGTGTGGCACTTAATGGGTCACTTCTCGAAATCTGATTGGTCGAAAAAGTAGATTATATTCTAAATGTTTATTACATGTCAGAATTACAATATATACTGGATACTAACTGTTTAAGTGTACTAGCAACATTTATTTTGAACTAAGCTTCACTAAATAGCAAATCCCTTGCTATTTAGTGATTAACAACTAGGGATACTAGGTAAAAGCTGTATACCTAGTGAATTGTTAACAGCAATTAGTGCAATAAAATTATCTGTGATTATTAAAAAAAAAAAAAAAAAAAAAGAAACAAAAAAATCCTTAGAAAACACTTAAGTTATAAGGTAACTCCAGCCTTTTTACCTAAGTGGTATGCATAAAACGGGTTGTACTAAACTACAAAGCGAAATCGAAACGCAACGAACGAAACGAAACGAAATATACTACAATGCGAAACGAAACGTAACGAAACGAAACATACTAAAATGCGAAACGAAACGAAAATATACTAAAATCCAATAAGAACAATATGAATGGAAAGTGATGAAAAAGTCTAAGCAGAATTTTATACTGATATGTATATATAAGAAGATCTATGAACCATTCTTCAAGACAAACAAAATACAAATTTATCACCGACCATTATGCCAGGTAGAATCCTCTTTTATATAAGGAGCACCCTCAATAAATGAGGTAAGAAGGATATCCAGATATTCCTGTCAGGGTTTCTGTAGTATCTCCAGCGTCGGACCCCATGGCCTATGCGTCTGGTCTAGCAGCTTAAAAGGGGGTGCAGGAAATACCTACATGCCACTCCATGACAATCCCTACAGTGATGTGAACATTATTTACAGTGTATTGCAAACAGGGGAAAGAACCACGGACCGGGGGATAAATTCAGCCCCAAACATTAAAAGGCTCTGTAACGGGGAATACCAACCTGGACAACAATACATACTATCTAGTCGAGTAGTCCCAGATACCACTGATGCCGATGTACATGCACTATATACAAAACTAACCCGAATAATCCAGTCGTTATATTACTCTCCCGCTAGTCGCTGCATTAACGCCTGGATGCATTCATTGAAAAAATCCGTCAAACCGGAAATACTAAATCGCTATGACTTATGGGTATTACGACATAAAATAGGAGGAGCTAAAGTGTTTGTAAATAATGTCCAATGGAGCGATCAGATGATGTAATGTTGTATGCAATACACATATCCGGATAAATACAACCAAACATGAAATAAAACTTAAATGAATAATTACTATTTTTTAAATATTAAAACATAATGATTTTTATTTCAAAGTTGGAAAGTAAATAAAAGCTTGAATTGAATTCACTCTTATAAGGATTTTTTAATTTCATTTAAAATAAAGATTTAAAAAAAAAATGTATTTCATGATACTGATGGCTGATTAAAATTGTTTGTCATGCATTAGCTGTCAGTTGTAATATACAGGATGTAACCAATATACAGGAAGAGCTCCCACTGTGAAGCCATCTATTTTGAGATGCCATTCAATGAAAATAACAACCTGATCATATTGTTACATAATAAGAATAAGAATTAAATAAGAAATTAAAATTGATAGAAGGTAAGGATTTATATAATTAGCACATTAAGTCACATTTCATTTATTTAGGCTAACTTGGGTCAGTTATCAATTAAAGACAAAAATGGGTTTAAAAAAATCAGTCTAATAAGTATTTACCTAAATAACAATATTGTCATGGGTATTTCTTTATAAATTGTATTAAAAATCATTTTAATTTATGAAATAATCAACTTTCTGTTTACATATTTATTTTCAATAAAATTTCTTTATTATTTCATCCCATTTCCCTTAATTGAACTTCATATCCATATTTATACAATCTTATGTTAACGGAAATTTAAAGTTACGTGTGTCGACCCTATTATCCACAATAAATTCACTTATATTGTCCCACATACATTACAAAAATACATGTCAGATGTGTATTGTGACATTTTAGCAAATTTAGATTAAAACATAAAAACTTCAAAAAATGATTACACGGTGTTTTATTTTTGTAAATCTTTAAAGATTTGTGAATCTATGGCAATTTAAATCATAATTATGAGAATAAAGGTGTATTAGTTTTCTAAATATGCAAAGGCACGTGCACAATAATTCTCCGTGTTTGTTTTGTCAATATTTACAAACGGAAGTAAAGGGAGTCACTAATGCGCATACGCGCTAATATCTGACATTTGATTGGTCGGCTGTACCAGCCAGCAGCCTGACGGATTTTTACCACTAAGACCGTTCAAGCCCTCGTCCAGCGAAAGTGCCGATAGAGGGCGCAGTATTATTCAAGTTAATACCAAACCGGCTGTATTAAAGATGAAGGAAAGCGGAAAATCATCACGAAACCATCGAACTGTCAGAGGAAAAACCGAAACCTGCATACATCAAGTAAATGAGAGGTCTGCTTGACTTCCACAGCGTTCAATGAAAGTCAACTGACAACCCCACGTTTTCCATCTTCACAATAAAAAAGAAAAGAAATCCGTTCTTTGTAAAAGTGAATCAGTTTACCACAAATTTAAGCGCGTTTTCGATTCACATTATCAGATGCATTCGTCTGACATACAAACTGGTCGCCATGATATAGCTGAATATTGCTGAAAGTGGCGTTAAACACCAACAATCAAAATCAATCAATCAAATCAATACGATATACCTTTTGTGAAATCAGCATTGAATTTTACAGTACTAGCACAGAAACTCCTTTCGAAAAAACTATTATTATTAATAACTATTTTTATTATTATGACATTGCACTTCTCATACTCCTCCAACAATACAACTTTTTCTCTATCTGTCCAATTTGGCTTCCGTTTAGACATTTTTTATTTTCAACAGTCACGAATAGTAACATTCAAACACACCCGACCTTGAATGTTTACCCACACAAAGTAATAAAAGCATACATTATTTATCTATTGAAAAATTAAAGCGAAATTACCTAGGATGAGTAAATATAATATTAAACGGTAAATGGAGAATAGTTCCGATAATTTCCACTTATAGTGCAGTGACAATCAAGGTAAAATGGAAAATTTAATGGACCGAAATACCACACGGCTGCATTGGATATTATTTTGAAGAAAAAGACATTTTGCATCGATTTAGGCATGTCGTCGCATTCTAGTATGGTGCAGATTTTCAATATCCGGAGTCAAAGGTCAAATATAAGAACGTAGACATTTTCATTTTTTCATACATTATCCGAAATATCTTAAATAGCATTTGCCACTGCTTAACGTACTTCATACATATGGTTGAGACAGGCATTGAAAGTGAGATTGTTGCGGTTACAAAAGTCTGACTTAAAAAACATAACTGAAATATGCGCCTAATTTAAAAGGGGGTCAAAATTCACAAATCGATATTAACGCACGTATATTTTCACCGCAAGTCATTGAAATTTCTTAGAATTATACATATGAATAATTCAATATATGTATATCTTTTCTGGAAAGTTTGAACCAAATTCATAGAGAAACAAGGAAAACATTACGACAACAAGAACAAGCATCTAAGAAGATTTCACACCAAAAAAAATGACAAAGTCCATATCTCAATTTTAAGCATTGAAAAGACAAAAAAATGAAAATAACTAGTTTGTTGCTACATATCATGTATATTAAAGATTTGCAAGATAAATGTGATTAAAATGTATAGGAATAAATGAGAAAAAATAACGTGAAATCTTACAACACGCATCCCCTCTTCTTTGCAGACAATGCATTGGACAGTTGAAATAGATTGTGGGTTTAGAAGTGAAACAACCATTTACGTAGCGAAAAATGAAGTGCAATACAGAATAAGTAACATGCCATGAGTGATGTGGTTTCCTCTGTCATGGAAAGTGATCGGTCTTGACCTCGTTTAATCTTGGTTGAACTGATTTCTGAAGTTGGTGTATGATCTTGCACCACATGAAAAACTGCCCGAACCATAGAGTTCATAGTATTTTATCCGTCTATGGTTTCTGTATTTAGGTCTATGTTGTCAGCGCCTTCTTGAATAAAGTCACCGCCAAGCGTTTTAGGATTTGTCCTGTAAGGAATGCAAGACACTTCAGGTTTTGCTATCTCATGGTTTGCGGCACTGGTCAAAAACTGTCTCACTTCGCCTTAAAATCTGATTCAACCCACCATTTCTTTAGAAATGCCTGTACCAAGTCAGGGTCATTACGGTTTTCACAGTTTTCCGGTTGTTGACTGATTTTGTCTGTTTATATAATTATGAGTTTTGACTTTCCCTTTATAAGATTGTTCGGAGTTCGGTAATTTTGTTATTACCTTTATTCAGTGTAAGAAACACACATACCAAATGCATCAAGGGTTTCAATTAAATGTTTAGATCCGTACCCGTGGTAAAGTTGTAGGGCCAATCTCAAATTAAATGAAGTGAAGTTGTTTTTGTGCAACGATATTATCATTTCGGCAACAGCAATACATTTCCTAGCTTTATCGTGTGACAACGGATTGTAGTCACTTTCAATATGAAAACAATTGTCATCAACCAACCATGAAAGGAAGGTCATAAGAGAAGGCGTAATGAATTGTAATGATCTATGATGAGAAAGATCAGATGGAGAAGGATAGAAATCTTTGGATATTTCGACTGCGTGTAAAGAGCCACGTAATACCTTCGCAGCAGCATAAAGAATGTGATCTTCCTACATATCAGGGACATCTACGAAAAAAGTTTCTACCTCTGAAAACTTGAGGTCTGCTTTCAACTCATTTGCGGCACGAATAGCGTCAGCAACTGATATCGAACTACTGAAAACTATATTTGATTGACCTTGCCCCTTTTGACTTTCGATCACAATAGTAATGCCGTAATGATTTTGAAGCATTGTCTGTAATTTGGCAGTAGAATATTTTGTCGATAAATCCTCTGGAAGCAAGGAACAAAATTTGTCTAACAAGGAAGACATAGTAAAGGCTTTCATGTTCTCAAAAAGGTCATGGTGCAAAAAATTTGTCTAAGAATTTTTTGAATGCAATATCATGTTTCGACTCATTTTTAATTGTAGAGTAATTATCAGCACTATGTTCTTTTTTCCACTTCAACAAATAATTTCTAATGCATGCCGGATGATACTGCGCTCTTTCTTGGATATTGTCAACGGTCAAGAGGCTCAACAAATCATAATCAAACTTACGGCATTTAAAATGTATTTGACGCGTTCACTACTTTCAATGCGCTTAAGTTTTCTATCTTTCTTGATAGCCTTTTGTCTACAAAAAATACAATAGTCCCAGTTTATTTGTGGCAAGGTTTTAGAACGCGTCTTCATAGTAGACACTGAAGCGTCATTACTAGTGTTGCTACATTCAGGAACATCGCTGACAAACCATTGTAAATTTCTTTTACTTGTATAGGCTTTATAACAAGACCTATGCTCCTTTATTTCATTTAAAGGAACCAAGCTCAAAGAATTAAATTCGTCATACAGGCGACGATAAACATCATCTTGTCGCTTGTTGATCGCATCAAACAGAGTATCTCGTCCCTTCTCTGTAGCGCAGGACAAACTGTCGGTGTGTTTATTTGACAAATGACACATAATTCCCAATTGCTTGTGTTTCGACATTTTTTCGGCAAAGAGTGAGCAAATTTGACGGGACTGCACATTTTCTGGATTAAACAAGTATTCTGACTTGGTCAGTGTATTATTTGTGCCTTATAGGAGCTTATTTTCAACAACTGATATTCTGCTTTAAATAACTCCTACACTAAAACCATCACAATACAATGAGATATTAAACTGAATTCTTGTAATAAGCACATACATTATTTCATTGAGAGACAAGTTAATTTCATAGTAATTTCATTTTAAACGACACGCATTGCACTCAATGTAATCAGGGGTGTGCTAAGACAGGGGAGCGACACCATGCTCAGTACGTATCAAATTTACAGAATGCTAGTAAAGTTTAAAAAAGATGATAAACGTTTAATTTCAAGTTTTGATTGACAAATTTAAGACACATAATATTACAAATAAAGTTTCAATTCATAGCGAATTATATTTTCCTCGTGAATAGCGTGGAACAATTTTAAATGGAATTGAAAGGTGGTGGAAGGTCACGAAAATTGACCCTCAGAGAATAATCTTAATTCTAACTGCTAATTTTCTGTTCTCTATTTACCTTGTTATTTCAAATGAAAGATAAGATATAGTAGTCTCAATTTAATCAGAAAAGAGTTCATTTTTGCCAAATATTAAAAAAACAGTATCGCAAAGTAGACATACTTAGAAATGTGAAAATGCGATTACCCCCAAATGTCACGCTCTCCTAAAAACCTGCACCATGAGAAAACGCGACGACAGGGCTAAAATGGTATTTTGATGTATACTCTTTCATCTGGAAAAATTTCAGCCGATACATTACACTCGAAAAATAAGTGTCTTTTCTCAATTCGTCACAGCACTAAGATTCCCATCGGGGAATGTGGTGATTAGAATATAAATATGAATTTATGTTTATGGGGTTTTAATAGCGATTGCCAATGATTAATGTCGAGAGATATGACTTAACAAAAAAAATAAAAAATAAAAAAAATTGTACATCAAAGCGGCACGTCATTTCGGTGCAACGCGAAATGAGAAAAAGATAAAACACATATTAGTTTATTTGAGTATACAATATTAATGTTAAATCTGAAAACAATATATTTACAGTACATGAAATTCTCAAAAAGAAACAAATACCCAGCCTATATAGACTTGACGTACGTGACACTGTATATAAAATAAAAATAGACCAAGAATAAAACATTAATACAATACTATTAATAAATTGGGGGGGGGGGGGGGGGGGGGGGAATGTCGTCCTAAAACTGATCACCTCACTCCTATTAAAAATGTAATAATAGTCAAACCTGTATTAAGAGGTCAATTTTGGGACAAAAGAAAAAGTGGTCGTATAAGAACAGTTTGAACAGTTTATTGATAAAACACTCAGACACATATAAACGTGTAATGAGATCAAATAAACAAAATAATGTGTTAATCAACATGACGGAATAAACAAATGACAAAAAAAAGAGGTCCCATTCATATGAAATTTTCTATAACAGAACAAGATAAAGGTGACCTTTTAATACAGGTGGCTGCTTAATAGAGGTGACCTCATGGGCAGGTTTGACTACGTTCTTCACTGTCCATACTAAAGCACATGGTAGAATAATTATCTATATATTCACAGATATATACAATTTGTCTTTATATTTCTCGGCTAAACATATGGTACTTAGGAGTGATCGTATGGTAGTTGGGTTTACAGGCTATTGGCATTTGCTGGCTTCATTTGATTAATGTTTGCATTAAAAAAAATGCAGATAGCAATTCTTATCTTCAACAACAACAACAAATACTTTATTTACTCAGACACAATAGTGTACAAGAGTTCATAGCATGATATTATACAATTACATGGGCGGAAGGAGTAAATAACAGAATACGTGTATATACAATCACATCTCACACTTCACTAAACAATTGATTTCTACGGAGGGAATAAGTCTATAAAAGAGAACAGCCTGCGGCCGTGGGTTTAAATCCCGAAAGATTCCATTGTTCTCCGTAGAGCCCGTCACCATCTTCTACACGCATTTATTTTTACCTGTAAAATATTTTACCTGTAAAAATTGCTTGGACTGTGACATTTTTCATTATTTTTATTTGTTCACTAAATATATAGCACTTCTGTCTTTAATAGTGAAAAAATTAAGTCTTCATATATCATATAATATGAAGAATATATCATTGTCGTTTTGTTCGATTCTGTATGACATTTTTAATTTATATACATGTAAGAAACGGAACGAAAAATGAGTTTTGAGATTGTGCAACTTCCTAATTAAAAAATGCTCGTAAAATTAGTACATTTTTAAATTATAGAACCTCAGAGATCAATTGGAGGATTTATTTTTTTTGAGGGGGGTAGATTATGACATTGAGCACTGTAATTTTTTTGGCTATTTTTTTACCAAACCTTCAACTTAACATTGGTAAAAAAAGGCATAAAAACTGCAAAAATTATAGATGAATCATTGATACTTGCAATTGTTTTACGTAACTATTCTACTAAGCCAAGTTATATCTTTCAACTCAAACGTGAGCTAAAAGTTGGAAATATATATTTAACCTATTCCACTTCGAACTGCTTATCCAAAACAGGAATCCGAAGTTTCGACCTTTGTGTTTGTTTGTTTTGACTTTTCATGAATACGAGGCCCGTTTTGTGTTTGGTTTTCGGTTGGATTATAAACTGTCCCTGTTTATTCTTTTTCTTGTGTCAAGTGTTTTTGTGTATTATTTATGTGTTATAATCAATATAAGTTAAATAAATCCTCTGACCCCAGATAGTTTCAACAGTTACAACTGTTCTTAAGCCTTAATGAATTGGCAGACACATGTTCCAGATATTTTCGGCATTGGCTTTAACGTGACATTTATTCGATTTTTACATTTTTTCTCTGTCTATTATACTTAATATGATTATACTTCAACCCGTGTCGTCATCCGAGTCATCATCACAAAAATCAATGATAATAGGTTATATGACACTTCTATCTATACAGTTTTCTTTGCAGTATTCTTTTTCAATTTTGACCACGTGTTCTTCTGCTTTTGTCCACACATGTTTTGTAATTTTTCCGAAAGCGGCGTACGTGAATTCTTTAGCATCTTTTAATCGGAAGGTGGTATTGTTTTTAGCCACGAAACCTTTGACTTGCGTCAATATTAATTCTATCGGGTTAAGTTCACAGTGTCGAACGGTGGTTCTTAATACTTCATGTCCGTGTAAATTAGCAATTTTATCTGTTTTATAACCTACTGGAATCTTTTTTTGTTTTATTTTTTCATATAATACTTTTTTGGTATCAGTAGCTGAAAAGGAATGCTGTGTTGTGTAAGATAGTTCTGGAGAACAGCTTTTTTCTGACTAAGATTTGGGCACACCGTATCTTCTGTTTTAACATTGTGATAACTTGCGTTATCTAACACAACCAAGCTAGCATTTTTCAGAGCAGCCATCCATTGATTTTCAAACTACTCAAGAAAGACAACACTATTCATTTCCTGGTGATGGTCACCATCCTTTGATTTGGCCAGAAACACTAAATTGCAGCCGTCAATCCTCACTTCGCGTATCTGCATGCAAAACAATCAAACGTTTGCCTTTACCCGAGGGTATTTTTGGGGCATCAGACCCATCATTCGGAAGCCACATATAATCTGTGCAGTGATTAAGGTTAACCCATGTTTCATCCATGTACACGATATCATACCCTGCTTCCCTAAAAGATTTGATCTTTCTCAGATAATTGCACATATAATTAATAATAAACACTTGATCGTACAGAACTCTTCGATTATCACCTATTTATTTTATAAGTATATCCAAGATCAATGAGAGTTAGAGTAAGCTTAGACCTTGATATTTTAATAGAATCTTGTATTTCCTTATGCATTATTGAGACGGTCGGAGCAATTTTCCTTGAATATAAACCGTAGATTGTTCTTTTAATAACACAATGATCAAAGTCGTCAAACAATTTAGCTCTTTCTTTGGGTCTATTTGACTTACAAGGCCTCTTACCATTCATAATACGGTGCACTGTAGTGTAAGACACACACAAAGCTTTAGATGTCTTTTGATATACTCTATCAAATGAGACAATTGGCTTCTTCATTGCCTTTTCCTTACTATAAAAGGCAAACAACTTTTTTACGAACTTTTTGCATTCCGGAGATAAATCAGACTTTTTACCCATTTTACAAAAGATGCAAAATATAACAATAATTTATGAGAGAAATGCTCGTCAGGTTCGTCTAAAGTAGACGTGGCTGAGAGAAAGATTTTACAGGTAAGATACATGACGTACGGATGGCTCTTCTATAAAGTACATCTACTCCCACCCGAAAAATGACAACAAAATAGGACCAAAATACAAAATTTCATCTGAGTGCAACCTCAGCCAAAACAATAAGAAGCATTGCTGGAACATTTTTAGTTAGCACTCCTAATTCTAAATAAAACTCTCGTTTATTTTGCTGTTCAAAAATCTATAATTTAAAAGATATTTGGATTTTTCGTTATTCTGATCAAAACATTATTACTTTTTAATTTATCAATCAAAACAATTAGCTTATTGGTAAGCACATGTGTTTACTTGACAAATTAACATAACAAATAATAAGACAAGCTTAAAATAGAACCAAGTAATATATTCCTTTTAAACCATATAGTCGTGTATATAAATACTTGAAATATATAAATATTTAAACCTAATAAAGTAGATTGAGATCAAATACAAAGAACAGGATGTCTGTGTAATAGTGCAGTGACAATCAAGGTAACATGGAAAATTTAATGGACCGAAATACCACACGGCTGCATTGGATATTATTTTGAAGAAAACGACATTTTGCATCGATTTAGGCATGTCGTCGCATTCTAGTATGGAGCAGATTTTCTGTATCCGGAATCAAAGGTCAAATCTAAGAACGAAGACATTTTCATTTTTTCATACATTATCCGAAATATCTTAACTAGCATTTGCCACTGCTTAGCGTACTTCATGCATATGGATGAGACAGGCATTGAAAGTGAGATTGTTTCGGTTACAAAAGTCTGACTTAAAAAACATAACTGAAATATGCGCCTAATTAATTCACAAATCGATATTAACGCACGTATATTTTCACGCAAGTCATTGAAATTTCTTAGAATTATACATATGAATAATTCAATATATGTATATCTTTTCTGGAAAGTTTGAACCAAATTCATAGAGAAACAAGGAAAACATTACGACAACAAGAACAAGCATCTAAGAAGATTTCACACCAAAAAAATGACAAAGTCCATATCTCAATTTTAAGCATTGAAAAGACAAAAAAATGAAAATAACTAGTTTGTTGCTACATATCATGTATATTAAAGATTTGCAAGATAAATGTGATTAAAATGTATAGGAATAAATAAGAAAAAATAACGTGAAATCTTACAACACGCAACCCCCCTTCTTTGCAGACAATGCATTGGACAGTTGAAATAGATTGTGGGTTTAGAAGTGAAACAACCATTTACGTAGCGAAAAATGAAGTGCAATACAGAATAAGTAACATGCCATGAGTGATGTGGTTTCCTCTGTCATGGAAAGTGATCGGTCTTGACCTCGTTTAATCTTGGTTGAACTGATTTCTGAAGTTGGTGTATGATCTTGCACCACATGAAAAACTGCTCGAACCATAGAGTTCATAGTATTTTTTCCGTCTATGGTTTCTGTATTTAGGTCTATGTTGTCAGCGCCTTCTTGAATAAAGTCACCGCCGAGCGTTTTAGGATTTGTCCCGTAAGGAATGCAAGACACTTCAGTTTTTGCTATCTCATGGTTTGCGGCACTGGTCAAAAACTGTCTCACTTCAGTGTAAGAAGCACACATACCAAATGCATCAAGGGTTTCAATTAAATGTTTAGATCCGTACCCGTGGTAAAGTTGTAGGGCCAATCCCAAATTAAATGGAGTGAAGTTGTTTTTGTGCAACGATATTATCATTTCGGCAACAGCAATACATTTCCTAGCTATATCGTGTGACAACGGATTGTAGTCACTTTCAATATGAAAACAATTGTCATCAACCAACCATGAAAGGAAGGTCATAAGAGAAGGCGGAATGAATTGTAATGATCTATGATGAGAAAGATCAGATGGAGAAGGATAGAAATCTTTGGATATTTCGACTGCGTGTAAAGAGCCACGTAATACCTTCGCAGCATCATAAAGAATGTGATCTTCCTACATATCAGGGACATCTACGAAAAAAGTTTCTACCTCTGAAAACTTGAGGTCTGCTTTCAACTCATTTGCGGCACGAATAGCGTCAGCAACTGATATCGAACTACTGAAAACTATATTTGATTGACCTTGTCCCTTTTGACTTTCGATCACAATAGTAATGCCGTAATGATTTTGAAGCCTTGTCTGTAATTTGGCAGTAGAATATTTTGTCGATAAATCCTCTGGAAGGAAGGAACAAAATTTGTCTAACAAGGAAGACATAGTAAAGGCTTCCATGTTCTCAAAAAGGTCATGGTGCAAAAAATTTGTCTAAGAATTTTTTGAATGCAATATCATGTTCCGACTCATTTTTAATTGTAGAGTAATTATCAGCACTATGTTCTTTTTTCCACTTCAACAAATAATTTCTAATGCATGCCGAATGATACTGCGCTCTTTCTTGGATATTGTCAACGGTCAAGAGGCTCAACAAATCATAATCAAACTTACGGCATTTAAGATGTATTTGACGCGTTCACTACTTTCAATGCGCTTAAGTTTTCTATCTTTCTTGATAGCCTTTTGTCTACAAAAAATACAATAGTCCCAGTTTATTTGTGGCAAGGTCTTAGAACGCGTCTTCATAGTAGACACTGAAGCGTCATTACTAGTTTTGCTACATTCAGGAACATCGCTGACAAACCATTGTAAATTTCTTTTACTTGTATAGGCTTTATAACAAGACCTATGATACTTTAGTTCATTTAAAGGAACCAAGCTCAAAGAATTAAATTCGTCATACAGGCGACGATAAACATCATCTTGTCGCTTGTTGATCGCATCAAACAGAGTATCTCTTCCCTTCTCTGTAGCGCAGGACAAACTGTCGGGTGTGTTTATTTGACAAATGACACATAATTCCCAATTGCTTGTGTTTCGACATTTTTTCGGCAATGAGTGGGAAATTTAACGGGACTGCACATTTTCTGGATTAAACAAGTATTCTGACTTGGTCAGTGTATTGTTTGTGCCTTATAGGAGCTTATTTTCAACAACCGATATTCTTCTTTAAATAACTCCTACACTAAAACCATCACAATAAAATGAGATATTAAACTGAATTCTTGTAATAAGCACATACATTATTTCATTGAGAGACAAGTTAATTTCATAGTAATTTCATTTTAAACGACACGCATTACACTCAATGTAATCAGGGGAGCGACACCATGCTCAGTACGTATCAAATTTACAGAATGTTAGTAAAGTTTAAAAAAGATAATAAACGTTTAATTTCAAGTTTTGATTGACAAATTTAAGACACATAATATTACAAATAAAGTTTCAATTCATAGCGAATTATATTTTCCTCGTGAATAGCGTGGAACAATTTTAAATGGAATTGAAAGGTGGTGGAAGGTCACGAAAATTGACCCTCAGAGAATAATCTTAATTCTAACTGCTAATTTTCTGTTCTTTATTTACCTTGTTATTTCAAATGAAAGATAAAATATAGTAGTATCAATTTAATCAGAAAAGAGTTTTCATTTTTGTCAAATATTAAAAAAACAGTATCGCAAAGTAGACATACTTAGAAATGTGAAAATGCGATTAGCCCCAAATGTCACGCTCTCCTAAAAAACTGCACCATGAGAAAACGCGACGACAGGGCTAAAATGGCACTTTGATGTATACTCTTTCATCTGGAAAAATTTCAGCCGTGTGGTATTCCGGTACATTAAACTCGAAAAATAAGCGTCTTTTCTCGATTCGTCACTGCACTATTAAAGTTTCCTAGCTTAAGTAGTTATGTGCATACTACTTAATATCATCACTTAGCAAAGGGATTCCTTAGTGGAATCTTAGTTTAAGGAATACTTAAGTTAAGATGTTTATGCAGTTTTTTAGGAGAGCGTGACATCCATGTGATTTTCTTTAAATGAGGCACCTTTGGGGTTATTTAAATTTATTTCCGATTATTTGCCTTATTTTGAAAAAATAAATATATTTTTCAATATCATAGCAAAAAAAGTTTGAATTTATTTATAAGGATTGATCGAAATTATTTGTTCGGTTCATTCGAAATAACCTCAATCAGGCTGTACACACCCTTGCGTAACTCGGTGTGTACAACCTGATTGAGGTTATTTCTTCATGAACCGAACAAAAATTGCGATCAATCCTTAATCAGTTTATCTTTTGTCGTAATCATTCTACGATTTGTTTTTAAACGTTAATTATTTGATGTATTATATGGTACGAACGAAATCATTTAAATAAAATACACAAGTATGTGGGTACTTCTACATGTACAACATATTTAAACTCAATATAATATAAACTAAAAAGGAAACGTTTTATGACGACATTTGTGAGTATACATTTTCTTAAAGACTGGTTCACACAATAAGAGGGTGGGTTTATGGTGCTTAACGCCGCTTTCAACAATATTTCAGCTATATCGTGGCGGTCAGTTTTATTGGTGGAGGAAACCGGAAACCCCGAGAAAATCACCGACCTGTCGTAAGTCACTGACAAACTGTATCACATAATGTTGTACACCTCGCCTGAACGGGGTTTGAACTCACAGCTGTAGTCGTGATAGGCACTGATTGCATAGACAGTTATAAATCCAACTACCATGCAATCACGACCACGACGGCCCCTCACATCATAAGATTAATCATATACGACAAATCATATCGTGTGAACATCTTATGTTTTGTAGTATACTACAGATAAAAAAAACATATACGATTGTTTTTAGATTAGAGCATTGTTGCTCTATTTCAAAATGTCTCGTATAAGTCACATCAAAGGTTAAAGTTAATTTCTGCACAAACCCGATATAACCAAAGAAAATAAGGCTTCAAATGCTTATTTGTCCATCCTAAAACTCTGGGGATCTTCTGTTGGTTATTTATTCAAAGAGGGACACAGCACGATCTTGCTGTAGGATTCGTATTGACCCGTCTCCTTCTTACAGCACGAAGAATAATTATAATAAATAATCTTACAGTCATGCCATCTTCATCAGTGTTATGGAGGGAAAGGGATTTATATTGAAAAAAAAAACTATAAGATTAATTGTTAGGCATATACTACAAAAATAGTATATGAGTTATATTATATGGTTAGACATTACACACTATAATGCGTCTTATATGGTAACGTCAAATTTCGACTTTTAATTAGCACGAACATTCGGGTATCAAAAACAACGTCGCTTAAATACATTTTACTCAGACTCGAGAGAAATATATATCAATTTGTCTGTCTGTCTCTATTTACGTGTGTGTGTCCCTGTTGCTATCTATTATTTTGGTTTTCCGGTTTTATTGATACGATCGAAGGGACGTACACACGAACGAACGAATAAACCGACGGCCAGCTATTCCTAATATTGTATACCCATCTCTTCGCGAGAGAGTAGCATAACAATAATCAACGTGTAGCTTGTATGGTAACATTTATTTTATTCATTAAATACATGTATCTAAAGACTGAAGAATGTCAAGATGCAACTCTTCCGGAGGAGTAATTTTTATCTTTTTCTAATTCAGCACAAATGAAACAGATCGCGGCAGAATAAAACGCGGCAGTTTTCCGGGGAATCAGTTTGAATAAAAATGGCCTGCTTAGTACCGTGTCGTAATACAATCTTTGATCAAAAGTACCACCCCAACTATCGGAAAATCTCTGTTCAATTGTTTCTGGACCTGTTGTCAGTTTTAGAAGGTAGTACTCAACTTCAAAGAGCCTGTGAAAATTGGGTATTTTATACACGATTCATAGTATTTTTATGTGGTAAAATATCAGACTTGAATGTTGTCTCATTTTATAATTATTATAAGTCTAACTCGAAGAGACTTTCCACTCCTTCGAATCATACAAAAGTAAGTGAAATCGGAATTTTCGGAAATATCCTCTTTTTCTTGAAAACGGCATATTTTTTCATATGATATCATAACGAAAATATGACGTAACATTGTCATGCAAAATTTCGCACGTGTCACGCTTTCTTTAGGTAAAATGCTTTTAGTTTGTTACGTCTTGCACGCAAAATGTTGACGTTTTAGCTATAATTCATGTCATTTTATTAAATATTCCGGATAATTATGACAAAATTATATTAATTAGTAGGTGGAGTAGGTTCATACAAGTTTAAAACACAAAAATATATATCTTGTGTCAACATATTTAAATAGAAACTTCATATTCAGAGAAATATATAAGATTGTTCATCTTACCGTGTGAACCGGTCTTTACTAAGAAAGTATATGGATGTAGATGAACATTGGAGACTATCCAACTTAGAAATAAATTAAATACACAGCGCTTTTATTGCTGTTTTACATTGTATTTATTTGTATCTATGCATTGTATTTATCTATCAGCTTACTGAAATGTTTCCCTGATGCAGCCAAATATACATGTCATACGTCATTAGTAGAAGATGGATGTAATAAAACTGGCGACATCAGACAGATTTAACTGTTCCACAAACGTCATATACAAACATTGTCAACGGAAAAGTTATTGTTCATGTGCATGCGATAACCATATGCAACTTTTATATTCGTAAGCCTATCTCTAATTTAATTTTTATTCTATCGGAAGTTTCCTGGTTTCATGCAAATCCATACCATGTCTTATATTCTTTAAGCGCATTGATGGGAATAAAGCAGAATCTCTCTCTCTCTCTTATAGTCCACCAACAGACACTATACCTCATAGCGCTGGGCTAGAGGTACATGGGAGGGGGGCTTATAGTCCACCAACAAACATTGTACCTCATAGCGCTGGGCTGGTGATACATTGGGGAGGGTTTTATAGTCCACCAGTCAATTAACTCATAAAGCTGGACTGGTGATACCCTGTGGGACATATAATCCACCAGACAGACAATGTACTCATAACGTTGGACTGCTGATACCCTGGTGGTCTAGATCTTATAGTCTAACAGACAGAAAATGTTCTCATATTGCCGGGCTGGTGATATCCCGGGGGTCTTATAGTCCACCAGACAGGCAATATCATCATAGCGCTGAGCTGGTGATATCCTGGGGGTCTTATTGTCCATCAGAAGACATTGTATGCATTACTCTGGACTGGTGATATCCAGGAGGTCTTATAGTCCACCAGCAGACATTGTATTCACAACGCTGGGCTGGTGATACACTGGGGGTCTTATAGTCCAACATACAGACAATGTACTCATAACGCTGAGCTGGTGATACACTGGGGGTCATATAGTCCACCAGACAATGTACTTATAAAGCAGGGCTGGTAATAAACTGGGGTTTTATATTCTAACAGACAGACAATGAACTCAACGCTGGGATGGTGATGCACTGGGGGTCTTATAGTCCACCAGACAATGTACTCATACCGCTGGGCTGGTGATAAGCTGGGGTCACATGGTCTAACAGACAGAAAATGTACTCATAACGCTGGTCTGGTGATATCCTGAGGATCCTACAGTCCACCAGCAGACATTGCACTCAAAACACTGCGGAGTTCCTGGAGAAATTTTGATTTAGTTGTACCGATATTTGGTTTGACCCGACCGGGTATCTATTTATTTTCCATATTCTCCATTTGTAGCGAAATAGTAGAGCGGTCGTTAACAGTTAGGTTTCACATGGTCCACCATCGGCTTAAATGTTCTTGTGAGATCGCATATCAACATTCTGTAATAGCGCCAAGTGTGCAGTATTTCAATCATATTCATCACGCGTTACAAAAAAACAGCGTTAAATATAGCCTATGACATATAGCTTATAATTCATTTAATATCAATAGTTTGTTTCTATCAGAAAACATCTTTCCTCAAGTGATTAAATAATGGAAACACAACAGCTGTTGGAGCTTTATAAAGAGTCGCTTGAATCCATTTTGACATGCTTGCAAGACAAAACGTGCTTTGCAGATAACTTCTCGAAACTGCAAGATTTACGAAAGAATATTCCTGATAGTACAGACTGTGAAGATACTGATTATAAAGACTTTGTAAAGACCAGGAAGTTAGTTGGGGAGCTACTGGATGAACATGTAAGGTTGGTAATTTTAATTTATTGTACTTAATTCTATATATAGTTAATTATAACTTAGACAAATGTAGTAGACCGTTGTGGTCATGATCGTATGATAGTTGGATATACAACTACATATCCAATCAGTACCTATAAAATTGTGAGCTTAGGACGAGGTGTACTCGATACAACATTATGTGATAAAGTTTGTCAATGACTTTCTGCAGGTCGGTGGTTTTCTCCAGGTATTCCGTTTCTCTCCATCATTAAAACTGGCCACCACGATATAGCTGAAATATTGTTGAAAGTGGGGTTAAACACGAAGACCCCTACACAATCAGCCTTTAATACAAGAAAAGTGGATCAGACGCAATATCAATGAAATTAGTGCCCATCATGATTACAGTTGTGAATTCCATTAAGAGCCATTATTAGGTAAACTTGATACAGCTGAATATAATGACGATTTTCAGTATATCGACACTTGGTTAAATGCTTGATTGATTGATTGATTGATTGATTGATTGATTGACTGATTAACGTGCAGTGTAAAATATTCTTTTGCATATTCAGGACGAGAAAAAGTTCAACAATATATAAAAATATAAAGAAATAAAGGAGAAATTTAAAACAAAGGTTGTTATATTCTATTTCGTCAGCTTCTGTTGACCGCCTTCAACAAGTTGATGATTACGTGTGTAGGCTAACGTCGATCGATTGATTACCGAAACCAGTTTTTATTGACATTCTACAACTTTCTGTATAACTAATGCATTTGTAGAATACATTATAACATTTACACGTGAAAACAAAATCTAACAAATGTTGTTAATTTGTTAGTGCATCTGGTTCAACTCAACGACCGTCTTCACTGAACAGAGACTTCGTGGCTGCAATCCAATCGTATGGTAAATAGATTTACATCTACCAAATATAGTGGTTATGACCACTTAAATTGCTTAATCAATACCCCGAGCCGTGGTTGTGCGGCTCCATATAACGTTAGGTGAAAAAAAGGTTGTCAGTGAATTAGAACAGGTCTATGGTTGTCAGTGAATTAGAACAGGTCTATGGTTGTCAGTGAATTAGAACAGGTCTATGGTTGTCAGTGAATTAGAACAGGTCTATGGTTGTCAGTGAATTAGAACAGGTCTATGGTTGTCAGTGAATTATAACAGTTCTATGGTTGTCAGTGAATTAGAACAGGTCTATGGTTGTCAGTGAATTAGAACAGGTCTATGGTTGTCAGTGAATTAGAACAGGTCTATGGTTGTCAGTGAATTATAACAGTTCTATGGTTGTCAGTGAATTAGAACAGGTCTATGGTTGTCAGTGAATTAGAACAGGTCTATGGTTGTCAGTGAATTAGAACAGGTCTATGGTTGTCAGTGAATTAGAACAGGTCTATGGTTGTCAGTGAATTATAGCAGTTCTATGGTTGTCAGTGAATTAGAACAGGTCTATGGTTGTCAGTGAATTAGAACAGGTATATGGTTGTCAGTGAATTAGAACAGGTCTATGGTTGTCAGTGAATTAGAACAGGTCTATGGTTGTCAGTGAATTATAACAGTTCTATGGTTGCCAGTGAATTAGAACAGGTCTATGGTTGTCAGTGAATTAGAACAGGTCTATGGTTGTCAGTGAATTAGAACAGGTCTGTGGTTGTCAGTGAATTATAACAGTTCTATGGTTGTCAGTGAATTATAACAGGTCTATGGTTGTCAGTGAATTAGAACAGGTCTATGGTTGTCAGTGAATTAGAACAGGTCTATGGTTGTCAGTGAATTAGAACAGGTCTATGGTTGTCAGTGAATTATAGCAGTTCTATAGTTGTCAGTGAATTAGAACAGGTCTATGGTTGTCAGTGAATTAGAACAGGTCTATGGTTGTCAGTGAATTAGAACAGGTCTATGGTTGTCAGTGAATTAGAACAGGTCTATGGTTGTCAGTGAATTAGAACAGGTATATGGTTGTCAGTGAATTAGAACAGGTCTATGGTTGTCAGTGAATTAGAACAGGTCTATGGTTGTCAGTGAATTAGAACAGGTCTATGGTTGTCAGTGAATTAGAACAGGTCTATGGTTGTCAGTGAATTAGAACAGGTCTATGGTTGTCAGTGAATTAGAACAGGTCTATGGTTGTCAGTGAATTAGAACATGTCTATGGTTGTCAGTGAATTAGAACAGGTCTATGGTTGTCAGTGAATTAGAACAGGTCTATGGTTGTCAGTAAATTAGAACAGGTCTATGGTTGTCAGTGAATTAGAACAGGTCTATGGTTGTCAGTGAATTAGAACAGGTCTATGGTTTTGCTTTGTTTTGTTATTGTGTTTGTTGTTTGTCTTCGTTCTGTGTCTTGTGCTCAACCGTTGCCAGTGTCTCTGTATTGTCCATGCTTGATTGTCTCTTCGGTTTTCTCTGTCATTTATATATAAACGTCTTCCTGTGATGATTTTATTCAATTGTACAGAAAGGTGGAATACTGTGGATTGTTGTTAAAAAGAATATGGAGCATAAAAGAGAAACATAGAGGAAATATAAAGACAACGTCTATAAAACTAAGCACTGAAGAGGACACTAGTCAATTTTCCTTGCATTTCAAAGTTCTATTTGCCATGGACACGATGATAGAATCTATTGAAGAAAGGTAAGATTATGAATAAAATCTTTAAATTCATATAAAAATGTAATATTTTGCCAATCTTGACATATGCACAGCTTTTTTTTTTTATTTATAATGTTTTTATATTTCCATTCTTTGTCCCAATATGTTTACAATTCATTGTAAAGAATAACATTGTCTTGTCTTGAAAAGGTAGTTCCTAGCATAGATTAAAAACAATTGGGAAACAAATAACGATAGAGCTGATATCTCCGAATGTCACACTAGCTGAAAAACATCTGAAAATTCTCTGGAAGTTTCAGTATAGGAATGCTTCACATAATAAATTAAAAAAAAAATTCTATGCACTACAAGGACTCAAAATGTTTCATTTGACTGCATTTTTTCTCAACACTAACTTATGTAGATAAGGTCTTTGCGATGGACTCCATTCTGCTCCAACATCCGGTTTTTGTGGAAGTTCGTATGGCTGTTAATGTACATTACAGTCCTTTCTTGTTCATAAGATGAAGGATGGACTGACAATAAATTTTTTAAGCACACTATTTGTCTCTGTTTTTAATGATTGTTCTAAATATAAATGTTCCAATCAAGATTGAAATGCCATTTAGGAACAAATTCAACATAAAATTCATAATTCTATTTATATTTAAATTGATGATCGTGATCGTATGGTAGTTATATATATATACAATATCTATGGAATCAGCGTGTATCATCAATAAAGTTGTGAGTTAGAATCTCGCTGATGGCGAGATGTACTAAATACAACGTTATGCTTGTCAGTGACTTGCGACAGACCGTTGTTTGTTTTCGGGCGCTCCTGTTTTCTCCATCAACTGACAAACACGATATAACTGATATACTGTCGAAAGTGGCGTTAAACACCCAAACCTTAGCCATAATCCTACATATATGGGATCCATTATGTCTAGTGCGCTGGACGTAAGGCTAAGTGATTGGTGCTGCAGTGTATCAATGGTGTGGGTTCAAATCCCGTCGAGGAAGGAACAAAAATTTGACAGCTCAAAAATCTAATTCTAACACTGTTTGGTTTAATTTTCAGACGTATATAATATTTAGTATTAACCTAGTATCCTTAGTAACTTTGAGATCCAGTGGGACATATATATTGTATGGTTATCACCTGCTTCTAGACGTTTGTATAATATACTTTATTTCCTGTGACTGTATAATGAATTCTTCATTATCCTATACAATATATAACAAATTGCTGAGTTAGATTGCTGTCAAATTATAATATTAAGTATATATGTACCATCTACACACGTTTATGCACATGTCTTACGTGTATCCCTAGATTTGCCTTACGGGAAAAGGTAACACTACGATTATTGAACCTCTCTTTTTAGGGAGTGGATGTAGTCGAGTGGTCTAAGGGCGCTGGACGTAAGGCTAAGCGAATGGTGCTGTAGTGTATCAATGGTGTGGGTTCAAATCCCGTCGAGGGAAGAAACAAAATTTGACAGCTCTAAAATCTAATTCTAACACTGTTTGGTTTAATTTTTAGACGTACATAATATTTAGTATTAACCTAGTATCCTTAGTAACTATGAGATCCAGTGGGACAGATCTATTGTATGGTTATCACTTGCTTCTAGACGTTTGTATAATATACTTTATTTCCTGTGACTGTATAATGCATTCTTCATTATCCTATACAATATATTGAAAATTGCTGTCAAATTATAATATTAAGTATATATGTACCATCTACACACGCTTATACACATGTCTTACGTGTATCCCTAGATTTGCCTTACGAGAAAAGGTAACACTACGATTATTGAAGCTCCTTTTTTAGGGAGTGGATGTAGTCGAGTGGTCCAGGGCGTTGGACATAAAGCTAAGCGAATGGTGCTGCAGTGCATCAATGGTGTGGGTTCAAATCCCGTCGAGGGAAGAACACAAATTTTACAGCTCCAAAATCTAATTCTAACACTGTTTGGTTTAATTTTCAGACGTATATAATATTTAGTATGAACCTAGTATCTATCCTTAGTAACTTTGAGATCCAGTGGGACAGATATATTGTATGGTTATCACTTGCTTCTAGACGTTTGTATAATATACTTTATTTCCTGTGACTGTATAATGAATTCTTCATTATGCTATTCAATATACTAAAAATTACTGAGTTAGATTGCTGTCAAATTATAATATTAAGTATATATGTACCATCTACACACGCTTATATACATGTCTTACGTGTATTCCTAGATTTGCATTACGAGAAAAGGTAACACTACGATTATTGAAGCTCCTTTTTTAGGGAGTGGATATAGTCGAGTGGTCTAAGGGCGCTGGACGTAAGGCTAAGCGAATGGTGCTGAAGTGTATCAATGGTGTAGGTTCAAATCCCGTCGAGGGAAGAACAAAAATTTGACAGCTCTAAAATCTAATTCTAACACTGTTTGGTTTAATTGTCAGACGTATATAATATTTAGTATTAACCTAGTATCCTTAGTAACTTTGAGATCCAGTGGGACAGATCTATTGTATGGTTATCACTTGCTTCTAGACGTTTGTATAATATACTTTATTTCCTGTGACTGTATAATGCATTCTTCATTATCCTATGCAATATATTAAAAATTGCTGAGTTAAATTGCTGTCAAATTATAATATTAAGTATTTATGTACCATCTACACACGCTTATACACATGTCTTACGTGTATCCCTAGATTTGCCTTACGAGAAAAGGTAACACTACGATTATTGAAGCTCCATTTTTAGGGAGTGGATGTAGTAGAGTGGTCTAGGGCGCTGGACGTAAGGCTAACCGAATGGTGCTGCAGTGTATCAATGGTGTGGGTTCAAATCCCGTCGAGGGAAGAACAAAAATTTGACAGCTCTAAAATCTAATTCTAACACTGTTTGGTTTAATTTTTAGACGTATATAATATTTAGTATTAACCTAGTATCCTTAGTAACTTTGGGATCCAGTGGGACAGATCTATTGTATGGTTATCACTTGCTTCTAGACGTTTGTATAATATACTTTATTTCCTGTGACTGTATAATGCATTCTTCATTATCCTATACAATATATTGAAAATTGCTGAGTTAGATTGCTGTCAAATTATAATATTAAGTATATATGTACCATCTACACACGCTTATACACATGTCTTACGTGTATCCCTAGATTTGCCTTACGGGAAAAGGTAACACTACGATTATTGAACCTCTCTTTTTAGGGAGTGGATGTAGTCGAGTGGTCTAAGGGCGCTGGACGTAAGGCTAAGCGAATGGTGCTGTAGTGTATCAATGGTGTGGGTTCAAATCCCGTCGAGGGAAGAAACAAAATTTGACAGCTCTAAAATCTAATTCTAACACTGTTTGGTTTAATTTTTAGACGTACATAATATTTAGTATTAACCTAGTATCCTTAGTAACTATGAGATCCAGTGGGACAGATCTATTGTATGGTTATCACTTGCTTCTAGACGTTTGTATAATATACTTTATTTCCTGTGACTGTATAATGCATTCTTCATTATCCTATACAATATATTGAAAATTGCTGTCAAATTATAATATTAAGTATATATGTACCATCTACACACGCTTATACACATGTCTTACGTGTATCCCTAGATTTGCCTTACGAGAAAAGGTAACACTACGATTATTGAAGCTCCTTTTTTAGGGAGTGGATGTAGTCGAGTGGTCCAGGGCGTTGGACATAAAGCTAAGCGAATGGTGCTGCAGTGCATCAATGGTGTGGGTTCAAATCCCGTCGAGGGAAGAACACAAATTTTACAGCTCCAAAATCTAATTCTAACACTGTTTGGTTTAATTTTCAGACGTATATAATATTTAGTATGAACCTAGTATCTATCCTTAGTAACTTTGAGATCCAGTGGGACAGATATATTGTATGGTTATCACTTGCTTCTAGACGTTTGTATAATATACTTTATTTCCTGTGACTGTATAATGAATTCTTCATTATGCTATTCAATATACTAAAAATTACTGAGTTAGATTGCTGTCAAATTATAATATTAAGTATATATGTACCATCTACACACGCTTATATACATGTCTTACGTGTATTCCTAGATTTGCATTACGAGAAAAGGTAACACTACGATTATTGAAGCTCCTTTTTTAGGGAGTGGATATAGTCGAGTGGTCTAAGGGCGCTGGACGTAAGGCTAAGCGAATGGTGCTGAAGTGTATCAATGGTGTAGGTTCAAATCCCGTCGAGGGAAGAACAAAAATTTGACAGCTCTAAAATCTAATTCTAACACTGTTTGGTTTAATTGTCAGACGTATATAATATTTAGTATTAACCTAGTATCCTTAGTAACTTTGAGATCCAGTGGGACAGATCTATTGTATGGTTATCACTTGCTTCTAGACGTTTGTATAATATACTTTATTTCCTGTGACTGTATAATGCATTCTTCATTATCCTATGCAATATATTAAAAATTGCTGAGTTAAATTGCTGTCAAATTATAATATTAAGTATTTATGTACCATCTACACACGCTTATACACATGTCTTACGTGTATCCCTAGATTTGCCTTACGAGAAAAGGTAACACTACGATTATTGAAGCTCCATTTTTAGGGAGTGGATGTAGTAGAGTGGTCTAGGGCGCTGGACGTAAGGCTAACCGAATGGTGCTGCAGTGTATCAATGGTGTGGGTTCAAATCCCGTCGAGGGAAGAACAAAAATTTGACAGCTCTAAAATCTAATTCTAACACTGTTTGGTTTAATTTTTAGACGTATATAATATTTAGTATTAACCTAGTATCCTTAGTAACTTTGGGATCCAGTGGGACAGATCTATTGTATGGTTATCACTTGCTTCTAGACGTTTGTATAATATACTTTATTTCCTGTGACTGTATAATGCATTCTTCATTATCCTATACAATATATTGAAAATTGCTGAGTTAGATTGCTGTCAAATTATAATATTAAGTATATATGTACCATCTACACACGCTTATACACATGTCTTACGTGTATCCCTAGATTTGCCTTACGAGAAAAGGTAACACTACGATTATTGAAGTTCATTTTTTAGGGAGTGGATGTAGTCGAGTGGTCCAGGGCGCTGGACATAAAGCTAAGCGAATGGTGCTGCAGTGCATCAATGGTGTGGGTTCAAATCCCGTCGAGGGAAGAACACAAATTTGACAGCTCTAAAATCTAATTCTAACACTGTTTGGTTTAATTTTCAGACGTATATAATATTTAGTATGAACCTAGTATCTATCCTTATTAACTTTGAGATCCAGTGGGACAGATATATTGTATGGTTATCACTTGCTTCTAGACGTTTGTATAATATACTTTATTTCCTGTGACTGTATAATGCATTCTTCATTATCCTATACAATATATTAACAATTGCTGAGTTAGATTGCTGTCAAATTATAATATTAAGTATATATGTACCATCTACACACGCTTATACACATGTCTTGATTATTGAAGCTCCTTTTTTAGGGAGTGGATGTAGTCGAGTGGTCTAGGGCGCTGGACGTAAGGCTAAGCGAATGGCGCTGCAGTGTATCAATGGTGTGGGTTCAAATCCCGTCGAGGGAAGAACAAAAATTTGACAGCTCTAAAATCTAATTCTAACACTGTTTGGTTTAATTTTCAGACGTATATATATATATTTATATATTTATATATATATATATAAAGTTTAAGGGAATCTACCAACCAGAGAACGTAATGAGTAACGGATCGTCGAGACATGACGATGCAGCACAAGCAAAATAAATTATAGAAGTCTAGAAGATTGTGCAACGATACCGATAAAGGTGTTACAAAAAATATATTGATAAAATTTTCGATTAACAAATGACCTTCCCCAGTGTCTATCAAAGTAAACGAGACTCAGTGTCTATCAAAGTTAGACTCGTCTAACTTTGATAGACACTTAGGAAGATCATTTGTCTAACTTTGATATATATATATATATATATGGTATCTCGTAACTGGATCTATCACATTGAAGAAATACAATAAATTCAAAGCTAAGCTTTCATGCAAAAGGTATCCCGGAGATCGCTCTATATATCTCAATGACATCAAAGGGTTACCTTTCTGACAATTAAATATTAAAGGAATTAGAGGAAATTAATACTGATTTGAAAGATGAAAACGAGCGGTATGTCAGAAATGATTTATTATTTATATCTAAATAACTTTTCATTGCATGAATAAAATTTGAAGATACCAAAGTGTGATACCCTGGATTTGGCAATATTGGGTGCACAAGACACAGGACGAACCCCCCCCCCCCCCCAAAAAAAAACCCCACCACACACAACACAGAAAACTAGAAAGATGAGCAACATTGAATCCCTCCCAAAAACAGGGGGGAAGCAGGCGTCCGCTAAGGACAAGCAGTTCCTTCCTCTTCTAAGTCACCTGCTATGTTACTCATACTGCCAATATGTATTGGACACCAATATACACTAACAAACACAAATAACGTAAATAAGACATCAGTCCTCTTCTAAATCTCTGTTAAAAAAGTAAGTCACGTACCATGGATTTCCTTTAAAAATTAACAAAATAAGGAAAATAAACCTAATGATAAAATTTTGAAAGTGTCTAATCTGCTGAGGAGGATGAGTGAGTGAGTGATTGTTGTTTAGCACTATATCAGCAGTATCACGGAGAGGAAAAGTTATATTTTGATCAGAAGATTACGATGGTGTCTGCTTTGTACTATACTAACATGCTGAGTTTAATTATCATAGTCTTTCACTTCCCCATCTTTTGATTTTGAGCGTACATGATGATGGTTATTCCAGAAATCCGCCGTGCGCTCTAAATTGTGGTCCATATATATCATGCAATCTTTAAATATGTTTAGATTCTAACAGTAATGTCTATAGTGTCATTTCTATAAGAGAGTCAGCCTAAAGATTTTGTCATATCATTTTATACTTATTTTAATCATTTCATTCGGATATATTGTGCAACGATTATTTTATTTCTTTTCAGAAGTAAGAAGTTTGATGTCAGATATGAAGCGTTAGAACAAAATAACAACCAACTGGAAGAAGAAAATTATTATCTTGAAGAAAGGTATTTATATAAAGTAAGAATAATGGGGGTTATCATTGTTGGGATAACAGTAATTATTAGTTGAAGCCATCATTTCAAATATTTTACTGTTGCTAACTATGACATGGTTAACCGCTAAGGAATATCTGTTTAACACATGACAACGGATATGTCCTTTTTCCTATGGCCATTGTATTGTTCACATACATTTATATGTAATCATCTATTACAGTTTTGAACATGAATGTCCTAATAAAAACGTAAATATCTACATTTTTGCACACAACACGTTTCTATGACAATCTTTATCAGGTAGACTCACAGTCAAACATTGGAAAGCCAAACAATTCAAGGCTATGAGAGCAAATAATCCATATGGCTTAAGTCAATGAACCAGTATAGTTCAGAATTCTGTCTTGTCTTTATTAATTACAAAGAGTAAGCTTATATTTCTGTGTTGTACAGTTACACCTACGTCATCTAATGCAACTTACATGTGCTTAGACTCCAGAAAATGTATACTCTTTTTTTTTCAATTTTCCGATGCAAGATGTACGAAATATATTTGAAGAAAGCTACGGAGGAGAACACAACTCTTTACCAAAGGTATCAATAATATAAAGCATCACGCAAGTTATTATTACTAAGAATGCACAAATGATAATATTACAGAAAAAAGTGAACGGGTTAGGATTACGGGCATGGTGCTTAACCTCACTTACAACAATATTTCAGCTGTCATTTTTTCCAGAGAGACAGCTAAAACATTTTTCTTCTATTATCGTTTTTCACTTATTTGAATCGTTCCATTCGTCTTTAATGTTCTAAGATACTCTATATATCAATTTTCTAATTGTCAGATGTAAAGTGTTGGAGGAAAATGAAAATACAGAGCTTCAAGAAAGGTATTTATAACAAAGTAAAGCATAGTGTGGGTTTATCATCAATAAAATTACGGTAATTATAAACTTAAACCATCACTTCAGAAATGTTTCGGTCGCCACCACGAGATCATTCAAATGTTTTATTTTTTAATTGACAACATATTTGTCTTGTTTGGTGGACGGGTGCTTCAACAAATGTTTGGTATCTCAATGGGTACGAATTGTGCTCCCCTACTCACCGATTTGTTTTACATGCTTATGATGCAGACATTCTACAAGGGCTTCTCAAGTATAAAGATAGAAAATTAGCCCAGACCTTTAATTCCATCTTCCGCTATATAGATGATGTTCTGTCACTGATCAATTCTCGATTGGCTCATTATCTACATCACATCTATTCAAATGAACTGGAAGCTAAGGATTCTACTGATACTCAAATGTCTGCTTATTACCTTGACCTCCATCTTGAAAACGTCAACGGAGGAAGATTGAGAACAAAAGTCTACGACAAACGCGATGACTTCACTTTTCCAAAGTCAACTTCCCCTTCATTAGTAGCAATATTCCATGGTCACCAGCGTATGTAGTTACATTCAACAACTAATACGATATTCTACAGCTTTTTCCCAGTACAGTGATTTTCTGGACAGAGCTCAGCTGCTGACACAAAAGCTAATCAAACAAGACTAAGTTGCTCTTACATGTAGATTGAGGGCATCACACCAACATTCTACGATCGTCACCACAATCTGGTTGACCGTTACGGAATATCCATATCTATAATGACAGTGGATCTTTTAATTTTTACGTAGATGATTTCATTTCTTTATAACTGTCAATAGTTTTACCTTTTTCAGATGTGAAGCGTTAGACGAAGATAAGAACAAACTTGAAGGGGAAAAAACATATCTTGAAGAAAGGTATTTATAATAAAGTAAGAATAATGGGGGTTATCATTGTTGGGATAACAGTAATTATTAGTTGAAGCCATCATTTCAAATATTTTACTGTTGACATGCTTAAAGTAATATTACACCAGCTTTGGGTGCAGAACTCTTTTCCCTGAAAATTCATTTTGGAATACGGCGGTACCTTTACTAAGCTATTCATGCATGTTTCAAGTCGAAATATGTTCCCAACAACTAGAAATCTGCAAATCCGTGTGCATGTTTATCGTCCTCGCCATTGCGTTGTGGGGATTGATTGACTTTCGGTTGTTTTGTTCCGATGATTGCCGATCAAGACCTCGTGAAGAAAAGATTGAGAACAAATATCTGCGGCAAACGCGATAACTTCACTTTTCCAATAGTCAACTTCCCCTTCATCAGTAGCAATATTCCATGCTCACCTGCGTATGTAGTTACATTCCACAACTAATACGCTATTCTAGAGCTTTTTCCCAGTACAGCGATTTCCTGGACAGGGCTCAGCTGCTGACACAAAAGGGAATAAAACAAGGCTAAGTTGATCCTAGGTTGAAGTCATCACACCAAAATTCTACGATCGTCATCAATATCTAACAGATATGTTCTTCAAAATTTCTTACAGATAATTAATCATGATAATTAACATTGTTAACACCACGGGTGCCACTAGTGGAGGAAGAAATGTTCACCCTTCCGGAGCACCTGAGTTCAGCCCCGGTTTTTAGTGGGGTTCGTGTTACTCGATCTTTAGTTTTATATGTATGTTTTGTCGATCGTTGTTTGTCCTTTTGTACTTTTTCTTTTGGCCATTATGTTGTCTGTTCTACTTCAATATACGGATTCTGATTGCCCCTTTGGTATCTTCAAACTATTATTATCATTGATGAAAAATTTCATAAACCATATTATTACAGATAATAAGTACGTTTATATTGTACTGTCTATGCTACTGTAGCAAACAAATTGTTTGTGATTTAGTTCATTTCTTTTCAGATTTCATGATTACATTACCATTTTGTTCACATTCATTTATATGTAATCGTCTATTACAACTTTGAACATGAATGTGGTAATAAGAACGTAGATATCTAATTTATTGCACACAACACGTTTCTATGAAAACCTTTATCAGGTAGATTCACAGTCAAACATTGGAAATCAAACAATTCAAGTCTATGAGAGCAAATAATCCAAATGACCTAAGTCAATGAACCAGTATAGTTCAGAATTCTGTCTTGTCTTTATTAATTCCAGAGAGTAAGCTGATATTTCTGTATTGCACAGTTGCACCTCTGTCATCTAATGCAACTTAAATGTGCTTAGACTCCACAAAATATCAACTTTGTTTCAATTGTCAGATGCAAATTGTACGAGGAAGATTACAACACAGCTTTAAAGGAGCTCGAAACTCTTCAAGAAAGTTATCAATAATTTAAAGCATTAGGCGAGTTATCACTACTAGGAGTGTACAAATCATAGTATTACAGAAAAAGTGAACGGGTTAGGATTAGGGTTATTGTGTTAACGCCACATTCAATAATATTTCAGCTATGTCGTAGTGGTCAGTTGTTGGTGGAGGAAAGCGGAGTACCCCGAAAAAGCCACTGACCTATCACAAGTCACTGACTAAAGATACTGTTCTCCTGTACCACGGATATATTCCACTTGTCGTAAACATTTCCCGCTCCTTTCCTCATTCATGAATTATCACCGGGTTTGTAACTAGATTGACACGACGGATGTCACTAGTAGAGCATGAACTGCTTACCCTGCCAGAGCACCTGAGTTCATTCCCATTTTTATGTGTATGATTTGTAGATATTGTTTGTCTTTTTGTAATTTTTCTTTTGGCCATTGTGTTGTCTGTTCTTCTTCGATATACGGATTCTGATTACCCCTTTGATATCTTCAAACTCTTCTTATTACCACTGGGTCGATGTCACTGCTGGAGGACATTTTGTCGCCGAGGATTAGCTAGGATACTGGCTCGGATACGCTCACAAGACTTTAAGTAATAAAAAATACTTTACAAGGAATTACGATGACCTGAATTGTAAACCAGCTAATGTTGTCTACATATTAGAGTGTAACCTTTGCGGATTGGTATATGTCGGTGAAACGAAATATAAACTACACAAACGGATATGCGGTCATCGATCCGGTATCATCAACAATGCTAATGATATTGTTTACCAGCATTTTAATGAAACTGATCAATCGATCCTTTCAATGCGAGTTCGTATCAGTGAAGAAATATACCATAGGACTAACAATCTAAACCTAGCAACACCTCTCCGTAGACAAAAGGAAGACTACTGGATACGAGAACTAGGGACTGCAACACCCTATGGTTGTAATGACAAAATTAATGGTATAGGCATCATGTCTAGCGCTACCTGTATATCGGTGAATGTGATGGATATTTTCAATTTCACCTCTCGGCGTAGGCGAAGCCATGGTCATCGTCATTATATATCCCCTATATTTCATGATGTTTCACTAAATGACCCTTTACCATTAATGCAGAAACCGTTGGGTATTTTCACTATCCCTTTCAAAACTGAATGCCTTGCACAACTCGTGCTTGGTAAACCATGTTACAAATCCGAAGTCAAATGAATACAAACCTATAGCAATCGTCTTGGATATTGCCGCTCACAGACCTTTCAAACCTGTTGGTATTAAGAAAGATGAAATAGACAAAAGTTCTTTTCTGAAACTGTCGTTTGCCAACAAAGGTATTGATGGCTTGCACGTAGGCAATATCCTTCATCACAAATCCGTCAAATTTTAATTTCACCATATTTTAGGGAGCAGCCCGTACCTATAATCTCGTATGCATATACTATACCTATAGCAACACAAATATTTTTTAAGCACGTGTTGCATGATCTCAATATTGACGATTTCAAATCTAAGCCCTCTGATTGCATCTGTACAAGTTCCGCATTCATACCGGTATATTATCCGGCTGGCTACGTTATAACTGGTGACCTGAAAATTATCAACAAGACCTCTCTACGAGAAATGTTCGCTAAAGGGCCTAAATATCCTTAAACTTGAAACATAACTTTATAATTCTTATGGATTCCGTGGAGGATTATGCCAGACAATGGACAAAACGTGAAAAGTTGGACTTATATACTCTTTCCGAATGGGTGAAGAGTGTGAGATCGCTTATACAAATTAGAATTAAAAAACTTAGTGGGGTCTATGAGCACTCGATCTACATCAATCAGTAAAGACCCAAATGTTGCTCAACACCTGTCTTTCCTCCATGATAGATATGTTATTGTCTCCGCCGACAATGCCCCTAACAATATTGTTTTTGTGAGTAAATCAGTTTACGTAGACTGCTTGATAAAGAAATTAGGTATTGACAATTCACTTGGCAACCCTACATATACCCCGACGACACTTACGAAAGAGGAAATTCTGGACAATCATAGGTCTGTTTTATGTTCCTTTGGAATATCAATCAAAGATGAAGAACTGGATCTACTATCATTCTACTGGATTCCTAAATTTCTTTGGAAATGCCTGTACCAAGTCAAGGCCCATTGCGATTTTCTCAGTTTTCCGGTTGTTGACTGATTTTGTCTGTTTGTTGACTTATGAGTTTTGCCTTTCCCTTTGGAAGATTGCTCGGTGTTCGGTAATTTTGTTATTACCCTTATTTACACAAGTGTCCTTACAAACAGCGTTATATTGCTGGGTCTGCCAAATACTCCACGAAGCCTTTTTCCAAATTATTAACATGTATTCTATCGGCGGTCGAAATCGAGCTTCAGAGTTACTGTAACACTGGCTACTCGAGGGGTGGTGTGAATCAGATGTGGATTCTGAAGAACTCTAAAGATCTGTACATACAATCTAGGTTCCTCTCCTCCTGCAATATTATTAAAGCATTAGACTTCTTTACCCACTGCAAACTATTCCTCACTATAAGCTGAAGGACAGATTAAAGGAGTTGGTCCAATTGTACTTCATAAAAAAGATTGGTCAACGTAGATACAAATACCTTGTGGTAGGAAGGGACAAATCTTATTTTAAAAAAAACCACTCTGATTCTACCAAAAATTAGAAACTGAAATCATCAATACGCTCGAGGTTTTGATTGACAACATATTTGTTATGTTTGGTGGACGTGTTTATCAACAGACAGTCGGTATACCTATGGGTAGAAACTGCGCTTCTAGCCGACTTGTTCCTGTATTCGCATGAGACAAACTTCATACATGGGCTTCTCGTGAAAAACGAAAAGAAGCTATAGTCTGATCATTTAATTTCATGTTCCGCTATATACATGATGTCCTTTCACTAAATAATTCTAAGATTGGTGATTTTGATGATCGCATCTATCCAATTGAGCTTGAAATAAATGATACCACAGACACAGATAGGTCTGCTTCATACCTTGAGCTACATATCGAAATTGACAGTGAGGGGCAGTTAAAAACGAAACTTTACGACAAAAGAGATTATTTAAATGTTCCCATTGTGAACTTTCCATTTATAGGTAGCAACAATTCAGCAGCACCTGCATATGGAGTATATATCTCTCAGTTGATACGATATTCCAGAGCATTTGTTTCCTATCAGGATTCCCTGGATAGAAGGTTGCTGCTAACAATGAATCTACTGAGCAAAGGGTTCCTCTGGGTTAAGTTGAAGTCATCACTTCAGAAGTTTTGCGGTCGCAACCATGACATGGTTGCCCGTTATGGAATATATGTGTCACAAATGACCACGGATATGTTCCACTTGTCGTAAACACTTCCCGGCCCTTTCCTCATTCATGACTTGTCACCGGGTTTTTAACTAGATTAACACAACGGATGCCACTAGTGGAGCAGGAACTGCCTACCCTTCCGGAGCACATGGATTCACCCATGGTCTTAGTGGGTTCGTGTTACTCGATCTTTAGTTTTATGTGTATGTTTTGTAGATCGTTTTTTGTCCTTTTGTACTTTTTCTTTTGGCCATTGTGTTGTCTATTTTCTGCGATATGCGGATTCTAATTACCCCTTTGGTATCTTCAAATTCTTCCTACATTATATATTGCTAGACATATGGTACACCTTCATATATATAGTCCTTTCCCTTAGGTGTGACAATTACAATGCTGCCAGTGTTGTGCGACGATTCAGGTACAGACACTACCTTGTTATTCATTTATTGAATTTTGCAAATGTTCTGATGGTGTGGATTTTTCTAATATAAAAGTTTTTGGAAACAAATAGACAGAAGGGCATAGGCCAGTGAACCAGCATAAAAATATAGTTCGAAATGCTGTTTTGCCTTTTTTCACAGAGTAAGCTTACAGTTCTGTCTTGTACACTTACATATCTGTCATCTAATGCAACTTAAATATATTTAAAAACCGCAAGAGATATAGTTTATTTCAATTTTCAGATGCGAAAAGTTCAAGAAATTTTACAACAAAGATGGAAATGATATCGCAGCGCTTCAACTAAGGTATCAATAATTTAAAGCACAATGGGAGTGATCAGTACACAAATAATAATATTACAGATAAAGTGAACATTACTGTTGTACAGTCTGGAATGAATTAACAAACACTAACTTTCTGTTATGAAATTATGTCCATAAAAAAATGAAAAACAAAAAATACCACACTGTCAGAAAGTACCTCCTATGTGCAATCTGTAACTGTGATAGTTTTCGTTATCAATATCTACATATTGATTGAAGGAGTGCATCTGCTGAAAAATGATTCCATGCATATTTATGATGTAATTTAAAAACAAAGGTTTTATCAGGGGTCCGTTGTTGAACTTGTGATGAAGTTAATCATATGATTAGCCATAATTACATGATTCATTCCTAATCACATACTTAGCTTTTGCAATGATTAAATGTTGTTGCTGCATTCTTGTTTAATCAATGTATTAACTAATCATATTTAATCATTGAATTAGCTAATTATGTGATTAGGAATTACAAATGTAATTATGGCTAATCATATGATTAGTTTAATCACAAGTTCAACAACGGACCCCAGTTGTTTAATGTGTCAACCATAGTCATGTTCCTGTAATGTGTAAACCATATTCTTATTCCTCAAATGTGTAAACCATTGTCTTATTCCTCAAATACGTAATGCGTAGTCGTTTTTCGCAAATACGTAAACCATAGTCGTGTTCCTTAAATGTGTAAACCATAGTCGTGTTCCTCTAATGTGTAAGCCATAGTCATGTTCTTCAAATGCATTGACTGTAGTCTTATTCCTGAAATGCGTAAACCATAGCCTTATTCCTCAAATGTGTAATGCATAGTCGTGTTCCTCAAATGCGTAATGCATAGTCGTGTTCCTCAAATGTGTAAACCATTGTCGTGTTCCTTAAATGCATAAACCGTTGTCATGCTTCTCAAATGTGTAAGCCATAGTCGTGTTCCTCAAATGTGTAAACCGTAGTCGTGTTCCTCAAATGCGTAAAACATAGTCGTGTTCCTCAAATGTGTAAACCATATTCGTGTTCCTCAAATGTGTAAACCATAGTCGTGTTCCTCAAATGCGTAAAACATAGTTGTGTTCCTCAAATGTGTAAAACATAGTCGTGTTCCTCAAATGTGTAAACCATAGTCGTGTTCCTCAAATGTGTAAACCATAGTCGTGTTCCTCAAATGTGTAAAACATAGTTGTGTTCTTCAAATGGGTAAAATATAGTCGTGTTCCTCAAATGTGTAAACCATATTCGTGTTCCTCAAATGTGTAAACCATAGTCGTGTTCCTCAAATGTGTAAAACATAGTTGTGTTCCTCAAATGTGTAAACCATATTCGTGTTCCTCAAATGTGTAAACCATAGTCGTGTTCCTCAAATGTGTAAAACATAGTCGTGTTCCTCAAATGTGTAAACCATAGTCGTGTTCCTCAAATGTGTAAACCATAGTCGTGTTCCTCAAATGTGTAAAACATAGTTGTGTTCCTCAAATATGTAAAACATAGTCGTGTTCCTCAAATGTGTAAAATATAGTCGTGATCCTCAAATGTGTAAAACATAGTCGTGTTCCTCAAATGTGTAAAATATAGTCGTGTTCCTCAAATGTGTAAAATATAGTCGTGTTCCTCAAATGTGTAAAACATAGTTGTGTTCCTCAAATGTGTTAAACATAGTCGTGTTCCTCAAATGTGTAAACCATAGTCGTGTTCCTCAAATGTGTAAAACATAGTCGTGTTCCTCAAATGTGTAAACCATAGTCGTGTTCCTCAAATGTGTAAAACATAGTCGTGTTCCTCAAATGTGTAAACCATAGTCGTGTTCCTCAAATGTGTAAACCATAGTCGTGTTCCTCAAATGTGTGAAACATAGTTGTGTTCCTCAAATGTGTAAAACATAGTTGTGTTCCTCAAATGTGTAAAATATAGTCGTGTTCCTCAAATGTGTAAAACATAGTCGTGTTCCTCAAATGTGTAAAATATAGTCGTGTTCCTCAAATGTGTAAAACATAGTTGTGTTCCTCAAATGTGTAAAACATAGTCGTGTTCCTCAAATGTGTAAACCATAGTCGTGTTCCTCAAATGTGTAAACCATAGTCGTGTTCCTCAAATGTGTAAACCATAGTCGTGTTCCTCAAATGTGTAAAACATAGTTGTGTTCCTCAAATGTGTAAAACATAGCTGTGTTCCTCAAATGTGTAAACCATAGTCGTGTTCCTCAAATGTGTAAAACACAGTCGTGTTCCTCAAATGTGTAAACCATAGTCGTGTTCCTCAAATGTGTAAACCATAGTCGTGTTCCTCAAATGTGTAAAACATAGTTGTGTTCCTCAAATGTGTAAAACATAGTCGTGTTCCTCAAATGTGTAAACTATAGTCGTGTTCCTCAAATGTGTAAACCATAGTCGTGTTCCTCAAATGTGTAAAACATAGTCGTGTTCCTCAAATGTGTAAAATATAGTCGTGTTCCTCAAATGTGTAAAACATAGTTGTGTTCCTCAAATGTGTAAAACATAGTCGTGTTCCTCAAATGTGTAAGCCATAGTCGTGTTCCTCAAATGTGTAAAATATAGTCGTGTTCCTCAAATGTGTAAACCATAGTCGTGTTCCTCAAATGTGTAAACCATAGTCGTGTTCCTCAAATGTGTAAAACATAGTCGTGTTCCTCAAATGTGTAAGCCATAGTCGTGTTCCTCAAATGTGTAAAATATAGTCGTGTTCCTCAAATGTGTAAAACATAGTCGTGTTCCTCAAATGTGTAAAAGATAGTTGTGTTCCTCAAATGCGTAAACTATAGTCGTGTTCCTCAAATGTGTAAACCATAGTGGTGTTCCTCAAATGTGTAAAATATAGTCGTGTTCCTCAAATGTATAAAATATAGTCGTGTTCCTCAAATGTGTAAAACATAGTCGTGTTCCTCAAATGTGTAAAAGATAGTTGTGTTCCTCAAATGCGTAAACTATAGTCGTGTTCCTCAAATGTGTAAACCATAGTGGTGTTCCTCAAATGTGTAAAATATAGTCGTGTTCCTCAAATGTGTAAAACATAGTTGTGTTCTTCAAATGCGTAAATTATAGTCGTGTTCCTCAAATGCGTAAACTATAGTCGTGTTCCTCAAATGTATAAAATATAGTCGTGTTCCTCAAATGCGTAAACTATAGTCGTGTTCCTCAAATGTGTAAAACATAGTCGTGTTCCTCAAATGTATAAAATATAGTCGAGTTCCTCAAATGTGTAAAATATAGTCGTGTTCCTCAAATGCGTAAACCAGAGTCGTGTTCCTCAAATGTGTAAAACATAGTTGTGTTCTTCAAATGTGTAAAAGATAGTCGTGTTCCTCAAATGCGTAAACTATAGTCGTGTTCCTCAAATGTATAAAATATAGTCATGTTCCTCAAATGTGTAAAATATAGTCGTGTTCCTCAAATGCGTAAACCAGAGTCGTGTTCCTCAAATGTGTAAAACATAGTTGTGTTCTTCAAATGTGTAAAAGATAGTCGTGTTCCTCAAATGTGTAAAAGATAGTCGTGTTCCTCAAATGCGTAAACTATAGTCGTGTTCCTCAAGTGTGTAAAAGATAGTCGTGTTCCTCAAATGCGTAAACTATAGTTGTGTTCCTCAAATGCGTAAACTATAGTCGTGTTCCGCAAATGCGTCAACTATAGTCGTGTTCCTCAAATGTGTAAAAGATAGTCGTGTTCCTCAAATACGTAAACCAGAGTCGTGTTCCTCAAATGTGTAAAGTATAGTTGTGTTCTTCAAATGTGTAAAAGATAGTCGTGTTCCTCAAATGCGTAAACTATAGTCGTGTTCCTGAAATGTGTAAACTATAGTCGTGTTCCTCAAATGTGTAAAAGATAGTCGTGTTCCTCAAATGCGTAAACCAGAGTCGTGTTCCAAAAATGTGTAAAGCATAGTTATTTTCCTCAAAAGTGTAAAAGATAGTCGTGTTTCTCAAATGCGTAAACTATAGTCGTGTTCCTCAAATGTGTAAACTATCATCGTGTTCCTCAAATGTGTAAACCATATTCGTGTTCCTCAAATGTGTAAACCATAGTCGTGTTCCTCAAATGTGTAAAACATAGTTGTGTTCCTCAAATGTGTAAACCATATTCGTGTTCCTCAAATGTGTAAACCATAGTCGTGTTCCTCAAATGTGTAAAACATAGTCGTGTTCCTCAAATGTGTAAACCATAGTCGTGTTCCTCAAATGTGTAAACCATAGTCGTGTTCCTCAAATGTGTAAAACATAGTCGTGTTCCTCAAATGTGTAAAATATAGTCGTGATCCTCAAATGTGTAAAACATAGTCGTGTTCCTCAAATGTGTAAAATATAGTCGTGTTCCTCAAATGTGTAAAATATAGTCGTGTTCCTCAAATGTGTAAAACATAGTTGTGTTCCTCAAATGTGTTAAACATAGTCGTGTTCCTCAAATGTGTAAACCATAGTCGTGTTCCTCAAATGTGTAAAATATAGTCGTGTTCCTCAAATGCGTAAACCAGAGTCGTGTTCCTCAAATGTGTAAAACATAGTTGTGTTCTTCAAATGTGTAAAAGATAGTCGTGTTCCTCAAATGCGTAAACTATAGTCGTGTTCCTCAAATGTATAAAATATAGTCATGTTCCTCAAATGTGTAAAATATAGTCGTGTTCCTCAAATGCGTAAACCAGAGTCGTGTTCCTCAAATGTGTAAAACATAGTTGTGTTCTTCAAATGTGTAAAAGATAGTCGTGTTCCTCAAATGTGTAAAAGATAGTCGTGTTCCTCAAATGCGTAAACTATAGTCGTGTTCCTCAAGTGTGTAAAAGATAGTCGTGTTCCTCAAATGCGTAAACTATAGTTGTGTTCCTCAAATGCGTAAACTATAGTCGTGTTCCGCAAATGCGTCAACTATAGTCGTGTTCCTCAAATGTGTAAAAGATAGTCGTGTTCCTCAAATACGTAAACCAGAGTCGTGTTCCTCAAATGTGTAAAGTATAGTTGTGTTCTTCAAATGTGTAAAAGATAGTCGTGTTCCTCAAATGCGTAAACTATAGTCGTGTTCCTGAAATGTGTAAACTATAGTCGTGTTCCTCAAATGTGTAAAAGATAGTCGTGTTCCTCAAATGCGTAAACCAGAGTCGTGTTCCAAAAATGTGTAAAGCATAGTTATTTTCCTCAAAAGTGTAAAAGATAGTCGTGTTTCTCAAATGCGTAAACTATAGTCGTGTTCCTCAAATGTGTAAACTATCATCGTGTTCCTCAAATGTGTAAACCATATTCGTGTTCCTCAAATGTGTAAACCATAGTCGTGTTCCTCAAATGTGTAAAACATAGTTGTGTTCCTCAAATGTGTAAACCATATTCGTGTTCCTCAAATGTGTAAACCATAGTCGTGTTCCTCAAATGTGTAAAACATAGTCGTGTTCCTCAAATGTGTAAACCATAGTCGTGTTCCTCAAATGTGTAAACCATAGTCGTGTTCCTCAAATGTGTAAAACATAGTCGTGTTCCTCAAATGTGTAAAATATAGTCGTGATCCTCAAATGTGTAAAACATAGTCGTGTTCCTCAAATGTGTAAAATATAGTCGTGTTCCTCAAATGTGTAAAATATAGTCGTGTTCCTCAAATGTGTAAAACATAGTTGTGTTCCTCAAATGTGTTAAACATAGTCGTGTTCCTCAAATGTGTAAACCATAGTCGTGTTCCTCAAATGTGTAAAACATAGTCGTGTTCCTCAAATGTGTAAACCATAGTCGTGTTCCTCAATTGTGTAAAACATAGTCGTGTTCCTCAAATGTGTAAACCATAGTCGTGTTCCTCAAATGTGTAAACCATAGTCGTGTTCCTCAAATGTGTGAAACATAGTTGTGTTCCTCAAATGTGTAAAACATAGTTGTGTTCCTCAAATGTGTAAAATATAGTCGTGTTCCTCAAATGTGTAAAACATAGTCGTGTTCCTCAAATGTGTAAAATATAGTCGTGTTCCTCAAATGTGTAAAACATAGTTGTGTTCCTCAAATGTGTAAAACATAGTCGTGTTCCTCAAATGTGTAAACCATAGTCGTGTTCCTCAAATGTGTAAACCATAGTCGTGTTCCTCAAATGTGTAAACCATAGTCGTGTTCCTCAAATGTGTAAAACATAGTTGTGTTCCTCAAATGTGTAAAACATAGTTGTGTTCCTCAAATGTGTAAACCATAGTCGTGTTCCTCAAATGTGTAAAACACAGTCGTGTTCCTCAAATGTGTAAACCATAGTCGTGTTCCTCAAATGTGTAAACCATAGTCGTGTTCCTCAAATGTGTAAAACATAGTTGTGTTCCTCAAATGTGTAAAACATAGTCGTGTTCCTCAAATGTGTAAACTATAGTCGTGTTCCTCAAATGTGTAAACCATAGTCGTGTTCCTCAAATGTGTAAAACATAGTCGTGTTCCTCAAATGTGTAAAATATAGTCGTGTTCCTCAAATGTGTAAAACATAGTTGTGTTCCTCAAATGTGTAAAACATAGTCGTGTTCCTCAAATGTGTAAGCCATAGTCGTGTTCCTCAAATGTGTAAAATATAGTCGTGTTCCTCAAATGTGTAAACCATAGTCGTGTTCCTCAAATGTGTAAACCATAGTCGTGTTCCTCAAATGTGTAAAACATAGTCGTGTTCCTCAAATGTGTAAGCCATAGTCGTGTTCCTCAAATGTGTAAAATATAGTCGTGTTCCTCAAATGTGTAAAACATAGTCGTGTTCCTCAAATGTGTAAAAGATAGTTGTGTTCCTCAAATGCGTAAACTATAGTCGTGTTCCTCAAATGTGTAAACCATAGTGGTGTTCCTCAAATGTGTAAAATATAGTCGTGTTCCTCAAATGTATAAAATATAGTCGTGTTCCTCAAATGTGTAAAACATAGTCGTGTTCCTCAAATGTGTAAAAGATAGTTGTGTTCCTCAAATGCGCAAACTATAGTCGTGTTCCTCAAATGTGTAAACCATAGTGGTGTTCCTCAAATGTGTAAAATATAGTCGTGTTCCTCAAATGCGTAAACCAGAGTCGTGTTCCTCAAATGTGTAAAACATAGTTGTGTTCTTCAAATGCGTAAATTATAGTCGTGTTCCTCAAATGCGTAAACTATAGTCGTGTTCCTCAAATGTATAAAATATAGTCGTGTTCCTCAAATGCGTAAACTATAGTCGTGTTCCTCAAATGTGTAAAACATAGTCGTGTTCCTCAAATGTATAAAATATAGTCGAGTTCCTCAAATGTGTAAAAGATAGTCGTGTTCCTCAAATGCGTAAACCAGAGTCGTGTTCCTCAAATGTGTAAAACATAGTTGTGTTCTTCAAATGTGTAAAAGATAGTCGTGTTCCTCAAATGCGTAAACTATAGTCGTGTTCCTCAAATGTATAAAATATAGTCATGTTCCTCAAATGTGTAAAATATAGTCGTGTTCCTCAAATGCGTAAACCAGAGTCGTGTTCCTCAAATGTGTAAAACATAGTTGTGTTCTTCAAATGTGTAAAAGATAGTCGTGTTCCTCAAATGTGTAAACTATAGTCGTGTTCCTCAAATGTGTAAAAGATAGTCCTGTTCTTCAAATGCGTAAACTATAGTCGTGTTCCTCAAGTGTGTAAAAGATAGTCGTGTTCCTCAAATGCGTAATCTATAGTTGTGTTCCTCAAATGCGTAAACTATAGTCGTGTTCCGCAAATGCGTCAACTATAGTCGTGTTCCTCAAATGTGTAAAATATAGTCGTGTTCCTCATATGTGTAAACTATAGTCATGTTCCGCAAATGCGTAAACTATAGTCGTGTTCCTCAAATGTGTAAAAGATAGTCGTGTTCCTCAAATACGTAAACCAGAGTCGTGTTCCTCAAATGTGTAAAGTATAGTTGTGTTCTTCAAATGTGTAAAAGATAGTCGTGTTCCTCAAATGCGTAAACTATAGTCGTGTTCCTGAAATGTGTAAACTATAGTCGTGTTCCTCAAATGTGTAAAAGATAGTCGTGTTCCTCAAATGCGTAAACCAGAGTCGTGTTCCAAAAATGTGTAAAGCATAGTTATTTTCCTCAAAAGTGTAAAAGATAGTCGTGTTTCTCAAATGCGTAAACCAGAGTCGTGTTCCTCAAATGTGTAAACTATCATCGTGTTCCTCAAATGTGTAAAAGGTAGTCGTATTCCTCTAATGCGTAAACTATAGTCGTGTTCCTCAAATGGGTAAACCATAGTGGTGTTCCTCAAATGCGTAAACTATAGTCGTGTTCCTCAAATGCGTAAACTATAGTCGAGTTCCTCAAATGCGTAAACCATAGTCGTGTTCCTCAAATGTGTAAAAGATAGTCGTGTTCTTCAAATGCGTAAACCATAGTCGTGTTCCTCAAATGCGTAAACTATAGTCGTGTTCCTGAAATGTGTAAACTATAGTCGCGTTCCTCAAATGTGTAAACCATAGTCGTGTTCCTCAAATGCGTAAGTTATAGTCGAGTTCCTCAAATGCGTAAACCATAGTCGTGTTCCTCAAATGTGTAAAAGATAGTCGTGTTCTTCAAATGCGTAAACTATATTCGTGTTCCTCAAATGCGTAAACTATAGTCGTGTTCCTCAAATGTGTAAACTATAGTCGTGTTCCTCAAATGTGTAAACCATAGTCGTGTTCCTCAAATGCGTAAGTTATAGTCGAGTTCCTCAAATGCGTAAACCATAGTTGTGTTCCTCAAATGTGTAAAAGATAGTCGTGTTCCTCAAATGCGTAAACTATAGTCGTGTTCCTGAAATGTGTAAACTATAGTCGTGTTCCTCAAATGTGTAAAAGATAGTCGTGTTCCTCAAATGCGTAAACCAGAGTCGTGTTCCAAAAATGTGTAAAGCATAGTTATGTTCCTCAAAAGTGTAAAAGATAGTCGTGTTTCTCAAATGCGTAAACTATAGTCGTGTTCCTCAAATGTGTAAACTATCATCGTGTTCCTCAAATGTGTAAAAGGTAGTCGTATTCCTCTAATGCGTAAACTATAGTCGTGTTCCTCAAATGGGTAAACCATAGTGGTGTTCCTCAAATGCGTAAACTATAGTCGTGTTCCTCAAATGCGTAAACTATAGTCGTGTTCCTCAAATGCGTAAAAGGTAGTCGTATTCCTCTAATGCGTAAACTATAGTCGTGTTCCTCAAATGGGTAAACCATAGTGGTGTTCCTCAAATGCGTAAACTATAGTCGTGTTCCTCAAATGCGTAAACTATAGTCGAGTTCCTCAAATGCGTAAACTATAGTCGTGTTCCTCAAATGTGTAAAAGGTAGTCGTATTCCTCTAATGCGTAAACTATAGTCGTGTTCCTCAAATGGGTAAACCATAGTGGTGTTCCTCAAATGCGTAAACTATTGTCGTGTTCCTCAAATGCGTAAACTATAGTCGAGTTCCTCAAATGCGTAAACCATAGTCGTGTTCCTCAAATGCGTAAACTATAGTCGAGTTCCTCAAATGCGTAAACTATAGTCGTGTTCCTCAAATGTGTAAAAGATAGTCGTGTTCCTCAAATGCGTAAACTATAGTCGTGTTCCTCAAATGTGTAAAAGATAGTCGTGTTCCTCAAATGTGTAAAATATAGTCGTGTTCCTCAAATGCGTAAACTATAGTCGTGTTCCTCAAATGTGTAAAAGATAGTCGTGTTCCTCAAATGCGTAAACTATAGTCGTGTTCCTCAAATGTGTAAAAGATAGTCGTGTTCCTCAAATGCGTAAACTATAGTCGTGTTCCTCAAATGCGTAAACTATAGTCGAGTTCCTCAAATGCGTAAACTATAGTCATGTTCCTCAAATGTGTAAAAGATAGTCGTGTTCTTCAAATGCGTAAAATATAGTCGTGTTCCTCAAATGTGTAAAAGATAGTCGTGTTCCTCATATGCGTAAGCTATAGTCGTGTTCTTCAAATGTGTAAACCATAGTGGTGTTCCTCAAATGCGTAAACTATAGTCGTGTTCCTCAAATGTGTAAAAGGTAGTCGTATTCCTCTAATGCGTAAACTATAGTCGTGTTCCTCAAATGGGTAAACCATAGTGGTGTTCCTCAAATGCGTAAACTATAGTCGTGTTCCTCAAATGCGTAAACTATAGTCGAGTTCCTCAAATGCGTAAACCATAGTCGTGTTCCTCAAATGCGTAAACTATAGTCGTGTTCCTCAAATGCGTAAACTATAGTCGAGTTCCTCAAATGCGTAAACTATAGTCGAGTTCCTCAAATGTGTAAAAGATAGTCGTGTTCTTCAAATGCGTAAACCATAGTCGTGTTCCTCAAATGCGTAAACTATAGTCGAGTTCCTCAAATGCGTAAACTATAGTCGTGTTCCTCAAATGTGTAAAAGATAGTCGTGTTCTTCAAATGCGTAAAATATAGTCGTGTTCCTCAAATGTGTAAAAGATAGTCGTGTTCCTCATATGCGTAAGCTATAGTCGTGTTCTTCAAATGTGTAAACCATAGTGGTGTTCCTCAAATGCGTAAACTATAGTCGTGTTCCTCAAATGTGTAAAAGGTAGTCGTATTCCTCTAATGCGTAAACTATAGTCGTGTTCCTCAAATGGGTAAACCATAGTGGTGTTCCTCAAATGCGTAAACTATTGTCGTGTTCCTCAAATGCGTAAACTATAGTCGAGTTCCTCAAATGCGTAAACCATAGTCGTGTTACTCAAATGCGTAAACTATAGTCGTGTTCCTCAAATGTGTAAACTATCATCGTGTTCCTCAAATGTGTAAACCATATTCGTGTTCCTCAAATGTGTAAACCATAGTCGTGTTCCTCAAATGTGTAAAACATAGTTGTGTTCCTCAAATGTGTAAACCATATTCGTGTTCCTCAAATGTGTAAACCATAGTCGTGTTCCTCAAATGTGTAAAACATAGTCGTGTTCCTCAAATGTGTAAACCATAGTCGTGTTCCTCAAATGTGTAAACCATAGTCGTGTTCCTCAAATGTGTAAAACATAGTCGTGTTCCTCAAATGTGTAAAATATAGTCGTGATCCTCAAATGTGTAAAACATAGTCGTGTTCCTCAAATGTGTAAAATATAGTCGTGTTCCTCAAATGTGTAAAATATAGTCGTGTTCCTCAAATGTGTAAAACATAGTTGTGTTCCTCAAATGTGTTAAACATAGTCGTGTTCCTCAAATGTGTAAACCATAGTCGTGTTCCTCAAATGTGTAAAACATAGTCGTGTTCCTCAAATGTGTAAACCATAGTCGTGTTCCTCAATTGTGTAAAACATAGTCGTGTTCCTCAAATGTGTAAACCATAGTCGTGTTCCTCAAATGTGTAAACCATAGTCGTGTTCCTCAAATGTGTGAAACATAGTTGTGTTCCTCAAATGTGTAAAACATAGTTGTGTTCCTCAAATGTGTAAAATATAGTCGTGTTCCTCAAATGTGTAAAACATAGTCGTGTTCCTCAAATGTGTAAAATATAGTCGTGTTCCTCAAATGTGTAAAACATAGTTGTGTTCCTCAAATGTGTAAAACATAGTCGTGTTCCTCAAATGTGTAAACCATAGTCGTGTTCCTCAAATGTGTAAACCATAGTCGTGTTCCTCAAATGTGTAAACCATAGTCGTGTTCCTCAAATGTGTAAAACATAGTTGTGTTCCTCAAATGTGTAAAACATAGTTGTGTTCCTCAAATGTGTAAACCATAGTCGTGTTCCTCAAATGTGTAAAACACAGTCGTGTTCCTCAAATGTGTAAACCATAGTCGTGTTCCTCAAATGTGTAAACCATAGTCGTGTTCCTCAAATGTGTAAAACATAGTTGTGTTCCTCAAATGTGTAAAACATAGTCGTGTTCCTCAAATGTGTAAACTATAGTCGTGTTCCTCAAATGTGTAAACCATAGTCGTGTTCCTCAAATGTGTAAAACATAGTCGTGTTCCTCAAATGTGTAAAATATAGTCGTGTTCCTCAAATGTGTAAAACATAGTTGTGTTCCTCAAATGTGTAAAACATAGTCGTGTTCCTCAAATGTGTAAGCCATAGTCGTGTTCCTCAAATGTGTAAAATATAGTCGTGTTCCTCAAATGTGTAAACCATAGTCGTGTTCCTCAAATGTGTAAACCATAGTCGTGTTCCTCAAATGTGTAAAACATAGTCGTGTTCCTCAAATGTGTAAGCCATAGTCGTGTTCCTCAAATGTGTAAAATATAGTCGTGTTCCTCAAATGTGTAAAACATAGTCGTGTTCCTCAAATGTGTAAAAGATAGTTGTGTTCCTCAAATGCGTAAACTATAGTCGTGTTCCTCAAATGTGTAAACCATAGTGGTGTTCCTCAAATGTGTAAAATATAGTCGTGTTCCTCAAATGTATAAAATATAGTCGTGTTCCTCAAATGTGTAAAACATAGTCGTGTTCCTCAAATGTGTAAAAGATAGTTGTGTTCCTCAAATGCGCAAACTATAGTCGTGTTCCTCAAATGTGTAAACCATAGTGGTGTTCCTCAAATGTGTAAAATATAGTCGTGTTCCTCAAATGCGTAAACCAGAGTCGTGTTCCTCAAATGTGTAAAACATAGTTGTGTTCTTCAAATGCGTAAATTATAGTCGTGTTCCTCAAATGCGTAAACTATAGTCGTGTTCCTCAAATGTATAAAATATAGTCGTGTTCCTCAAATGCGTAAACTATAGTCGTGTTCCTCAAATGTGTAAAACATAGTCGTGTTCCTCAAATGTATAAAATATAGTCGAGTTCCTCAAATGTGTAAAAGATAGTCGTGTTCCTCAAATGCGTAAACCAGAGTCGTGTTCCTCAAATGTGTAAAACATAGTTGTGTTCTTCAAATGTGTAAAAGATAGTCGTGTTCCTCAAATGCGTAAACTATAGTCGTGTTCCTCAAATGTATAAAATATAGTCATGTTCCTCAAATGTGTAAAATATAGTCGTGTTCCTCAAATGCGTAAACCAGAGTCGTGTTCCTCAAATGTGTAAAACATAGTTGTGTTCTTCAAATGTGTAAAAGATAGTCGTGTTCCTCAAATGTGTAAACTATAGTCGTGTTCCTCAAATGTGTAAAAGATAGTCCTGTTCTTCAAATGCGTAAACTATAGTCGTGTTCCTCAAGTGTGTAAAAGATAGTCGTGTTCCTCAAATGCGTAATCTATAGTTGTGTTCCTCAAATGCGTAAACTATAGTCGTGTTCCGCAAATGCGTCAACTATAGTCGTGTTCCTCAAATGTGTAAAATATAGTCGTGTTCCTCATATGTGTAAACTATAGTCATGTTCCGCAAATGCGTAAACTATAGTCGTGTTCCTCAAATGTGTAAAAGATAGTCGTGTTCCTCAAATACGTAAACCAGAGTCGTGTTCCTCAAATGTGTAAAGTATAGTTGTGTTCTTCAAATGTGTAAAAGATAGTCGTGTTCCTCAAATGCGTAAACTATAGTCGTGTTCCTGAAATGTGTAAACTATAGTCGTGTTCCTCAAATGTGTAAAAGATAGTCGTGTTCCTCAAATGCGTAAACCAGAGTCGTGTTCCAAAAATGTGTAAAGCATAGTTATTTTCCTCAAAAGTGTAAAAGATAGTCGTGTTTCTCAAATGCGTAAACCAGAGTCGTGTTCCTCAAATGTGTAAACTATCATCGTGTTCCTCAAATGTGTAAAAGGTAGTCGTATTCCTCTAATGCGTAAACTATAGTCGTGTTCCTCAAATGGGTAAACCATAGTGGTGTTCCTCAAATGCGTAAACTATAGTCGTGTTCCTCAAATGCGTAAACTATAGTCGAGTTCCTCAAATGCGTAAACCATAGTCGTGTTCCTCAAATGTGTAAAAGATAGTCGTGTTCTTCAAATGCGTAAACCATAGTCGTGTTCCTCAAATGCGTAAACTATAGTCGTGTTCCTGAAATGTGTAAACTATAGTCGCGTTCCTCAAATGTGTAAACCATAGTCGTGTTCCTCAAATGCGTAAGTTATAGTCGAGTTCCTCAAATGCGTAAACCATAGTCGTGTTCCTCAAATGTGTAAAAGATAGTCGTGTTCTTCAAATGCGTAAACTATATTCGTGTTCCTCAAATGCGTAAACTATAGTCGTGTTCCTCAAATGTGTAAACTATAGTCGTGTTCCTCAAATGTGTAAACCATAGTCGTGTTCCTCAAATGCGTAAGTTATAGTCGAGTTCCTCAAATGCGTAAACCATAGTTGTGTTCCTCAAATGTGTAAAAGATAGTCGTGTTCCTCAAATGCGTAAACTATAGTCGTGTTCCTGAAATGTGTAAACTATAGTCGTGTTCCTCAAATGTGTAAAAGATAGTCGTGTTCCTCAAATGCGTAAACCAGAGTCGTGTTCCAAAAATGTGTAAAGCATAGTTATGTTCCTCAAAAGTGTAAAAGATAGTCGTGTTTCTCAAATGCGTAAACTATAGTCGTGTTCCTCAAATGTGTAAACTATCATCGTGTTCCTCAAATGTGTAAAAGGTAGTCGTATTCCTCTAATGCGTAAACTATAGTCGTGTTCCTCAAATGGGTAAACCATAGTGGTGTTCCTCAAATGCGTAAACTATAGTCGTGTTCCTCAAATGCGTAAACTATAGTCGTGTTCCTCAAATGCGTAAAAGGTAGTCGTATTCCTCTAATGCGTAAACTATAGTCGTGTTCCTCAAATGGGTAAACCATAGTGGTGTTCCTCAAATGCGTAAACTATAGTCGTGTTCCTCAAATGCGTAAACTATAGTCGAGTTCCTCAAATGCGTAAACTATAGTCGTGTTCCTCAAATGTGTAAAAGGTAGTCGTATTCCTCTAATGCGTAAACTATAGTCGTGTTCCTCAAATGGGTAAACCATAGTGGTGTTCCTCAAATGCGTAAACTATTGTCGTGTTCCTCAAATGCGTAAACTATAGTCGAGTTCCTCAAATGCGTAAACCATAGTCGTGTTCCTCAAATGCGTAAACTATAGTCGAGTTCCTCAAATGCGTAAACTATAGTCGTGTTCCTCAAATGTGTAAAAGATAGTCGTGTTCCTCAAATGCGTAAACTATAGTCGTGTTCCTCAAATGTGTAAAAGATAGTCGTGTTCCTCAAATGTGTAAAATATAGTCGTGTTCCTCAAATGCGTAAACTATAGTCGTGTTCCTCAAATGTGTAAAAGATAGTCGTGTTCCTCAAATGCGTAAACTATAGTCGTGTTCCTCAAATGTGTAAAAGATAGTCGTGTTCCTCAAATGCGTAAACTATAGTCGTGTTCCTCAAATGCGTAAACTATAGTCGAGTTCCTCAAATGCGTAAACTATAGTCATGTTCCTCAAATGTGTAAAAGATAGTCGTGTTCTTCAAATGCGTAAAATATAGTCGTGTTCCTCAAATGTGTAAAAGATAGTCGTGTTCCTCATATGCGTAAGCTATAGTCGTGTTCTTCAAATGTGTAAACCATAGTGGTGTTCCTCAAATGCGTAAACTATAGTCGTGTTCCTCAAATGTGTAAAAGGTAGTCGTATTCCTCTAATGCGTAAACTATAGTCGTGTTCCTCAAATGGGTAAACCATAGTGGTGTTCCTCAAATGCGTAAACTATAGTCGTGTTCCTCAAATGCGTAAACTATAGTCGAGTTCCTCAAATGCGTAAACCATAGTCGTGTTCCTCAAATGCGTAAACTATAGTCGTGTTCCTCAAATGCGTAAACTATAGTCGAGTTCCTCAAATGCGTAAACTATAGTCGAGTTCCTCAAATGTGTAAAAGATAGTCGTGTTCTTCAAATGCGTAAACCATAGTCGTGTTCCTCAAATGCGTAAACTATAGTCGAGTTCCTCAAATGCGTAAACTATAGTCGTGTTCCTCAAATGTGTAAAAGATAGTCGTGTTCTTCAAATGCGTAAAATATAGTCGTGTTCCTCAAATGTGTAAAAGATAGTCGTGTTCCTCATATGCGTAAGCTATAGTCGTGTTCTTCAAATGTGTAAACCATAGTGGTGTTCCTCAAATGCGTAAACTATAGTCGTGTTCCTCAAATGTGTAAAAGGTAGTCGTATTCCTCTAATGCGTAAACTATAGTCGTGTTCCTCAAATGGGTAAACCATAGTGGTGTTCCTCAAATGCGTAAACTATTGTCGTGTTCCTCAAATGCGTAAACTATAGTCGAGTTCCTCAAATGCGTAAACCATAGTCGTGTTCCTCAAATGCGTAAACTATAGTCGTGCTCCTCAAATGCGTAAACTATAGTCGAGTTCCTCAAATGCGTAAACTATAGTCGTGTTCCTCAAATGCGTAAACTATAGTCGAGTTCCTCAAATGCGTAAACTATAGTCGAGTTCCTCAAATGTGTAAAAGATAGTCGTGTTCTTCAAATGCGTAAAATATAGTCGTGTTCCTCAAATGTGTAAAAGATAGTCGTGTTCCTCATATGCGTAAGCTATAGTCGTGTTCTTCAAATGTGTAAACCATAGTCGTGTTCCTGAAATGCGTAAATTATAGTCGTGTTCCTCATATGCGTAAAATATAGTCGTGTTCCTCAAATGCGTAAGCTATAGTCGTGTTCCTCAAATGTGTAAAATATAGTCGTGTTCCTCAAATGCGTAAACTATTGACGTGTTCCTCAAATGTGTAAAAGATAGTCGTGTTCCTCAAATGTGTAAAAGATAGTCGTGTTCCTCAAATGCGTTATTTATTTTTACATGTTTTATTGTTCGTCTTCGTTCTGTGTCTTATGCCTCCCAAATAAACAAACCCCACTGAAACTGAAGATTAAATTTTGTGCATATATATATATCATGCGATCTGTGAATTTGTATAGGTCCTAACAGTATTTTCGATAGTGTCATTTTTACCAGAGAGCCAGCTTAAAAGTTTTGACATGTCGTTTTACACTTATTTTAATCGTTCCATTCGGTCTTAATGTGCTCAGATACTTCATAAATATTTTTTCTGATTGTCAGATGTAAAGAGTTGGAGGAACAGACCAAAAGTCTTAAAGATGAAAATACAGATCTTCAGGAAAGGTATTGATAATAAAGTAAAGCATGATGGAAGCCAAATAATTTAAATCAAAAGGGCCTAAGCATGATAGCGAAAATCGTCTAAGATTACCAATGCTCAAAAACTTGTACACTTTTTAATACATGACATTAATTAGATGCTTTATAAACCGAAATAAAAAAAAACATACTTTTTATTCTGCAAATCAAGGTTAGATCGATCCCAGGCTCCTCTTTCAGTACAGGTGAAAGAGTTACAGAAGAGAATACTTGTTACTCGATTTTTAGTTTTAGATGTATATTTTGTAGATCGTTTGTTGTCGTTTTGTCCTGTTTCTCTTGGTCATTGTGTTGTTTGTCCTTCTTCGATTTAAGGATTCTGATTATTTCTTTGGTATCTTCAAACTCTTCTTATATTAGATTCAATATGCAATATCACCCTTTGCAAGAATCATGATTTTAACACAAAATAGACAGTTGATAGGAGGAAGAGAAAAACGCCAAAGAACATTCTGAACAAATGTATTTATGTATTTATAATTTAAATCTCTACAAAAATTTTCAGTTTTCATAATGCTCAAATGTATTACAAATAATAGGAAACTATTGTTTTTTCTTTGTCTGAAATAATGTAGTTAACAAATAGTTCGTGAGATGAAATTAATATGATTTTAAGAAACGAAAAAATCAGTCAATAATCATTCTGGTTCATGTACATAACTACAATTAATACCTATAGAGGTACATATATCAGTGAACTTGACTTCAAGCAAACCATTAGAGGGTTATGAGCAATGTGTGTTTAACGCCATATTCAACCATACACAATGTACTGTTATACACATATTAGTGGTCAATGTAATTGCATCGAGGAAACCGATGTAACATAGAAAACTACCCACTTGCGGAGAGTCTATGATAAACTTTATCACATAATAGTATAAAGTGTACATGTCATCATTGGCGGGAACCTAACTTAAAACTCAAGTGAGGATAGAGACTGATAACATATTGTAATTGTAATACATACATAAGATAAATCCCATAGCAACAAAAAATGGGATGGTCAAGGTTCTTGAGAATATTTTGGTTTCTTCATTCATTATTGATATTAATTATTTGTTTTTAAATGTTAAGGTCGCTACGAGCTCAGATGGCTTTTCATTCAAAAACTAGACAGATGACAGAGTTACAGGAAAAGATAGATACTTTGAAAGCTGAAAAAGAATCGTTGATGCAAAAGTAGGTTTTAGACGATTATACGGTTACACCACAATTTCAAAACTTATGTAATATTTTATATTTTTGTATAAACCTGTTTTAAGAAATAAAGGATACCACAGATACAGATAGGTGTGCGTCATACCTTGACATTCACCGCGAAATTGACAGTGAGGGGCGGTTAAGAACGAAACTTTACAACAGAAGAGATGATTTCAATTTTCCAATTATGAACTTTCCATTTATATGTAGCAACATTCCAGCAGCACCTGCATATGGAGTATAAATCTCTCAGTTGATACAATATTCCAGAGCTTTTGGTGCCTATCATGAGTTCGTTTGTAGAGGGTTCCTGCTAACAAGGCAGCTACAGAACAAAGGGTTCATATTGATTAAGTTGAAGTATCACTTCGGAAGTGTTACGGTCGCCACCATGACCGTTATAGAATATCTGTGTCACAAATGACCAGGGATATCTTCCACTTGTCATAAAAAACCCTGTCCTTTCCTCATTCATAACTTATCACCAGATTTGTAATTAGATTAACACGACGGGTGCCACTAGTGGAGCAGGAACTGCAAACCCTCCCGGAACAACTGTGTTCACACCTGGTTTTTGGTGTGGTTTGTGTTACTCGATCTTTAGTTTTATGTGTATGTTTTCTAGATCGTTGTTTGTCCTTTTGTCCTTTTTCTATTGGCCATTGTGTTGTATGTCCTTCTTCTATTTACAGATTCAGATTACCCCTTTGGTATCTCCCAACTCTTAAGAAACAACCCAAGAGAAGAGACACATGTGGTCTAAATTACATATAATGCACTAGAATGCAGATTGTGGCTATATAGTTCAAGCATTTTCTATTCTGTTGATTATGAGTGTACCTGATGACGGTTATTACGTACCTGATGACGGTTATTACGTACCTGATGAAGGTTATTACGTACCTGATGACGGTTATTACGTACCTGATGACGGTTATTCTAGAAACGCATCGTGCACACTAAATTTGATATCTACGTTTTTTTTTAACATCAATAGGTCGATAACTCTGCTGGTGGACTATTAGTCTCCGAGGGTATTATCCACCCAGTAGTCAGTGTTTTGGCTCGGAGGGTATCATCAAACCAGAAGTCAGTGTTTCGGCACTGACATGGTTCATTATATATATCTATTAATGAAATTTACAGTTCCTAAATAAAGTTTTGTATTAATAAACGTAAGGGTCTGCCCCTTCAGGCACATATGACCTTGGCAGATTTTGTTGATCGATCCTGATTAGGTCCTTTGGTTTACTTGCTTCCAAAGACTTTTAAGTTATTTATCGCTCCAATCTTTTGATTATGAGCGTACCTGATGAAGGTGATTCTAAAGCGCATCGTTCGCACTAAATTGGATATCTACGTTTTTATTACTAATAATATAAACATGTATTGGCGGATATTAGTAAATTTTATCCCTTACCGCTGGCTCGGGATAAAATACTAATATCCGCCAATCCATGTTAAAGCTCAAAACACATTCTGGCTTCCATGATTTATCTCTTAAGCAAAGCAAATTGGAATCAAAATAATCTAAATCTAAAGGGCCTACAAATGATAGCCAAATTCGTCTAAGATTACCAATGCTCAAAAGCTTACTTGTACATGTTTAATAATTACATTAGTTAGATGCTTTATAGATCAAAATAAAAAAATTCTTCTTCAATTCAATGTCAAATCGACCCCAGGCGTCCCCTGCAGTACAGGTGAAAGAGCTACAGAAGAGAATTGACAGTATGTCAATTGAAAACGAATCGTTAATCAAAAGGTACGTCTTAAAACAATTTAATCGCAATAAAATGCTACTGTTACATGGTATGTAACACGATTATTTACTGCTTACCCTTCCGGAGGACCTCAGCTTATATTCACCCCCAGTTTTTAGTGCGGTTCGTGTTACCTGATCTTTAGTTTTATGTGTATGTTTTGTAGATCGTTTGTTGTTGTTTTGCCCTTTTTCTTTTGGCCATTTTGTTGTTTGTCCTCCTTCAATTTACGGCTTCTGATTACCCAAATATTTCTTATATAACATTCAATATGCAATACCACCCTTTGCAAGAAAGGTGTTTTTAACGCAAAATAGACGGTTGATAGTATTATCTCCCATTAATAGTACAATTACAATGGCTTTCCTCCCTTTATATTTGCATTTATTAATTTTTTTCATGTATGGAAGTCTTAGTTTTGAAACCTTTTTCAATTTTCAGATTGAAGGTATAAGAGAAATGCATCAAAGGCACAGAACAGTCTGCACAAATGTACTTATGTATTTATAATTTAAATCTTTACGGAAATTTTTCAATTTTCGATAATGCAAAATTGTATTACAAATAATAGGAAACTATTGTCTTTTTGTATGAATCGTGCTAGTGGAATCGATTTTACAGGAAAGTCAGCAGTCATGTATATGTGCGGTAGGGAATCGATTTTACATGAAAGTCAGCAGTCATGTATATGTGTGCTAGGGAATCGATTTTACAGGAAAGTCAGCAGTCATGTATATGTGCGCTAGGGAATCGATTTTACAGGAAAGTCAGCAGTCATGTATATGTGCGCTAGGGAATCGATTTTACAGGAAAGTCAGCAGTCATGTATATGTGCGCTAGGGAATCGATTTTACAGGAAAGTCAGCAGTCATGTATATGTGTGCTAGGGAATCGATTTTACAGGAAAGTCAGCAGTCATGTATATGTGCGCTAGGGAATCGATTTTACAGGAAAGTCAGCAGTCATGTATATGTGTGCTAGGGAATCGATTTTACAGGAAAGTCAGCAGTCGTGTATATGTGCGCTAGGGAATCGATTTTACAGGAAAGTCAGCAGTCATGTATATGTGTGCTAGGGAATCGATTTTACAGGAAAGTCAGCAGTCATGTATATGTGCGCTAGGGAATCGATTTTACAGGAAAGTCAGCAGTCATGTATATGTGCGCTAGGGAATCGATTTTACAGGAAAGTCAGCAGTCATGTATTTGTGTGCTAGGGAATCGATTTTACAGGAAAGTCAGCAGTCATGTATATGTGCGCTAGGGAATCGATTTTACAGGAAAGTCAGCAGTCATGTATATGTGTGCTAGGGAATCGATTTTACAGGAAAGTCAGCAGTCATGTATATGTGCGCTAGGGAATCGATTTTACAGGAAAGTCAGCAGTCATGTATATGTGCGCTAGGGAATCGATTTTACAGGAAAGTCAGCAGTCATGTATATGTGTGCTAGGGAATCGATTTTACAGGAAAGTCAGCAGTCATGTATATGTGCGCTAGGGAATCGATTTTACAGGAAAGTCAGCAGTCATGTATATGTGCGCTAGGGAATCGATTTTACAGGAAAGTCAGCAGTCATGTATATGTGTGCTAGGGAATCGATTTTACAGGAAAGTCAGCAGTCATGTATATGTGTGCTAGGGAATCGATTTTACAGGAAAGTCAGCAGTCATGTATATGTGTGCTAGGGAATCGATTTTACAGGAAAGTCAGCAGTCATATATATGTGTGCTAGGGAATCGATTTTACAGGAAAGTCAGCAGTCATGTATATGTGTGCTAGGGAATCGATTTTACAGGAAAGTCAGCAGTCATGTATATGTGTGCTAGGGAATCGATTTTACAGGAAAGTCAGCAGTCATGTATATGTGCGCTAGGGAATCGATTTTACAGGAAAGTCAGCAGTCATGTATATGTGTGCTAGTGGAATCGATTTTACAGGAAAGTCTGTAGTCATGTATATATATGTGCTAGGATAATCGATATTGCAGGAAAGTCAGCAGTCATGTATATGTGTGCTAGGGAATCGATTTTACAGGAAAGTCAGCAGTCATGTATATGTGTGCTAGGGAATCGATTTTACAGGAAAGTCAGCAGTTATGTATATGTGTGCTAGGGAATCGATTTTACAGGAAAGTCAGCAGTCATGTATATGTGTGCTAGGGAATCGATTTTACAGGAAAGTCAGCAGTCATGTATATGTGCGCTAGGGAATCGATTTTACAGGAAAGTCAGCAGTCATGTATATGTGTGCTAGTGGAATCGATTTTACAGGAAAGTCTGTAGTCATGTATATATATGTGCTAGGATAATCGATATTGCAGGAAAGTCAGCAGTCGTGTATATGTGTGCTAGTGGAATCGATTTTACAGGAAAGTCAGCAGTCATGTATATGTGTGCTAGGGAATCGAATTTGAAGGAAATTCTGTAGTCATATATATATGTGCTAGGACAATCGATTTTGCAGGAAAGTCAGCAGTCATGTATGTGTGTGCTAGGGAATCATTTTTTTCAGAACTGTCAGCAGTCATGTATATGTATGCTAGGAATCGATTTTTTGTTTTGAAAAGTCAGCATTCATGTAAATAGGTACTAGGGAATAGATGTTTCAGGAAAGTCAGCAGTCATATATATGTGTGCCATGGAATCAAATTATTCAGGAAAGTCATCAGTCATATATATGTGTGCTAGGGAATGGATTTTTTAGGAAGGTCAGCTGTCATGTATATGTGTGGTAGGACATCGATGTTTCATGAAAGTCCGCAGTCGTGTATATGCGTGTTAGGGAATCGGTTTTTCAGGAAGGTCAGCAGTCATGTATATGCATGCTAGAGATCGATTTTTCAGGAAAGTCCGCAGTCATGTATATGTGTGCTAGGGAATCGATTTTTCAAGAAAGTCCGCAGTCATGTATATGTGTGCTAGGGAATCGATTTTGTAGGAAAGTCATGAGTCATGTATATGTGTGGTAGGGAATCGATTTTGCAGGAAAGTCAGCAGTCATGTATATGTGTGCTAGAGAATCGATTTTGCAGAAAGGTTAGCAGTCATGTATATGTGTGCTAGTGGAATCGATTTTACAGGAAAGTCAGCAGTCATGTATATGTGTGCTAGGGAATCGAATTTGAAGGAAATTCTGTAGTCATATATATATGTGCTAGGACAATCGATTTTGCAGGAAAGTCAGCAGTCATGTATGTGTGTGCTAGGGAATCATTTTTTTCAGAACTGTCAGCAGTCATGTATATGTATGCTAGGAATCGATTTTTTGTTTAGAAAAGTCAGCATTCATGTAAATAGGTACTAGGGAATAGATGTTTCAGGAAAGTCAGCAGTCATATATATGTGTGCTATGGAATCAAATTATTCAGGAAAGTCATCAGTCATATATATGTGTGCTAGGGAATGGATTTTTTAGGAAGGTCAGCTGTCATGTATATGTGTGGTAGGGCATCGATGTTTCATGAAAGTCCGCAGTCGAGTATATGCGTGTTAGGGAATCGGTTTTTCAGGAAGGTCAGCAGTCATGTATATGCATGCTAGAGATCGATTTTTCAGGAAAGTCCGCAGTCATGTATATGTGTGCTAGGGAATCGATTTTTCAGGAAAGTCCGCAGTCATGTATATGTGTGCTAGGGAATCGATTTTGTAGGAAAGTCATGAGTCATGTATATGTGTGGTAGGGAATCGATTTTGCAGGAAAGTCAGCAGTCATGTATATGTGTGCTAGAGAATCGATTTTGCAGAAAGGTTAGCAGTCATGTATTTGTATGCCAGGGAATCGATTTTGCAGGAAATTGAGCGATCATACATATGTGTACTAGGGAATCGATTTTACTGTAGAGTCAGCAGTCGTGTATATGTGTGCTAGGGAATCGATTTTGTAGGAAAGTCATGAGTCATGTACATGTATGCTAGAGAATCGATTTTGCAGGAAAGTCAGCTGTCATATATATGTGTGCTAGAGAATCGATTTTACAGGAAAGTCAGCAGTCGTGTATATGTGTGCTAGAGAATCGATTTTACAGGAAAGTAAGCTGTAATATATGTGTGCTAGAGAATCGATTTTACAGGAAAGTCAGCAGTTATGTATATGTGTGCTAGAGAATCGATTTTACAGGAAAGTAAGCTGTCATATATATGTGTGCTAGAGAATCGATTTTACAGGAAAGTCAGCTGTCGTGTATATGTGTGCTAGAGAATCGATTTTACAGGAAAGTCAGCAGTTATGTATATGTGTGCTAGAGAATCGATTTTACAGGAAAGTCAACAGTCATATATATGTGTGCTAGAGAATCGATTTTACAGGAAAGTCAGCTGTCTGTATATGTGTGTTTGGGGAATCGACTTTGCCTCTGTTTTTTTTATATTTTCCGATGCATTGTAGCCGACGGTGTGGTATTTTTCCGTATTAATTTTCCTTGACCAGAACGACGATAACAATTGAACATATGTCATTGTAAAACAGGTTTTAATTTTTCAAACTGAAGATGTTTTGTGTTTACCACCTACGCAAACCATTACTCGATAATATGATTTATTTTTCGTTGATCGCTTAGCTTGATAGATATATGATCAAGTTATTTGCTTGGTGCAAACATAAAATAGATGATTTCTATAAGTGACTATGTTTTACTATATTGAAATCACTGCTAAAAACATCGATAGTCATACTATCATTAATATATTCTGCAAGGAAATATACGTCTTATCGCGTCATTGATAATATATTTATCCGCGACTGTCATAACTTCGTTCTTTTCAGAAAAAAAAAGATATAGGAGAGATTAAAACGATTCTTCAAATTGAAGGGGAACATGCTGACGTTTTTGTGACCAAATGTTCACAATTGTGTTCATTTATGTGTGTCAAAGATCCACAAATGGTTCTAGATTTCAACTTTAAAAGAGGAGACCCGTTTGACAAAGATAAGTTTTCTGCCTTTACCACATCCGGTGATATCGTTGATTATCTTGTATGGCCTGTGATGTACTTAAATGAAAACGGGCCTGTAATGAGAAAAGGTGTTGTACAAGAAAGGAAGAAATGATACTGTGTCATAGAATAAAATGGCGGTTGTTTGTTTAAAAAAGCTAGTTTTATTTAATACTATTTCCGTATCTTTTAATTTATTTTATGTCAAATATTATTAGGTTGTTATATTTGTTATACAAATGAGCATAACACCATACTTTTTTATTGATTTCATTGAAATACATACATATTTTTAAAATGGTGCTTGTTCGTTTTAAAAAGCACGTGTTTTATTTATTAACACCATTGCTATGTCTTTTAATATGTTTTTTTTTTTTTATTAAATCTTACTAAATATTTCATATGAATTATACCAATGAACATATAACATTAATACCTTTTTTTTCTTATTGATTTCATTGAAATACATATCAATTCTTAAAATGATGGTTGTTTTGTTTATTTTATTGGAGATTCTAGTATTTTTACGACAATTTCGAATTAATGTTTTATTAAAAAAATATATCGACGATTTGAAAACACTTGTTTAAGTGGTAATAGTGAAAAAGAGTTTCCGTAGTTTCCGTTTGCAAAACATAGGTCCTTAGCGCATAACACCACTTGATTGTTGACGCAGGTAGACGAAATGAGGCGACATGTTTAATGTGTGGTGGGAGCTGCGTCGTTGGTGGACAGGCTACTGCGGGTTGTAAGAGAGCAGAGTTGATGATGGACAGGCTACTGCTGGTTATAAGGGACCAGAGTTGATGGTGGACAGGCTACTGCTGGTTGTAAGGGACCAGAGTTGATGATGGACAGGCTACTGCAGGTTGTAAGAGAGCAGAGTTGATGATGGACAGGCTACTGCAGGTTGTAAGAGAGCAGAGTTGATGATGGACAGGCTACTGCTGGTTATAAGGGACCAGAGTTGATGGTGGACAGGCTACTGCTGGTTGTAAGGGACCAGAGTTGATGATGGACAGGCTACTGCTGGTTGTAAGGGACCAGAGTTGATGATGGACATGCTACTGCTGGTTGTAAGGGACCAGAGTTGATAATGGACAGGCTACTGCTGGTTGTAAGGGACCAGAGTTGATGATGGACAGGCTACTGCTGGTTGTAAGGGACCAGAGTTGATAATGGACAGGCTACTGCTGGTTGTAAGGGACCAGAGTTGATGGTGGACAGGCTACTGCTGGTTGTAAGGGACCAGAGTTGATAATGGACAGGCTACTGCTGGTTGTAAGGGACCAGAGTTGATGGTGGACAGGCTACTGCTGGTTGTAAGGGACCAGAGTTGATGATGGACAGGCTACTGCTGGTTGTAAGGGACCAGAGTTGATGGTGGGCAGGCTACTGCTGGTTGTAAGGGACCAGAGTTGATGATGGACAGGCTACTGCTGGTTGTAAGGGACCAGAGATGATGATGGACATGCTACTGCTGGTTGTAAGGGACAAGAGTTGATGATGGACAGGCTACTGCTGGTTGTAAGGGACCAGAGGTGATAATGGACAGGCTACTGTTGGTTGTAAGGGACCAGAGTTGATGGTGGACAGGCAAAATAATTTAGCAGATTATGTAAGCAATGCCAATAATAGATGCTCATGATGGCGTTAAAGAACAATAACTCACTCTCTAATAATAAATCATTTTTACTCTACGAAAACTGTTCTCCAAATAGTCACCTGATGGAGTCATTAAAGTGTATGTAGTAAATCATGACAGTGAGCGGTCATGTATATGTGTGTATTGGATGCATAGATATTGACTCTGTTTCCATGAGTTTCCGCTTAGATTTTGGAATTGTTCTATTGCCCATGTAATCTCTTTTCAGCTGTAAGCGACAGCATACTTTTCAATAGTGTTATTGATATCTTTCGAACATATTTTGAAATATAAGATGATACTATCCTCTAAGCATCTTAAGCAGGTAAAGTTAAACGTTACTAAATCGGGTATTTACTGAATTTCAAATCCAGTCAATTAACAACGGGCATGCAATATAGCCATGGAATCGGCCGAGACAGAGATCTTACATTGCTAATTTTACCCGTGAAGCAATTTGTGAGGAATTGAAATCCCAATGAGTTGCTAGCTCACTGTTTCCAATGCCAGACCTTTTGAAACGTATACAGCCGCATACAGGGTCATGCCAGGTGTTTAATATGTGTGGAGGATGACTGTACATTCGACATGTCAATTTGGTGTTCATATCAGTTTAACCCACCACATTTGTGTGTTTGTCCCAATCCTGGATTCCCAACGTTATATGTCATGGTCTTTACCACGTTTAATGGGTTGATATTGGTAGGATTGTTGACCATCACTGTTTCAACTTTCTTTTCACAACATAACCTAGATGGGCGGTTAAGAACGAAACCTTACGACAAAAGAGATGATTTCAACTTTCCCATTGTGAACTTTCCATTTATATGTAGCAGCATTCCAGCAGCATCTGCATATGGAGTATATATCTCTCAGTTGATACGATATTTTAGTGCTTGTGGTTCCTATCAGGATTTCCTTGATAGAGTGTTACTGCTAACAAGGAAGCTACTGAACCAAGGGTTCCTCTTGGTTAAGTTGAAGTCATCACTTCGAAAGTTTTGCGGTCACCATCATGACTTGGTTGACCGTTATGGAATATCTGTGTCACAGGTGACCACGGATATGTTCCACTTGTCGTAAACACTTCCCAGTCATTTCCCGATTCGTGACTTATCACCGGGGTTGTAACTAGATTAACAAGACGGGTGCCATTAGTGGAGCAGGAACTGCCTACCCTTCCGGAGCACATGAGTTCAACCCCGTGTTATTAGTGCGGTTCGTGTTACTCGATCTTTAGTTTTATGTGTATTTTTTTATAGACCATTTTTTGTCCTTTTGTCCTATTTATTTTGGTCATTGTGTTGTCTATTCTTCTTCGACATACGAATTCTGATTATCCCTTTGGTATCTTCAAACTCTTCTTTTAACTAAGGTTAACCCAGCCACTCTTTATTGAAGTGGATGTGGCCATGAAACTGAGTGGTCATGTATGTCATACATATGTGTTACGGGTATCAATTTTGCCTCTATACGATTTTGCTTGTATTGAATTTTGAAACTGTTCCTGCAATGTCTTATTTTTTGTTATTCATTTCATTTTTAAATATTTAATCATGATATTATTGTAATTCCAACTCGTATTTTTTGTTGTTGAAATATTTGATTATAATACAAATAGATTTTTGTTGTAAAAAAATAACGACAATATGTCATAAACAGTTTGATAATGCAATTGCTTTGTCTTTATCTGGTAAAATAGAAAAAAAGGCTTTTAATTCGTGAACTTTCGTTAAAATGTGCTTTCAATATAAACAAAAGTTTGACGTAATATGGAATATACATCTAACTTTGTATAATTGACCCCATTTAACAAGTAAATATCAAAAATGGTTTATCTATAGACCCCCTTTACTTAATAGTAGACTTCTTTATTTAACGAATTCAATTGCTTAGAACATTTCTATATATCCTAAGTACCTGTATTGTCTATGCAATATCCGGTTATAAGCTAGGTAACTACATGTTGTTAAGTGGTTTCGATCGTTTAACCAAATCATAAAGGAAACTAAATTATCGGTCCTGTACCAAATAACCTTCATTTCGTCATTTTATTTCTTCATGTAGAGGTTGTGTAACCCTTAATTATTACTCTCAATTCGTGCATTGTAAATTTTTTAGAGCATATTTTATTTTTCGTGTCAAGGTAAAAATCATCGTCGGAAACCCACGGCTTTTCGCTTCGTTCCTCACTCCATCACCCGTGGGTCGATTCGTACAAATTTCCTCGACCTCATGCATAATTCATGAGTCTATTTCATTGGTTTCTTGACCATCGTCTTCAGTTATTTAAACCAATCAGAACGCACCTATTATCACTTGTACGGTTTAATGTAAATACTGAAAAAAATAGCCTCCTTATTGATGAATACGTTTGGTGTAAAGGAATTAAAAGAGTTTCAGAAAGAAACAGTTGACAATTTACTTGATGGAAAGGACGTTTATCCATATTAGCCTCCAATTTTGAAGATTTCCATTTCCATAAGTGCTAATCTGATTGGATAATTATGTCTGATGAATATTCATGAAAACGATGAAATTTGTACGAATCGACCACGATTGATGGAGTGAGGAACGAAGCGTAATCAGCCGTGGGTTTCCGACGATGGGTAAAAATGTCAATTACGGTTTTTCTTAATTTCTCAGAACGTGCACAAGTTCGTGTATGAAATGTTTGATGTACATGCAGTAGAGGACCTGTTACTAGTATACATTCAAGATTATTTTTTTACGATTATTTTATTTTTCGTATCAAGGTAAATATGTCAGCTACCGTATTCCCTATAGATAGCTTCACAGTACGTGTGCACGTTCTTGTATAAAATACACAAGTTAGGTTTGATATACATACCGAAGGGGCAATAACAAATTAGCAACCCAGGGAAACTGGCAACATAGACGGAGAAAAACAATATTGAGACACAAAGAACAATCCTTAAATCATGTAATTATTATTAAAACTAAGGTTCTCCTCCCTCATACGTAGGTGATCGTAGTCAATTTCAGCTATCGCGTTTAGGCTATTTGGCTTTCTTGCTCACACAGACTTTACTTGGCTTTCCAAACTATTGACTCGGAGCATACACGAAGAAGGTTATTCCAAAAACGAGTCGTGCGCACTAAATTAGATGTCTACCTTTTGATTAATTTTTATTGTCGATATACTAATAATCCTATATACAAAATATTAGTGCTGTGTCTTAAAATAAAAACGTTTATGTGTGTGAGGCTTAAGAACTGGGATAAAGGCGAGGTTCACTGAGGCTTAAGAACTGGGATAAAGGTGAGGTTCACTGAGCCTTTCCCCAGTGTTGTGCCGAATACACATACACTTTTTATTTGAAGACACTGCATTAATATTGTGTTTATCCTGCAGAAAAATCACATTAAGCCATTGACGTTTATATTTTCAAATACATAATGCAATTATTATCCCTTAATTGCCACTTTTGATGTTTTCTGTCAACAGGAAGTGAAGTGGATTTAAAATTAGGTTCCCAAAACTCTAAATGTAACATATGGAAGTGATACCAGAAAAAGAAATAATTGGGTCAGTGACAGTATATATATATATAGCTGAAATGCTATCCAGTGATTTAACATTGATATGAGATAAAACAATCGTTTATTGGCAATATTAAATATAATGGCCTATTACACCTACATGTACGTGCCGTAAAAGGATTATAATTTATTAGTGTTTTACGACACTTTCAACAATATTTTAGATATAGTTTTATTGACGTAAATAAAAGGCATGTAGACCTATTAACAACCATCCGATTAGTATTACTATGGCGGATATAAAAAAAATATAATGTTCATAGTATTGTTTTCCAATCATTGATCTAGCAAGTTTTTGCTAAGCGTTGATTAATGGTAAACATTTAATAATTCATATAATTATACCTCACATAATAAAGAATCAATTCTATTGGTTAAAAGATAATCACATGACATAAAATAATCTGGATATTTTTGCTTCTAATCGCCGCCAACGGTGAATAACCTCAAGAATTACACACGTCCATTGCATAACCCTATTATTCAACGGTGAATAACCCTCGAAAATTACAACGTCTAGTGAATAACCCCAATGAAATAATACTTTAACAATTCAAATATTAAACAGTATATTTCAACTGTTTGTTCGGTATAATAAAACAGTTACGGCCCTCTGAATCGGTTAATATCCAAAATTGTCAATTCACCTCTTCCGAGGGCCGTAATTGTATAATATTGAAGGAAAGCAAATTCAGATTATTGAAGGTACTTCTGTGTAAATGAACAAGTGCAATGCCAAAATAAGTAGTCATATTGTAAATAAAATAGAAATGGAAACTGTTTTTCCTGCTTTAAATCGCTATCTTAAAGATATAAAAATGGATAAAATGCCTACAATGATACAACCAATAGTTGATTCCCCAATATAAGGTTGCTAAGATGAACATTCATACGTAGTTCAGCGACTTTTTTTTCACCCACTAACTTTAATAATGCTTAAAGCTAACTCAATCGTATCCTTGTATCCGGCTGTGTTTATTTGCAGAAAACCACGCAGAAAACTCATTAATTATACTTTTCTCCTGTATTTCTATTTGACAAATGAAGATAACAACAAGATGTGATAACACTAATTCATATAATTTCACAGCGTATAAAGTTCAAAATCATGCGTTGTCAATAAATTTAACATATTGCCATATTATTTTATTTGTAGAGTGTACTATCTTGTCAATCTGTGCAAATTAATACGTCATGTGCCAAAAAATGATTGCATTTACAATTTACTACGTACACAATGACACAATATGATTATGTAATTCACTACATATTTCTAACAAGGGGGAAACATTTTATTTTTTAAACAAATCTCCAAGGAGAAATTACAAATTACATGTCCACACATTTGAAAAAGTTTCGACAGAAATAATAACTCACCAATCAATAGAGGTGTAAATTGATTATGTAATTTCTTTAACTGAAATGGCAAAATAGTTTCAAAATATTTCGGATAGGGTTTGAGAGTGTTGTGGGACAACCTACCGTTATTGGGTCGTATGTGGTTCGTTGCAAGGGAAACAACAAAACAGTTTTGACCTTATACATTATATCACCATTTCCGTGTGGCGAGCAACACATAGTAGAAGTCAGTGTCGGCTTGTTCTTGCATGACTTATAGTTGGTGATGTCAGTATTTAGAGAGCGCTACACTCATTGCAAATTTTGGAACAGAGTAGACACATTGTAGCCGAGGCAAATAGCAAAATGTATTGTCCCTACCCTACCCGATGTTTTTTTTGCAGTAGCAGTCAATATATAGGACATTTCCCCCAGTTGTCCAGTTTCTCTCTCACTTCTATATACTTGTTTGTATATGCTGTATGTCTTGTTCTCATACTGGATATACATAACATATTTGCCACCAGACGTTTAGCAAAACAAAATCAAATAATTCAACATTTAACCACAACATAAATGTTTAATATGATCGCACCATTACCACACATGTATTAGTACTAAAGTACCGTGTGGGAAGAATCCGTAGAAATTTCCACCTGTCATGTGGTCCGTTAATTAGAAGTGACAAATATTTGATTAAAGGATCGTATTGAAGCTTGATATTTTACGCTTTAGCTGAAATGGTGTTGTTTCTGACATTTTTGAAAAAAACAATTTAATAGAAAGTCTCCAATACTTACATCAATGACTTTTAAGATAGAACGTAACCTTGGAAACAGTCAGTTGATAAAAACAAAGAAACAATACAAAAAAAAAAATATATATATCTGCACGTGTTTTTATTTCACTCATGTGCAATAGGGAATTCTAACAAGGCTGACATCAACTTTCATTTCTTACAACATGCGCCTTGACAAAATGTCCTGTAAAAATTGGAAATATATATCGTGATGTTCATGCAGAATTCATGATGCTAAGAATTGCATATTAAGTAAATTGAAAAGAAAAAAATACCACACTGTCGGAACAGCTTTAATATTAAGAGTACACGAACCTGAACAAATGTTCGAATAAAGAAAATGGTCAAACAAAAAGAACAAGATTTCCCACTCAATGTCAATAAACATATTACACACTGAACAATCTTTAAAACAAACTATACTTGTATAATATATAATGAAAGAAAGGGGCATGTGTCGCTGCATAGTCCATTCTTGATTACTCCGTCTCTAACGTTAATTCAGGGGCATGTGTCGCTGCATAGTCCATTCTTGATTACTCCGTCTCTAACGTTAATTCAGGGGCATGTGTCGCTGCATAGTCCATTCTTGATTACTCCGTCTCTAACGTTAATTCAGAGGCATGTCTCGCTGCATAGTCCATTCTTGATTACTCCGTCTCTAAAGTTAATTCATAACATTCAATAAAAGCAACATGTTAGGTTCAGGAACATTTACTGGTTACTATGGCATCATCATTTCAATGTCAATTGAAAATAAAAATAATATTTAATCTTCAAAACACGTTCAATATAATGGCAAAAAGAGTAATTTCAGGGAAAACTACGTTGTCAATTTTCAACCTCATCTGGCATATTAATTAGAGAACTAAGTAAAAAACGAATGTTCAGCTACCATGTAGCATAACGATTTCAATCAAAGAAACACAGCAGTGTGAACCTTTTGATTGGATCTATGCAACCATCCTAACACAGGAGAGGAATCAATTAAATACATGTATAGGTAAATGTCTATGATGAAAGTCTATTAAAGCCTAATATCAAGGTATTTGACACCTGAGATAATTGGTGCCAATAATGATTTTATGGACGTGTAATATATCAGAGAAATTAATTCGAATTAATTGTTCGGTATTGGGCAATATCAAATAATGTGTTTGTGGTATCGATTTTGTCTCTTTCTACGATTTTGATATTGTATTTTGTGACTGTTCCGACAGTGTGGTACTATTTTGGGACTGTTCCGACAGTGTGGTACTATTTTGTGACTGTTCCGACAGTGTGGTACTATTTTGGGACTGTTCCGAAAGTGTGGTACTATTTTGGGACTGTTCCGACAGTGTGGTACTATTTTGGGACTGTTCCGACAATGTGATACTATTTTGGGACTGTTCCGACAGTGTGGTACTATTTTGGGACTGTTCCGACAGTGTGGTACTATTTTGGGACTGTTCCGACAGTGTGGTACTATTTTGGGACTATTCCGACAGTGTGATACTATTTTGTTTTCTTTTTATTAATAAAGCTAAAGTTTTCCTCCCTCATGTATAGGTGGCCTTAGCCGATTTTGGTTATCTTGCTTATGACCTATGGTTTTATTGCTCCTAAAATCTTCTACGTTGTTTGGCATTCCAATCTTTTGATTATGAGCGTACATGATGAAGGTTATTCAAGAAACGCGTCATGCGCAATAATTTTGATATCTACGTTTTAGTAAAGATAGCATGTCGTAAGAAAAAATAATTGAAAGTTAAGCGAATCTATATTTTCGAAGAATCGATATGTCCGTTTAAATCGCTAGCCAACAATACATTTTAATCAAAGACATTGTTTTTAACAGGGGATCAAGTCAAATCATTGTGTATTTTTATCCTTATCTCGTTTGCATGCCGAACTTTCATCATTAACAAATCTAATATTCAAAGAGGATTGGTAATTATTTATCTTTATCTACCTGTTATGGCTGACTGACCTGCTTACTTGATCGAATATAAATCCAATGAAGCGTGGTTTATTAACAACAATCAAAGCAATTAGATATATACCTTGATTTACCAGGACTAAGTTGTGTTTAAACTGTGATAACATTCTGGATGGGATGGAGGTATCATTGCAATGCTTCAGAGCCGTTATTGTATGTGGAATTTTTGGAGGTAGGACATTGTAATATTTTTTTTTTTTCCAAAGTCATTGAAAGTAAGAGAATGGAAAATAATTATGATTTAATTAATTAATAATAATAATAATAATAATAGTACATAATAATTATTAAAAACATAATAGTATAATGATTAATTAAATTGTAAAGTGTGGTATTTCTTTACTTCATCATACATGCAATTACAAAACAACAAAATACCATTTCGTCAGAATAACAAAACAACCAAAAAAACCCCGAAACTTGGCGGCTGGGCTGTCTTATAAGAAACAGGAACTACCTACCCTTTGCGAGCACCTGTGTTCACCCCCGGTTTTTGGTTTTTGGTTTTTGGTTTCTGTGTTGTGTGTTTTTGTTTTGTTTTATCTTAATCCTGTGTCAATGTTGCCAGTATCTCTGGATTGTCCATTCTTGATTGTCCCTTCAGTTTTCTGTAACCTTCGTCCCATGCCTTGTGTACCCAATGTTGTCAGTATCTCTGGATTGTCCATTCTTGATTGTCCCTTCAGTTTTCTGTAACCTTCGTCCCATGCCTTGTGTACCCAATGTTGTCAGTATCTCTGGATTGTCCATTCTTGATTGTCCCTTCAGTTTTCTGTAACCTTCGTCCCATGCCTTGTGTACCCAATGTTGTCAGTATCTCTGGATTGTCCATTCTTGATTGTCCCTTCAGTTTTCTGTAACCTTCGTCCCATGCCTTGTGTACCCAATGTTGTCAGTATCTCTGGATTGTCCATTCTTGATTGTCCCTTCAGTTTTCTGTAACCTTCGTCCCATGCCTTGTGTACCCAATGTTGTCAGTATCTCTGGATTGTCCATTCTTGATTGTCCCTTCAGTTTTCTGTAACCTTCGTCCCATGCCTTGTGTACCCAATGTTGTCAGTATCTCTGGATTGTCCATTCTTGATTGTCCCTTCAGTTTTCTGTAACCTTCGTCCCATGCCTTGTGTACCCAATGTTGTCAGTATCTCTGGATTGTCCATTCTTGATTGTCCCTTCAGTTTTCTGTAACCTTCGTCCCATGCCTTGTGTACCCAATGTTGTCAGTATTTCTGGATTGTCCATTCTTGATTGTCCCTTCAGTTTTCTGTAAACTTCGTCCCATGCCTTGTGCACCCAATGTTGTCAGTATCTCTGGATTGTCCATTCTTGATTGTCCCTTCAGTTTTCTGTAACCTTCGTCCCATGCCTTGTGTACCCAATGTTGTCAGTATCTCTGGATTGTCCATTCTTGATTGTCCCTTCAGTTTTCTGTAACCTTCGTCCCATGCCTTGTGTACCCAATGTTGTCAGTATTTCTGGATTGTCCATTCTTGATTGTCCCTTCAGTTTTCTGTAACCTTCGTCCCATGCCTTGTGTACCCAATGTTGTCAGTATTTCTGGATTGTCCATTCTTGATTGTCCCTTCAGTTTTCTGTAACCTTCGTCCCATGCCTTGTGTACCCAATGTTGTCAGTATTTCTGGATTGTCCATTCTTGATTGTCCATTCAGTTTTCTGTAACCTTCGTCCCATGCCTTGTGTACCCAATGTTGTCAGTATCTCTGGATTGTCCATTCTTGATTGTCCCTTCAGTTTTCTGTAACCTTCGTCCCATGCCTTGTGTACCCAATGTTGTCAGTATTTCTGGATTGTCCATTCTTGATTGTCCCTTCAGTTTTCTGTAACCTTCGTCCCATGCCTTGTGTACCCAATGTTGTCAGTATTTCTGGATTGTCCATTCTTGATTGTCCCTTCAGTTTTCTGTAACCTTCGTCCCATGCCTTGTGTACCCAATGTTGTCAGTATCTCTGGATTGTCCATTCTTGATTGTCCCTTCAGTTTTCTGTAACCTTCGTCCCATGCCTTGTGTACCCAATGTTGTCAGTATTTCTGGATTGTCCATTCTTGATTGTCCCTTCAGTTTTCTGTAACCTTCGTCCCATGCCTTGTGTACCCAATGTTGTCAGTATTTCTGGATTGTCCATTCTTGATTGTCCCTTCAGTTTTCTGTAACCTTCGTCCCATGTCTTGTGTACCCAATGTTGTCAGTATCTCTGGATTGTCCATTCTTGATTGTCCCTTCAGTTTTCTGTAACCTTCGTCCCATGCCTTGTGTACCCAATGTTGTCAGTATTTCTGGATTGTCCATTCTTGATTGTCCCTTCAGTTTTCTGTAACCTTCGTCCCATGTCTTGTGTACCCAATGTTGTCAGTATCTCTGGATTGTCCATTCTTGATTGTCCATTCAGTTTTCTGTAACCTTCGTCCCATGCCTTGTGTACCCAATGTTGTCAGTATCTCTGGATTGTCCATTCTTGATTGTCCCTTCAGTTTTCTGTAACCTTCGTCCCATGCCTTGTGTACCCAATGTTGTCAGTATCTCTGGATTGTCCATTCTTGATTGTCCCTTCAGTTTTCTGTAACCTTCGTCCCATGCCTTGTGTACCCAATGTTGTCAGTATCTCTGGATTGTCCATTCTTGATTGTCCCTTCAGTTTTCTGTAACCTTCGTCCCATGCCTTGTGTACCCAATGTTGTCAGTATCTCTGGATTGTCCATTCTTGATTGTCCCTTCAGTTTTCTGTAACCTTCGTCCCATGCCTTGTGTACCCAATGTTGTCAGTATTTCTGGATTGTCCATTTTTGATTGTCCCTTCAGTTTTCTGTAACCTTCGTCCCATGCCTTGTGTACCCAATGTTGTCAGTATTTCTGGATTGTCCATTCCTAATTGTCCCTTCAGTTTTCTGTAACCTTCGTCCCATGCCTTGTGTACCCAATGTTGTCAGTATTTCTGGATTGTCCATTCTTGATTGTCCCTTCAGTTTTCTGTAACCTTCGTCCCATGCCTTGTGTACCCAATGTTGTCAGTATCTCTGGATTGTCCATTCTTGATTGTCCCTTCAGTTTTCTGTAACCTTCGTCCCATGCCTTGTGTACCCAATGTTGTCAGTATCTCTGGATTGTCCATTCTTGATTGTCCCTTCAGTTTTCTGTAACCTTCGTCCCATGCCTTGTGTACCCAATGTTGTCAGTATTTCTGGATTGTCCATTCTTGATTGTCCCTTCAGTTTTCTGTAACCTTCGTCCCATGCCTTGTGTACCCAATGTTGTCAGTATTTCTCGATTGTCCATTTTTGATTGTCCCTTCAGTTTTCTGTAACCTTCGTCCCATGCCTTGTGTACCCAATGTTGTCAGTATTTCTGGATTGTCCATTCTTGATTATCCCTTCAGTTTTCTGTAACCTTCGTCCCATGCCTTGTGTACCCAATGTTGTCAGTATTTCTGGATTGTCCATTCTTGATTGTCCCTTCAGTTTTCTGTAACCTTCGTCCCATGCCTTGTGTACCCAATGTTGTCAGTATCTCTGGATTGTCCATTCTTGATTGTCCCTTCAGTTTTCTGTAACCTTCGTCCCATGCCTTGTGTACCCAATGTTGTCAGTATTTCTGGATTGTCCATTCTTGATTGTCCCTTCAGTTTTCTGTAACCTTCGGCCCATGCCTTGTGTACCCAATATTGTCAGTGTTTCTGGATTGTCCATTCTTGATTGTCCCTTCAGTTTTCTGTAACCTTCGTCCCATGCCTTGTGTACCCAATGTTGTCAGTATCTCTGGATTGTCCATTCTTGATTGTCCCTTCAGTTTTCTGTAACATTCGTCCCATGCCTTGTGTACCCAATGTTGTCAGTATTTCTGGATTGTCCATTCTTGATTGTCCCTTTAGTTTTCTGTAACCTTCGTCCCATGCCTTGTGTACCCAATGTTGTCAGTATCTCTGGATTGTCCATTCTTGATTGTCCCTTCAGTTTTCTGTAACCTTCGTCCCATGCCTTGTGTACTCAATGTTGTCAGTATCTCTGGATTGTCCATTCTTGATTGTCCCTTCAGTTTTCTGTAACCTTCGTCCCATGCCTTGTGTACCCAATGTTGTCAGTATCTCTGGATTGTCCATTCTTGATTGTCCCTTCAGTTTTCTGTAACCTTCGTCCCATGCCTTGTGTACCCAATGTTGTCAGTATCTCTGGATTGTCCATTCTTGATTGTCCCTTCAGTTTTCTGTAACCTTCGTCCCATGCCTTGTGTACCCAATGTTGTCAGTATCTCTGGATTGTCCATTCTTGATTGTCCCTTCAGTTTTCTGTAACCTTCGTCCCATGCCTTGTGTACCCAATGTTGTCAGTATCTCTGGATTGTCCATTCTTGATTGTCCCTTCAGTTTTCTGTAACCTTCGTCCCATGCCTTGTGTACCCAATGTTGTCAGTATCTCTGGATTGTCCATTCTTGATTGTCCCTTCAGTTTTCTGTAACCTTCGTCCCATGCCTTGTGTACCCAATGTTGTCAGTATCTCTGGATTGTCCATTCTTGATTGTCCCTTCAGTTTTCTGTAACCTTCGTCCCATGCCTTGTGCACCCAATGTTGTCAGTATCTTTGGATTGTCCATTCTTGATTGTCCCTTCAGTTTTCTGTAACCTTCGTCCCATGCCTTGTGTACCCAATGTTGTCAGTATCTCTGGATTGTCCATTCTTGATTGTCCCTTCAGTTTTCTGTAACCTTCGTCCCATGCCTTGTGTACCCAATGTTGTCAGTATCTCTGGATTGTCCATTCTTGATTGTCCCTTCAGTTTTCTGTAACCTTCGTCCCATGCCTTGTGTACCCAATGTTGTCAGTATCTCTGGATTGTCCATTCTTGATTGTCCCTTCAGTTTTCTGTAACCTTCGTCCCATGCCTTGTGTACCCAATGTTGTCAGTATCTCTGGATTGTCCATTCTTGATTGTCCCTTCAGTTTTCTGTAACCTTCGTCCCATGCCTTGTGTACCCAATGTTGTCAGTATCTCTGGATTGTCCATTCTTGATTGTCCCTTCAGTTTTCTGTAACCTTCGTCCCATGCCTTGTGTACCCAATGTTGTCAGTATCTCTGGATTGTCCATTCTTGATTGTCCCTTCAGTTTTCTGTAACCTTCGTCCCATGCCTTGTGTACCCAATGTTGTCAGTATCTCTGGATTATCCATTCTTGATTGTCCCTTCAGTTTTCTGTAACCTTCGTCCCATGCCTTGTGTACCCAATGTTGTCAGTATCTCTGGATTGTCCATTCTTGATTGTCCCTTCAGTTTTCTGTAACCTTCGTCCCATGCCTTGTGTACCCAATGTTGTCAGTATCTCTGGATTGTCCATTCTTGATTGTCCCTTCAGTTTTCTGTAACCTTCGTCCCATGCCTTGTGCACCCAATGTTGTCAGTATCTTTGGATTGTCCATTCTTGATTGTCCCTTCAGTTTTCTGTAACCTTCGTCCCATGCCTTGTGTACCCAATGTTGTCAGTATCTCTGGATTGTCCATTCTTGATTGTCCCTTCAGTTTTCTGTAACCTTCGTCCCATGCCTTGTGTACCCAATGTTGTCAGTATCTCTGGATTGTCCATTCTTGATTGTCCCTTCAGTTTTCTGTAACCTTAGTCCCATGCCTTGTGTACCCAATGTTGTCAGTATCTCTGGATTGTCCATTCTTGATTGTCCCTTCAGTTTTCTGTAACCTTCGTCCCATGCCTTGTGTACCCAATGTTGCCAGTATCTTTGGATTGTCCATTCTTGATTGTCCCTTCAGTTTTCTGTAACCTTCGTCCCATGCCTTGTGTACCCAATGTTGTCAGTATTTCTGGATTGTCCATTCCTGATTGTCCCTTCAGTTTTCTGTAACCTTCGTCCCATGCCTTGTGTACCCAATGTTGTCAGTATCTCTGGATTGTCCATTCTTGATTGTCCCTTCAGTTTTCTGTAACCTTCGTCCCATGCCTTGTGTACCCAATGTTGTCAGTATCTCTGGATTGTCCATTCTTGATTGTCCCTTCAGTTTTCTGTAACCTTCGTCCCATGCCTTGTGTACCCAATGTTGTCAGTATTTCTGGATTGTCCATTCCTGATTATCCCTTCAGTTTTCTGTAACCTTCGTCCCATGCCTTGTGTACCCAATGTTGTCAGTATTTCTGCATTGTCCATTCTTGATTGTCCCTTCAGTTTTCTGTAACCTTCGTCCCATGCCTTGTGTACCCAATGTTGTCAGTATTTCTGGATTGTCCATTCTTGATTGTCCCTTCAGTTTTCTGTAACCTTCGTCCCATGCCTTGTGTACCCAATGTTGTCAGTATCTCTGGATTGTCCATTCTTGATTGTCCCTTCAGTTTTCTGTAACCTTCGTCCCATGCCTTGTGTACCCAATGTTGTCAGTATCTCTGGATTGTCCATTCTTGATTGTCCCTTCAGTTTTCTGTAACCTTCGTCCCATGCCCTGTGTACCCAATGTTGTCAGTATCTCTGGATTGTCCATTCTTGATTGTCCCTTCAGTTTTCTGTAACCTTCGTCCCATTGCCTTGTGTACCCAATGTTGTCAGTATCTCTGGATTGTCCATTCTTGATTGTCCCTTCAGTTTTCTGTAATCTTCGTCCCATGCCTTGTGTACCCAATGTTGTCAGTATCTCTGGATTGTCCATTCTTGATTGTCCCTTCAGTTTTCTGTAACCTTCGTCCCATGCCTTGTGTACCCAATGTTGTCAGTATCTCTGGATTGTCCATTCTTGATTGTCCCTTCAGTTTTCTGTAACCTTCGTCCCATGTCTTGTGTACCCAATGTTGTCAGTATCTCTGGATTGTCCATTCTTGATTGTCCATTCAGTTTTCTGTAACCTTCGTCCCATGCCTTGTGTACCCAATGTTGTCAGTATCTCTGGATTGTCCATTCTTGATTGTCCCTTCAGTTTTCTGTAACCTTCGTCCCATGCCTTGTGTACCCAATGTTGTCAGTATCTCTGGATTGTCCATTCTTGATTGTCCCTTCAGTTTTCAGTAACCTTCGTCCCATGCCTTGTGTACCCAATGTTGTCAGTATCTCTGGATTGTCCATTCTTGATTGTCCCTTCAGTTTTCTGTAACCTTCGTCCCATGCCTTGTGTACCCAATGTTGTCAGTATTTCTGGATTGTCCATTCTTGATTGTCCCTTCACTTTTCTGTAACCTTCGTCCCATGCCTTGTGTACCCAATGTTGTCAGTATTTCTGGATTGTCCATTCTTGATTGTCCCTTCAGTTTTCTGTAACCTTCGTCCCATGCCTTGTGTACCCAATGTTGTCAATATCTCTGGATTGTCCATTCTTGATTGTCCCTTCAGTTTTCTGTAACCTTCGTCCCATGCCTTGTGTACCCAATGTTGTCAGTATTTCTGGATTGTCCATTCTTGATTGTCCCTTCAGTTTTCTGTAACCTTCGTCCCATGCCTTGTGTACCCAATGTTGTCAGTATTTCTGGATTGTCCATTCTTGATTGTCCCTTCAGTTTTCTGTAACCTTCGTCCCATGCCTTGTGTACCCAATGTTGTCAGTATCTCTGGATTGTCCATTCTTGATTGTCCCTTCAGTTTTCTGTAACCTTCGTCCCATGCCTTGTGTACCCAATGTTGTCAGTATCTCTGGATTGTCCATTCTTGATTGTCCCTTCAGTTTTCTGTAACCTTCGTCCCATGCCTTGTGTACCCAATGTTGTCAGTATTTCTGGATTGTCCATTCTTGATTGTCCCTTCAGTTTTCTGTAACCTTCGTCCCATGCCTTGTGTACCCAATGTTGTCAGTATCTCTGGATTGTCCATTCTTGATTGTCCCTTCAGTTTTCTGTAACCTTCGTCCCATGCCTTGTGTACCCAATGTTGTCAGTATCTCTGGATTGTCCATTCTTGATTGTCCCTTCAGTTTTCTGTAACCTTCGTCCCATGCCTTGTGTACCCAATGTTGTCAGTATCTCTGGATTGTCCATTCTTGATTGTCCCTTCAGTTTTCTGTAACCTTCGTCCCATGCCTTGTGCACCCAATGTTGTCAGTATCTTTGGATTGTCCATTCTTGATTGTCCCTTCAGTTTTCTGTAACCTTCGTCCCATGCCTTGTGTACCCAATGTTGTCAGTATCTCTGGATTGTCCATTCTTGATTGTCCCTTCAGTTTTCTGTAACCTTCGTCCCATGCCTTGTGTACCCAATGTTGTCAGTATCTCTGGATTGTCCATTCTTGATTGTCCCTTCAGTTTTCTGTAACCTTCGTCCCATGCCTTGTGTACCCAATGTTGTCAGTATCTCTGGATTGTCCATTCTTGATTGTCCCTTCAGTTTTCTGTAACCTTCGTCCCATGCCTTGTGTACCCAATGTTGCCAGTATCTTTGGATTGTCCATTCTTGATTGTCCCTTCAGTTTTCTGTAACCTTCGTCCCATGCCTTGTGTACCCAATGTTGTCAGTATTTCTGGATTGTCCATTCCTGATTGTCCCTTCAGTTTTCTGTAACCTTCGTCCCATGCCTTGTGTACCCAATGTTGTCAGTATCTCTGGATTGTCCATTCTTGATTGTCCCTTCAGTTTTCTGTAACCTTCGTCCCATGCCTTGTGTACCCAATGTTGCCAGTATCTCTGGATTGTCCATTCTTGATTGTCCCTTCAGTTTTCTGTAACCTTCGTCCCATGCCTTGTGTACCCAATGTTGTCAGTATCTCTGGATTGTCCATTCTTGATTGTCCCTTCAGTTTTCTGTAACCTTCGTCCCATGCCTTGTGTACCCAATGTTGTCAGTATCTCTGGATTGTCCATTCTTGATTGTCCCTTCAGTTTTCTGTAACCTTCGTCCCATGCCTTGTGTACCCAATGTTGTCAGTATCTCTGGATTGTCCATTCTTGATTGTCCCTTCAGTTTTCTGTAACCTTCGTCCCATGCCTTGTGTACCCAATGTTGTCAGTATTTCTGGATTGTCCATTCTTGATTGTCCCTTCAGTTTTCTGTAACCTTCGTCCCATGCCTTGTGTACCCAATGTTGTCAGTATCTCTGGATTGTCCATTCTTGATTGTCCCTTCAGTTTTCTGTAACCTTCGTCCCATGCCTTGTGTACCCAATGTTGTCAGTATCTCTGGATTGTCCATTCTTGATTGTCCCTTCAGTTTTCTGTAACCTTCGTCCCATGCCCTGTGTACCCAATGTTGTCAGTATCTCTGGATTGTCCATTCTTGATTGTCCCTTCAGTTTTCTGTAACCTTCGTCCCATTGCCTTGTGTACCCAATGTTGTCAGTATCTCTGGATTGTCCATTCTTGATTGTCCCTTCAGTTTTCTGTAATCTTCGTCCCATGCCTTGTGTACCCAATGTTGTCAGTATCTCTGGATTGTCCATTCTTGATTGTCCCTTCAGTTTTCTGTAACCTTCGTCCCATGCCTTGTGTACCCAATGTTGTCAGTATCTCTGGATTGTCCATTCTTGATTGTCCCTTCAGTTTTCTGTAACCTTCGTCCCATGTCTTGTGTACCCAATGTTGTCAGTATCTCTGGATTGTCCATTCTTGATTGTCCATTCAGTTTTCTGTAACCTTCGTCCCATGCCTTGTGTACCCAATGTTGTCAGTATCTCTGGATTGTCCATTCTTGATTGTCCCTTCAGTTTTCTGTAACCTTCGTCCCATGCCTTGTGTACCCAATGTTGTCAGTTTCTCTGGATTGTCCATTCTTGATTGTCCCTTCAGTTTTCAGTAACCTTCGTCCCATGCCTTGTGTACCCAATGTTGTCAGTATCTCTGGATTGTCCATTCTTGATTGTCCCTTCAGTTTTCTGTAACCTTCGTCCCATGCCTTGTGTACCCAATGTTGTCAGTATTTCTGGATTGTCCATTCTTGATTGTCCCTTCACTTTTCTGTAACCTTCGTCCCATGCCTTGTGTACCCAATGTTGTCAGTATTTCTGGATTGTCCATTCTTGATTGTCCCTTCAGTTTTCTGTAACCTTCGTCCCATGCCTTGTGTACCCAATGTTGTCAATATCTCTGGATTGTCCATTCTTGATTGTCCCTTCAGTTTTCTGTAACCTTCGTCCCATGCCTTGTGTACCCAATGTTGTCAGTATTTCTGGATTGTCCATTCTTGATTGTCCCTTCAGTTTTCTGTAACCTTCGTCCCATGCCTTGTGTACCCAATGTTGTCAGTATTTCTGGATTGTCCATTCTTGATTGTCCCTTCAGTTTTCTGTAACCTTCGTCCCATGCCTTGTGTACCCAATGTTGTCAGTATCTCTGGATTGTCCATTCTTGATTGTCCCTTCAGTTTTCTGTAACCTTCGTCCCATGCCTTGTGTACCCAATGTTGTCAGTATCTCTGGATTGTCCATTCTTGATTGTCCCTTCAGTTTTCTGTAACCTTCGTCCCATGCCTTGTGTACCCAATGTTGTCAGTATTTCTGGATTGTCCATTCTTGATTGTCCCTTCAGTTTTCTGTAACCTTCGTCCCATGCCTTGTGTACCCAATGTTGTCAGTATCTCTGGATTGTCCATTCTTGATTGTCCCTTCAGTTTTCTGTAACCTTCGTCCCATGCCTTGTGTACCCAATGTTGTCAGTATCTCTGGATTGTCCATTCTTGATTGTCCCTTCAGTTTTCTGTAACCTTCGTCCCATGCCTTGTGTACCCAATGTTGTCAGTATCTCTGGATTGTCCATTCTGATTGTCCCTTCAGTTTTCTGTAACCTTCGTCCCATGCCTTGTGTACCCAATGTTGTCAGTATCTCTGGATTGTCCATTCTTGATTGTCCCTTCAGTTTTCTGTAACCTTCGTCCCATGCCTTGTGTACCCAATGTTGTCAGTATCTCTGGATTGTCCATTCTTGACTGCCCCTTCAGTTTTCTGTAACCTTCGTCCCATGCCTTGTGTACCCAATGTTGTCAGTATCTCTGGATTGTCCATTCTTGATTGTCCCTTCAGTTTTCTGTAACCTTCGTCCCATGCCTTGTGTACCCAATGTTGTCAGTATCTCTGGATTGTCCATTCTTGATTGTCCCTTCAGTTTTCTGTAACCTTCGTCCCATGCCTTGTGTACCCAATGTTGTCAGTATCTCTGGATTGTCCATTCTTGATTGTCCCTTCAGTTTTCTGTAACCTTCGTCCCATGCCTTGTGTACCCAATGTTGCCAGTATCTCTGGATTGTCAATTCTTGATTGTCCCTTCAGTTTTCTGTAACCTTCGTCCCATGCCTTGTGTACCCAATGTTGTCAGTATTTCTGGATTGTCCATTCTTGATTGTCCCTTCAGTTTTCTGTAACCTTCGTCCCATGCCTTGTGTACCCAATGTTGTCAGTATCTCTGGATTGTCCATTCTTGATTGTCCCTTCAGTTTTCTGTAACCTTCGTCCCATGCCTTGTGTACCCAATGTTGTCAGTATTTCTGGATTGTCCATTCTTGATTGTCCCTTCAGTTTTCTGTAACCTTCGTCCCATGCCTTGTGTACCCAATGTTGTCAGTATCTCTGGATTGTCCATTCTTGATTGTCCCTTCAGTTTTCTGTAACCTTCGTCCCATGCCTTGTGTACCCAATGTTGTCAGTATTTCTGGATTGTCCATTCTTGATTGTCCCTTCAGTTTTCTGTAACCTTCGTCCCATGCCTTGTGTACCCAATGTTGTCAGTATCTCTGGATTGTCCATTCTTGATTGTCCCTTCAGTTTTCTGTATCCTTCGTCCCATGCCTTGTGTACCCAATGTTGTCAGTATCTCTGGATTGTCCATTCTTGATTGTCCCTTCAGTTTTCTGTAACCTTCGTCCCATGCCTTGTGTACCCAATGTTGTCAGTATCTCTGGATTGTCCATTCTTGATTGTCCCTTCAGTTTTCTGTAACCTTCGTCCCATGCCTTGTGTACCCAATGTTGTCAGTATCTCTGGATTGTCCATTCTTGATTGTCCCTTCAGTTTTCTGTAACCTTCGTCCCTTGCCTTGTGTACCCAATGTTGTCAGTATCTCTGGATTGTGCATTCTTGATTGTCCCTTCAGTTTTCTGTAACCTTCGTCCCATGCCTTGTGTACCCAATGTTGTCAGTATCTCTGGATTGTCCATTCTTGATTGTCCCTTCAGTTTTCTGTAACCTTCGTCCCATGCCTTGTGTACCCAATGTTGTCAGTATCTCTGGATTGTCCATTCTTGATTGTCCCTTCAGTTTTCTGTAACCTTCGTCCCATGCCTTGTGTACCCAATGTTGCCAGTATCTCTGGATTGTCCATTCTTGATTGTCCCTTCAGTTTTCTGTAACCTTCGTCCCATGCCTTGTGTACCCAAAGTTGCCAGTATCTCTGGATTGTCCATTCTTGATTGTCCCTTCAGTTTTCTGTAACCTTCGTCCCATGCCTTGTGTACCCAATGTTGTCAGTATCTCTGGATTGTCCATTCTTGATTGTCCCTTCAGTTTTCTGTAACCTTCGTCCCATGCCTTGTGTACCCAATGTTGTCAGTATTTCTGGATTGTCCATTCTTGATTGTCCCTTCAGTTTTCTGTAACCTTCGTCCCATGCCTTGTGTACCCAATGTTGTCAGTATCTCTGGATTGTCCATTCTTGATTGTCCCTTCAGTTTTCTCTAACCTTCGTCCCATGCCTTGTGTGTCCAATGTTGTCAGTATCTCTGGATTGTCCATTCTTGATTGTCCCGTCGATTTTCTCTAACGTTAATTGTATTACTTTCCATTTTAGATTAAACATTACTTATGTTGTTATAAGCTATTGTACTTAATCATTGCAGTAAAACATTTTGACTTTCTACAATGTCATCGTATTCTGATCACTAAACTATGACATCAAAGGTTTTTAAAAAATAATCTTATGTTTAAAAACGTTTTTCTGAAGATATCAACACCTTTTTGAAAAGTATTCTGTCAATTGTGTACTGATGACGGCAGATGGTATTGGCAATTATAATTTAGTTCAAAGTTGACTGTTGTTTTACTGCTATGTAATGCGATTGCCTCGTATACTATCTAATATTTAGATAATGGTTGAGACCATCTGTTCTCCTTATTATAATTAATATACATATGACACCTTCATTATCACGGAGATTACATACAGTATGGACAATTTTCAAGATTATAGCGTTCTTTATAATAAAACTGTTCGTCCGGTATTTTTCGGGTGGACATTTTATTCACATATGGAAATCAAAGTTAACTATTGTCTTGTATACTTTCTAACATTTATACAATCTTACAGCCATCGGATCACTTTAATAGAACTAATATTGTACATATGAAAACTTCTGTGTCACGAAGATTAAAATATTATACATAATATTCAAGATTATAGCGTTCTTTGTTAAAGCACTGTTCGCACTGTTGTGTGCTTGGGTTGGCAAATTAGTCACACGTCGAAAGCTGTAGCATGACCGCTTCATTGCAATAAGAAGGGATATTGGGGCCAATAAAACTATCTTAATGCCGCCACTCTTTACTGTACTCCCGGTACTAAGCCATGACGTCATGTATTTGTCTGTCAGGGTATCGATTTTGCCTCTTTCTACGTTTTTTCTATTGAATATTTGAAGTGTTCCGACAATGTGGTATTTTTTTTTCATTTTATTCATAATGCCTATGAAAAAGGTGAAGAAGCTAAAGTGGTAATTAAATGCATTACATGAAGGACAGAATAAAGACAAACAACGGGTGACAAAACGTTACACAGAAAACTAAAGATTGAGCAACATGAACCCCACTAAAAACCGAGAGTCAACTCATGTGCTCTGGAAGGGTAAACAGTTCCTTCTCCACTAATGGCACCCGTCGTCTTACTCGTGTCTTAAATCCGGTGACAAGGAAAGAAGGACGAGATTGTGACTACGACAAAAATAGCATATCCGTGGTAATCTATGACAGATATCCCTTATTGGTTTAGAAAGCTATGATGGCGGCAGTTACATTTTCGACGTGATGATGACTTCTACATGGCCATTCGGAACCCTGGGTTCAGTAGCTTCTTTATTAGCAGCTACCCATAAAACGTACGAAACTACCTTGATTATAAATACTGCATATAAATCTATCAAAATTTCCACTTTGTAGTAATTTCATTTAATATGATGCCCCACTGCATATAAACGTTTCTATTGGATCATGACTGTAGACAATTATTGGTGTGTTCAGTGACAACCCTTAATTTTTGCTGTACTGCCATATTATCTACCTTGACAACGGAGGTGTGACTATAGATTTTTCTCTCGATAACCACTATAACAAAATCAATGTATACTCACTGAATGACGACATAACACATGTCTGAACCGGAAGTCGTCTGCTGGTAAGCAAATTTGACGTTGGACAATTTTTCGTCACTTATAATTTGATATTTTTTTATCTTAGAGAGAAAAGCCAAATAACCCAAAAGTGCTTGGGAGCAATAAAATCAAAGGGCATAAATGGGATAGCCAAAATCAGCTAAGGTCACCTATGCTTGTGGGAAGAGAACCTTAGTTTTGATTAATAATTACATTATTAAGGAACTGTACATTTCAATTATATATATCTACAATGTACTGAACCAGGTCAGAGTTAAAACTTTGGTAGAGATCACGAATGGTATGTAGAGTTTGAAGATACCAAAGGGTTAATCAGAATCCGTAACACAATGGCGGAAAGAAAAAGTACAAAAGGGCAAACAACGTTCTACAAAACATACACATACAACTAAAGATCGAGTAACGCGAACCCCACTAAAAACCGGGGGTGAACTTAGATGCTCCGGAAGAGTAAGCAGTTCCTGCTCCACTAGTGACACCCATCGTGTTAATCTAGTAACAAACCCGGTGATATGTCATTAACGAGGAAAAGACCGGGAAGTGTTTACGACAAGTGGAAAATATCCGTGGTGATTTGTGGCACAGATATTCCATAGCGGTCAACCAAGTCATGGTGGCGACCATACAACTTTCGAAGTGATACCAGGTCAGAGTTAAAACTTTGGTAAAGATCACGAATGGTATCATTATTGCAGTTTATTATATGGTGGATATACTTTTAGTACAAAATAAAAAAATATATATCTATACTACACCTGTGAACAATTTACCTTGCGGAGCTAGGAAACCTTTAATGTTTACAAATATTTACAATGAACAAATATAAATAAGTGTTACGAGTAAGAATATCATTACTCAGAACTAAGTGTTACTATAATTACATAAGCAACAAAAGCATATTTTATCTCTCATATTCGATTTATGTACATATATACATGTGTGTGTGTGTGTGCTTTTTTTATTACACAGTAGACAATGAAAGGCATTATTCATACAACTCCTATCATAACATTTCCCATAATAACTAATAATAATAACTATTAATAAGTACTATATTATTTTCAAAAATTATATTAAATATGTGTTTTACCTCATCTAAGAAACGCTTAATTTTATGACACATGTAAAACAAAGGAATAAGGGACTCTATTGCATTTTTGCAACAATGTCATTGGCAATCTGATTTTCTAATTTTTTGTAATCTATATTCTGAGTAGACAATAATATGTAAACATTTCCATTGGAACTGGATAATGCTGTGTTTACATTTAATCTTGTTCAGTATATACCAAATTGATTTTCAGTTAAATTGCTTTTAAAAAAATGTATCTCATTTTAATTGACATTTTGAAGTGATTGATTTACCTATTACTTTCTTGATATTTTTCAGTTTAAGAACAATTATTTTATTATTGTGATTTCGAATATTCAAATCACAATCGGATTTTAAACCAAATGATTGTTTCATCTTTTCTTTATCATTTCTTTTCTGGTATTGATTAAACAATTTGTTTGCCCATTCCCATATCCAGTTATTTTTATTAACCAGTCTATTAAATATTCTGATTATCAACAAAGGTTTTATTGTTTTTGTCCCATATATCGTTTATTTTAAAAATAATACTTCTCAAAAATGATTGGGGAAAGAGGATTTCTATTAAATTTGATATCAGTGTTACCAAAAATGTTTTTTTTTTATATAAAATGTCACTTTAGACATGCCCCAAAAAAATTGGTACATGCATGTAGAGAGTCTTGATAATCTTTTGGAATGGATGGGATATCTAAACATTTAAAATTCTGTCTAATTCAGGCGATTTATATTGTATCATTGAAGAACTATTCTTCATAATTGTCAAGTTTTCCAAATCTTCCCTTTCGTCCCATGCCAATTGTTTTGTCAATATGTGTAGCCATTTCCTCTGCTACATTTTGATCCTACCCTTCTGGAGAAAATATATTTGAATACACATGTATCTGTTCATCTAGTATCTCGTCGATATCATATTTTAAATTGCCATCTAAACCCCTGATTCTTTGCCATAATTTAGTTTGCCCATTTTTTCTTTCTAGGTTAAAAATATATTTAGTGAATTATTCCCCCTTCTCGTACCAATCAACCTTTGCTCTAAGCATTGATACATCAGTTTTATTTTCATAATATGAGCGAACTTGGTTTCGTAGTCAGTTAACCCTTCTAACTGTTGCCTGGAGGGATCTGATCTGATCTTTAGAGTATCTAATTTATTTTCTATCAACTTTATCTTGTCGTCAGTAATAGTTACGTTTTTAGACGCTTCTGTGGTTATCGATTTATTCTAACTTGATGTCCTTCATTGGATATATAGGTAATACAATGATAAAACTCACGACATATTTTAATTCACACATGCGTATTGACGAACAAAATACAAATCCTTTGCGATATCATGTATTCATACAGGACCGTGGTGCATACAAACATAAAAATGCTGGGAATAAAATGTTTACGAAAATAATGTTACCCATGGTAAAACTGGATACAGACTATGGTTTTCGTGAAATATGTTTTAAATTTTAACCTTGGTTATGTCCCACCATTCCCTCAAATTTGGAGAAAAAAAAATATGAGTTTCAATATTCCCACCAATTTGCAAAGACATGTGAAAAGTAATCTGATTCAAAAATCGCTTGGGATACTATTTTCACGAAAATAATGTTACCCATGGTAAAACTGGATACAAACTAGGCTTCCATTGATTATTTCTTAAATTTCAAACCTGGCTATGTCCCACCATTCGCTCAAATTTGAAAAATCATTTCCAATATTCCAACCAATTTGTAACAATTTGTCGACAGTAACCAGATTTGATTGTATGTACATTCATTATCCAGGTGCCAGGTACGCTTAGCTTCCTAACTTTTATATGATGATCACTGAAAGGACAATGAATTATTGTAATGCCAAGGACATGACAGGGAAGTTTATCACTGACCAATATTAAGTATATACGTAATTTAAAATTAACTCTTCTAAACGTGTATTTTTTCAATGACGGATTTTTTCTCTCTTCAAATATCGGTTAGGTTATTTTTCGTCATAATAGTTTTCAGTTCTTTATATCACCATAATTGAGAGAAAGATAACGATCTCTTGGAGGAATGTAGCGGGTTATGCCTTATTATCATTTAGAAAAGCTTTCTAAGCAATAGTTTGCAACTTTTGTAATCTAAAATAGTGAATTCTATTTACATGTATTATCTGATGTATGTGTTTGAACATGACCCATGACATTTACTTCAAATAAAGAGATAAATAAAAAAAAGGAAAATAATTGACGCAATGTAATGTACAAACAATTGAATCAATACCAGTTATCGCCCTTGATTGATCAAAACATTCAGATCAAATAGATTTCATTCGACAACACATTAGAGTAATTATTATCAAGGTTCTACTCCCTCATGCATAGGTGACCTTAACCAATTTTTGGCTACCATGTTTAGGCCTTTTGCTTTCCATTGCGGTTCTACTCCCTCTGGCAAACATTTAGATGACCATAGCCGATTCTGACTATCATTTTTAGACCTTTTGTTGTCATAGCTCCCAATAATTATCCAATCGATTGACTTTGAACGTACCTGATAAAGGTTATCCTAGAAACGCGTCATGTGGACTTAAGTAGATATCAACGTTTGTATTTTTTTTATTCACATTAATTCATTTTCTACTTCTATTGAGGAATTGAATACCGTTTTTGAACGTTCTGATTGCTTTTCTACATATATGTTTATATAATATCCCTTACCGTTCAATGTTATTAATTATACAAGTAAACAGTTTAGTAGAACTAAATTAATTAAATCAACAAAAACATGGCGTTATGGTCAATATTGATTACTTCAGGGTGAAAAAGAAGCTAACAACAGATTAAATGATAGTATGATTTTATTTGTAAATGAACATATGTTTTCACTAGTAGGTTATTAGAAGAGTTTGAAGATATCAAAGGAGTAATCAGAGTCCGTAAATCGAAGAAGGACAGAAAACACAATGGCCAAAAGCAAAAGAACAAATAGGACAAACAGCGATCTACAAAACATTACACATAAAACTGATGATCGAGTAACGCGATCCCCACTAAAAACTGTGGGTAAACTCGTATGCTCCGGAGGGATAAGACGTTCCTGCTCCACTAGTGATTGTATGTCGAAATGCTCATGTCATTTCTGTCTGAACTATGCGCTGTCAAGTTTATTATTGTCGGCATGTTATTGTACATTGGCTGCTTACCCTTCAGGAACACTTGAGTTCACCCACGGTTTTAGTGGGGTTCGTGTTACTCGATCTTTAGTTATTTACTTCATATGTGATCAACTGTGACACATTTGAACTTTCGAAGATATGTCTTAGAACTTAACCACGAGGAACCCTTGTGTTAGTAGCGTCCTCGTTAGCAGCAATCCTCTATCTAGGAAATCCTAATAGGAACATCAAGCTGTGAAATACAGAGAGATAAATACTTCATATGCAAGATGTGATTTGAATGTTGCCATAAATGAAAGGAACATTCGCCACGAGAAAGGTGAAATCATCTGTTTTGTCGCAAAGTTGAGTTCTTAAACCATACCTATTTATCTTAACGTAAACATCATAGCAAACTAATAACAGATATTTCAGCATTGAAATCGATTAATGGGGGAAGGGGGGGTGTTAAGGGTTATATACTGTGAAATAACTTAAAGTCGTCCATCTCAATTTTCGTGGATTTCTCACAAACAACATAATCGTGGATTCTTAAATTCATGGAAATAATGGTATCATTGGTGGTATTGTGTAATTGAAAATAAATATATACTTCATTGGATTCATAAATTCGTCGTTTGGTTGTCCACGAAAATTGGTTCGCCACGAATAAAACTTTTTTCATAGTAATTGCAGATCGCAAAACTTTAGAAGTGAAAGTTATGCATTTGACCCTCGTGAGTGCTTTAATGGTTTGTGTGCTCGCCTATGTTATCGTGGAGCGTGAGCTCAATTACCGCTCGGATCAAACCATAGACTATATTTTTTATAGTTTGTACTTCACCGCTAGTACAAAAAAGACAACTCCATCATCTCATTGTTTACCTACACGATTGCTTGCTTGTAAACCTGTTCCCGTCATTGATTTTGCTGATGAGACATTGGTCACTGTCGTCAAAGAGTTCCGATCGGAAATGTTTAGTCAACATCCGGGATATTTTAAAGCGGTATTTTTAAAGAAGACACAGATAATTATCGTAAGTATTTATGAATATACTGTGTATATAATGTTTTGAATTATGATGCTTTATGATTGTTATTATTATCAATTTCATTTTTTGTCCAAATATCATTTAATTTTGCAGTGTAAAATTAGATTTTTCTATAAGTTATAAGGAATCCGGCATCAAAATCATTACAATCAACTGAAATATCGCTATATATTGCTTTGCATTTACGAATGAATTAAATGTTGCTAAGAACAAAAGTATTGATGAATGATTGATTTTACTTAGAAATATTATTTTGTTGAGGAAAAGTCAATTAGTAACTAGTTATACCCTTAAACTTGATGTCAACAGATATTTTTGAAATCCGGCTTGGTCAAAATGTAAACATGTATAGGAACCGGTTGTGTCATTTATTAAGAAACGGATTTGTCAGTATGTAAATACGACTGATCGTATTGTTATTGATCATTATATTGCAATTTAACAATAGTTATGATTAGTAAATATCTCAAAAGCGATAAATACTGATCCATAGTATGAATATTCGCCATGGCTGCTAATTTCAGCTACTTTGTACAATAAAAAAATCGTTATTTCTATGTTAAATTGCTACTTGTTTTTTTTAATGTTTTTTGTGGCACTGGCATCACGGTTGGTGCTCAATACGCTACACTCACTTTAAGTCGCTGTCCAGGCGCATCCATTGAGTAGTCGGAGATTCTTTTTATAACACAATATTTTAATTTTATACTCGTTGATAACGAAGTAAGTCACTCTGTGGAAATAACTTCGTGGATACGATATTTAAATTTCTTCACACTATAATGTTTACATTAACATTACGGATAAGCAAATTAACAAAGGCTGTAACATTGAACATTGAACATTCGTGTATATGTGTGTTATGATCATCGATCTTAGCGCTGTTTCTAGGACTGTTCGGTTATATTTTGTGCTATTTTTCATTACTATCAGGAAAGAAACCGTTCTCTGTCGATTGCTGTTTGTCAATTTTAGAAATCCCAGCTTCTTCGCTTCAGAGCAGGGCAATGCAAACTGGATGGATACCTGATGTTAAAACTGGTCCGTAATTTGCTTTCATTTCACAAGAAGAGTTTCAAGATATCAAAGGGGCAATCAGAATCCGTATATCGAAGAAGAACAGACAAATGTGCAATATTAAATACCAACTTTGTCTTGCAAGATGCTACATGTAACAATATCATATTAAATATTCAGCTACTCCGCTTTCCGCAATGAATAAAAATTTACCTTCTCAATTTGACTGCAAATTCGTTAGAAGTATTATTTCACACCATAATCTAATTTAATCACATCAAATTGATGCAACGTCTCTTGTAATATATTTATGAAACACCTTTGATCGTTTGACATCAATCAATATTTTAATCTGGATTATGCAAGGTATTGTTTTTCACTTAAAAAAAGTTAGTACATATAGGGACATTTTTGCATATTATCTTTGTTGCCGCTCTTCCTTTGAAAATACGGCTGTCGTGATCGTGATTGTATGGTAGTTGGATTTACAACTGCCTGTTCAGTCAGTTATTATCACCACTAAAGTTGTGAGCTTGAATCCCGCTGATGGCGAGGTGTACTCGATACTACATTATGTGAGTAAGTTTGTCAATGACTTGCCACAGGTCGGTGGTTTTCTCCGGGTACTTCGGTTTCCTACACCAATAAAATTGACCGCCACGATGTTACTGAAATATTGCTGAAATTGGCGTTAAGCTCCATAACCCTAACATCCCTAACCCCATATTAGAAGTATTGCCGTATCATTTATGGTCGTCGGTGTCAATGGTCGTGGTTTGGCAGACACTAACGTATTCGTTTACATGTGAATTCGTGGTTCCTGTAATATATGCTTTTCGTTTTGCCCTAAATTTGATGTGCGGATTAAACCAACGAAATCACACCAATATTAAAGAACATGGTTGATTTTTAATTGCTTTCTAACATAGAGTGATTAGTATTTAAGCCTCTGCCAAGATGAGGCAAGAACAAGTACCTAATCAAGTTATTGCAGATATTACAGCACTATATATCTACGATGGCTATCCTGCTTAGACCATTTTGTTTTGCTTGCTCACTAAGACTATTATTCCCCCGGGATATGATCCGCGCAGTGTTCAGTGTTTCGGCACTAACATGGTTTATTAGATATATTTATGCTTGCAATTTGAAGTCCCTAAATATAGCTATTGATTTAAACTTAAGCCAATCACCCTCCATCACAGACAACCTTAAATGACTTTGGCTATCCTGTGTAGACCATTATGATTTGCTTGCTCCCTAAGATTTTAAATTAATTGGCCGGCTTCAAATCTGTTGACTATCAGAGTGCCAAATGAAGATTATTCCGGAAACGCGTCGTGCGCACTAAATAGGATATCTATGTTTTTATTACTATTACCGGATCCATACCTCTGCTGGTGGATTATTAGACCCTGAGAGTGTCATCCTCTCATAAGTCAATGATGTAGTACTGACATGGTTTTTCAGATACATCAATGCTTGAAATTAACAGTTCCTAAATATCGCAGTTTATTATAAACGAAAACCAGTCTCCCTCGTGCATAGGTTATCTATCCTGTATAGATCATTATGTCTTCATTGCTTCAAGAGACCTTTAATTATTTGGTTTTATAAGTATATTTGAACGCGTTTTGATCATGATAGCTTCAAAGCAGAAAATAATTACTTGATTGACATTATCAGGCTTGTACTCATTTCTTGAATGATTGATTTTGAAATTGATCAAAGAATTTGCAATGAGATTCATCAAAAAAACTCAATGCACAGGCGCCATAGTGACATAATTACTAATTTGTTTATTATGATTTATTGATTTAGTTAGTTTGAATTAAATGTTTTACGAGGTGTTCTTTGAATTATCCATCACAACGAGTGTTCCCTCCTTTTTTGAAGAGCATATCCACAGCGAAGCGCTAAGACCACATAATAACCATTCTCCTCCAGGGAACATTGATGTGCTACTTAATGTGGAAACAATAAGAAGTATATATAGACAATATACTTATATTGTCGGCAAATATTAAATTCGTTTGTACGAACTTTAGATTCAGGAACAAAACCAACATATATCGATAATTTCTTTTCTGCATTTCCGGACAATGTACGTACATTGTGTTTAAATTCCAATATCGTGTATGAAAAAAAAACAATTAAATATACCCGCAATAAGGAAAAAACATAGGACTTTTCTGTTGAATTTATTTGTAGATAAAGCGCAATGCACCAGGAAACTTTATACCCAAGGTATACATATAAACAAAAGATTTATACGTGCACAGATTGTGGTATGAAGAAAGATAAACCACATTAAAAGAAAACAAAAACATATGTTAATATTCCAATGAGTAAGAGTTGTCATACTGCTATTTCATAGAAATAGATGTTTCTGGAATAATCTTCGCCAAGAACGTCAATCCAGACATCCTGTTATCAGCATGCAGTTATTACATTACTCAGACTATTATTAAAGCATCTTAAAATTGTACGAACCATGTGGTTCATGACATAATGACGGAAATTATACATCATTTGTTCTATCTAAATTAGCCGATTTATCCATTTTTATTTGAAAGTGGAAAAGTAAATATAGAAGTCAACTTGTCTTCCAGGGTGCATTGTCAATAGGTAGCCTTTGTTAGCAATGCTACGTGTTAACTTCATTATTGTCATTACGATGTGAGCTTTTACATAGTACGTGATGGCTCAAAAAATATATTAACGCTGGTTGATATTTTACATCAAATACACTGTCAAACTTAACATTATTGTTTCTCCATATAGCTGTTATATATAAATGGAAAGTTCACAATGGGAAAGTTGATATCATCTCTCTTGCTGTAAAGTTCTGTTGTGTCTATTATTCCTCGATCAATGAAAATAGATGCGATCAACATAATCACCAAACTTGGGATTATTTCGAGAAAGGATATAATGTTCATAGTGGAACACGAAATTAACTACGATACTATCTTTTTTATCGAGAAATCCCTGCTTGGCATATATTTACAAGTATCAGTATATTACGAAAACTCGATAACCACACCCTTCTATGGTGACATGTTCCCTCTTGATTCACAATTCAGATTCACAGTGACAGTTAAATCCTCCACGCATAGGGAGATTTCCGCTCTTTTAACTAACCTTTTATGTCATTTTATGTTAGGTTTTAACATTGATTTCTAACGTTTAAAAACAACACCAAAATTGAAGCATATCCGAAGAAGGGAACTCCCGATAATCATCGTGGACAGATCATTAAATTACTATTATCGAGTAGATTTCTTTCCTGGTGGACTATTTGTCTCAGAATTCATCCAATAGTAATTTTTGTCTAAGGTATATTTATGTTTGAAATTCATTTAAGAATTGAATGCATTCTTTTGAAGTTTCATTGGGGTATGAAAGCGTTGACCGAAGTACATCTTCAATGAAGCGCGGTAGCGCTTCATGTTGAAAATGTAGTTCCATCAACGCTTTCATTCCCCAATGAAACTTCAAACGAATGCATTCTATTCTTATAATTATATTTAAATCATACCAAAATTTAATATAGTTGCATTTTTCGCTGTGAATTTTATTTGTGTTAGATTATTTGCTGTTGGAAATTACTACGCAATTGATTGTTTACATCTGACGTCGTCATGGAGCCACGTGCAAGTTCGGATTTGAGTTTCATTGGGATGTGAAACATGTCTTTTATAATCATGTGACCACTTCATAACCAATCATATTGTAACATTTCAATGAAAATCAGAAGTAATGTAATTATAGTAATGTAATTTATTAAAGCTAAGGTCAATCTCCTTCGGGGATATGGAACACTAGCCGAGGTCAATCTCCCTGAGGGATATGCAACCCTAGTCGGTCCTGTTTATGTACTTTTGTTTACTTGCGGCTGTTGATTTTTAAATTATTTGACTAACCAATCATTTATCTACCAGCATACCTGATGAATGTTATTCCAAAAAAACACGTCGTGCGCACTAAATTAGAAATCTACTTTTTATTAAGTGATAATAACGACCTTATCGTATTTTCAATCGCAAAACGTGCAAACTAACGGGTACATGGTGCATAAACTTATACCAGTGTCGCTCAGGTGACATTGTATTATCAAGATGACATCAGTATTACAAGTAGTAGTGAGTGAGAGTGTGTTGTCTAACGCGAAGTGTGTAATTTTCAAATCTGACATGGTTTATTTGATATAACGCTTATGCAAAATTACAGTTCCTAAATCATGTAATTATCATTAAAACTAATATAAGGTTCTCATCCCTCAGTCATATGTGACCGTCGCCAAATTTGGTTATCTTGTTTAGGCCCTTTGGTTCTCTTGCTCCAAAAGACTTTTAAATGATTTGACTTTCAAATGTATTGGCTGACTTTGTGCGTACGTGATGAAGGTTATTCCAGCAGCGTCGTGATCACTCAATTTGATATCTATGCTTGTATTAGTATAGTGGTTCACATCGTTTAATTATCATATGCCAGATTAAGTAATTATTTGTTAATACATGCAATATAACATAGGAAACGAATAGGAGAGTAATATCTTGTTTTCAGATACTTAATTGTGATTAAATTATACATAGATATACTAAGGATCATTTATCGACTCATGTCAAATAGAGACAATTATAAAATTAAAATCTCAAATTTTATTTGAATACAAAACCATCATTAATAATATCTATATTTAGAAAGTTCGAGCTATTATTTATGGATTGTAAAGTCGGTGATTATTTCCTCCACTCTGTGATCAGTTTATAACACCTGTGGGTGGAGGTTGATAATCTGGAGAGAAAAAAAACTTGATAATAATTGTCAAACTGATATTTATCTTTATATATCATGTGACTTGTATTAATGAAAAAAGATAAAAACACATGTTAATATTATTAATTAATGTTTGCTTTAGATTATTTTTTTTATTTGGATTCAATGCAGAATGTACAATAGGTGTAAAATACAAAGTTCAAAAAAGGAGAGCAGTAAAATGCATTCATTAAAAATATTATAAGCCTTTGCCATGATGAGGCAAGACCAAGTACATGATGAAGTTATTCCATAAGCGGAAACTATATTATATATCTACGATGGCTATCCTGCTTAGACTATTATGGGTGGCTTGTTCCCCAAGACTGTTAGTCCCTCGACCATCTTCCGCGCAGTAGTCAATGCTTCGCCACGGCCATTGTCTATGATATATTTATATGCTTGCACTTTACAGTTCCTACATGTGGCAATTAAAATCAAAATTAAGGCCAATAACTTTACAGCATAGACAACCTCAACTGATTTTGGCAATACTATTTAGACCTCTACAGCACAGACAAGCTTAATTGACTTTGGCAATATTATTTAGACCCCTGCAGCATAGACAAGCTTAACTGACGTTGGTAATACTATGTAGACCCCTGCAGCATAGACAAGCTTAATTGACTTTGGCAATACTATTTAGACCCTAATGACTTATTTACTCCTTAACACTATTAAATTAATTGGCTGGCTTTCTAATCTTTAGCGTACCTGATTAAAACCAACATATATCGATCATTTCTTTTATGTTTCGAGGTGAGTGCAACAAAATTTTGTATTTCCGGACAATGTACGTACATTGTGTTTATATTGCAATGTCGTGTATCAAAAAAAGCCTTTTAAATATAGCCGCAAACGTGAAAAGAAACCAATGGATTTTTTGTGTTAAATTTATTAGTACATAAAACTCAATACACCAACAAACTTTCTACCCAAAGTAGACGTGTAAAGCAAAGGTTTATACCTACACTTTAAATGCACAGATGGTAGAATGCATAAAGATAAATCAAGTAAAAGAATTAACAAAGACATATGTTAATATTTTAATGAGTAAGAGTTGTCATACTGCTATCTCATTTGCATTAAATTAAACCATAATCTATAAATAAAAATGTAGATATCAAATTTAGTGCTCACGACGCGTTTCTGGAATAACCTTCATCATGGTCGCTGATTCAGACATCATGGTATCATCATACAGGTATTACGTTACATAAACTATTAAACATCTTAGAATGACACGAAACATGTGGTTCATGACATAATGACGGAAATTATATATCATTTGTTCTATCTAAATTAGCTAATTCATCCATTCTTATTTGAAAGTGGAAAAGTAAATATCGAAATCAACTTGTCATCCAACGTAGCCATTGCTAACAATTCTAAGCTTAAGCTTCATTATTGTCATTAAGAAGTGAAATTGTACATAGTACGTGGTGCCTCACAGAGTATATTGTTGATTAACATTTTACATGAAATGCATGCTGTCAAACGTAATATTATTGTTTCTCCATATAGCTGCTGGAATGTTGCTATATATAAATGGAAAGTTCACAATGGGAAAATTGAGATCATCTCTCTTGTCGTACAGTTCTGTTTATTATTACTAGTTCAATGAAAATAAATGCGATCAACATAGTCACAAGACTTTGAATTATTTAGAGAAAGGGCATAATCGGGTAGATTTCTTTGCTGGTGAACTATTAGTCCCAAAGGTCATCCGATAGTAATTTTTTCGACAGTTACACGATCTTATAATATATATTTATGTTTGAAATTCATAGTAATGTAATTTATTAAAACTAAGGTCAATCTCCCTGAGGAATATGGAACACTAGCCGAGGTCAATCTCCCTCAGGGACATGGAACACTAGCCGGTCCTGTTTATGTTCCTTTGTTTACTTGCGCTCAAAGACTTTTAAATTAATTGACTATCCAATCATTTATCTATGAACGTACCTGATGAAGGTTATTCCAAAAACGAACCATGCGCACTAAAGTAGATATCTATATTTTATTAGGTGATGATTACAACCCTATCGCATTTTCAATCGTAAAACGTGCACACTAACGGGTACATGGTACATATACTGTTACATTTGTCGTTTAGGTGACATTGTATTATCAAGAGGACGTCAGTCGTACAAGTAGTAGTGAGTGAGAGTGCGTTGTCTAAAGTCAAGTTTGTAATTCAGCTCTGACATGGTTAATGGATATATTTGTTATAAACAAATTCGAGTTTCTAAATCATGTAATTTTATTAAAAGTAAGGTTCTCCTCCCTTGGACATAGGTGACCTTAGCCAAATTTGGCTATCCCTTATAGGCCCTTTGGTGCTCATGCTCCAAAAGACTTTTAGCGTTGTGCGCATCTGATGAAGTTTATTCCAGCAACGTGTCGTGATCACTAAATTTGATATTGGCATAGTGGTTGAAATCGTTTAATTATTATACGCCAGATTAAGTAATTATTTGCTACTACATGCAATATAGCATAGGAAAATAATAGGAGAGTAATATATTTGTTGTCAGATACTTAATTGGGATTAAATTATACCTGGATATATGACAAATTATTTATCTACTCATATCAAATAGAGACAATTATAAAATTAAAATCTCAACTTTTATTTGATTACAAAACCACTATCAATAATATCTATATTCAGAATGTTCAAGCTAGTATTCATGGATTGTATAGTCGGTGTGTAATTCTTCCACACTGGGATCAGTTTGTAACACTGTGGGTGGACATTGTTAATCTGAGGAAAAAAGCAGACAACATAAAACTGATAATTAATGGTTAAATTGATATTTTTGTTTTATTTCTCCTGTGACTTGCATTGATAAAAAAAACATTAAAATTCATGTGGATATTATAAATTAATGTTTGCTTTAGACCATTTTGGATTCAGTCTAGAATGTACAACAAGGTTCAATTAAACAGGAACAGCATAATACAATCACAAATCGGATGAAAAATGCAATAGGGTGACACAGAATGAAAACAAAATAATAGCGAAAATCCTCATAACATGAACTTCTATATTGACTCTTTAAGAACAATGAATATTACGAACATGGACGTTAAGTCAAATAAACAGGAATTATAATCGACAATGCTTCGTTAGATGGTTGGTGCTAACAGGGAAGTTACTGAACCAAGGGTTCCTATTGGTTGAGTTGAAATCATCACTTTGAAAGTTTTACGGTCACCACCATGAGTTGGTTAACCGTTACGGAACATTTGTGTCACAAATGGTCATGGGTATGCTCCACTTGTCGAAAACACTTTCCGGTCCTTTCCTCATTCATGACTTATCACAGGGTTTGTAACTAGAGTAACACGTCGTGTGCCCTAGTGGAGCAGTAACTGCTTACCCTTCAGGAACACCTGAGTTCACCCTCGATTTTTAGTGGCGTTCGTGTTACTCTCGATCTTTAGTTTTATGTGTATGTTTTGTAAATTATTGTTTGTCCTTTTGTTCTTTTTCATATGGCCATTGTGTTGTCTGTCCTTTTGCGATTTACAAATTCTGATTATCCCTTTGGTATCTTCAAACTCTTCTTTGCTTGTCTGTTTTGCAGTTGTAAAACCAATTATCAAGAGGGGAACGTAGTGATCCCTTGTCCGGTTTATCCCCGCCATATTGATGTGTCTGTCCAAAGCCAGAAAGTGGATTTCAAACGACATATGTAATAGTCTTTTTGTCAAATAATTTGAGAATAGAGATAGCTATTCTTTTTTATGCATAAGCTTTTTTCATTCTTGTTTCTTAGTAGGTGCGGTTAGATTTCCATTTTTTTTCAATCAAGGAAATATTTTAGCGGTGAAGAAATCAGTCATTCAAAAATGGTTTGTGACGTTATAACTTTTTCCTCGCATGCATTTCTGGTGTAAGCAATAGTCCGGAACTGAATGTTACATTTTTGTAGACAAGCAGAATTTTAACGAAAATCATTTATATAATAGTATCAGAAGCCGAAAATTGAAAAAGGACAGACAACACAATGGCCAAAAGTTAATGAACAAAATGACAAACAACGATCTACAAAACATACACATAAAGCTAAAGATCGAGTAACACGAATCACATTAAAAAACGGGGGTGAATTCATGTGCACTGGAATGGTTAGCAGTTCCTGCCACATTGGTGACACCCGTCGTGTTACTGCTAAACGGCACGAACATCATCTGAAATGAAAATCGTGTTGGACACCAGTATACGTAAATATTCTTATCAGCGGAATTAGCATTGACTGGGAAAAAACCCTCAATTTTGAAAAAAATCGATAGACATTTAAGGGACAACGATGTAGAATACGGTTGTTTTGAATCATGTCAATTCCGATCATGTTCCGTCTTTTTCGTGTCTTGACGTCTGAAATGTTAGACAGACTACTTCCGGTATTTACGCTATTACTGTGACGACGTCAACATATCATAGTCGTAGATGCGATAGATTATGAGTAATTGTAATATGGAGACGCCAAGAAAACGGCTGAGTATATACTGGTGTTCGGTACCCCACTATCTGTCTGCTAGCAGAAATATATCAAGACAGATCGTTTTCCATTCATGGTGCTGACGGCAGTAAACGAAGAAATATAACAATCTAATTTTAAAGAAGTAATTGAGTATTGAAGTCTTTGATACAAATACAATAATTTAATTGATATATGTCTTTAACAGAAAATGTAAAAATAAAATGTTAGTTTAGTAACGTTAAAACGTCACTTATCGATTGGAATTCGTTGTGTACATTGACACCGGAAGTAGTCTGTCTAACATTTCAGACGTCAAGACACGAAAAAGACGGAACATGATCGGAATTGACATGATTCAAAACAACCGTATTCTACATCGTTGTCCCTTAAATGTCTATCGATTTTTTTCAAAATTGAGGGTTTTTTCCCAGTCAATGCTAATTCCGCTGATAAGAATATTTACGTATACTGGTGTCCAACACGATTTTCATTTCAGATGATGTTCGTGCCGTTTAGCAGTAACACGACGGGTGTCACCAATGTGGCAGGAACTGCTAACCATTCCAGAGCACATGAATTCACCCCCGTTTTTTAATGTGATTCGTGTTACTCGATCTTTAGCTTTATGTGTATGTTTTGTAGATCGTTGTTTGTCATTTTGTTCATTAACTTTTGGCCATTGTGTTGTCTGTCCTTTTTCAATTTTCGGCTTCTGATACTATTATATAAATGATTTTCGTTAAAATTCTGCTTGTCTACAAAAATGTAACATTCAGTTCCGGACTATTGCTTACACCAGAAATGCATGCGAGGAAAAAGTTATAACGTCACAAACCATTTTTGAATGACTGATTTCTTCACCGCTAAAATATTTCCTTGATTGAAAAAAAATGGAAATCTAACCGCACCTACTAAGAAACAAGAATGAAAAAAGCTTATGCATAAAAAAGAATAGCTATCTCTATTCTCAAATTATTTGACAAAAAGACTATTACATATGTCGTTTGAAATCCACTTTCTGGCTTTGGACAGACACATCAATATGGCGGGGATAAACCGGACAAGGGATCACTACGTTCCCCTCTTGATAATTGGTTTTACAACTGCAAAACAGACAAGCAAAGAAGAGTTTGAAGATACCAAAGGGATAATCAGAATTTGTAAATCGCAAAAGGACAGACAACACAATGGCCATATGAAAAAGAACAAAAGGACAAACAATAATTTACAAAACATACACATAAAACTAAAGATCGAGAGTAACACGAACGCCACTAAAAATCGAGGGTGAACTCAGGTGTTCCTGAAGGGTAAGCAGTTACTGCTCCACTAGGGCACACGACGTGTTACTCTAGTTACAAACCCTGTGATAAGTCATGAATGAGGAAAGGACCGGAAAGTGTTTTCGACAAGTGGAGCATACCCATGACCATTTGTGACACAAATGTTCCGTAACGGTTAACCAACTCATGGTGGTGACCGTAAAACTTTCAAAGTGATGATTTCAACTCAACCAATAGGAACCCTTGGTTCAGTAACTTCCCTGTTAGCACCAACCATCTAACGAAGCATTGTCGATTATAATTCCTGTTTATTTGACTTAACGTCCATGTTCGTAATATTCATTGTTCTTAAAGAGTCAATGTAGAAGTTCATGTTATGAGGATTTTCGCTATTATTTTGTTTTCATTCTGTGTCACCCTATTGCATTTTTCATCCGATTTGTGATTGTATTATGCTGTTCCTGTTTAATTGAACCTTGTTGTACATTCTAGACTGAATCCAAAATGGTCTAAAGCAAACATTAATTTATAATATCCACATGAATTTTAATGTTTTTTTTATCAATGCAAGTCACAGGAGAAATAAAACAAAAATATCAATTTAACCATTAATTATCAGTTTTATGTTGTCTGCTTTTTTCCTCAGATTAACAATGTCCACCCACAGTGTTACAAACTGATCCCAGTGTGGAAGAATTACACACCGACTATACAATCCATGAATACTAGCTTGAACATTCTGAATATAGATATTATTGATAGTGGTTTTGTAATCAAATAAAAGTTGAGATTTTAATTTTATAATTGTCTCTATTTGATATGAGTAGATAAATAATTTGTCATATATCCAGGTATAATTTAATCCCAATTAAGTATCTGACAACAAATATATTACTCTCCTATTATTTTCCTATGCTATATTGCATGTAGTAGCAAATAATTACTTAATCTGGCGTATAATAATTAAACGATTTCAACCACTATGCCAATATCAAATTTAGTGATCACGACACGTTGCTGGAATAAACTTCATCAGATGCGCACAACGCTAAAAGTCTTTTGGAGCATGAGCACCAAAGGGCCTATAAGGGATAGCCAAATTTGGCTAAGGTCACCTATGTCCAAGGGAGGAGAACCTTACTTTTAATAAAATTACATGATTTAGAAACTCGAATTTGTTTATAACAAATATATCCATTAACCATGTCAGAGCTGAATTACAAACTTGACTTTAGACAACGCACTCTCACTCACTACTACTTGTACGACTGACGTCCTCTTGATAATACAATGTCACCTAAACGACAAATGTAACAGTATATGTACCATGTACCCGTTAGTGTGCACGTTTTACGATTGAAAATGCGATAGGGTTGTAATCATCACCTAATAAAATATAGATATCTACTTTAGTGCGCATGGTTCGTTTTTGGAATAACCTTCATCAGGTACGTTCATAGATAAATGATTGGATAGTCAATTAATTTAAAAGTCTTTGAGCGCAAGTAAACAAAGGAACATAAACAGGACCGGCTAGTGTTCCATGTCCCTGAGGGAGATTGACCTCGGCTAGTGTTCCATATTCCTCAGGGAGATTGACCTTAGTTTTAATAAATTACATTACTATGAATTTCAAACATAAATATATATTATAAGATCGTGTAACTGTCGAAAAAATTACTATCGGATGACCTTTGGGACTAATAGTTCACCAGCAAAGAAATCTACCCGATTATGCCCTTTCTCTAAATAATTCAAAGTCTTGTGACTATGTTGATCGCATTTATTTTCATTGAACTAGTAATAATAAACAGAACTGTACGACAAGAGAGATGATCTCAATTTTCCCATTGTGAACTTTCCATTTATAGAAACAATAATATTACGTTTGACAGCATGCATTTCATGTAAAATGTTAATCAACAATATACTCTGTGAGGCACCACGTACTATGTACAATTTCACTTCTTAATGACAATAATGAAGCTTAAGCTTAGAATTGTTAGCAATGGCTACGTTGGATGACAAGTTGATTTCGATATTTACTTTTCCACTTTCAAATAAGAATGGATGAATTAGCTAATTTAGATAGAACAAATGATATATAATTTCCGTCATTATGTCATGAACCACATGTTTCGTGTCATTCTAAGATGTTTAATAGTTTATGTAACGTAATACCTGTATGATGATACCATGATGTCTGAATCAGCGACCATGATGAAGGTTATTCCAGAAACGCGTCGTGAGCACTAAATTTGATATCTACATTTTTATTTATAGATTATGGTTTAATTTAATGCAAATGAGATAGCAGTATGACAACTCTTACTCATTAAAATATTAACATATGTCTTTGTTAATTCTTTTACTTGATTTATCTTTATGCATTCTACCATCTGTGCATTTAAAGTGTAGGTATAAACCTTTGCTTTACACGTCTACTTTGGGTAGAAAGTTTGTTGGTGTATTGAGTTTTATGTACTAATAAATTTAACACAAAAAATCCATTGGTTTCTTTTCACGTTTGCGGCTATATTTAAAAGGCTTTTTTTGATACACGACATTGCAATATAAACACAATGTACGTACATTGTCCGGAAATACAAAATTTTGTTGCACTCACCTCGAAACATAAAAGAAATGATCGATATATGTTGGTTTTAATCAGGTACGCTAAAGATTAGAAAGCCAGCCAATTAATTTAATAGTGTTAAGGAGTAAATAAGTCATTAGGGTCTAAATAGTATTGCCAAAGTCAATTAAGCTTGTCTATGCTGCAGGGGTCTACATAGTATTACCAACGTCAGTTAAGCTTGTCTATGCTGCAGGGGTCTAAATAATATTGCCAAAGTCAATTAAGCTTGTCTGTGCTGTAGAGGTCTAAATAGTATTGCCAAAATCAGTTGAGGTTGTCTATGCTGTAAAGTTATTGGCCTTAATTTTGATTTTAATTGCCACATGTAGGAACTGTAAAGTGCAAGCATATAAATATATCATAGACAATGGCCGTGGCGAAGCATTGACTACTGCGCGGAAGATGGTCGAGGGACTAACAGTCTTGGGGAACAAGCCACCCATAATAGTCTAAGCAGGATAGCCATCGTAGATATATAATATAGTTTCCGCTTATGGAATAACTTCATCATGTACTTGGTCTTGCCTCATCATGGCAAAGGCTTATAATATTTTTAATGAATGCATTTTACTGCTCTCCTTTTTTGAACTTTGTATTTTACACCTATTGTACATTCTGCATTGAATCCAAATAAAAAAAATAATCTAAAGCAAACATTAATTAATAATATTAACATGTGTTTTTATCTTTTTTCATTAATACAAGTCACATGATATATAAAGATAAATATCAGTTTGACAATTATTATCAAGTTTTTTTTCTCTCCAGATTATCAACCTCCACCCACAGGTGTTATAAACTGATCACAGAGTGGAGGAAATAATCACCGACTTTACAATCCATAAATAATAGCTCGAACTTTCTAAATATAGATATTATTAATGATGGTTTTGTATTCAAATAAAATTTGAGATTTTAATTTTATAATTGTCTCTATTTGACATGAGTCGATAAATGATCCTTAGTATATCTATGTATAATTTAATCACAATTAAGTATCTGAAAACAAGATATTACTCTCCTATTCGTTTCCTATGTTATATTGCATGTATTAACAAATAATTACTTAATCTGGCATATGATAATTAAACGATGTGAACCACTATACTAATACAAGCATAGATATCAAATTGAGTGATCACGACGCTGCTGGAATAACCTTCATCACGTACGCACAAAGTCAGCCAATACATTTGAAAGTCAAATCATTTAAAAGTCTTTTGGAGCAAGAGAACCAAAGGGCCTAAACAAGATAACCAAATTTGGCGACGGTCACATATGACTGAGGGATGAGAACCTTATATTAGTTTTAATGATAATTACATGATTTAGGAACTGTAATTTTGCATAAGCGTTATATCAAATAAACCATGTCAGATTTGAAAATTACACACTTCGCGTTAGACAACACACTCTCACTCACTACTACTTGTAATACTGATGTCATCTTGATAATACAATGTCACCTGAGCGACACTGGTATAAGTTTATGCACCATGTACCCGTTAGTTTGCACGTTTTGCGATTGAAAATACGATAAGGTCGTTATTATCACTTAATAAAAAGTAGATTTCTAATTTAGTGCGCACGACGTGTTTTTTTGGAATAACATTCATCAGGTATGCTGGTAGATAAATGATTGGTTAGTCAAATAATTTAAAAATCAACAGCCGCAAGTAAACAAAAGTACATAAACAGGACCGACTAGGGTTGCATATCCCTCAGGGAGATTGACCTCGGCTAGTGTTCCATATCCCCGAAGGAGATTGACCTTAGTTTTAATAAATTACATTACTATAATTACATTACTTCTGATTTTCATTGAAATGTTACAATATGATTGGTTATGAAGTGGTCACATGATTATAAAAGACATGTTTCACATCCCAATGAAACTCAAATCCGAACTTGCACGTGGCTCCATGACGACGTCAGATGTAAACAATCAATTGCGTAGTAATTTCCAACAGCAAATAATCTAACACAAATAAAATTCACAGCGAAAAATGCAATTATATTAAATTTTGGTATGATTTAAATATAATTATAAGAATAGAATGCATTCGTTTGAAGTTTCATTGGGGAATGAAAGCGTTGATGGAACTACATTTTCAAGATGTACTTCGGTCAACGCTTTCATACCCCAATGAAACTTCAAAAGAATGCATTCAATTCTTAAATGAATTTCAAACATAAATATACCTTAGACAAAAATTACTATTGGATGAATTCTGAGACAAATAGTCCACCAGGAAAGAAATCTACTCGATAATAGTAATTTAATGATCTGTCCACGATGATTATCGGGAGTTCCCTTCTTCGGATATGCTTCAATTTTGGTGTTGTTTTTAAACGTTAGAAATCAATGTTAAAACCTAACATAAAATGACATAAAAGGTTAGTTAAAAGAGCGGAAATCTCCCTATGCGTGGAGGATTTAACTGTCACTGTGAATCTGAATTGTGAATCAAGAGGGAACATGTCACCATAGAAGGGTGTGGTTATCGAGTTTTCGTAATATACTGATACTTGTAAATATATGCCAAGCAGGGATTTCTCGATAAAAAAGATAGTATCGTAGTTAATTTCGTGTTCCACTATGAACATTATATCCTTTCTCGAAATAATCCCAAGTTTGGTGATTATGTTGATCGCATCTATTTTCATTGATCGAGGAATAATAGACACAACAGAACTTTACAGCAAGAGAGATGATATCAACTTTCCCATTGTGAACTTTCCATTTATATATAACAGCTATATGGAGAAACAATAATGTTAAGTTTGACAGTGTATTTGATGTAAAATATCAACCAGCGTTAATATATTTTTTGAGCCATCACGTACTATGTAAAAGCTCACATCGTAATGACAATAATGAAGTTAACACGTAGCATTGCTAACAAAGGCTACCTATTGACAATGCACCCTGGAAGACAAGTTGACTTCTATATTTACTTTTCCACTTTCAAATAAAAATGGATAAATCGGCTAATTTAGATAGAACAAATGATGTATAATTTCCGTCATTATGTCATGAACCACATGGTTCGTACAATTTTAAGATGCTTTAATAATAGTCTGAGTAATGTAATAACTGCATGCTGATAACAGGATGTCTGGATTGACGTTCTTGGCGAAGATTATTCCAGAAACATCTATTTCTATGAAATAGCAGTATGACAACTCTTACTCATTGGAATATTAACATATGTTTTTGTTTTCTTTTAATGTGGTTTATCTTTCTTCATACCACAATCTGTGCACGTATAAATCTTTTGTTTATATGTATACCTTGGGTATAAAGTTTCCTGGTGCATTGCGCTTTATCTACAAATAAATTCAACAGAAAAGTCCTATGTTTTTTCCTTATTGCGGGTATATTTAATTGTTTTTTTTTCATACACGATATTGGAATTTAAACACAATGTACGTACATTGTCCGGAAATGCAGAAAAGAAATTATCGATATATGTTGGTTTTGTTCCTGATTCTAAAGTTCGTACAAACGAATTTAATATTTGCCGACAATATAAGTATATTGTCTATATATACTTCTTATTGTTTCCACATTAAGTAGCACATCAATGTTCCCTGGAGGAGAATGGTTATTATGTGGTCTTAGCGCTTCGCTGTGGATATGCTCTTCAAAAAAGGAGGGAACACTCGTTGTGATGGATAATTCAAAGAACACCTCGTAAAACATTTAATTCAAACTAACTAAATCAATAAATCATAATAAACAAATTAGTAATTATGTCACTATGGCGCCTGTGCATTGAGTTTTTTTGATGAATCTCATTGCAAATTCTTTGATCAATTTCAAAATCAATCATTCAAGAAATGAGTACAAGCCTGATAATGTCAATCAAGTAATTATTTTCTGCTTTGAAGCTATCATGATCAAAACGCGTTCAAATATACTTATAAAACCAAATAATTAAAGGTCTCTTGAAGCAATGAAGACATAATGATCTATACAGGATAGATAACCTATGCACGAGGGAGACTGGTTTTCGTTTATAATAAACTGCGATATTTAGGAACTGTTAATTTCAAGCATTGATGTATCTGAAAAACCATGTCAGTACTACATCATTGACTTATGAGAGGATGACACTCTCAGGGTCTAATAATCCACCAGCAGAGGTATGGATCCGGTAATAGTAATAAAAACATAGATATCCTATTTAGTGCGCACGACGCGTTTCCGGAATAATCTTCATTTGGCACTCTGATAGTCAACAGATTTGAAGCCGGCCAATTAATTTAAAATCTTAGGGAGCAAGCAAATCATAATGGTCTACACAGGATAGCCAAAGTCATTTAAGGTTGTCTGTGATGGAGGGTGATTGGCTTAAGTTTAAATCAATAGCTATATTTAGGGACTTCAAATTGCAAGCATAAATATATCTAATAAACCATGTTAGTGCCGAAACACTGAACACTGCGCGGATCATATCCCGGGGGAATAATAGTCTTAGTGAGCAAGCAAAACAAAATGGTCTAAGCAGGATAGCCATCGTAGATATATAGTGCTGTAATATCTGCAATAACTTGATTAGGTACTTGTTCTTGCCTCATCTTGGCAGAGGCTTAAATACTAATCACTCTATGTTAGAAAGCAATTAAAAATCAACCATGTTCTTTAATATTGGTGTGATTTCGTTGGTTTAATCCGCACATCAAATTTAGGGCAAAACGAAAAGCATATATTACAGGAACCACGAATTCACATGTAAACGAATACGTTAGTGTCTGCCAAACCACGACCATTGACACCGACGACCATAAATGATACGGCAATACTTCTAATATGGGGTTAGGGATGTTAGGGTTATGGAGCTTAACGCCAATTTCAGCAATATTTCAGTAACATCGTGGCGGTCAATTTTATTGGTGTAGGAAACCGAAGTACCCGGAGAAAACCACCGACCTGTGGCAAGTCATTGACAAACTTACTCACATAATGTAGTATCGAGTACACCTCGCCATCAGCGGGATTCAAGCTCACAACTTTAGTGGTGATAATAACTGACTGAACAGGCAGTTGTAAATCCAACTACCATACAATCACGATCACGACAGCCGTATTTTCAAAGGAAGAGCGGCAACAAAGATAATATGCAAAAATGTCCCTATATGTACTAACTTTTTTTAAGTGAAAAACAATACCTTGCATAATCCAGATTAAAATATTGATTGATGTCAAACGATCAAAGGTGTTTCATAAATATATTACAAGAGACGTTGCATCAATTTGATGTGATTAAATTAGATTATGGTGTGAAATAATACTTCTAACGAATTTGCAGTCAAATTGAGAAGGTAAATTTTTATTCATTGCGGAAAGCGGAGTAGCTGAATATTTAATATGATATTGTTACATGTAGCATCTTGCAAGACAAAGTTGGTATTTAATATTGCACATTTGTCTGTTCTTCTTCGATATACGGATTCTGATTGCCCCTTTGATATCTTGAAACTCTTCTTGTGAAATGAAAGCAAATTACGGACCAGTTTTAACATCAGGTATCCATCCAGTTTGCATTGCCCTGCTCTGAAGCGAAGAAGCTGGGATTTCTAAAATTGACAAACAGCAATCGACAGAGAACGGTTTCTTTCCTGATAGTAATGAAAAATAGCACAAAATATAACCGAACAGTCCTAGAAACAGCGCTAAGATCGATGATCATAACACACATATACACGAATGTTCAATGTTCAATGTTACAGCCTTTGTTAATTTGCTTATCCGTAATGTTAATGTAAACATTATAGTGTGAAGAAATTTAAATATCGTATCCACGAAGTTATTTCCACAGAGTGACTTACTTCGTTATCAACGAGTATAAAATTAAAATATTGTGTTATAAAAAGAATCTCCCACTACTCAATGGATGCGCCTGGACAGCGACTTAAAGTGAGTGTAGCGTATTGAGCACCAACCGTGATGCCAGTGCCACAAAAAACATTAAAAAAAACAAGTAGCAATTTAACATAGAAATAACGATTTTTTTATTGTACAAAGTAGCTGAAATTAGCAGCCATGGCGAATATTCATACTATGGATCAGTATTTATCGCTTTTGAGATATTTACTAATCATAACTATTGTTAAATTGCAATATAATGATCAATAACAATACGATCAGTCGTATTTACATACTGACAAATCCGTTTCTTAATAAATGACACAACCGGTTCCTATACATGTTTACATTTTGACCAAGCCGGATTTCAAAAATATCTGTTGACATCAAGTTTAAGGGTATAACTAGTTACTAATTGACTTTTCCTCAACAAAATAATATTTCTAAGTAAAATCAATCATTCATCAATACTTTTGTTCTTAGCAACATTTAATTCATTCGTAAATGCAAAGCAATATATAGCGATATTTCAGTTGATTGTAATGATTTTGATGCCGGATTCCTTATAACTTATAGAAAAATCTAATTTTACACTGCAAAATTAAATGATATTTGGACAAAAAATGAAATTGATAATAATAACAATCATAAAGCATCATAATTCAAAACATTATATACACAGTATATTCATAAATACTTACGATAATTATCTGTGTCTTCTTTAAAAATACCGCTTTAAAATATCCCGGATGTTGACTAAACATTTCCGATCGGAACTCTTTGACGACAGTGACCAATGTCTCATCAGCAAAATCAATGACGGGAACAGGTTTACAAGCAAGCAATCGTGTAGGTAAACAATGAGATGATGGAGTTGTCTTTTTTGTACTAGCGGTGAAGTACAAACTATAAAAAATATAGTCTATGGTTTGATCCGAGCGGTAATTGAGCTCACGCTCCACGATAACATAGGCGAGCACACAAACCATTAAAGCACTCACGAGGGTCAAATGCATAACTTTCACTTCTAAAGTTTTGCGATCTGCAATTACTATGAAAAAAGTTTTATTCGTGGCGAACCAATTTTCGTGGACAACCAAACGACGAATTTATGAATCCAATGAAGTATATATTTATTTTCAATTACACAATACCACCAATGATACAATTATTTCCATGAATTTAAGAATCCACGATTATGTTGTTTGTGAGAAATCCACGAAAATTGAGATGGACGACTTTAAGTTATTTCAAAGTATATAACCCTTAACACCCCCCCTTCCCCCATTAATCGATTTCAATGCTGAAATATCTGTTATTAGTTTGCTATGATGTTTACGTTAAGATAAATAGGTATGGTTTAAGAACTCAACTTTGCGACAAAACAGATGATTTCACCTTTCTCGTGGCGAATGTTCCTTTCATTTATGGCAACATTCAAATCACATCTTGCATATGAAGTATTTATCTCTCTGTATTTCACAGCTTGATGTTCCTATTAGGATTTCCTAGATAGAGGATTGCTGCTAACGAGGACGCTACTAACACAAGGGTTCCTCGTGGTTAAGTTCTAAGACATATCTTCGAAAGTTCAAATGTGTCACAGTTGATCACATATGAAGTAAATAACTAAAGATCGAGTAACACGAACCCCACTAAAACCGTGGGTGAACTCAAGTGTTCCTGAAGGGTAAGCAGCCAATGTACAATAACATGCCGACAATAATAAACTTGACAGCGCATAGTTCAGACAGAAATGACATGAGCATTTCGACATACAATCACTAGTGGAGCAGGAACGTCTTATCCCTCCGGAGCACACGAGTTTACCCACAGTTTTTAGTGGGGATCGCGTTACTCGATCATCAGTTTTATGTGTAATGTTTTGTAGATCGCTGTTTGTCCTATTTGTTCTTTTGCTTTTGGCCATTGTGTTTTCTGTCCTTCTTCGATTTACGGACTCTGATTACTCCTTTGATATCTTCAAACTCTTCTAATAACCTACTAGTGAAAACATATGTTCATTTACAAATAAAATCATACTATCATTTAATCTGTTGTTAGCTTCTTTTTCACCCTGAAGTAATCAATATTGACCATAACGCCATGTTTTTGTTGATTTAATTAATTTAGTTCTACTAAACTGTTTACTTGTATAATTAATAACATTGAACGGTAAGGGATATTATATAAACATATATGTAGAAAAGCAATCAGAACGTTCAAAAACGGTATTCAATTCCTCAATAGAAGTAGAAAATGAATTAATGTGAATAAAAAAAATACAAACGTTGATATCTACTTAAGTCCACATGACGCGTTTCTAGGATAACCTTTATCAGGTACGTTCAAAGTCAATCGATTGGATAATTATTGGGAGCTATGACAACAAAAGGTCTAAAAATGATAGTCAGAATCGGCTATGGTCATCTAAATGTTTGCCAGAGGGAGTAGAACCGCAATGGAAAGCAAAAGGCCTAAACATGGTAGCCAAAAATTGGTTAAGGTCACCTATGCATGAGGGAGTAGAACCTTGATAATAATTACTCTAATGTGTTGTCGAATGAAATCTATTTGATCTGAATGTTTTGATCAATCAAGGGCGATAACTGGTATTGATTCAATTGTTTGTACATTACATTGCGTCAATTATTTTCCTTTTTTTTATTTATCTCTTTATTTGAAGTAAATGTCATGGGTCATGTTCAAACACATACATCAGATAATACATGTAAATAGAATTCACTATTTTAGATTACAAAAGTTGCAAACTATTGCTTAGAAAGCTTTTCTAAATGATAATAAGGCATAACCCGCTACATTCCTCCAAGAGATCGTTATCTTTCTCTCAATTATGGTGATATAAAGAACTGAAAACTATTATGACGAAAAATAACCTAACCGATATTTGAAGAGAGAAAAAATCCGTCATTGAAAAAATACACGTTTAGAAGAGTTAATTTTAAATTACGTATATACTTAATATTGGTCAGTGATAAACTTCCCTGTCATGTCCTTGGCATTACAATAATTCATTGTCCTTTCAGTGATCATCATATAAAAGTTAGGAAGCTAAGCGTACCTGGCACCTGGATAATGAATGTACATACAATCAAATCTGGTTACTGTCGACAAATTGTTACAAATTGGTTGGAATATTGGAAATGATTTTTCAAATTTGAGCGAATGGTGGGACATAGCCAGGTTTGAAATTTAAGAAATAATCAATGGAAGCCTAGTTTGTATCCAGTTTTACCATGGGTAACATTATTTTCGTGAAAATAGTATCCCAAGCGATTTTTGAATCAGATTACTTTTCACATGTCTTTGCAAATTGGTGGGAATATTGAAACTCATATTTTTTTTTCTCCAAATTTGAGGGAATGGTGGGACATAACCAAGGTTAAAATTTAAAACATATTTCACGAAAACCATAGTCTGTATCCAGTTTTACCATGGGTAACATTATTTTCGTAAACATTTTATTCCCAGCATTTTTATGTTTGTATGCACCACGGTCCTGTATGAATACATGATATCGCAAAGGATTTGTATTTTGTTCGTCAATACGCATGTGTGAATTAAAATATGTCGTGAGTTTTATCATTGTATTACCTATATATCCAATGAAGGACATCAAGTTAGAATAAATCGATAACCACAGAAGCGTCTAAAAACGTAACTATTACTGACGACAAGATAAAGTTGATAGAAAATAAATTAGATACTCTAAAGATCAGATCAGATCCCTCCAGGCAACAGTTAGAAGGGTTAACTGACTAAGAAACCAAGTTCGCTCATATTATGAAAATAAAACTGATGTATCAATGCTTAGAGCAAAGGTTGATTGGTACGAGAAGGGGGAATAATTCACTAAATATATTTTTAACCTAGAAAGAAAAAATGGGCAAACTAAATTATGGCAAAGAATCAGGGGTTTAGATGGCAATTTAAAATATGATATCGACGAGATACTAGATGAACAGATACATGTGTATTCAAATATATTTTCTCCAGAAGGGTAGGATCAAAATGTAGCAGAGGAAATGGCTACACATATTGACAAAACAATTGGCATGGGACGAAAGGGAAGATTTGGAAAACTTGACAATTATGAAGAATAGTTCTTCAATGATACAATATAAATCGCCTGAATTAGACAGAATATTAAATGTTTAGATATCCCATCCATTCCAAAAGATTATCAAGACTCTCTACATGCATGTACCAATTTTTTGGGGGCATGTCTAAAGTGACATTTTATATAAAAAAAAAAACATTTTTGGTAACACTGATATCAAATTTAACAGAAATCCTCTTTCCCCAATCATTTTTGAGAAGTATTATTTTTAAAATAAACGATATATGGGACAAAAACAATAAAACCTTTGTTGATAATCAGAATATTTAATAGACTGGTTAATAAAAATAACTGGATATGGGAATGGGCAAACAAATTGTTTAATCAATACCAGAAAAGAAATGATAAAGAAAAGATGAAACAATCATTTGGTTTAAAATCCGATTGTGATTTGAATATTCGAAATCACAATAATAAAATAATTGTTCTTAAACTGAAAAATATCAAGAAAGTAATAGGTAAATCAATCACTTCAAAATGTCAATTAAAATGAGATACATTTTTTTAAAAGCAATTTAACTGAAAATCAATTTGGTATATACTGAACAAGATTAAATGTAAACACAGCATTATCCAGTTCCAATGGAAATGTTTACATATTATTGTCTACTCAGAATATAGATTACAAAAAATTAGAAAATCAGATTGCCAATGACATTGTTGCAAAAATGCAATAGAGTCCCTTATTCCTTTGTTTTACATGTGTCATAAAATTAAGCGTTTCTTAGATGAGGTAAAACACATATTTAATATAATTTTTGAAAATAATATAGTACTTATTAATAGTTATTATTATTAGTTATTATGGGAAATGTTATGATAGGAGTTGTATGAATAATGCCTTTCATTGTCTACTGTGTAATAAAAAAAAGCACACACACACACACATGTATATATGTACATAAATCGAATATGAGAGATAAAATATGCTTTTGTTGCTTATGTAATTATAGTAACACTTAGTTCTGAGTAATGATATTCTTACTCGTAACACTTATTTATATTTGTTCATTGTAAATATTTGTAAACATTAAAGGTTTCCTAGCTCCGAAAGGTAAATTGTTCACAGGTGTAGTATAGATATATATTTTTTTATTTTGTACTAAAAGTATATCCACCATATAATAAACTGCAATAATGATACCATTCGTGATCTTTACCAAAGTTTTAACTCTGACCTGGTATCACTTCGAAAGTTGTATGGTCGCCACCATGACTTGGTTGACCGTTATGGAATATCTGTGTCACAAATCACCACGGATATTTTCCACTTGTCGTAAACACTTCCCGGTCTTTTCCTCGTTAATGACATATCACCGGGTTTGTTACTAGATTAACACGATGGGTGTCACTAGTGGAGCAGGAACTGCTTACTCTTCCGGAGCATCTAAGTTCACCCCCGGTTTTTAGTGGGGTTCGCGTTACTCGATCTTTAGTTGTATGTGTATGTTTTGTAGAACGTTGTTTGCCCTTTTGTACTTTTTCTTTCCGCCATTGTGTTACGGATTCTGATTAACCCTTTGGTATCTTCAAACTCTACATACCATTCGTGATCTCTACCAAAGTTTTAACTCTGACCTGGTTCAGTACATTGTAGATATATATAATTGAAATGTACAGTTCCTTAATAATGTAATTATTAATCAAAACTAAGGTTCTCTTCCCACAAGCATAGGTGACCTTAGCTGATTTTGGCTATCCCATTTATGCCCTTTGATTTTATTGCTCCCAAGCACTTTTGGGTTATTTGGCTTTTCTCTCTAAGATAAAAAAATATCAAATTATAAGTGACGAAAAATTGTCCAACGTCAAATTTGCTTACCAGCAGACGACTTCCGGTTCAGACATGTGTTATGTCGTCATTCAGTGAGTATACATTGATTTTGTTATAGTGGTTATCGAGAGAAAAATCTATAGTCACACCTCCGTTGTCAAGGTAGATAATATGGCAGTACAGCAAAAATTAAGGGTTGTCACTGAACACACCAATAATTGTCTACAGTCATGATCCAATAGAAACGTTTATATGCAGTGGGGCATCATATTAAATGAAATTACTACAAAGTGGAAATTTGATAGATTTATATGCAGTATTTATAATTAAGGTAGTTTCGTACGTTTTATGGGTAGCTGCTAATAAAGAAGCTACTGAACCCAGGGTTCCGAATGGCCATGTAGAAGTCATCATCACGTCGAAAATGTAACTGCCGCCATCATAGCTTTCTAAACCAATAAGGGATATCTGTCATAGATTACCACGGATATGCTATTTTTGTCGTAGTCACAATCTTGTCCTTCTTTCCTTGTCACCGGATTTAAGACACGAGTAAGACGACGGGTGCCATTAGTGGAGAAGGAACTGTTTACCCTTCCAGAGCACATGAGTTGACTCTCGGTTTTTAGTGGGGTTCATGTTGCTCAATCTTTAGTTTTCTGTGTAACGTTTTGTCACCCGTTGTTTGTCTTTATTCTGTCCTTCATGTAATGCATTTAATTACCACTTTAGCTTCTTCACCTTTTTCATAGGCATTATGAATATAATGAAAAAAAAATACCACATTGTCGGAACACTTCAAATATTCAATAGAAAAAACGTAGAAAGAGGCAAAATCGATACCCTGACAGACAAATACATGACGTCATGGCTTAGTACCGGGAGTACAGTAAAGAGTGGCGGCATTAAGATAGTTTTATTGGCCCCAATATCCCTTCTTATTGCAATGAAGCGGTCATGCTACAGCTTTCGACGTGTGACTAATTTGCCAACCCAAGCACACAACAGTGCGAACAGTGCTTTAACAAAGAACGCTATAATCTTGAATATTATGTATAATATTTTAATCTTCGTGACACAGAAGTTTTCATATGTACAATATTAGTTCTATTAAAGTGATCCGATGGCTGTAAGATTGTATAAATGTTAGAAAGTATACAAGACAATAGTTAACTTTGATTTCCATATGTGAATAAAATGTCCACCCGAAAAATACCGGACGAACAGTTTTATTATAAAGAACGCTATAATCTTGAAAATTGTCCATACTGTATGTAATCTCCGTGATAATGAAGGTGTCATATGTATATTAATTATAATAAGGAGAACAGATGGTCTCAACCATTATCTAAATATTAGATAGTATACGAGGCAATCGCATTACATAACAGTAAAACAACAGTCAACTTTGAACTAAATTATAATTGCCAATACCATCTGCCGTCATCAGTACACAATTGACAGAATACTTTTCAAAAAGGTGTTGATATCTTCAGAAAAACGTTTTTAAACATAAGATTATTTTTTAAAAACCTTTGATGTCATAGTTTAGTGATCAGAATACGATGACATTGTAGAAAGTCAAAATGTTTTACTGCAATGATTAAGTACAATAGCTTATAACAACATAAGTAATGTTTAATCTAAAATGGAAAGTAATACAATTAACGTTAGAGAAAATCGACGGGACAATCAAGAATGGACAATCCAGAGATACTGACAACATTGGACACACAAGGCATGGGACGAAGGTTAGAGAAAACTGAAGGGACAATCAAGAATGGACAATCCAGAGATACTGACAACATTGGGTACACAAGGCATGGGACGAAGGTTACAGAAAACTGAAGGGACAATCAAGAATGGACAATCCAGAAATACTGACAACATTGGGTACACAAGGCATGGGACGAAGGTTACAGAAAACTGAAGGGACAATCAAGAATGGACAATCCAGAGATACTGACAACATTGGGTACACAAGGCATGGGACGAAGGTTACAGAAAACTGAAGGGACAATCAAGAATGGACAATCCAGAGATACTGGCAACTTTGGGTACACAAGGCATGGGACGAAGGTTACAGAAAACTGAAGGGACAATCAAGAATGGACAATCCAGAGATACTGGCAACATTGGGTACACAAGGCATGGGACGAAGGTTACAGAAAACTGAAGGGACAATCAAGAATGGACAATCCAGAGATACTGACAACATTGGGTACACAAGGCATGGGACGAAGGTTACAGAAAACTGAAGGGACAATCAAGAATGGACAATCCAGAGATACTGACAACATTGGGTACACAAGGCATGGGACGAAGGTTACAGAAAACTGAAGGGACAATCAAGAATGCACAATCCAGAGATACTGACAACATTGGGTACACAAGGCAAGGGACGAAGGTTACAGAAAACTGAAGGGACAATCAAGAATGGACAATCCAGAGATACTGACAACATTGGGTACACAAGGCATGGGACGAAGGTTACAGAAAACTGAAGGGACAATAAAGAATGGACAATCCAGAGATACTGACAACATTGGGTACACAAGGCATGGGACGAAGGTTACAGAAAACTGCAGGGACAATCAAGAATGGACAATCCAGAGATACTGACAACATTGGGTACACAAGGCATGGGACGAAGGATACAGAAAACTGAAGGGACAATCAAGAATGGACAATCCAGAGATACTGACAACATTGGGTACACAAGGCATGGGACGAAGGTTACAGAAAACTGAAGGGACAATCAAGAATGGACAATCCAGAAATACTGACAACATTGGGTACACAAGGCATGGGACGAAGGTTACAGAAAACTGAAGGGACAATCAAGAATGGACAATCCAGAGATACTGACAACATTGGGTACACAAGGCATGGGACGAAGGTTACAGAAAACTGAAGGGACAATCAAGAATGGACAATCCAGAAATACTGACAACATTGGGTACACAAGGCATGGGACGAAGGTTACAGAAAACTGAAGGGACAATCAAGAATGGACAATCCAGAGATACTGACAACATTGGGTACACAAGGCATGGGACGAAGGTTACAGAAAACTGAAGGGACAATCAAGAATGGACAATCCAGAGATACTGACAACATTGGGTACACAAGGCATGGGACGAAGGTTACAGAAAACTGAAGGGACAATCAAGAATGGACAATCCAGAGATACTGGCAACATTGGGTACACAAGGCATGGGACGAAGGTTACAGAAAACTGAAGGGACAATCAAGAATGGACAATCCAGAGATACTGACAACATTGGGTACACAAGGCATGGGACGAAGGTTACAGAAAACTGAAGGGACAATCAAGAATGGACAATCCAGAGATACTGACAACATTGGGTACACAAGGCATGGGACGAAGGTTACAGAAAACTGAAGGGACAATCAAGAATGGACAATCCAGAGATACTGACAACATTGGGTACACAAGGCATGGGACGAAGGTTACAGAAAACTGAAGGGGCAGTCAAGAATGGACAATCCAGAGATACTGACAACATTGGGTACACAAGGCATGGGACGAAGGTTACAGAAAACTGAAGGGACAATCAAGAATGGACAATCCAGAGATACTGCCAACATTGGGTACACAAGGCATGGGACGAAGGTTACAGAAAACTGAAGGGACAATCAAGAATGGACAATCCAGAGATACTGACAACATTGGGTACACAAGGCATGGGACGAAGGTTACAGAAAACTGAAGGGACAATCAAGAATGGACAATCCAGAGATACTGACAACATTGGGTACACAAGGCATGGGACGAAGGTTACAGAAAACTGAAGGGACAATCAAGAATGGACAATCCAGAGATACTGACAACATTGGGTACACAAGGCATGGGACGAAGGTTACAGAACACTGAAGGGACAATCAAGAATGGACAATCCAGAGATACTGACAACATTGGGTACACAAGGCATGGGACGAAGGTTACAGAAAACTGAAGGGACAATCAAGAATGGACAATCCAGAGATACTGACAACATTGGGTACACAAGGCATGGGACGAAGGTTACAGAAAACTGAAGGGACAATCAAGAATGGACAATCCAGAGATACTGACAACATTGGGTACACAAGGCATGGGACGAAGGTTACAGAACACTGAAGGGACAATCAAGAATGGACAATCCAGAAATACTGACAACATTGGGTACACAAGGCATGGGACGAAGGTTACAGAAAAATGAAGGGACAATCAGGAATGGACAATCCAGAAATACTGACAACATTGGGTACACAAGGCATGGGACGAAGGTTACACAAAACTGAAGGGACAATCAAGAATGGACAATCCAGAGATACTGACAACATTGGGTACACAAGGCATGGGACGAAGGTTACAGAAAACTGAAGGGACAATCAAGAATGGACAATCCAGAGATACTGACAACATTGGGTACACAAGGCATGGGACGAAGGTTACAGAAAACTGAAGGGACAATCAGTTATGGACAATCCAGAAATACTGACAACATTGGGTACACAGGGCATGGGACGAAGGTTACAGAAAACTGAAGGGACAATCAAGAATGGACAATCCAGAGATACTGGCAACATTGGGTACACAAGGCATGGGACGAAGGTTACAGAAAACTGAAGGGACAATCAAGAATGGACAATCCAGAGATACTGACAACATTGGGTACACAAGGCATGGGACTAAGGTTACAGAAAACTGAAGGGACAATCAAGAATGGACAATCCAGAGATACTGACAACATTGGGTACACAAGGCATGGGACAAAGGTTACAGAAAACTGAAGGGACAATCAAGAATGGACAATCCAGAGATACTGACAACATTGGGTACACAAGGCATGGGACGAAGGTTACAGGAAACTGAAGGGACAGTCAAGAATGGACAATCCAGAGATACTGACAACATTGGGTACACAAGGCATGGGACGAAGGTTACAGAAAACTGAAGGGACAATCAAGAATGGACAATCCAGAGATACTGACAACATTGGGTACACAAGGCATGGGACGAAGGTTACAGAAAACTGAAGGGACAATCAAGAATGGACAATCCAGAGATACTGACAACATTGGGTACACAAGGCATGGGACGAAGGTTACAGAAAACTGAAGGGACAATCAAGAATGGACAATCCAGAGATACTGACAACATTGGGTACACAAGGCATGGGACGAAGATTACAGAAAACTGAAGGGACAGTCAAGAATGGACAATCCAGAGATACTGACAACATTGGGTACACAAGGCATGGGACGAAGGTTACAGAAAACTGAAGGGACAATCAAGAATGGACAATCCAGAGATACTGACAACATTGGGTACACAAGGCATGGGACGAAGGTTACAGAAAACTGAAGGGACAATCAAGAATGGACAATCCAGAGATACTGACAACATTGGGTACACAAGGCATGGGACGAAGGTTACAGAAAACTGAAGGGACAATCAAGAATGGACAATCCAGAGATACTGACAACATTGGGTACACAAGGCATGGGACGAAGGTTACAGAAAACTGAAGGGACAATCAAGAATGGACAATCCAGAGATACTGACAACATTGGGTACACAAGGCATGGGACGAAGGTTACAGAAAACTGAAGGGACAATCAAGAATAGACAATCCAGAGATACTGACAACATTGGGTACACAAGGCATGGAACGAAGGTTACAGAAAAATGAAGGGACAATCAAGAATGGACAATCCAGAGATACTGACAACATTGGGTACACAAGGCATGGGACGAAGGTTACAGAAAACTGAAGGGACAATCAAGAATGGACAATCCAGAGATACTGACAATATTGGGTACACAAGGCATGGGACGAAGGTTACAGAAAACTGAAGGGACAATCAAGAATGGACAATCCAGAGATACTGACAACATTGGGTACACAAGGCATGGGACGAAGGTTACAGAAAACTGAAGGGACAATAAAGAATGGACAATCCAGAGATACTGACAACATTGGGTACACAAGGCATGGGACGAAGGTTACAGAAAACTGAAGGGACAATCAAGAATGGACAATCCAGAGATACTGACAACATTGGGTACACAAGGCATGGGACGAAGGTTACAGAAAACTGAAGGGACAATCAGGAATGGACAATCCAGAAATACTGACAACATTGGGTACACAAGGCATGGGACGAAGGTTACAGAAAACTGAAGGGACAATCAAGAATGGACAATCCAGAGGTACTGGCAACATTGGGTACACAAGGCATGGGACGAAGGTTACAGAAAACTGAAGGGACAATCAAGAATGGACAATCCAGAGATACTGACAACATTGGGTACACAAGGCATGGGAGGAAGGTTACAGAAAACTGAAGGGACAATCAGGAATGGACAATCCAGAAATACTGACAACATTGGGTACACAAGGCATGGGACGAAGGTTACAGAAAACTGAAGGAACAATCAAGAATGGACAATCCAGAGATACTGGCAACATTGGGTACACAAGGCATGGGACGAAGGTTACAGAAAACTGGAGGGACAATCAAGAATGGACAATCCAGAGATACTGACAACATTGGGTACACAAGGCATGGGACTAAGGTTACAGAAAACTGAAGGGACAATCAAGAATGGACAATCCAGAGATACTGACAACATTGGGTACACAAGGCATGGGACGAAGGTTACAGAAAACTGAAGGGACAATCAAGAATGGACAATCCAGAGATACTGACAACATTGGGTACACAAGGCATGGGACGAAGGTTACAGGAAACTGAAGGGACAGTCAAGAATGGACAATCCAGAGATACTGACAACATTGGGTACACAAGGCATGGGACGAAGGTTACTGAAAACTGAAGGGACAATCAAGAATGGACAATCCAGAGATACTGACAACATTGGGTACACAAGGCATGGGACGAAGGTTACAGAAAAATGAAGGGACAATCAAGAATGGACAAGCCAGAGATACTGACAACATTGGGTACACAAGGCATGGGACGAAGGTTACAGAAAACTGAAGGGACAATAAAGAATGGACAATCCAGAGATACTGACAACATTGGGTACACAAGGCATGGGACGAAGGTTACAGAAAACGGAAGGGACAATCAAGAATGGACAATCCAGAGATACTGACAACATTGGGTACACAAGGCATGGGACGAAGGTTACAGAAAACTGAAGGGACAATCAAGAATGGACAATCCAGAAATACTAACAACATTGGGTACACAAGGCATGGGACGAAGGTTACAGAAAACTGAAGGGACAATCAGTAATGGACAATCCAGAAATACTGACAACATTGGGTACACAAGGCATGGGACGAAGGTTACAGAAAACTGAAGGGACAATCAAGAATGGACAATCCAGAGGTACTGACAACATTGGGTACACAAGGCATGGGACGAAGGTTACAGAAAACTGAAGGGACAATCAAGAATGGACAATCCAGAAATATAACAATCTAATTTTAAAGAAGTAATTGAGTATTGAAGTCTTTGATACAAATACAATAATTTAATTGATATATGTCTTTAACAGAAAATGTAAAAATAAAATGTTAGTTTAGTAACGTTAAAACGTCACTTATCGATTGGAATTCGTTGTGTACATTGACACCGGAAGTCCAGTGCCTAACATTCCATCCAAATCACGTGGTTTGGCAGACGAAAATAAAAAGTTTTGACGGAATTGAAATGATTCGAAACAAGCGTATTGGAACAATATACCTCTTCCTTTTCCATCAAAATAAATTTGAAATATCAATAATATTCAGTGTACTATATATATATATATACATACATACATTCCACATTTTCATTGATGCTAAAACAGTTTTAAAACCAAATTTAAATATCAAATGTTGAGAAGCAATTTATTTCAAAATTTAAAAAGAAATTTAACTATCTCATTTTATTTACATCTTTTACTGTCACAATTTTTTCACCTGTGTATGTGATTTTTTTTTATTAGATTAGAGTATAATCTCATTACTGTGTTTAGTTGATAGTTAAATTCCATTATGAAATCAATATGTTAGTAATTGAGTTAATATGAGTTCAATGACATTACTATGCTATTACCAGGATAAACTAAAAGATTGTGTATGCTATAAATTATCGTCACTGACTGCCTGCTATTGATACGACAATTAAGCAACATTCTAACATGACGTCCTTCTTTCGCTTTGTAGACAAACGAGCGATTTATCGATGGTATAATCTCATTCACACATGCGGCGGTAAATGTGACTGACCTTTCCATTGGCAGCATAAATTGTGTGCGACATTTTCCGCAAACGTAAATATAAATTACCGTCTTCCAATCAAAGTATACTACCGTATTTGTACTCTTAGACATATCAGAATCGAAATAAATCATGGAAGTCAGAATGTGTTTTGAGTTTTAACATGGGTTGGCGGATATTAGTAAATTTTATCCCTTGCCTCTGGCTCGGGATAAAATACTAATATCCGCCAACCCATGTTAAAACTCCCAACACATTCTGGCATCCATGATATATTTCTTAGTTACAGAATGAGAACATTGATTATCGACAATATTTCTAGGTAACCCCCCCCCCCCCCCCACCGCCCCCCCCCAAAAAAAAGGGGGGGGGGACACACAAAAAGCAAAAAAACGTAGACAAAAAAAAAAAAAAAAACTTTCAGTCCTAGTTGTACGTGTACTTTGCAATGAAGTAAACATTTTAAATTATGAAAATATAGTCATTCAGAATTTTGTAATAACCCATCTTTGATTTCCAGTTTATACGCTTTTTCATGTATGTTTCGTATGAATATCATATGTCTACAAGTCATCTACATGACAGAATAATAGTAGAAATTACTAATTAATGCAGATTATTCCAGAGTTAATGTTTCATATCAGATCCCCTTGATAGAGGGTTGCTGCTAATAAGGAATATACATTCTGAACCCTGTTCCTAGTTGAAGCTATGTAACTTTGATAGTTGAATGGTAGCAATCTTTAACCGTTATGTCACAGATGAACACACATACACACATATGTTTTCTTTAATAGTAGTCACAACCTCGTCAATCTTGCCTCATTCATGACTTATCATCGTGTTTTTGACATGTTAAGATGAGAAACACGTCGGGTGCCACTATTCAATAGGCATCCTTCCGGAGCACATGTGTTCGCTCCCGGTGTTTAGTGTGTTAATTGGCCAGGTAATACTCAATCTCTAATATTTTGTGTTCTGTATTTGATAGACCATTGCATGTCTTTTTGTCCGTCTTCCTGTGGCAATTGTAGTTTCTGTTGTTTGATGCACTGCTTCTAAATATTCCTCTTCCAACATTTCTTCTTATATTTTAAGATGCTAAAACTGGTTCGATATTATTTCACCGATTAGAAAACTTGAGTAATATTATAGATTTACCTGTTTTTTGTCCTACAGTAACAGACATTGCAGCCACGAATTACCATTTGATATTCAACCCAACATCGATGTCGTGGATCGGGGCAGCTACATGGTGTCAGATTAAAAATGGAGAACTTGTTACAGTCGATTCTCAATCAGTTACTCTAATGATAGAATGGTATAAAGATCACAACTGGACTGCACACTGGTAAATATATATATTATACTATAACGTAGAACGGCAATACAAGCGTTATCATTTTACCTGAATTAAAATTTGAAGATCAACAGGTAATCAGTAGCCATACGTCGAAGGACAGACAACACAATGGCTAAAAGAAAGAAAGGATAAATAATAATCTACAAAACACTTACATAAAGATTGAGCAACAGGAACCTCATAAAAACCGGGAGAGAACTCCGGAAGGGTTATTGTTCCAGCACCACTCTTGACACCCATCGTGTTACTGTAGAACCACATCTGACATGGAAATCATAAATAGATACAACTAACATTAATAAAACAATAACTCCTAACAAAACAAATGGCAGTAGAACATCGTTTTTATGAGAAAATCGTACATCAAAACACGGAACTAAGAACAAAAAGAGATATAATTTCACAAAATGTGTCTAAGTAGAATAATGAATAGTCTTTTCAAGTTCATCTACATCCTTATTCGTCCTTTCTTACTTTCTTACTAAATCTTTGAACTGTCACGATTTCCAAAATTCAAGAAAAATAAATAATAAAAATGTATTTAAATACACAAAATGTATATATCAATAAACATCAAGTTGATACTATGGTGATATTAACTAGTTAAACAAATAAATAAACAACATAAGCAATATGGAAAAAAAAAAGCGAAAACCTAAAGAAAGTTGATGAGATGGTACAATACTAACTATAAGGAATTAATGTATTTTGTTTCATATATGGAAGGTCTTGTCAATATTTACGATTGGGAAACGACCAGTTTTCACACGGCTACGGGGTCAGCTTTGGGTCCATAAAAGTAGTGTAACCCTGCCTCTTTATATTGAAGGGCTGGTATCAGGTCAGGAAAGTGAGAAGTAATGTATTTGTGCATTAGGGGGTATCAATGTTTGCTCTACTGGCCCATACCTCCCCTCCTCAGTGGCATTCAGCATAGACTTTCGCTAAGGCCTTTTGATTTACTACCGTCAAAGACTTTCTTTAGCTTCATCTGTGCTTCTCAATCTTCAAGAAACACGTCTTGTGTACGAAATTAGATATCTACGTTAATATTTGAACAAAGTGCAAAAAACCATTATCGAAGTATTTAACCCAACATGTGGCTATGACTTGATAACTTATATAACATAAATATCACATAGTTTCAGAAATGTAATTAATGAAATTTGTCAACTAACAAGAGAAATCTCGAAAATATGAAATGAATATCATTTTTTATTATTATTTTAGTAAAAACATAATAAATACGTAACTTCAAAAACCTTTAAATGGAAATAAAATGAAAATTGTTAAAACAAATTCATATAGATATTACAAAAACGTAAAACGAATACAACTTGCGTCAGCAACAGTAGATATTGGAGAGATATCTATGTTGAGTTTTTAATGTCTTCATTAAATAAGTGATTTTCTGAATGTCAATATGTTTACTATTGTACACCGCCAACACATGGTTCCATTTATAGATATGAAATTCTAAATACTGTGTACATAAATGCAATCAATTTATGTTTTGTACAATTACCACTAACACATGGTTCCATTCATAGATATGGAGATTTAAACACATAAATGCAATTAATTAATTTGTAATCAGAGTCTAGCTAAGTATGTTAAATAAATCGTGTTGAACAAGCCATACACAAAAATGTACTTACTTACTTACGTAGCCTTGAGTCGTAAAGAAAAAAATAACACTCATTTTGCCATTTCTTTTTCACTTCGACATCGTTTAGTTTTTGTGTCAAAGCAAATTTACATATCGATGACATGATGATGATATCTGCTTTATACTGGACCAACGCCCCTAGTTAGATTTGCATAGTGCTAGTTCACTGAAGCAACAGTCCGCATGTAGACATGTCTCCCCACCAGGACACATTATCCTGATTCCGATCCAACCCCTCTTTGTTCTTACTCCTTAATACCATGTGCTTAGCGGGGAAGCAACAAATACCAAGTTCATCGTCATTGGGTAACTCGACTGAGTCTGGAATACAAGATCTACCGCACTCGAGGCGAGCACGCTAACCATTACACGACATGAGCGGCTACACGAATAGAGTGAGTGAGCGAGTGATTGTTGCTTAACGCCAACTCAGCAATTGTTCAGCTATAGCATGGCGAGATCAAGTTAATTGTCAATGACAGGATGATGAGGTCCACTTTGTATTAGACACTCTTTGTACTACACCAATAAAAACTCTATGATATGAATCATATCGTTTCATATGAATATTATATTATTCCATAAGGAATTGTGTTGTTTTTGGCAGGATTAGGATTGTGGGGGCTTAACGTCATTCTTCACGATAACCCAGTTATATCGAGGCGGTAAGGTTTATTGATGGGGGTAAATGAGGTACCCAGAAAAAACCACCGACCTGCCACAAGTCACTGACAAACTTTATAGGATACTGTTGTATCGATTACACCTCGCCATGAGCGGGATTCTAACTCACGACCTTAGATAGGCACTGATTCTGTTATTACCCATTGATACCGGAGAAAACAATCGATCTGCCTCAAAAGACACTCACCAATTTCATAACATAAGGAAGTTGTATCGAGTACACCTCGGCACGTGTTGGAACCCATTGATTTTCTGTTCTTTTTGTATTAGCAATGATTGAGATATTTGAAGTTGAAGTTCAGTGATCAATCTTGTGAAAAGAAATATTTCAGGAAGGGTAATTAAAATAAATGATTATATTAATAAGGATAAACGATACAAATGGAAACTAAGATAGAAAAAACAATACTTTTGACATATGATCTAGGTAAATAATTATTTATTAATGTTTCTACTAATTGTCCCAAACCTCAATAAATGTATATTTAATATGAATATAATTTGATTAAAGTGTTTTATCCAGAATATTATTACTAAATAAATTAACAAAAACAATGATATTGCAAATTACATAATCGACGGCGATACTATTATATTATCAATTAAAAAGCAATCAATTTAAACATAACATATTTGATGGCGATGAATGTCGATAGCACAAAATGGTACATCATATCTGCTAACGACATAGAGTATATTCGATAACTCGACCAATAGTACAATCAATCTCTAACCAGAGTTATCGTTCTTTCTTCTCAACTAGCTTCCACAAGTAACAAAACTAAACCCAAATTCTTCTAAACAGTCAATAATATAGTATCATAAGATCAAACTTTAAATTTATCTAACGTTCTTACATTTATTATGGCAGATCTTACAGTCTTTCGCTACAGTGCACTATTTATATATGTAGTATTCTAAACCATCGCAAAGTCAAAACGGGATATCATCAAGACAGCGTTATATTAATTTCCGTTCCGATTACTTCTGATTTTTATTTCGAAATTCTTCCGCCAACAGTTAGTATTATTTGAGACGTTAACAGAGGTTGACTAAGGAGCAAGACACCCCATACAAGAGATATCACATTTGCAGTACTGTTTTTGATTTCATATACAATATAAATACATAGCACTCGCTGCGAAACAGGTTAGGAAAACTCACAAGAGGCTCGTTCTTCAACCTGTTTCTAAAGCTCGTACAGATAAATGTATACGTACGCATATTTTGTTTATCCTGCAATATCCAAAAGGTTTTACAAAACGGCCAAATTATCTGATAATAGCTAAAACAAGCGTCGTTCTAATCGCTTTCAATAGCGTCATCTGTGACACCAGCGCTTATACTGTTACCGTTTCTTTCTGTCGCTCTACATGCATCAGGTACCAGAAATGCTTTATTAGGTCCATGACTAAATAACACTGAAGTTTATTTTACCCTCTTTATTAGTCCTCAAAATCAGACAATTGCAGGATAAAATGCTATAATATGCCAAACAGTACATGCTAAAGTATGTTCTCTGAAAAACAAAGACATATAACAATTATTCAAAATCTCTTTTCATAGGATTTCGACTATGCTTTGTGATGTGATTTTATTTCCTTTCAGGAATGATCATGTGTGGGCGGGACTATATACTTACAATAGTATTAATGGCTACTGGCAAGGGTCATGTGCTGCATTAAATTATACCAATTGGGCAAGCGCTCAAGCATATAGTGCCACTGCTCCGTGCATATACATGGACAGTACTGACTTACACTGGCACTATGATAGCTGTACCAGTACAAACTACGTTGTCTGCCAAATTCCAAATGGTAGGTTTGTATATTCTGATTACACGATTGATTGATTGGTATTTAACGCCAACTTTAGCAGTATTTCGCAGCTATATCGTTGCGTGAATTTGTTTTAAATATATTAGAAACCTACAAGACCCTACTATTCTCATTACAAAATTGATAGTCGGACAAAATAAATTTAATTAGATCAATTTTGAATTGCTATAATTTGCGGAACTAGGAATGGTAATGGTATCTTATACAGATATGAAAGCGTTCACTGATGCAAAATAGGAAATCCATATACAGTTCACAAATGCTCTCATGTTCTACCTGTGTAGACCGAATGCTACAGATTTTAATTGCCAAATGTTTTGTTTACAAAAACGGAAATCTGATAGCAAAAGACAACTTTGATTCCTACCTACAATATAGAAGAAACATCATGATTCTGGAAAATGTGCACCACGAAACATATAGTAAGGAGATAAGTTATTAGCAAGTATCATACTCATGAATTAATACCATCCGTCAATTCACGAAAATAGATACAAACGAAAATAAACGAGAGAACTTAATACTAAAATGAAAAACTAAAATATACCACCCCTTCAGAATACGTACCATTCTGTTAATAATCTTGTTATCTAATGTGATGGTGTTTCGCTTTGCTTTGTTTCGGTGGGGTGGATTGTATGACCTGTCTGGATCAATATTCTATCGTTGCATTCTTTGTTTCCTTTAGGCAACTGTTCATTCGATGATCAAAATTATGCAGTTGACGCCTCGCTCGACCCACTACCAGATGTTCATGCGACAACTCTTGCGGATTGCAAAGTTCTATGTGATAACTATCAAGACGGACTAATAGAATGTTGGGCTATTAAATATCAGTCTTCGGCCGAAAAGTGTTTTATGTACGTCTCTGTCAATCCGACGAACTATTTTTCCAATAATACTAATAATAATCCAAATCTGTTATATAGTACTAGAGGTTGTTTTACATGTAAGTACACCAAATTAGAAAACTTTTATTTCTGACAATTTATGACATTGCTGTACATCAAAGAGTTGTCCTTTTTCAAAAATGATTGTGTTTTAATAATATTCTATCATTATCAATGAAATGGAAAGCAAATTCCACACTCTCGGAACAGTTAAAAAATCTAATAGAAAAATATATAGAACAAACAGGTAAAATTAACACTCATATACATGACATACACTTTCCTGGTTAGTTGCATGCATTTTTATACAAAGTGGCGGCGTTAAGCTAGTTTTATGAGCTCCAATATCTTCTCTTATGAGCGATATATATAGTTGTCAGCGGATAACGCCACTTTTAAAAGTATGACAGTTATATCATGGTGGTCAATTGTATTATTAGCATAAACACAAGGGAAAACACCGGCCTCCCGTAATATAATTGAGTGCACCTTTTTTGAATACAATACAGACGAACTTCGCTTTGTCGAAGTATTATGGATCGATGATTTTTCTTCGAATTAACCAATTATTCAAGTTAATTGAGGTATATGAAGCTTATTACTACTAAGAAAAGCTTTGAAGATACCAAAAAGGTAATCAGTAATCAGAAGTAACACAATGGTAAACGGAGAAAAGGACAAATAATCAATGATCTAAAAAACACTACACAGACAACTGAAAACAGAGCAACACTATGTAGACGAATTTCACTAAAAACCGTAAGTGGATTCAAGTGCATGCTATACAAGGATAAGTTATTCCTGTTCAACTAGTGACACCCATCGTGTTACTCTTCAACGACAAAATAAATCACATATGTACATCGAGTTATCCATGAAATAAAGGTAAAGATGTGTGAATGCATCGTATCCTGTTCTACCATACATTCGTTCGGAATATGCCAGGTAATATTACGAATTGATATAAAGTGCACTATATGAAAGTATACCTACATTAAAAGAATGTTATTTGTCCACTATGTCTTGGAGGCATAAATATTATAAGGGTGGGGGTGGGGCATGCATATATTCAAAACTACCAAGAATTGTTAGACGACTATCGAAGAGAAAATCAGAAATATCGAAAGACATATAATAAGAAAACAGCATGTATTTACAATGTACCTACCATAAATTATGATTACATAATCTATAAGAACAGTTTGAAAATACCAAAGGGGTAATCAGGATTGGTAAATCGAAAAACAGACAACACAATAGCCAAAAGAAAAAGGACAAATAACGATCTATAAAACACTACACAGAAAACAGAAGCCAGGTGCTCCGGAAGGGTAGGCAGTTCCTGCTCCATTAGTGGCACCCGTCGGGAAAAAAATCGGTTTTAGTATCAAAGTTATCATTCAGAATGTTCAATTTAACCGTATTAGCCAATGCTTTAGATAAGCAAAGAATCAAGTAAAGTTGCGGATTTCGCAATTAAGCAACACATATTTAATATCATACCGTGTTCTCCAATTTTCACAGTAAAATATGGCACATTCCTGTCGACAACATGTATCTGATTCAGGTTACCAGTAATGAATAAACATTAGAGAAAAGCACATACGATCAGGACCACCACTACCCCATGTTTTATTGGGTGAAATGTTTCCAAGGAATGAAAAAAACATTATTGCTACTTCATATTTTACGATAGTTTTAATTACAATTGTAATGTTATAATATATATCTACATATTTAAACCAAAACACTTCAATTATGTCATTGCAGCATCAATTGATCAGGGAAGTGAACCGCCCACTTCTTCGAATATATCAACGTTCATGGAAACGTGCTTACCGGATGCGACTGCATCCTTAGCACAGACAACTGGTTTAGATTCAACTACATTTTCAAGTTCAACAACTACAGATTTACTATCGACAACAACTAGCGTATCAGATACGACGACGACAAGCGATTCGGATTTGACGACGGCAAGTACAATATTGACAGATATACCAAATACGACGGAAGACCCAGCAACAACAATAAATACTCAATATACAATTATTAGTAATACGATATCTGAATCTACTATAGCATGTACTTTTCGATGCCCATGCGGCTTAGGAGATGGAAATTTGACAAATGAAATGCTACAAGAAAAATTAACTAAGCTTAAATCGATTCTCACAGTCGACAAGACTAAAACAAGCTCATATATTAGGAAACATACAAGTGCAAAGGATAACAGACCTAGTTCACAAGTGATTGGTGCGGTCGGTTTGGTTTTTATTATCATTACTTTTGGATTAATAGTGCTCTCGGATGTAGTAAATTTTATACAGCAATTTCAAAGCAACCATTTGAAGCGAAGAAAAACTCTGAAACGAAGAAATACAATGTATTTAAGCAAGTGAATTCACTACGATAGTGCGAACAAAATAGCATTTTCAAAAAGAGTACGTCAAAATAAATTTAAAATATCCTACATACATCATGTATCCAACTTATATCAAACTTTTAGAAATATAATAATGCGCAGATTTCTAAATTAATGAACGACGCGTGTCCGAAAAAACCTCCATAAGATAGGCTAATCTACAAAAAGATAGGCGTCTTGTATTTTTAATACACGGTTAGTAGTCGAGGTACGCACTTTTTGTAAACAAAGATGGCGACACGCAAACGCATCGCCCTGATTCTGTGATATAACATTTGTTATTGTTATTCATTGTTGTTATTTGACCCATACGTCAGTCCCAACATATTGGTACAGCAAGTCAACTACTGTATAAATAGTCCACAAGTTACTAATTCAAATATCAATATTGTAACAGTGACTCAAATATCAATATTGTAACAGTGACTCAAATATCAATATTGTAACAGTGACTCAAATATCAATATTGTAACAGTGACTCAAATATCAATATTGTAACAGTGACTCAAATGTATTATTCAGCTACACTTGTATCATATTTATGACTTTTAAGTACACTTACTTGTAAATCCCTAAATGATTGCATACTCGATAAGATATATGCCTTACATAGTTCGCTAGTGACCTGCTACGATATATACGGCGTCAGTGAATTCCACTAACACACTGTAACTTATAATACACAAGGCTTATTTTGAAATTGTTGACAATATATGAGTGTAAGAATGAAATGAAAAACCAAAAAATATCACACTGTCAGAACAATTCTAAAATGCAAAACCGAACATCATAGAAGCAAAGTCAACATGGATACTCCAAACACACATATACATGGACGCTAAATATCTTGGATTCGTACAAAAACTTCAATAAAAAGTTGGGGTTAATCTAGTGTTATCGGCCAAATTGTCCATCGCTGTGAAATAATGCGGTCATGCAAGTGTTTGAAAAATCAAACAACGCTTTATCTTTTAATCGATTTTTAGGCGGAGCAAAACTAATAAAGGATACATGGCATTGCCTTATTTACTTTTCTTTTATACATAGCTATGAAGAGGTGGAATTGCTACCGTGCTCGTAGTGAGTGCGGTAGATCGATGGTTCGAGCATCGGTGGGGGAAAACCAGAAACTATAACATTGCTCCAACGCTTAGCAAGACGCCTTAAGTAATACGAACAGATTAGTTGCTCAAAATCAGGGTAATGTGTCCGTGTGGTGCGACAGGTCTACATGTGGGCCGTTGGTTCTGTGCGATAGCTCTATATCAATTTAACTAAGGATGTAGATCTGGTATGAAACAAACATTATCATCACCTAATCGAAATGTAATATGCTCTCGCCATGACATAGGGTTGCTCGCTTGGAGTTAAACAACAATCCCTCACTCACTATTAAGATGTCTAGATGTAGACATTTCACAATCATCTTAGTGTGTGAGTTATTCTCATTGTTGAAGACCCTACTGTGACTGCGAAATGTAGAACAGCAATACAAGCGCCGTTCCTTTACTTTAATATGTATCTAAGTGAAATGGTGAATAGTCTGTCATTTGTATTACATTCATATCATTTCTTATTAATAGGGTAGCAGCACAAACATACATCGACCTGTCGTAAGTAACTGACAAACTTTATCACATAATGTTGCATCGAGTACACCTCGCTATGAGCGAGATTCGAACTCACATCTTCAGTGGTGATAGGCACTGATTGTATAGGTACAGTAAATCCAACTACCATATAATCCTGACCACGACGGCCCCCTGTATATTTTAATAAAAACGTATATATTCAATATATTTCGCACGACTGAAATAACATTCATCAGGTGCCACGGTAACACTTATTGGAAAACAAAATATTTTTAAAAGTCTTTGGTAGTAAGAAAAACAAAGAGCCTAAAACAGAATCGATTAGGTTCACCTGTTCCTCAGGTAGAGTAGTAATTCCATTATTTAGGAACTGTAAATTTGTACATCTATTAAACATTGCAATGGATATGTGACTTAATATCAGTCAATGTCTTAAAATCAAGGATAAATATACCACCAATAAGATCAATAACGGGAAACAATTCTAGAACAGCTTTATTATACAAACTATAACTTGTCAATATGTTGCGTAAGCGTCATAAATAACATTTTTTTTTTTAATTAACTCTGATTGAAAATTGGTTACACAAGAGCAAGATATTGCGTAATCACGTAATAAGGAAAAAAAGCTTGGAGATAACAAACTGGAGTAAACAGACGGCGTAAATCGAAGGATAGACAATACAATGACCAAATTAACAAATTAAATTTCAAATGTTAAATTTTTAACAGCCTATTAAATGCATCGTGTATTAGTGATCAATGATACACTCAGAACAATGACAAAATAATAATTTATTGGAAAAATAATCTCTTTAATAAATAATTAAAATTCGTTTTCCAGATGGAGAGAAATGATTTATTATATCTTTAATCTTTTTAATATTTAAAATATATTTTAAAAAGTGGTAGATTATAGATAACAAAGCTAAATATGCCACGACAAAAACAGCAAATATACCAAAGGAAAGGTTGTAATATACCAAAAGAGGGTAAGTCGATGAGAGACAAACACTACAACAACCAAATGAAAAGGGATACAAAGGCAAAGAATGAACCACAAAACAGTATAATGAAAACTAAAGATTGATCAACAACATAAAAGACTGGGATGAACTCAGGTGCTCCGGAAGGGTAGTCAGTTCCTGATCCACAAGTTGAACCTGTCGTATTACTAGTAAACGACACAAACATAATCTGATCTGGAAATCATGTTGAAAACAAGCATACCTAAATAACTACAAATAACATCAATAAAATATGAACCCATACAAGTGACATAATTTTAATCATATATCCTCTCTCACTCTATTTTGTGTTCTGAGAGGAAATTGTTCTCCGAGACTGAGGTCATCACAATCCTCGAATATTTGTATTTACTTAAAACATAGATGGTATCTTCAAGCTCTTCTAATATATGTTTACATATTTCAAATAAGTAGCTTTTTAGAACTTATTCACATATTTGTATTAATCACTATGGATTTAGGGATAATAAAACAAGTTTATCCTCACCATGTTTTTGAAGTGCTTGTATCAAGACAGGAAAGTGAGCGGTCATGTGTGTATCAAGACAGGAAAGTGAGCGGTCATGTGTGTATCAAGACAGGAAAGTGAGCGGTCATGTGTGTATCAAGACAGGAAAGTGAGCGGTCATGTGTGTATCAAGACAGGAAAGTGAGCGGTCATGTGTGTTAAAGGTATCGATTTTGTCTCTTTCTACGATTTTGCTATTGAATTTTGAAACTGTTCTGATATTGTGGTTTTCATTTTATCATTATAATGTATACAACTAACTTAGTGCACTGATATCTGTTATAATGATTAGTTTTCAGTGACACTGTGTTAATTTCTTTTCATAAATTGATAACTGTTTAATTGTATTATATAGTAGTTGGATTTACATCTACATGTACCTATGCAATCGGTGTCAATAAACACATACCGGTACGTTGTGCGTTCGATTCCTGTCCGTGGTGAGGTATACTCGATACACTATATGTGGCTAAGTTTGCTGCAGGTCGGTGGTAATCTAGTCTCCCGAACAAATAAAACTGACGCCATAATACCTCAACAAAATACTGAACACCTTCAACAAGTTGAAGATTATGGAAGTTGATATGACAGCAACAATGTTGATTGTGACGTTAACTCATTATTATAGATACTTGAGTCACTATGACCTATATTACTGTTAAACCACCAATCATAATATTTTTTCCTGCCAAATGTGGAATAACGATGGAGTGGTAAGTAAGGGTAATAACAAAATTACCGAACTCCGAACAATCTTACAAAGGGAAAGTCAAAACTCATAAGTATATAAACAGACAAAATCAGTCAACAACCGAAAAACTGTGAAAACCGTAATGACCCTGACTTGGTATAGGCATTTCTAAAGAAATGGTGGGTTGAATAAGATTTTAAAGCGCCAAACCTCCCCCTTTCATTACGGCTCAAAGTTTCCGGCTGTCACTATAACAGTATTTATAACAATATACATATCATAACTATACTTTTTTTTATTATTCCTTTATTAATTGGTACGTCAAATAATACACACTATATCATATATTTATATTTGAAATCTATATTTCCTATAATTTCTATATAATGCAATATATTTCCTCAACATTTGTATTTCCCCTTTAATGCAATTTATTAAAGCTATGGTCAATCTACCTCAATCATAGGTTTTGGCTATCCTGTTTAGCTCTTTGATTTTTAAGGCTACTAAAGACTTTAGCACTTTTTGGCTTTTCAATCTTTTGACTTTGAGCGTAACAAATGAGAGTTTTCCCAGATACTCGTCGTACGGACTAAATTAAATATCTATCTCATATTTATATAAAAATATATATATTCACAAATGTGTCGTATTATCGTGTATTCCTCAAAGAAATACATTGAGAAATTAAATATTTTGTAATCATTCTGTATCAATAACTGTCTATTTAATTATTCATGTAAATTTGCTCACGGTCGTTGATGAAACATACACCCATACATTGGTGTATGGTGTAAACATTGCACATATCGAGAACGAGTCCTGATATAGAGGGAATGTAAGCGCTTATAAATCTGATTCCCACTTGTGTTTATTTGCTTTATATAATCACGTGGGTGTTATTTCATGTAGAATCACGACTACAACAAGTTTACAAACAATATACTCATGTAGGTAAAAGGTGGCACTGAGATAGGTTTATGGAGGAAAATCAAGATTGCCACAGGAAAAAGCGGACACATTTGCATAACGGACAGCGTTGAACAATTTTCCACAAGAGCAATATTTAATAAATGAAAAACCAAAAATATCAGACTGTTCAATATAAAAATCGTAGAAAGAGGCAAAATGGATACCCCTAACACATCAATACATGACTGTTTACTTTCTTGGCTTGGTCCAGGCACTTCGATAAGATATGGCGGGGTTAAACTAGTTTTATATGTCAAAGCATCCCCTCTTAGTGAAATGATGCACTCACATTAGTGGTCTCCACACGTGAGTAAAATACAAACCCTCATATCACGGACGAAGAGAGTTATTATAAAGCATGATATTATCGATAGCGTTATAATACACAAATGGACGTTGGCTAGTTTTCTAATAAGAATGCATTAATTAGTGCCCTAGAATCCGTTTTAAACCACGAACAATTGTTGCATATCAACGACAGTAAATCAATGTTCACTGAACATCGGTTCAAGTGAGCCCTTTGATATCGACGATAATGAAACTTTACAGGACTTTGCTTACTAAAAACGTAGGTAAGGTGTGTCCTGTGATATCCACAATATAAATCAATTTTCACAGAAAATCTATTTGCATGTAAGTGTGTCTTGTGAAATCTATTTACATGTAAGTGTGTCTTGTGAAATCTATTTACATTTAAGTGTGTTTTGTGAAATATATTTACATGTAAGTGTGTCTTGTGAAATATATTTACATTTAAGTGTGTCTTGTGAAATCTATTTACATGTAAGTGTGTCTTGTGAAATCTATTTACATGTAAGTGTGTCTTGTGAAATCTATTTACATGTAAGTGTGTCTTGTGAAATCTATTTACATTTAAGTGTGTTTTGTGAAATATATTTACATGTAAGTGTGTCTTGTGAAATATATTTACATTTAAGTGTGTCTTGTGCAATCTATTTACATGTAAGTGTGTCTTGTGAAATCTATTTACATGTAAGTGTGTCTTGTGAAATCTATTTACATGTAAGTGTGTCTTGTGAAATCTATTTACATGTATGTGTTTCTTGTGAAATATGTTTACATGTATGTGTGTCTTGTGAAATATATTTACATGCAAGTGTGTCTTGTGAAATCTATTTACATGTAAGTGTGTGTTGTGAAATCTATTTACATGTAAGTGTGTGTTGTGAAATCTATTTACATGTAAGTGTGTCTTGTGAAATCGATGATTACAAGATCTTTACATTAAATTGTATCTTGTTTTTCTCGATCTGGTTTAAATGTAGTTTCAAAGTTTAAATCAATTTAAAATAAAACCGGACAAGCAGAGTTCCTGGGACAGATACAATGTATTTTAGAATATACGAAATGTAGATAAATGTTAGAGAACACTGAAGTGGCAATCGAAAATGTCCAAGACGAAGAAAAACAAAACTAAAACACAACACAATATGTGATGGACACCACTATACGCAAGCAACCACAAATAACGTAAATAACACATGAACCCTACAGTTGAACTTTGTCATATCAACTCGTTTTCTTGGATAGCTTGAACTAATAATTTGGTTGGTGTGTATTTATTCTAAATGTAAATTTGTCCTGGACAACTCGATTACTATATATTTCGAAGCAGAACCATCACTATGTTTGACGTCAACAGAGATAGGTTCGATTGTAGATTAAATTTACTTATCAATTTTAATTTTGTAGGTATTACCTGAAATATTTTGTTTTCTGTGTATTTCTTTTTTTGCACTCTTTTTCTAAAACAAAATAAAAGGAAGTCTTTTTTTATTTTTCACATATTTTGCCATTAAGGCATCAAATGTGTTTGTGTTTTATTGCATAATATTTACTCCTACAACGTCCCTGTTTTTAAATTAATTTTGCTTTCATGATTCCTTTCAAATAAAAACTCCACAAAATTCACTAAGCAACAGAGAAAATATGAACTTTAATCTAAGTAAATCGGGATGGATTTATCTATTTTCATCATTTGACTGTTATAAATATCATTATTTGTTATTTAAAGGTTTTGTGTATGATAATGTACGGTATAACATTGACATGTTGTTTGTTTTGACGTTAAGTAACTCGGCTTCTATATTGTCTGTCCCCCAGTAAGTCTTTTAGTAAAATAATACCAGGTAAATGTCACACTGATATTTATTGTTTCCGACTTAAGGTTATTTCATTTCATTATCTCATGTGAATGGTTCATTTTAAGATCTGCGTTCATTTGAGGGATATATTTTTAAGTGGGTAGACTTTAGTACAAATGAATTTGTTTGTTAAAAATACGTATTTTAATTCACAATATTTAATAAGCACTTTTAGTAATCTCGAGCCGTAGTGGTCGTAATCGTATGGTAGTTGGATATACAGCTACCTATGCAATCAGTGCCTATCATCACTGATGTTGTGAGTTCGAATCCCAATTAGGGCGAGGTGCACAACATTATGTGATAAAGTTTGCCAGCGACTTGCGACAGGTCGGTGGTTTTCTTCGGGTACTCCGATTTCCACCAATATAAAATGACCGCCACGACATAACTGAAATATTCTTGAAAGTGGCGTTAAACACCAAAATCCTAACTCTATTACTCTCAGATTGTTTTTGCCCTAAGTGTAATTATCTGTAACAGATTATACCATACTAGCTATTTTAGACAGATAACTATGAACATTCCCTGTCCCTGCTTTTTACTGTCCATTGCTATGTTGTTCTATTTATATAATTTTATGGGAGGGTCCCGGTGGCTCAATGAGTTAGGTAGTTGAATTACCTAACAACTCATACAAACCTATCACCAATACGGCGTGGGTTCGCGCCCGGTTTTGTATATTACAAAAAAGGATGCACTCGACTCGAGTTGCTTGCCCATGGTAGGTGGTTCTCTCCGGCTTCTTCTACCACTAAAGCTGGCAGCCATGACAGCTGAAGTATCGCTGAAAGTGGCGCTAAACACAATAAATCAAATCAAATCATTAAATCAACCCATTGAATGGATGTGGATATGTGGAGGTGTTTTATTGTTTGTTTATAACTGTATTAAGTTATTAGGGAGGGGCGAGGTATGGATCACATTACCTGAATTAACACAGCGTATTTTTGTGCCCAAAGCAGAACCTGTATTTTCATCGTCGTATGTCTTGGTCTTTCTGAGTTAAGACTTGGTTCTTCTGAGTTAAGACTTGGTTCTTCTGAGATAAGACTTGGTCTTTCTGAGTTAAGACTTGGTTCTTCTGAGTTAAGACTTGGTTCTTCTGAGTTAAGACTTGGTTCTTCTGAGTTAAGACTTGGTTCTTTGTTTTGCTTATATTGGTGGAGTTGTTGATCATCACTGATTTAATAAAACGTAGATTTTGAAGTTTTGAATTTTTTGTTTTTTTTTATTTTATCCTGTAATTACAAATTGATATATGCATGTTGCTTAACATTGGATCGTTTAATCTTGGTTTGACTATACGCATACATAGCGTAATAATGTCCTTGATAACAAGATGATAACAAGATCTTCACATTAAATTGTATCTTGTCTATCTCGATCTGGTTTAAATGTATTTGCAAAGTTTAAATCAATTTAAAATATCTGGAAAGCAGAGTTCCTGGGACAGGTACAATGTATTTTAGAATACAAGAAATACAGATAAACGATAAAGAACGCTGAAGTGGCATCAAACATGTCCAAGACGAAGAAAAACAAAACGAAAACACAACACAATATGTGATGGACACCACTATACGCAAGCAACCACAAATAACGTAAATAACACATGAAGCCTACAGTTGAACTTTGCCATATCAACTCGTTTTCTTGGATAGCTTGAACTAATAATTTGGTTGGTGTGTATTTATTCTAAATGTAAATTTGTCCTGGACAACTCGATTACTATATATTTCGAAGCAGAACCATCACTATGTTTGACGTCAACAGAGATAGGTTCGATTGTAGATTAAATTTTACTTATCAATTTTAATTTTGTAGGTATTACCTGAAATATTTTGCTTTCTGTGTATTTCTTTTTTTAAACTCTTTTTCTAAAACAAAATAAAAGGAAGTCTTTTTTTAATTTTTCACATATTTGGCATTAAGGTATCAAATGTGTTTGTGTTTTATTGCATAATATTTACTCCTACAACGTCCCTTTTTCAAAATTAATTTTGCTTTTATGAATCCTTTCAAATAAAAATTCCACAAAAGAAAATTCACTAAGCAAAAGAGAAAATATGAACTTTAATCTAAGTAAATCGGGATGCATTTATCTATTTTCATCAATTGACTGTCATAAATATCATTATTTGTTATTTAAAGGTGTTTTGTATGATCATATACGGTATAACATTGACATGTTGTTTGTTTTGACGTTAAGTAACCCGGGTTCTATATTGTCTGTCCCCCAGTAAGTCTTTTAGTAAAATAATACCAGGTAAATGTCACACTGATATTTATTGTTTCCGACTTAAGGTTATTTCATTTCATTATCTCATGTGAATGGATCATTTTTAGATCTGCGTTCATTTGAGGGATATATTTTTAAGTGGGTAGACTTTAGTACAAATGAATTTGTTTGTTAAAAATACGTATTTTAATTCACAATATTTAATGAGTACATAAGTACTTTAGTAATCTCGAGCCGTCGTGGTCGTCATCGTATGGTAGTTGGATATACAACTACCTATGCAATCAGTACCTATCATCACTGATGTTGTGAGTTCGAATCACAATTAGGGCGAGGTGCACAACATTATGTGATAAAGTTTGCCAGCGACTTGCGACAGGTCAGTCCTTTCTCCACCAATATGAAATGACCGCCACGACATAACTGAAATATTCTAGAAAGTGGCGTTAAACACCAAAACCCTAACCCTATTACTCTCAGATTGTTTTTGTCCTAAGTGTAATTATCTGTAACCAACAGATTATACCATACTAGCTATTTTAGACAGATAACTATGAACATTCCCTGTCTCTGCTTTTTACTGTCCATTGCTATGTTGTTCTATTTATATTATTTTATGGGAGGGTCCCGGTGGCTCAATGAGTTAGGTAGTTGGATTACCTAACAACTCATACAAACCTATCACCAATACGGCGTGGGTTCGCGCCCGGTTTTGTATATTACAAAAAAGGATGCACTCGACTCGCAGCCGCAAGTGATAAGGCTTACCAGTTGCTTGCCCATGGTAGGTGGTTCTCTCCGGGTACTCCGGCTTCTTCTACCACTAAAGCTGGCAGATATGACAGCTGAAGTATCGCTGAAAGTGGCGCTAAACACAATAAATCAAATTAAATCATTAAATCAACCCATTGAATGAATGTGGATATGTGGAGGTGTTTTATTGTTTGTTTATAACTGTATTAAGTTATTAGGGAGGGGCGAGGTATGGATCACATTACCTGTACTAACACCGCCGTATTTTTGTGCCCAAAGCAGAACCTGTATTTTCATCGTCGTATGTCTTGGTCTTTCTGAGTTAAGACTTGGTTCTTCTGAGTTAAGACTTGGTTCTTCTGAGTTAAGACTTGGTTCTTTGTTTTGCTTATATTGGTGGAGTTGTTGATCATCACTGATTTAATAAAACGTAGATTTTGAAGTTTTGAATTTTTTGTTTTTTTATTTTATCCTGTAATTACAAATTGATATATGCATGTTTCTTAACATTGGATCGTTTAATCTTGGTTTAACTATACGCATACATAACGTAATAATTTCCTTGATAAAAATTTAATTCGACATTCGGATGTCAAAGTAACCAGCCGTCCATAAATATTGCTATAAAATAAGTAAAGTATAAAACTGTGATTACTGCAGGAAGCCTTTTCTAGAATATTTAACTACAACAATGACAGAAGGAAATGTAATAATAAATGATTAACGATGTTTTTTAAAACGAGAGGACGCTTGCCAGTCATCTCTCATCGAAGGGCGAAAGATGACTGAGAAAAGTCCTCGAGTTTTAAAAAACATCCTTAATTATGTTATCGCTATGATAGTATGTTTATCAAGGACTTGGTAATGTGACGTCATTATAACGTCATATTAGAAAAAAGCGATATTACTACTCGTCCTTGACAACACTTAGCGATTAGCGGTAATTTGAATCATCTCATCCGCTAACCTGATATGAAACATATTGGTTTTAAACATCAAAGGAAAAATGAACAAAATAGCGATAAAAGACATTTTATAGAGATAAATAAATTGATGGCAAGTTGGGATTATTACTTATTCAATGGTAGAAGGGAGGTAATTCATACAATCTTGCTAAAAATTTCATAAGATGAACAGAGTTAGCTCCCATGTAATAGAAGTTATACAATCATGACAATGACTGCGATTGCGCGGAAAATATCTGACCTAAATCATTCGACCATTATTCAATAACGGCCCTCTGTGTAGGGAAACATCCAGATTTGTCCACCTGAGGGAAAACAACCCCCGAGGGTTGACAAATCTGGATGTTTCCCCTACATAGAGGGCCGTAATTGTTTTATTATATTTTTGCCAATGTTTTATAGGTTATCTGCCTTGTTGGGGAAAATTGGGTTGTTCGGCGGGGAACAATAGGGTTGTTTCCCGGCAGAGCAAATGTATGATTTTGTTTTAATTGTTCTCTTTTTTTATTGTGTTGTTTCTTGTTTTTTACTTGTTTTAGGCTGATATATATATATTCTTCAGATAAAACACAATTGAAGTACTGGTTCTCTTTTTTTATTGTGTTGTTTCTTGTTTTTTACTTGTCTTAGACTGATATATATATATTCTTCAGACAAAACACAATTGAAGTACTGGCAATTAGTATTAATTGATTAATAACAAGAAATTCAAAGTTGAAAACAATATAACAATTTAGGAAATCAGTATCCAGTATTTTTCAAGACGAAAATCTTTGGTTTCATTTTGAACAATTTACATTGAAGTTTACTACACAACCAGTAATATAAGGTGTGAATCCCATAGTGTTATTGCTGATACACTTCAAAACATTAGTAACATCAGACATAGTTTGTGCCGGTGGTTCCGGTTTCACTGAGGTAGCTATTGTCTGATTGTTAGTAGGAATTGATACCATATTTTCCATATTTGCTTGATTGTCAGAATCCTGGTGTGCCATCATGGCAACATTTACAACAACATTCATACAATTTTCATTCATTGGCATCATGAATTCAGTTATTTCTGCCGGTGTTAGATTGATGACACCATCAACAACAATATCACTTTCTACATCATTCATACTAACTTCATCATGCTCATTATTAACAGTGTTTTCATTGTCAGTGCATGCATTTTCTGGTATCAAAACAGCGTCAGTAAGAGCCTTACTTATCTCGTGATTTCTCTGAACCGAAACTCTACTGGTATACGTTTTCAGTGAGGACGCTGAACGATGACCCGAAACAGACATAATATCTCTATTTGAGAAGCGGTTAGTGTCTAAAACAGTTATGCTGGTAGCCCTGACAGAGTGATTACAAGACTCTTGTTCAAGACCTACTCTCCTGCAAATAGTTTTCAGCATCCCTGCTAAAGTGTTTTTACCTAGGACTTGATTGGTGTACCAATATCTGGTAGCCTCATCAAATGAGTCAACGAGCCGTTGCCACAACCATTCATTGCCAGGATTTAGCTTAGCCAAATAATCTTTAAATGACTGGACTGGACATAAACGATGACCTAAAAAAAACCATGTAATTAAATATTAAGAAATATACTGCATTGGCGCAGGGAGGATGTATCACCTCGCTGTTATGACAATATATGTTTTCGTCCTATTTTTACCTTGATCTTTAACCTATGACATTATAAATAAATAGTCTCAGGTCTAAGCCTTTCCATATAACTGTATTTGTTTGTTTGTGTGATGGGTCACTTTATACGCCCTATGGATAATTTCGTGACGGTTAGTTGTATTGGTGGAGGAAACCGGTGTACCCGGAAGAAACCGCAGACCTTAGTACGGTAAGCAAACTGACAAACTTTATTATATACTAACTTTATAATAAGTATATGATAAAATATGCCCATTTGTGGGAACGTAATTGATCCCGTTGTAATTAATTGGTACAAATGCATTTTATGAGGACGCTGAAGATTTACGAGGACAGAAGTTGAATTTCTGAATCGGTTCATTGTGTACAGATTGCAAGAGTTTTTTTTTTTATTAATTTTGCATTACCTGGAACTGAATACATGCGTCCATCTGTACCACTCCGATTGGGATCAGCATTTTCACGATGATGTTTATCCAATTCGTCTACATGTTGATAGACATATTCTCTGTTTTTGTGGTCTTTGGCTATGCCAAAAGTTTCTCTATTCATGTTCCTCAGGTTCTCCCGGCCCCGTCTGCATAGGAAATACATTATGTCGAACCAAACCTCGAGTTGAAGACCTTCTGATGTTTTTGTGGTCAAAGCAGAACTGCAATATATTTGCTTCAATTCATTTTCCTCAATAGGCGGTGTGTGGTCAACTTTGGCAAGCCCGATACGTTTTAATCCAACGCTGACTGCTTTGAAAACGTCATTTGCTTTACGAAAAGCTGGATCTTTGATAATGTCAATATTATGCTCAGAACAGAAATGTCCAAATCGTATACTTTTCAATGCTGAAAGTTTATATTTTTCACCATTTTTCTTTCTTGCGTCTGCATAGAAGTTTACAAGAAGCGATGAAAGTTCCTGCGTGCTGTAATTATCAAAGTTGATTTCATTGTTCGTCTCGGTAATATATTGTTGTAGGCACATCAATGACGATTTTGTTGCTTTCTTTGTACCCAGTGCATCGTTTTCGTCCAGAATTTGAGATATATCCTCATCTGTTGATGATCCAAATCGTCCCTGAGCTCCCTGACCAGCAGGAGCGACCGCCATATTATTTGTTTTGAACAGACGACTTTATAGGTTATCTCCCTTCTGGGGGAAAATTGGGTTGTTCGGCTGGGAACAATAGGTGTTGTTCGGCGGGGAACAATAGAGCTGCTTTCGGGCAGCGCAAATTTTGGCAAAACATTTCAATTATTTTATTATCACATGACTAATTTAATCCAATCAAAATCTATCATATAGATTAAAATATAATATTATAGGTTGTTTCAGCAACAGCAAAGTTATTTGGAAAATTTTTAAAGGATTTTTACAAACAAAGAGAGAAGGTATAAGTTGTCTTTATTATGTCTATGTTTTAATAACAGTTTGCTATAGAAAGATTAACTTTTATGAAGCGACCATCTCGATTTTGATGATAAAATGCAAAGAAAACTTTACAACCTTTTCTACACATGTGATCAGTGAACATTACATAATGTAACGAACAACATCACTTTCAAAACGATAGCTTCCACAAGCTAAGGACTTTCTTGTTCAAGTATTGTTATAAATACTGTTACAGTGACAGCCGGAAACTTTGAGCCGTAATGAAAGCGGGAGGTTTGGCGCTTTAAAATCTGATTCAACCCACCATTTATTTAGAAATACCTGTACCAAGTCAGGGTCATTGCGGTTTTCACAGTTTTCCGGTTGTTGACTGAATTTGTCTGTTTATATACTTATGAGTTTTGACTTCTCCTTGGTAAGATTGTTCGGAGTTCGGTAATTTTCTATTACCCTTAATTGCTATCTGGTAAATTACATGTAGGAAAAGGATTTTTTACACCCGGAAACGTAGATTTATTAATATTACGCACAGTTTGGTGGTCTGCATGATATTACGTAATCGATATCACAGGATGAAAACATCGTAATTAGGTCAACAACAACAGCGGGTCAAAGGTCGATCACAAGTGTAAATACCACACAGTATTTGTAAACAATGGCTAGTGTATTGGTAATCGGAAGTTCACAAGTCAACAGATTCCAACAATATATAAACAATCATCCAGCTTTCGACAACTTTAATTTGAATGGACATGTTACAGTATCTTTGATCGGTATATCTGGGGGTCGCATAGAAAACAATAATCATTGTTTATCATGAGAAAATGAGATTATCCGGGTTTCACCAAATCGGGTTTTAGTTCAAATAGGAGGAAACGATCTCGACTGTGGTGAGGCTGGCTTTAGCTTGGCGGAAGAAATAATTCTTAGAATTATATCCGTGTGCAGTACTTATCTTTCAAGACATAACGTGGAACATGCTACCGTCATGCAACTTCTACCCAGAACTCAGACAAGAAACTGTACAGTGGCCAGGTACAATAATCTTGTACGACATGCCAACAAATTTGTGAAAGAACAAATCAAATCCGTTCCAGGTTTGCATTACTGGAATATATATGGTGTAAAATACACTACTGTGAACATTTCCAGGACGGCGTACATTCTAACCAAATTGATCTACAACGCTATTACAGAAATGCTCGTGGTGCCATTATCCAGTCTCACGGTTATTAAGGACGGAAAATACTTATTATACATATAAATATGACAATGGTTTTAGGTTTTTTCTATAGGTATTTCACATTTGGTTTTTAATTACAATAGCAATATGTCATGGTTTAAGTATATACAGTGTAATTGGCTGTTCAATGGAATCTGGCATTCCAAATCCAGTGGTATAATTACAAAGTACAAATAAATAGGGTTTAGTTCATTCATTAATAACAGCATGCTTAATCGATTAGTTCATATGCATGTACACGGGTACATACAGTACTCATTGCACCGTAATATATCCATGTGGACATATTTTGTACTAGTATCCATGATGGGATACATGTACATTTTTGTACATTTTGATTTTAGTTCAACAGTGCAAATAACATATGAATGTCAAATGATATAGTACTATGACATCGTGCATGCAATTAAAAATAGGTATCCATGGCAGGATACAATTTGTTTTTTGTTAAATGGAAGTAGTACTATCTATGATAAAATACAGGTTACACATTTAATTTCAGAGTAGATGAATTGGCAAAATCTGTATCCATGTTTTGATATACTCAGTGTTTAGAATGAAATATAAATTCATGGTGTATGGTTATATCACAAGTATCCATGACAGGATACAATATTGATACATCATTTAAAGGTTTCAACAATTAATGAATGTTATGTTATATTCAAGATGGAATATACATATTCAATGACAAATAGTATATAAGTTAGTTCCATGATTTGATACAAGATGTTGTAATGTCAACATACATGTATATACTATATGCAAGGATTCAATGTACATGCCACTCAATATCAATATTATACTTGTATTACAAGTATTTTCAGGTACCGTGCAAAGTAAAACATGCAAAGCTCAAAATATATTATAAGTCAATAAACAAATCATGTTGATTTCCTATACTTACATGTACTTTGTACATGTAGAGTGATGTCGGCTCCACCCTGGAAGTCGGGGCGCATTGCAGCTAGGAGACCTCCACAAACAAATGCCAGTATTAATCCAAATATACCGGTACACACCACAGATCATGTTCAAACTACAGACACGAATGCCGGTTCCACATCAGAACTGATTAACTCGCAAATAAATGCAGCAATACCTGACATAACAAATTCAGTCATAGTAGCATTGTCAGCACATGGGCGTATATTTCCGGGCAACAGTACATCAGACAGGCAACAGCCAACACAGGCTCACATTACTCAACCTTCATGTAGTACCAGTTCAACAGTAACTACTACATTGAACAATATCACACCATCTCAATCCATAATTGATAGAGATAATTATACCGCTCCAGTTTTCTCACAGGCACTTTTCACAAACAACGGTGCACTGAATGCAATTAATTCAACATCGGTACCCACATTATCAACAGTGATGTCTCCGCCTGTGTATCAGCTACCTAGTTTAAATAACCAGCTGTACCCATTACCTGCTACACACAGTTCACAACAAACAACATAATCTGGTCTACACTCTCCCTCAACATCATTCACTGTACCATCGAATGACATACAGGTACCATCCACCAACATACAACAAACACATGCTCCTCCAGGACTATTTCACCAACCTGTTTTGGTTAGTGGCAGTACCTTGCATCCAACACCTGCACAAGGGACATTGCATGATATATTTTCAGGTACATGTGTTACTAACACTAACCCATATAATTATTCTAGACAAAGTATTTCAAAACCACTGGCTTTGGGAATAAGCCCAAAGATAAAAGCACAAATATGGTCACATGAATACATTGATTTAGGTTTCTTGATTAATGCAAAGTTTGCCAAACACCGTTATTCAATGGTGGAACCACCAGAAGGGGGTGTTGCTCTAGAAAAACAAAACCCTCCAGCTTATAGGTTTGAATCTGTGGCACACTCGCTTTCAGCTTTCCATATTTATGTTAGCATATATTGTGAAAAATATCCTCATGAAGTAGGACCTTTAATGAAATATGCGCACACAATACCAAATTTGGCAAGACGTTCTTGCGATCTAGTAACGTATATATATGATCAAACTTTTTGTCGTTGGCGGGAAGCTGCTTGGGTACATTTGCCATGGGACCAAGTTAATTCAGAACTACACAATGATGCAATGCATTTAGGCCTACACATTAAACTGAACCAGAATGGCAAGTCAAACAAACATGGTACAAAGACATTTCCAAAATTGCCCTTTCCCATCAGACCCTCAAATGAAGGGGGTAATAAAGCAAAACATGCATATTGCTACAGCTTCAACAATAACAAAGGCAAATGTGAACGAGGACAAAGTTGTCTCTTCCGCACGTGTGTGAAAAATGTGGGGCCCACATCATCGACAAATATGCCCAAGAGAGCAACGACCAGGGTCTATGTCCAAATCAAATACCACCAGTAAACAGTTCACAAAACTTGCTACAAGAAACACCAATTCTAAGTAAACTTAACATTAATAGTACAGTTGTTACTCCTATAAAGGTGGTGACATTTGAACACTGGTTACAGGGATATAATGAAAAGGAAAAAGACTTTCTCCTAACAGGTTTCAAATTTGGTTTTAATATCCCATATGTAGGTAAACGGGAATACAGATACAGTAAGCATTTGAAATCGGCTAATGAGAATCCTGATATTTTGAGGGAAAACATTTTCAAAGAAGCTAAGGCGGGATGGATAGATAGTTCATTTGATGTTCCCCCATTTTCTAACCTACAAATATCCCCTTTAGGTTTAATTCCGAAAAAGAAAATAGGTGAATATCGCGTTATTTCCACTTGTCTTACACTGATCAGTTGTCTGTAAATGATGACATTCCCCAAGATATGTGTACAGTTCAGTACCAAACTATAGACGATGCAGTATCTTTACTAAAATATCATGGAAAGGGGAGTTTGATGTCAAAAACAGATTACCGTTTGGTACCCATAAATGAAAAAGATCATGACCTCCTAGGTTTTACAGTTGATGGGAAATTTTATTATGATAAAACTTTACCTGTGGGCTTGAGTTACTCATGCAACTTGTTTGAGAAATTCAGTACTTCCATTCATTGGCTTGTTGATCATAAGCTTGAAAGCGCAGGATGTGTACATGTATTAGATGATTTTTTATTTGTGGGTCCACCAAATTCAGATTTATGCCACCAAACTTTGTTTCAGTTTTTAAACATGGCACAAGACATTGGCATCCCTATTAAAGATGAAAAGACTATTTCCTACAACTAAAATCATTTTCTTAGGTTTAGAACTTGATTCTATAGAAATGGAAATCAGATTGCCCGATGACAAACTTTGTAAATTAAGGGACAAATTGAAATATTTCCAAAACAAGAAAAAATGTACCTTGCAGGAATTACAGTCTGTGATAGGGCTTCTCAAATTTGCATATGCAGTAGTTCGGCCGGTAAGGGCCTTTCTTAGACGCATTATTGATCTCATATTAGGTCTAAAGTGTCCGACACATAGGAGATGGCTAACTAAGGAAACCAGAGCAGATTTATCAGCATGGTCATTGTTCACTGAAAGTTGTAATGGGAAATCTTTGCTTTTAAATGACAAGTGGATGAATTCAGAACAACTTTGTCTGTACACAGATGCAAGCAATTTGGGCCTTGGGGGTGTTTTTGGAAACAAATGGTTTACAGAACGATGTCCAGTTAACTGGTTACAATACCATATTACGATTCGAGAACTTTTTCCTATTGTTTTAGCAATCCATTTGTGGGGCAGAAATTTACAAAACAAATGTGTTCAATTTCACACGGACAATATGGCAGTGGTTCATATCATCAATAAGCAAACTTCAAAAGACCCGACTATTATGAAATTTGTCAGACAGTTTGTTTTACTTATTCTGAAATATAACATCATGTTTAAAGCCCTCCACATCAAAGGTGCTAAGAATAAGGCAGCCGACCAACTTTCTCGTTTACAGATTCATCAGTTTAAGAAAGACTTCCCGTTCATGAACTCAACACCAGAACTGGTGCGTCCGGATCTGCTGGAAATTTGAAAGATGTGGCATCTAGACTGCTGCAGGGATCGCTGACTAAATCATCAAGAGATTCATATAATCGGATTTACCATAATTATGAGCAATTTTCACAACTCTATTTTCCATATCAGCAAGTCCTTCCCGCAGCTTTAGAATCTCTAACCATGTTCATAGCTCACTGTTTTGAACAAAATTATGCCGCGGCAACAGTCTCTACATACATATCAGCACTCAGTTACATACACAAACGCTTGGGTTTGCAAGATAACACACAGCATTTTATTATCAACAAAGCTTTAAATGGATTTCAAAAACTAAGGGCTTCCAAAGATAACCACTTACCTATTACCCCTTCAATTTTGAAAGGATTGATCAATTCCTTACCTCATACATGTACATGTACTTCCCTTTTTATGTCCAAACTACTAAAAGCCATGTATCTTCTGGCATTTCATGCGTTTGTGAGAGTTGGGGAAATAACTGGACAACTTCCACCTAATGGTAATAATTTACAGTAGAACAACATCAAGTTTACATTCGACAATTCTCAGCTACCAATTGCCATTGAAATCCGAATGAGTCATTTCAAGCACAGTTCTGGAAAACATATCCCGGTGTTGCTTGTACAACAGAACACTTCCCAAAACGACCTTTGTCCAGATAAAGCTTTATGGGAGTATCTCAAACTTCGTATGGCTAATATGAATTCACCTCAATCCCTATTTTCATTTTAATGGACGACTTGCCTTTATCTAGACAATTTTTTACAAGTCAATTTCGTTTATCCCTCTCTGACCTTGGTTTAAGTTGGAAAAATTATAAAAGTCACAGTTTCGCATAGGGGCTGCAACAACAGCAGCAAGTATGAATATTTCAGAAGATAAAATTCAACAAATGGGACGCTGGCATTCAAAAGCGCTCAAAAATAAGTGAGAATTCCCACTTTGAACATATAGCTTTCATGGGGACAAGGGCCTCTGAAAGCATCTTGAATATTGCATGAACGTACAAAGTTGTAAAATCGGTGTGCCACAGGTGCCAGGAACATCTTCAAATGCAGCAGGTGGACAAGGGCTTATGCTGCATTGAAACAGTCTCTCTGTGCTTTATACATCATTTTTGTATATCGTAAATCGGGAAATTACTGTTATACATGTATATACACACACAAGTCAAACTGAAAAGTGTTCACAATGTGTAATCGTTGGCTTGGATGATAAGAGAGAAATTACAGGTAAATAAAGTACATTGATAAAAACCATGCAATACCAATAAAATTTATTAAATCAACAAAGTGTCAAATATCATTAAAATGACAATTACCTATAGAAAAAAGAAAAATCAATAAACATGTAATTAAGTGTCTTATCGGTTTTATTTAAAACAACATAAAATTCACCGTCAATAATCAAATAGATTTACAGGTACAAAATCCAATTATAAAGGTGTGATCTGTCATATACATTTTTGTGTAACCTTTGATGTATAATTGTTGTGTAAACAAATACATGTACTGACCATTATAATACTGTTTACCTGTAAAAGCGATGATTAATACCAGTGCAAAATTATTATTTGTTGTTTTTATATTAAATGCATTTTACTTTTTACGTATGCTGTTTAAATATTTAAATTCCTAGTTTTAATAAATATCACAATTTATCCATAATCGATTTGGTTTTTAGTACGACATCAAAAATATCCGGTAAGTAACAGTAAAAATGTAGTATCGCTAGTTGAATTGAGAACGCTTCCATTTACGTTCTGAATTAACTGACAAAAAATTAAACACATGGGAACCAAAAGTGGCCAAAATTAAACACACTAGAAATGAAAATGGCCAAAATTTCACACACCAAAATAAAACAACGCTCTTTTGGAGAAAAAAGGCCAAAATTAACCTACACCAAAATTTCCCGAATTACGGTATATAGTTGTTTGTGCATTTCGACAGTTATTTGACTGTGTTTTTGTTGTTTCTTTTTGGGAACAACATTTTCTGTGACACGATATTTTTGTGAAGGAAGTGTTACATAGGGACAGGGGCCTCTGTAGTATTGCTTTGGTTTAGTGGAAAAACGGTTATGTGACATATGTCAACTACCAATTGTTGTTAACATATGTTCTTGCTACATGAGGTCATCATTGACTGTGGAATGATAAACATTGTTTGTTGTGTTCTTATTTTTATTTCCTCTGGTATATATTTTTATATACATATATCTAAAATGGTTTATATATGTAGGAGTTTGATCACTTTAGGCGATACGTGCCCCTTTTTGGTTCCAGTTTCCTGAATACTTGCTGTTGTGGATGGGGAGTATTGTGATGCGTTCGCTCAACGGTTAAGCCAACTCACTTCACACAATGCGATGGCACATAACCATCCCCATCTTTGATGGTGGTTATCTATTTTCGTACATAATTTTTGTAGATTAGTTGGGTTTTTTTAATGTCACCAATTTTGATTGATTTTCTAAAAGCAAAATATTATTGTTTACTGGTGACAATTAGTTGTATTTCATATTATGTTGCTTGATCGTCATTTAATAATAAATGACCTTTCAATTCAATAATTGTTTGACTACTTTAAGCCAATCATCAAACGGAGCACAACAGCAAGACTTGCCATAAAAGACATTTTATAGAGATAAATAAATTGATGACAAGTTGGGATTATTACTTATTCAATGGTTAGAAGGGAGGTAATTCATACAATCTGGCTAAGAATTTACAATCATGACAATGACTGCGATTGCGCGGAAAATATCTGACCTAAATCATTCGACCATTATAGGTTGTTTCAGCAACAGCAAAGTTATTTGGAAAATTTTTAAAAGATTTTTACAAACACCCTCCCTCCCAATATTATTAGTTACACAGTGTACAATTTTCCTAATACGAAAAATATCTGGGTCAATAAAATTCATATCGGGCGAGGCAGTACCATCCTTTTACCATACATTCATCATATGTAATCCATATTTTGTATTCTTTTTTCGAAACATGTCTACTTTGTATTTTTGCCATTAATAATTGATTATCCTGTTTGTTAATTAAGATATGGTATTGTTCGTTGTCATTCTGATGCTCATTTTGGTAACATTTTGACAATTTAAGTTGGTACACCTCGAGAGTTAAATTCCGCAAATCATCCTCATTGAGTTTGGGAAAATCTGGAATTGTATCATCAACAGAAGCGTCAATTTTTTCCCAATTGGAATTCATTCTTTATCCAATTCATCATTTTTAACACGCTCCATTAAATGCCTGTTTTGTTTGGATAGGTATAAAAGCTGACAACCAAACAATTCATCTGTTTCTTTACTAGAACATAAAGGCTGCATATATTTGTTTGATATAGCACATACCAAACGAACATGGTCTCCAATATTTGGTATCTGGGAGTTTGGAACAACATTTGCTAAATATTTCCAACATTTCATTCTACCATCGAATTTTGGTTGTCAATCTAGAAGAGTTGCTGTCCACAACGTCATGTTGTTTCTGTCCCTTTTTCAAAAAGCTTGGCATTTCAGTTTTTATTCCAAGTTCATGCAAAAATTCTAGAGAATCACGGAAACCTCTATCAACAATGATAACATCGTCCTCATTCACCCAGTTCTTCATGCTCTCTACATTGTTGGATAATGCGTGCATAATAATTTTGGCATCATTGTTTTTGTTGTCGCTAAGGTATGGTCCTAGAACACTAACATAGTAACATGTGGACGATACGATCAACATCGGTTTAACTAATGGCCTCTTCTTGTGCATACTGAAGCAAGATTTGCCATAAAAGAATTTCTAAACTTTAATTATGGTTACATTTTTAGTATTATCCATTCGGAATAGTTTGCTATTAATTTTTTTTTCACACATCAGATGGATAAAAAAAGTCAATCAAGCTGATAAACTCATGAGACCAAACGGGGCTATTCAAACTTCAAAAACGAATTCTTGAACACTGAGGGAAATAAAATATTTTTTTAACAAACATGGAATTTTTTTTTCAAAAATATCCCAGCCCAATACCCACCCCCCCCCCCCCCCTTTTCCGCCTGCAATATAAAATAGTTGATGCCTAAAAATCATGTGGAATCAAATTTCAAATATCTGTTGCCATCTCCACATTTTGTAATGTTCTGTTTATTAATCTTTTTTTTCTTGGCATACGGATCGGTCGTAATTATTTTATGCTGTGGTTGATACGTCTCCTTAGCTACGGATGCACATATCGCTGTTGCGTTTGGGAGAATATGCATCGGTCACTGCTTTTCTTGTCGTATTTCGATAAAATTGCATTTTTTCTATCTTTATCTGTTGAAAATAAGTTATCTTCTAGAATGATAATTGCAGCGAAATATTTCTTCGTGTAAAGTCTGAATCATCTTTGCGGGCATGTTTGTCGATCAAGCACTACTTTAAGGTTAAAGGATGGCCACAACAGGAGCTTGTTCCCGGTCAATACAATTCACATCATGATTAAATTCACGAATTTGACCCATGAATAAGAATAATATACAATCAGGAAACGTTTGTAAAGTAGAGGGGATTGTTTTATGAATCAACGTGTGTATTGTGTGTTATATCGTATTTTCGTAATGTGACCATATCATGGCATATGTTAACACCCGGTGTAAGCACGGGCCAGTTCTTATATTAACTTCAAATTATTGATGCATACTCATTCTATACTGTCTATAGGGAAAAACTGTGTATCTTTTTCATCTTTGTTAGCTGTAAATCTCTGGAAAATTGAAATAGTTTAAAGTTTGGAAAAACTTTCATCTGCTTCTACTGTAGTCCGCTTTTACTGTAGTCTGCTATTTATATCGAGGTGTCTAATGCAGGCAAAGCGTCCCCGACCTTCATTAAAATCGATGCGTATTTTGATTTACTATATTCGATGTATCTTATTCCAATTTTAACAGCTCCTGCATAGATATCCGTTGTTTATACAGTGATAGTAATCGCATTTAGCGTCACACCAACTGAAATACCATAAACTTTCTTCTCACATTATTACCGAGAACAATACTCCCGCAAGCTTGGAACAACTTAATACTTCGCACGCATGTTCATTTTTAGTAACAGGTTCGATATACAAAAGAAGAAGTTGGTCCATGGTTGCGGGGACTATATTTTTTTTACTTTTTTATGTTAATTTAGGCCTGTTCTGTGGTATTTTCAGTTTTTAGACATAATTTAGCGGCTGATTGTGACGTCATAGTGTAAAATTATGACCAGATTAAGTTTGAATTGGGGAGATCTTATCCAATATTGCTTTCCGAGAAACTTTCAAAATAAAGTGTTTGCAATTGAAAAATACATATTTTTAGGGCCTTTTTAAGCCCTTATCACCCTCTACCTGTCAGTAGATCCTCAATGGGCTTAGAGGGGAAGCAAAATATAACAACTTGTCCTTCATGTAACAACTTATTTGTCATAAAGATAACACACATTATGCATAATGTTCAAGATTACTGCGTTCGTTACGAAAACGCTGGTCGCCGGATTATATGTGAGTTGGCATTTTACTCACATTTGTACATCATTTGCATAATCACATCATTTCACTAAGACGGTAGGCTTAGGCACATAACAATAGTTTTATTGAAGTGCCTCTACCAAGACAGGAAAGTGGGAGGTCATGCATATGTGTGCTAGGGGTATCGATTTAGCCCCTTTCTACGATTTTGATATTTGATTTTTGAATTATTCTGACAATGTGGGATTTTTTTTTTTTTTTTTCAATTGATCATAATTGCATCTGATTCGATCGATATCGTATTTAAAGTTAGGTTCTAGATCAATGCTTCATAACTACACTTTCATTTATTCTAGTCTCTTTAAAACCGATGATGCATTCCTATCTCTTGATATATTTGAACTGAAAATGAAGACCAACGAGTGTACATTATAGTACAAACTAATTACAATTAATTGGTCGTCATTTTCAGTTCAATTAAGTCAAGAGATAGGAATGAATTATCGGTAAAAGTTGGAAGATACCAAAGGGGTAATCAGAATCCGTACATCGAAGGACAGACAACAGAATGGCCGAATGAAAAAGGACAAACAACGATCTACAAAGCATAGAAATAAAACTGAAGATCGAGTAACAAGAACCCCACTAAAAACCAGGGGTGAACTCAGGTGCTCCGAAAGGGTAAGCATTTCCTGCTCCACAAGTAGCACACGTCGTGTTAATCTAGTTACAAACATGGAGATATGTCATGAATGAGAAAAAGACCGGAAAGTGTTTACGACATGTGGAACATATCCGTGGTCATTTGTGAACACTCATAAGTACGAAATGCCCACTTATTTAATGCATAATGTAATAACCTTTCAGATTTTTGTATGTCCATTTTACTTCTCCTGCTGAGTAGTACTATTGGTATGAAATATACTTACTGGAAGAGCAATACATGCATAGACAACACTTTATATATATACAATATACGTACACTGTCGGAAAATATAAAATTTATTTGTACGAGCTTTGGAAACAGGTAGAAAATCGTGCCTTTTTGTCCTGTTTCGCAGCGATGTGCAAATGCATTTTATATTTTCTAACAATTTACCCTCCAATGTAGAAACAACCATAATAGCTGCCAAATTGTCAAAAAAAGCAGAAACAAACGTCGTTCTAATCGTTTTTTTTTATGGTGTCCTCTTTCAAGTCTGCATTTATATTGTTACAATTTCTAATCGTCACTCAAATTGAATCAGGTACCAGAAAAACTATATCTTGGTCAGTGACCGTTTTTCCCATTGTAAACTTTCCACTCCTAAGTAGCAATGTCTAGTATACGGCTATTTATCCCTGTCAATGTCTTATCTGTTTAAAGTTAATGCACTATGTTAATTTGCCCTTGTATAAAGGGCACCTCACTTTGGTGATGATTTCCATATACTTAAGGCTAGAATCATAGGAATAATTTCTATGGAAATATTTTTCCTATTACACCGTGTCCCCCGTCACATTTGGGGACGTGGCTTTGTGAAGGTGGGGGACACGGATCTGAAGCGGCGGTTTCAGGTAAGCTGGTGTGAAATCATAAATAATAGCATTATTACAATTATTAAAAATATTTGACTTATTTAGCGGAACACCATGTTCATTTCGGGAGATGTTGATCCCATTTTACCCACGTTATTCGTCCGGTATATAGGTGAACAGTTCTGCAATGTATGACGAGGGTGGTCAAAATTGAAAATTATCACAAGTCTCCGTCAGATTTTAGCTAATTTAAGGCTCGATGCATATACTTTCAATGACATATGTTATCTAAAAAGTCGTCCGCGTTAAATGCAATCATTATTTCAAACCATCAACGCAATATAAGAAGCATACGATCGAATTGTCTCTCGCGTTAAATTGCGGCGTATGGGGGTAAAATATTTGTGACGCCAGGGGATAGGGCTCACATTTTAAAAACAAGGATAATTATGTATATTACCCTTTTTCATGAAAGGCAAAGCAGCCCTCGTGTAATAAAAACCACAATTCAGGGCACGAAGGCACGTGACAATTATATTTAATTTTATGTTGACCTTATTTATCACATGGATGTGTAGAAGAATGTGCGTTTTTAGCTCACCTGACCAAAAGAGTCAGGTGAGCTTTTGCCTTCACTTGGAGTACGTCGTCCGTCTGTCGTCCTTAAACTTTAATAAAAAGATCTTCTCTGAAAATACTGGGCCAATTTAAACCAACGTTTGGCCTGAATAAATCTTAGGGGGTCTGCTTTAACAGTTATGTCTGATGACCACGCCAACCAACCAACATGGTCGCTGTTAAAGGTTAAATAGCTGCCTAACTTTGGAAAAATTATACATTAATGATCACCTTGATGAATTATGGTTGATCAACCCAACCGCTGTCAAACATGGCTGCCAACGTTACTAAAAATATAAAATTTAACCAAAAATCGTCACGTGAAAATTGTTAACCTTTATAAAAATTTCTTCTCTGAAACAACTGGGCCAATTTGAAGCAACCTTGGCCTGAATCATCCTTAGGGAGTCTATTCTGATGACCTGGCAGACCAACTAACATATCCACCGTTACTAACAATAGAACATATAGTAAAATCAATAAAAAAATTTGTAAAGGTTTTATAGCTGCCACACTTTTGGGAAAATTATAAATTAATGATCCCCTTTAAGAATTATGGTTGATCATATCAACCACCATCAAACATGTGGCCACCACCGTTGCTGAAAATTAATAACTGGTAGAAAAAAAATATTAAAGATCATGCGGATACGCGGCTCATTTCAGTAAAATAATTTACATAGACCAAATGTAGGGAAATTATCTGGAATGATCAAGATGATAGACAGTGCTTAACCAATTAAAACATAAAAATAGGTTATAATTAGCATAACATTTAGGGTAGACATTGAGGCAAAAAACAGGAATGAGTTTTGGTTTACAGCATACGGCATCACAGTTTAGTAGCTAACATGTATTTTCATTAATGAATGAATATTGAGTCACATCTGGAATAAATTGCTCTCTGTGAACTCATGTTCAGATCTTGGGCCGGTAACTAGAAGCTATCTTGGGACTTATACATGTTTTTCTCCGTTTAATACATGTCTTGGCCCTAAAAAAGCTTCTAGTTACCGTCCCCTGGACCCAATATTTGAACAACATTCATAAGAATTTTAAGTAGACAATCATGGTAACTGTGAAGTATGTAATGGCAATATTTAAAATAGTTTAGAAACATTATAAAAACCAAGCGTCAAACAATCGTGATCCTTTAGACTTTGACTGAAAAATTAAAATGGGATGTCATGTATAAATATATTGGATTGAGGAACAAATGAAATCTGCTAAAAAACAGACCGACAGACTAATTACTATGCGAGTTTGACACAGAAGAAATATGCAGATCTGATCCAAACTGTTTTGCACAGAGCACAATATACAAGCTGAGCATAATTTAGACAAATTGAATTAAGAAAATGTATATAAATTACCTTCAATGCCAAGCAATTGAAACTATTTTGAAATTCAAAATTTATTACATGATTCAGTGTAAACGTAATAATATTAAAATGTGTTATCATTTATAGTTGTTAAATTAATATATTATAAAATCTTGTATGGGATATGCCTAATATTGATGGGTCATTCTATCAATCGATTCTTTTTCTGAGATAAAAGAGCATTCATTCATTCTTAAACAAGATAAATGAATATAAAAGAATTCTGTATCTACAGCAACAAGTGTCCCGGTCGCTTTTTAGTATGACCGTGCTAACGAGACCTATCAAAATGAGGCAGTAGTGGTATAGCTGTCTATTTGATGTATACATGGATTGTTGTTCATTGTCAGTTACGGGCCACAGGCTAGCACAAGTCAGGCGGTATTAATCAAGCGGTACAGTAAACATTATCGACATAATTAATGTCAAGTCACCATATGAATGTTTCAAGGATCAAAATGGTGTTCATGGTTCCAACAAAGTATTCTATTGCCATTGGCCGTCGACCTCGGATATTAAAACACTTGTCTGTTCTAAGTACCCCAGGAAAATATATTCTGTTACGGTAACTGTCCTATAGCTACTACATACAGAATAACAGATTTCAGTGTAGATAAAATACTGTTGACTTTTGAAGTGTAAAATTACGATTACAGTACACAATGTTCTTTAACACAATCCCTCACTGAAGTATGTACTCTGAAGTGATTATTCATTACAAATGTGGGATGTTTTGTTGTTGATAAAAAGGATTATACATAATTATCCTTGTTTTTAAAATGTGTAAGCCCTATCCCCTGGCGTCACACATATTTTACCCCCATACGCCACAATTTAACGCGAGAGACAATTCGATCGTATGCTTCTTATATTGCGTTGATGGTTTGAAATAATGATTGCATTTAACGCGGACGACATTTTAGATAACATATGTCATTGAAAGTATATGCATCGAGCCTTAAATTAGCAAAAATCTGACGGAGACTTGTGATAATTTTCAATTTTGACCACCCTCGTCATACATTGCAGAACTGTTCACCTATATACCGGACGAATAACGTGGGTAAAATGGGATCAACATCTCCCGAAATGAACCTGGTGTTCCGCTAAATAAGTCAAATATTTTAAATAATTGTAATAATGCTATTATTTATGATTTCACACCAGCTTACCTGAAACCGCCGCTTCAGATCCGTGATCCCCACCTTCACAAAGCCACGTCCCCAAATGTGACGGGGGACATGGTGTATTAGCCAACGCCTCACTGCGTTTATCTTAAAAACCTACATACTGTACAATTATAACAAATTTCGATTAAACTCGTGCCGATTCTTCTCCGAAGCTATTGTCTCAATGTGTCCATACAAACTGTTCAATATGAAATGTAATTATTTAATACAATAGAATTTTAGAAATTATTGACAAAAACGTTCGTTTTTACAAAATGATCCCCAAAAAAAACTGAACTGGAATCAATATAAATCGTGTAATTTTATATAATAATTACATGTAGTTGATTAAACAGGTAGTGAGTATTTATATTGATCACATATTCATAGTACTGCACATTATTTCTGTAGGACTTCTAGTTTTCGAGTTTAATGTACCGAGATAACATACGGCTAAAAATCAGTCCAAATCATAGATAAATGTTTGTATTTTCATATTCGTCTGTTCGTACGATGTTTCTGTGGTCACATTTTTAGTTATCTAGGTGTTATTAAAGGTACCCCTTGATACAAACATTTAGTAGCTATTTTCAAATACGACCTATTCCTTTTTATCAACATTCGTGAGCATGTGTCGGATTATTTTTCGAAAGACGAAACATAAAATATTAACACCAGATAGTACAAATCTGTTGATAATGATTCTTTTTAAAGATTTAGAATTATAAATTTTGTTATTTTTCTATGCATTTTTTTACATAATTTTCATTGATAATCTGAACAATTGTTATGAAATTGCGCTTTGTTATAATAAAAAGACAATTATATGTTGTAACGCTGCTCCGTTTCAAATTTCACAATTTTATACAGTGTTATTTAGAAATAAATCGAAAAAAAAACTCTACCTACAAAGGCGGCTTTTAATGCGGAAATTTTACCAATCCGATAATTGATAAGAGTGTTACTGTGTTCGGTCACTAAATAGGACAATTGACTCGATAAATGAGTTTTTGAGACGTCGTGTCTAAGCAAATATTGACGACTAGTTATATTTACTTGTTATTTTATGATAAATGAAAGGCATTTGAGGTCAACGAGTGCTTCACTTTAGTAACTTTTGTTGTAAATAGTTTGTTTAACTTGTTATTATTTTCGACTGTTTGTAATACACAAACCGAACCCTTGGGATACGATATTTTCCGGTTTTTACTGGTATTTTGTAAACAACTGATTTGTTTCTATTTTTCGGTTTTCTTTGTTTTTATTTTGTTAGAGCAATAGAGAGTTGATATTAAGTTGATTTTGTTCTGAGCTACGGAGTTTTACACAAATGTTGTGTACATATTGAATTTGTTAATTTGTGTTCATATATTACGGTATATTGGTTATTAGTTTTGACAACCAAGTTTATTAAGATATTATGGCTAGTTTTGAGAGTCCAGTAAAACTCGACCCCTCTAACCCCAAAAACAAAAGAGAAAACATTTCATGGGACAAATGCATCGTTTGTCAACGCGTTTCACTTGAGCAGACAGTAAATATGAGAGATGTTGGGAAGAGCAGTTTTGTAGAGGCAATGTCTACACGCAAAGATTCCGTTTTTGAGAAAGTGATTCAAGAATTGACTTGCCTCGAAAACGTATATTCTACCGATGTGAAGATTGTCTATCATCCATCTTGTTATCGATCTTATACGAGTAAACGAAATTGTCGAGTGTTTAAAGTTGAGCATAATCTGACGGATCCAGCTGAATATCCTTATGACAAACAATATGAAAATAAGCTTAATAAAGTTCAAACTCGCTCGCTATTACCAACTGTCATTGTGGATATTAACACATGTTTCTTATGTAAAAAAAGACATTTAAAAAGGACAGAAAGCTGTACAAAATGGAATCACACGACCGCGTAAAGAAAATAGCGAAATGTGCTGAAGAAAGTAATGATTTATCAATGATGAAAATCATTGAAAGTGATGGTTTTATTGAACGTGCTGTTTATCATAATGGATGCGTCACGAATTATTTACTGAAGTTGAAACTGGAGAAAACGAGTAAAAACAACGACGAAAGTGTTCATGGCATTGCTTTTAGTTCTCTCGTTTCTAGTATTCACGACGACCTGTTCCTGCACAAGAAAGCATTTCTTATATCGCATTTACTAGACAGATATCGATCATTTTTGCCTAATGACGTGCCAGATACCTACCCTTCAGCAAAACGTCATGCAAAATTATTGGGTCACTTTGGTGACAGAATTACAATTCAGCCACAGCGCGGTCAAGGCATGTCAAATATCATGTTCAGCTTTTGCTTAACAATAGGTGATGCTATTGCTGCAGCGGGTAAGTTAAAATCAATGTTAAGGCTGACTGAGATAGAACATGAGTTGGCCACAGAAACTTTTCAAGAGAGTCAAGAACACATACTTCATTCAGCTGCAAGCATTTTAAGACATGATATTCAGAGTTTTGTTATCAACAACGAAGATTATCCAAATGCAAACGAAGTTTCACTTGCCATTTCCGTCGAAAAAATGCCTCAATCACTTCTAAAATTTATCTGTTGGCTAATAGATGAAAAGGCATACAAAGCTGCATCTGAACCGTATATTGTACCAATCGATAAAATCAGAAAGATTCTTGGAATTACAGAGTCGATAGTTTCGCTTTCCAAACATACTTTTACCCCTTTCCATCTAGGGTTGGCTGTACAGTTGCATCACGAGTTTTGTTCACCCGGATTGGTTGACAACTTGCATTCTCACGGTTTCTGTGCTTCCTATTCAGAGGTTAGACGGTTCCTTACAAGTGTTGCTTTGAAAGAGGAAGACAGCATCAAAGAGGGCGTTTATGTCCCAGATGGCATTGTTCCTGTCTGTCAAGGTGGATGTCTCATACAAGAGGGTGCTGACAAAATAAATATCAATACAGAGACAATAGATGGCAAGGACACTTTCCATTCTATGGCAAGGGCAGTCTTTCAAGCATGCCCATCACCTATAGACTCATGTATGCGACAGGTGTCTATCAAAAAGAGCAACGATAGAACCTTTCAGATGGCTAATGATGCTTCTTCATAAACGTCACGCCTACCGTTCTCAAAGCCAAAGGTACGAGGAATTCCAAAACGTTTTCCCAAAGCTTTTGAAATAATTTCAAATTGTGCCGGACAAATGGAAAACGTTTCTGAAATTCTTTGGGTTATTTTGAGCTCACTTTCAAGAGATATTGAAAATTTTCCAATGTCTGTAACTGATGTCGAATGTCAAGTTATACCATTTTGGACTGGATATAACAGTTCTCTTTCGGAATACAGACCTGAGTATTCTGTTGTGTGGTATGCTCCAATAGTAGACGCAAAGCCAAGTGACATGTCAACCGTATATACAACCATGCATAGGCGTCAAGAAATGACAAAATCTTTGGGACAAGCATATTCTATCCAAACATTCGATCAACAACTATATGCAATCGCGAAACAGGTTGAATGGGCTAAACAGGACACTTTTAAAACTCATATTCTCCGGTTAGGAGGCTTTCATACAATGTCGTGCTTTGTTGCTTCAATTGGTAAACCTTGGGGTGATGGTGGATTGAAAGATCTGTTGATTGAATCTTCTGTGTATGCAGCTGGATCAGTTGAGCAGATGATGACCGGCAAACAATTTAATCGTGTTGTACGGGCATTGACATTAGTATATGAAGCCTTATCCTCACTGTGGCTATCAGCTTTCTTTGAGTGGTGCAGAGAAAATGATATTTTAACAGCACTTAAAGACAAGTTGTCTCCTGTCCTGGCTTCGCCTCGATTTTTTAGAATTAATTATGTTTTGTTTAAATGTTTCTATAACTTATTCAACCCATCTTCAGCACCGTTAGAGCATCAAACAAAATTTTCCAAGAAGGACGACTGCTAATTGTAAATGTTTGATTGCACACAAAATTCTCGTTATTTATGGTCAACAGGAAGTCGGAAATTAAGGCACTATAACTTAATAACTTACGCATGATAGCTTTGAAAATAACTTTGACTTATCAGGTACCAAATTATTGTAGAAAAAATGAAAATACAAAAACCTGTTTGGATGTAGGTACAGTTTAAATTTTTGTTGTTAAATTTTAGGAAAATTAGATAGTTCAAGATTGACGCCATCTTAACATGGGTTGTATAAACATAACGATAAAAATAGACCACAATCGTATCATTTGTAACATTATCGTAAAAATATGTCCGTTTTGTTTTCGCTTAGCAAAGGCTTTTTGAAAGAAATAGGCAATTTAATTTTATTATTTTTTTATTTTTTTTTAGATTTGACCTTTAACCCTGATTTTAGAAAAAACGTGACCATTTCTCATTCGTACGAACAAAATTTTCCGATGCTCCCCATTATCCTCTTTCCAACTATATATAATTTAGCTGTATGTTGTCTCGGTACATTAAATCCATCTGAACAGTTTTCCATTTGCAGCACTATTACACAGTGATCGATGTAAGATAAGCTTGCAATAGAAACGTAGTGATACTAATAAGTCACTTTTGAGATTATGGACTTACAAGGGACGTATTGCTTTTTAATGATATCAGTATGTTCTGTATTTAAAGGTAGGTAATATATTTGATAACTTGTATTTGGAAGTTTTTATTTTGTTCGTTATTTTTCTTTTTAAATTTAGAAATAACATGAAAAACTTAAAATACCACGCTTTCGGAACAGTTCCCAAATATAATAGAAAAATAGCAGAAAGAGACAAAACTGATATCCTTAACCCACAAATATATTTCTGATCACTTTCCCAGGCTTGGGATAGGCACTTCAATAAAAAGTGGCGGGGTGAAACTAGTTTTATGTGCACAATTACGGCATGATATAGAACTTTAAGTTGGAGCTTATTGGCTTAACACTTTAGCTTATATTTATACAAAATATTTCCGAACCCTCATGATTGGAATAAAACTATTCTTGTATAATAGATTAAATTACCGACGTAGGTACATGGATATAGTAACAATGTAAGATATTAGCCATCCACCCCTTCTCCTGTAACTTTGAAAACACAGCATTAAAACATGTGATTTCTCTACCTTATATACGACCATTACACACACGCGACTTAAATCGAGACTTAAAAAATTGCTTCAGCATTGCTTCACAATGGAAATACCTGAACAAAGGTATCAGTATCTTGCTATTGGTAGAGATAATTCTTATTTTGTCAAAAGTCACTCAAAATCTAATAATAAATATAAACTGTACGAGATGATTCAAACTGTTAGATATATTTGTGCAGTTTTACGGACTCGTGTTTCAATAGACAATCAATATTTCAATGAGTACAAATTGTGCTCCACTTCTCGCTGATTTGTTTTTAAACGATTATGGGGCACATTCTCTTCAAGGGCTTCCCAAGAATAAAGATACAAAATTAGCCCAAACTTTTAATCCAGCTTCCGCTATATAGATGATGTTGTTTCACTGAACACTTTTCGATTCGATGATTATCTGCATCTCATCTATCAAAATGACCTTGAAGCTAAGGATGCTACCAACACTCAATATTCTATTTTTACCTTGTCCTTTCCCTTGAAATTGACAATGGAGGAAGATTTAAAACAAAACTTACATCACTTTAACGAGATTTAAGCCCCGTTTTGTTTGTAAATAACTTATCTTGTATATTTGTTAATGCTTGTATCAAAGACTTTAATTATTTGGGTTTCCAGTTTGTTTTCTTTTTTTAACTTTAAGCGTACCCGATGAATGTAGTGTGACGGGTCTAGCTCTCCGTCAAAACCAACATATCCGACCCATCTAGAAATGTCCTGATTATATTTGTTTAAGGTGTAAAGATCGCTTAGGGATGTGCTAAAGGTCACAGTGAATGTTATGTGTCGTATATGCTGGGGGCCGTCGTGGTCGTGATCGTATGGTAGTTGGATTTATAACTACCTATGTAATCAGTGCCTATCACCACTGAGTTCGAATCCCACTTTGGCAGGTGTACTCGATATAATAGTATGTGATAAAGTTTGTCAGTGACTTGCGACAGGTCAGTGGTTTTCTCTAGGTACTCCGGTTTCTTCATACAATAAAAGTGATATATTGTTGAAAATGGTGCTAAAGACTATAACGCTAACACTATATATTTTGACCTAAATGCAGAGTACGTTTTTCATCGATTTTGATATTGGGTTAGGGCCTGGTATTTCTGGATTTTGTACCGGCGATAACTATGGATTTGATTTATGGGTCTAGTATAAGGACTAATTATCTAATTCATTGGCTGGTAGCCAAAATAACAATATTACTACCATTATCATTTGAATAATAGGAGACGGCTGCTGGCCAATCAAAATTCTACTTTCCGCGGGAAATTCAGATAATACAATTTTAGATACATAATTCATTACAAATATAGTACAATAAAGTTATGTTATTCCTGGCTGCAATATGACAGTCCAACCGTCGGATTTACATGGGAAACGAAATGAATAGGAAAATTTAATATGCCTGATGAAGGTTATTCCAGAAACGCGTCGTGCCCACTAAATTTGATAGCTACGTTTTATTACTATATCAAAAGAATCGATCGGAAGCAGTGCACATAATGAACTTAAACGATGTCGAAACAAGATATGTGACTGGTAGGCAATAATAACATGGATATTGCAGTTTTCTCAATTTAATATATGTAAATTGTATAGAAATAAGATCTTTCTTCTAGGCTGAAGGGCATAATCCTCTGAAATGGACATACGGTTGTTGTGTTGGACGAAACATAATATGATGTCTTAAACACTTACGGGATCCTGTATTTATCACATCTTTTTGATTTTATAAAACTATGCATCTGTCATTTCAATTAGGTTGATTGATTGATTGATTAGTATTTGACATCAACTTTAGCAGTACTTCAGCTATATTGTGGGGTGAAGCAATTTTATTTAAATTAATTTCCTCAACTACAATAGCCTTAGAAATAAGACATATTTCAATTAGGAGACTGTCTATTTCATATGCCGGGGTATTTTAGAGTGCATCTTAATAATCAGCTATAAAAATGGCTCGTTGGTCGGTTTTATGGTGTTTAACGCCACTTTCAACAATATTTCAGTTGTATTGTGATGGTCAGTTTCATTGGGGGGAGTAAACCGGAGTACCCAGAGAAAACCACCGACCTGTCGCATTGTACTGACAAACTTTATCACATAATGCTGTACATCTCGCCCTGATTTCATACGTAGTTGTAAATCCAACCACTTTACGATCACGACCACAACCGTCCCGCTATACAAATTATAACTCTTCTGGATCCAATGGTCACCATTTTTGGTGGTTAATCATTCAAAAAGCATTTTTTTCTCTGGAAAAATCATCACATAATCTGTCATTAAAATTTAAGAAAAATAATTACTAAATCAACAAATACAAGGAAGCATGCATACCATCAGATATGTTGGTAGGCCATGTGACGAGTTCGCAGAATGAGTCTGGTCTATCAAAATATCTGATGGTGCACGAGTAACTTTGTTCAATAAGAGACTTGTATCTTGCGACTTCAATCAAAGTTGAGTGAGAATATGTAAGCTTTATGATGATATCTTGTATATTTTGTTATCGAAGATATTGTATGATGTTAAGTCATCTAGCTCCACCTCTCTGGGAATCATGAGATATTGTACGGCTGTTGACAATAGAAAAGACGAGAAAGCATGACACAATTTGAAATGGAACACTGGTGAAATAATTATATGACTGATATATTATTAAATGCAAATGCATACAATGAACAATGCATTGTGAAATATTTATACAAGTTTCTATATCAATAATAAATATATATTGAGTGCATTCAATCGACCGTCAGAAAATAATTGTATATGGTAATACGATGAAACGTGTTTTGAACATAAAATGACTATGAATTAGTGAGTGATTGTTCTTTAATGGAAATGAGCAAATTATTACCAACATCATGGAATGAACAAGTAATATTTGATGAGATGATGATCTTATCCGCAAACCTAGACCATAGTGCTTGATCACTGAAGCAATAGTCCAACCAGTCTTTGTTCTTGCTCCTCAATGCGACTAGCTGCGGAACCGTAGCCCTTTATGGTCCCTTTTTTTCTTTTCTTTCTTTGGCGGACCATAGGGCTACGGATTTTACCTATATAAAAACTGGCGGAATTGCGACGAGATTTAAGTCGCACCTTTCGATGGGCTGTTTGATGATCGGTTGCAAATGCGTATTACCTTGTGTGGTTATTTCGTTTCATAAAACATTTTCTACATTCCTACCTATTTAGTTATTGTTGAATATTCATATCCTGCTTATCATTATGATAAATATATCATAATGACTTGAATCCAGCCTAACTCGGCGCCATCTTGGATTTCTACGATAGTCCCATTTCGGGTCACGTGGTCTGCTAAATATAAGTCGGATGCCGGAGTAACACGTGTATTTGTTTTGGTTTTGACGCGAATTATTTTTCGGTTTGGGTGTTTATAACACGTTTTACGTGAATATATGAGAGAAATACGGAGCTTGATACTTTTATTTCTTCATTTTAATAAAAATAAACCAGATTTTCATTCACACTTATTATCTTTTGATATACCCCTTTTCTTGCTTCTTGGTACAACTTTGTACATTTCAATAAACCAGATTTTCATTCATACTTATTATCTTTTGGTATACCCATTTTCTTGCTTCTTGGTACAACTTTGTACATTTCACCATGGAATCTAGCAATGTACATTCCATTTTCAATTTGAAAATCAAAAATAAATTTGGATTTGAATTTAACTTGAAGGAGGAGCAAGCCAAAATAATTTCAGCAATTTTAAATGGGAGTAATGTTGTTGGAAATTTTCCTACTGGCTTTGGAAAAAGTATGTGTTTGTATTTGATTCCTTTACTCTTTGATGAAATTGGAGACAAGAACAATATTTGTCTGATTATATCACCATTAAAGAGTTTGATGATGGACCAAATTTCGAAGGTCACAGAAATTGACATTCCAGCTGCAGGTGTGATGTGTCGAGAAGAAATGGATGACAAAACAATAAGAGGTTTACCATACTTAATGCTCTTCTTTTAATTAATCATATGAAATTAAATTTTTTTCTGGTAATATGTATGTCCCAATGACCTAAGTATATTAACTAATGGTTGATAGAAATCAAGGATAACCACAGAGAAATTAATATCCAAAAGTCAAGAGACATTTATAAGACGAATAAAAGAAAACGGAAGCAAAACAATTTACAACACATAGAATCCCAAAGTGTATGTGTATATACGGACATACAGACAGACAGTTAAACTTATGAATTATAGTCATTATTTAAATTATTTAAAATCTACTCAACAAAATCCCCCTCTGATCAGTGTCAACATAGCTTTCCATGTTTAGCTAATAAATTTGTTGTTTTAATGATACAAGAATAATAAAGCCCCCCTCTTTATTCATGGCCCTGCCTGAAAAAAATATCCCCTTTTCTTTCAGAAGTATGTAAGCTTAGTTGGGAAATTGCATTGTCATTGGAGAGCTGCAAGATGGTACGTATCTCAATGGCAAACGCTCTGTATGAAAACCGTTTCGTTAGCATTTATCATGCCGGCCTATCATCTAATGATCAAAAAAACATTCTTCAACACTTCGTAATATCAGACTCTGTTATTCGTTTTGTCATATGTACAGTGGCATTTGGCTTAGGTGTGAACATTTCAGATGTTAGGATAGTAATGCACTGGGGTGTATCTGAGTATGTCCTACAGTATTGGCAAGAGGTAGGCAGAGCTGGTAGAGACGGACAGAAAGCCACAGCATATATGTATGCAACAAAACCAAAAATCTGTAATGGCATCAACAATGGTAGTATTTCATGCTTCCGACAGGCTATTCTTGAATGCATGATTCCAGTTAAAAAACTTGACATAAAATGTGAAGGTAAATGTGAAACTTGTGAGTGTTCAATGTGTAATTGTTGCAATCTCTGCAAGTCTTACTGCCCATGTCATAAATGTTAAAGTACATATTGTGTCAGTTATAAGTTAATAAATAGGGAGCAACCACTTAACTCAAGGGATTGGGGCCTGAAATTTTACTGTTAGGTGATGAATTTATTTTTACTCATTGCCTTTGTTTTCGGTAGTTTTACAAATATTTGTTCATTTATTTCAATCTTGAACTACCATTTGAAAATGTATATGTTAAAAAAATGACTACTGAACATTCTTAAACATACCATCAGCTTCTGTGTATGGAGTTTTCATCATTTGATTTTAATTTAAAGTTAAATGGTTGCGCACTTACTGCCCAAAAATATATCTTTCCTTATCTAATTTAATGGAATATTTTGTCAATCTCATCTGCAACTCGTTTGGTTTCTTCACACTGATGGTATTCATGTAACTTTCAAAGCCTTTGAAACATCGTCCTCTTATCTGGTGGAACAAATTTCTTTTACATATAACTTCACAAATTTAGAAACATTACTCTGTGATGAAAATTCTGTTGTTTTTGAATTTGATACATATTTTTCCATGCTAGTTTTTCCAAAGACTTCCTCGATACTTTTCCCCAGGCTTCCTGTTATCTTGCTGCACCGGGAGATTTGATTGTCTGAATACTGTCCATGTGAATTTTTCAAGTTGTCTGCAAATATTCAAATTTAATAATAAATAAAATTATGCAAATTTATTGGAATCAAAGCTTGTGTTTTGTGTTTTGCCTATTTTTCTCAAACATATTTTTTAAGTCTCTTGTACATTTTATATTTGTGTAGACATTTTCTACTATTGTAGAGAGCCTGCAGTCTGCAAAAACAGGGTAATGTTGCTCCTGCTGGTGTTTTTCCCCTTCACTGGAAGTTACTTTGATTGAATTGACTGCCACTGGCACAACAGGTGTGTTGCAAATAAGGGTAATAGCAAAATTACCGAGCTCCGAAAAATCTTACAAAGGGAAAGTCAAAACTCATATGTATATAAACAGACAAAATCAGTCAACAACCGGAAAACTGTGAAAACCGGCAACAGGCATGAACTGCTTACTCCTCTGGGGCACCTGGGTTCAATCTTAGTCAATTAAAAGTTTGTTTGCACGTTGTACATGATATTGTTCTTTTTGTTGTTTTTGTAGTTCCATGGTTACAGCTTGCATATGTCCCTAAATGTTGAGTTCTGATTGCCTCACATTAGGATTTTATTCACTATACTTGCATCAGGACAGCTATATCAGTATTCAAAATAAATAAATTACATGATTGTTTTTGCACTTCTTGTCAAATCCAATTGTATATATTGAACTTTATCACTAGTAAATTCTAAAACAACCTACACTGATGAATTTACTTTCCGATTTTTTTAAAAATTGAAAAAAAATTCATTACGATATATGTCAAATGAAATTATATATATATACATTGTGCTTTGTTTTCATTTTCATTATATCTTACTTTTGAAATTCGTTGACTAAATTATGGGCCAAATTCCCTCCTTGAATACCAGTTAGGTAAACTGTGCTGTTCCATATTATCTCCTCACGGAGTCTTCGTGGCAACCATCCATGAATAGCTGAAAAGAAACAAATCATATGAATTTATGACACAGTAATTATAACTTTTTTAAAAGCAGATAACAAGCACTATAAGGTATTCTCTTTGGAAAAAGGCAGGTGTTTTCCCTAAAAAAAAGTGATTGGGCGATAATAAAACTTTTGTATAGCTGCAAAAAAAATTTTGTTTGCATTTTATTTCGTTAAAACTAATTTAGAGTCTATACTGAAAATGTATTAGTTGTGTCAGAATCACATGTTTAGTTTTACAATATATATATTTCCATGTCTCGTCAACTTAGGGGACATATAGATTGTCGGTCTGTATGTTCGTCAATTCATTTCTTACTTCATCCGTCCATTCGCCTATCCGTCACATCTCAGGTTTATCCTTGTTTTTCAGCTTTTTATCTATGAAGAATTCACATTATCATAAAACTTGATAAATATGTGCATCATGATTTGGGGTTTTCAACAAATATCTGCTGTGCAGGACATCAGTGTTGTACACTTTATATTGATCCTTACCAGAAAGTAGTCTATGTCCTAAAATTAAGTATTTGTTGTGATTGTTGTTGTGAAAGGCAATCATATTAATTCGCCAGTGGGACATCATGGCTTCCCCGTTATTTTCCGCTTCTGCATCTTTATACACCATCATTTTTAATCCGGTAAAAGATAAACCACAACTGTGTTGGAAAGTGTGGTCTTCAAACTCATCAGCACATACATTGACTGTAACAAAAAATCAATCTCATGACATCCATTGGACAAATCTAATGAATATTAATATACCCTTTTGAACCCTATCTTACATGTTCCCTACATACCACCTTTAGAAAAAATGGTATCAAATTGTGCACAAATACATTATATCAAGTAATATAGGTCATTTCAATTGAGTAGTCATGGTTTGCAGGTTGTTATCCTAATCAATGCAGAAGAATACCTCTTGTTTGCCCCAAGCTAATAATTGCTTTGCAAAGACCCCTTTATGACATCATACCATGTATGAGAAAATTTAAATACTATGGTGCATAACTACAAAACTTTTCAAGTATGTTGTATGTTTCACTTCAATCAACTGAGATTAGGAGTTATGGATGACAGCAACGATTGACAGATCTGTAAAAATAATTATGGTTTACCGTAAACCAACCAACTCACTGATTTTTGTGTATGTGTTTTCCCTAAAGAGAATCTCTAACAATTTTATGTTATAGATAATTACATATATATGGTATGTAACACTAACGAAAAGGTATGGCCGTTGACTCCCTAGTTTGATATCGGCTGGTATGAAAAATAATGGCTACATTACATAAGGGTAATAACAAAATTACCGAACTCCGAGCAAATCTTACATGTGGTGATCTATTTATGATAATGTATAACAACCTTATCCATGCAATTACCTACTGCCTGATCAGTTTCATCATCATCATCATTATCAGAATCATCATCATCTCCATTGTCATCACCATCATGGTGCATTTCATCTTCCTCAGCATACACAAATGTGGAATCTGCATCTTGACAATATGGTGCTGTCCTGTTAAGATCTCCAGTAGTTTGTATCATTGGCCAAATAGTATTCATTATTTGTGAGCTCAGGCTTTGCACATAATGGTCCAAGTTGGAAGTCAGCAAGTCTTCAGGGCATTCTTCTACAGACTTGATATGGCATAATTTACAGGCTAGCAGGCATATTTAACCCTCGGTCACAAAATTCCATAAGTCGACACAACTGTTAATGCAGTCCAATGTCTTTCTTTTCACATTTCTGTATTCGAACTTATTTCGTATTTGAAGTAGTGTGCCCTTTTCCGCAGCAGTTTTCCCACAAAAAAAATTCATTCATAGCATCCTGAAAAAAATGAAAAACAATAAATTATATATATATATATATATATATATTTTAGATATATATAATAATGAATATTGAAAAATAAAGTAATAAGACAACATAGCTCGCCGTAAAAAAAGAGTGACCTCAATTCAATGTTAATCTCAAAGTTGCACATTTTTGTAACTGCAATCATTAACAAATTTCAAAATATGATCTCAAGACAGGGTCAAGGTTATATATCTGCAAGCACAGTATCTTCGGAATGCACACAACTTGTCAAGAAGCTGGGTAAGACTTTAAGTATGCTACTGATTGTTTCTTTTGCTACACTGTGATGTTACATCATGTAATTGTTCTGTTTATAACTAGTATTTGTTAAGGATTATGCATATCAATAAATTATTTAAGATTTATCCTGGCTCTAGTCAAGTATCGATCATCTGAATTTTACCATTTAATGAGAGAAGAAAATGAAAGTCAAGATGACCATCAAATTGAAATTCGCTTACTTGTAAAATGATGTTCCTCTTATGGAATCCATGTCCTCGGGGTACAAGCCCTACAATTTGGCCAAACGGATGCTCGCTTCCTGTAAATGAAGTATAAATCATTGTAATATTTTAAATCAGAAAATTATTTCAATTAGTTTTTTTCTCCAATTACACAAGTATGAATTACTTTACATGCAAATTAGTTACTTTAATTAATTGTTTAATCTCTGGAAAACTTAAATCGATGTTAATTTACAATGATTCCAATGTTTCATGTAGCGTTACATTTTATTGGTCAGCATCATCTGACCAAAATAATTTATCGGTGTATAATTCCCTTAGCTGACATCACAGCCTATGAATTTCTACGCAGTAAAATAGTGCAACATTTTGACATTAGAACTGATGCTAAATATAATGTTTAGAAGAAACCTTTTTGGAATTATGAGTAATAAAGATCATTTTGAAGGAATTTCTGGATGTGTAAATTCAGCAGCTCACTCATAAACTTTACATAAAACCCTTCGGACTTTATTCAGCTTGTGAGTAAGCTGCCGAATGTACACATGGATAAATTCCTTCTAAATAATCTGTATTCTTATATTAACAAGTGTGGACACAGAAATGTGCTGTCCAAAAGGCAAGTGTGAATGTCAATATTTCATATTATTAACTTAAAAAAAAAAAATAAAAATCGTGGACACAGGGGTCCTGGATTTTTTAATAAAAAAACTAATCCTGGATTATTATATTTGCTTAAAGTCCGGTCCTGTGTTTTTATTTCAAATTTTCATCAAAGCCCCCCCCCCTCCCCCTCCCAAGGGATATACAATTGTATCATTAATGATAAATAATAAATTCAGATTTTCTATTTAAAATAAATCTCATTTACAAAACCACTGATATTTGTTAAATTTTTAACGCTGATTTAAGCTTTAGTCGCAACAAATTTTTATTTTTCTCTTTAAGCTGTCGAAACATAACTGTTATTTAACTGTAAAATTCACAAATAAAATTCACCTCCCCCCCTTTTTCCCTTTTTTCTTGTTTAAATCAATGATCAACAATATTCCAGAATCAAACAAATGAATAAATATAACATAGATTTCTTTTCCATGCATCTTTTTACCATGCGTTGTCAGTGTGTTTTAAATCGGTCATCCAATCAGGACGCTCATTATTCTTGTCCAAGATAAAAAAAATACATCGCTAAAATTACCTATGTGTGTTTCCCCACTTCAACTCGTAAATTTACATAGAAATCGGAGATATTTCGTCATAAAACTTCACACATGGTTTTGTCTATCATTTCTCTTGAAGACAAACATAACATTTTATTTCATTTATCAATATTTTATGAGTATCAACAGTTTTTTCAACACCGTATCTGTTTCTCGATACAGCCGCAACTTCAACTCGTAAATTTACATAGAAATCGGAGATATTTCGTCATAAAACTTCACACATGGTTTTGTCTATCATATTTCTTGAAGACAAACATAACATGTTATTGCATTTATCAATATTTTATAAGTATCAACAATTTTTTCAACACCGTATCTGTTTCTCGATACAGCCGCCCGATTACAGTGACCCGTGACCCAGATTAGCTCGTTCCAGCAGTTTGTTCTTAATAATGTTTAATAATGAATGATTTCCACTTATCCGTTCCTTTTTCACATGTCAGCATAGTTCTCTATATGAGGTTTTGTAATTTGCTGTTTTGTTGTCTCATGGACATTTATTCCACTTGTCTATTTCTGTACTTTAGGTGAATGCTCTTTTTGGTGTTCTCTTTTTATGTATGTGTTGCATTTTATCCCGTATATAATTCACAACATGCAATAGTATTTGTGTGGTTGATCATAAATTGGACATTTTTTTTACTTAAGTCATTCTAAAATTTAATGATAAATTATAAACTGGATATCTCATACATTGGTCCAAACATCACAGATGACATATGTTTCTTAAAATCTGCATTTGAACAGAATATACATCTTACTTACTTTCCTGATCTGTTAGCATATTTATGGATTGATTTATTTTTTCCATCATTTTTTAAAAGTGTCAAGTTAACAATTTACCTGCCATAGCTAGTTTTGCATCTATCATCCGTTCTATACTTAGTTGGTCTCCATGACATATAAGCTGATACGGATCACCATTCGCTGTCGCAGGAAATAAGGGTAATAACAAAATTACCGAACTCAGAACAATCTTACAAAGGGAAAGTCAAAACTCATAAGTGTATAAACAGACAAAGTCAGTCAACAACCGGAAAACTGTGAAAACCGTAATGACCCTGACATGGTACAGCCATTTCTAAAGAAATGGTGGGTTGAATCAGATTTTAAAGCGCCAAACCTCCCCCTTTCATTACGGCTCAAAGTTTCCGGCTGTCACTATAATAGTATTTATAACAATACTCGAACAAAACAGGTAAAATAGTTGTCAAAGCAGCACCAAACTCAGTGAAGTAAATGTCAAAGACACTTTTACGTCACACATTGATAAAAAAATATTTTGACATTTTTGTTGACACCTTATCTTTATACATTTTCACTATATGAAAATCCATCGTTTATAATCTTTTTCTGCAGAGACGGAATATATTTCGACAAGATCTTGGTATCGGAATATAAACTTTGTAAGAGATCGAATAAGGCGAATCATTTTATAGCCCTGGTCCAGTAGCCTATTTCGCAGATGAAGATGACGTTTCAGGAAATCAGAATAATTGCTACTGGCCCTTGCATAACGAATCAATTGCGAGATGTAGAGGTGTAGCTCCTTCATAATTTCTATTGCACCCTTACAAGTGCTGGGGTTTTCTTTTATCACTCCAAGATTGACCTGTAAGTTAAAATTATAACTTTTCTTTGAATCTTTTTACTTTTAATTTTTTTCTTATAAATTTAATTATTTTTTTGTTAATATTTAAATCACATACACCCATGTGTCGTTAATAATTCTTATTTAGTTAGCATGCACATCTTATTCCATTTTCTGTTGTCAGATTTTTATCAACATGCAACTGGAAAAGTCAGATTTAAGAATGTACCCAATCACTTCCTAAAACAAGAGGCTCTCAAGAGACTACATATCGCTCACCATGGCTCTTAGACAGTCCAATTGACCCCTATGTTATATCATGTTTCCCTCTGGTGGCCATCTCGGATTGGACAAAGACATGCCGAACACAATTTTGAAAGGGGATCACCCAAGGACTGTTGTGATCGAGTTTGGTTCTAGTTGGTCCAGTAGTTTCGTAGAAGAAAATCGTTGAATGTATTTCCCTTAGGGTCCAATGTTAAGCTATGTTCCCCGATGGGCACCATCTTGGATCAGATCTGGACCTACCAAACACATTTGTGTAAGGGGACCAGCTAAGGACTATTATGACCAAGTTTGGTTGCAATTGGAACAATGGTTTCTGAAAAGAATATCTTTTAATGTATTTCCCATAGGGTCCAATGTTAAACTATGTTCCCCGCTGGCGGCCATCTTGGATGAGGTGCGAACCTGCCGGACACAATTTTAAAGGGGACCACCCAAGGACTATTGTGACCATATTTGGTTCCAATTGGCCCAGTGGTTTCAGAGGAGAAGATCTTTGAATGAAAAGTTTACGGCGGACGACGAACGCAAAGTGATGTCAAAAGCTCACCCTGGCTACAGCCAGGTGAGCTAAAAATTAAATACACTGCACCATGTTTGTCTACATGATATGTGTTGAAAATTTTTAAAGCAGTCACTTATATAAATGATTCATAATACAAAATTTTTCATGAAGACTTACAATCTGTGATTTTAATGATGACTCAACACTGTACTTGTGCGGAATGTGCATTTCCACCTCAGCATCAGCAAATGCAACAACATTTTTCTTCAATATCTCCATTGTCTCCCTTAATGCACTCCAGTCACTTTCTGATGGCAAATACTCCTTTTATCAAAATAAAATTCTATTTAAAGATTATAATTTTTTAATTATAAGTTATAAAGGTCATTTCGAAGGAATTTATGGATGTGTAAATTAAGCAGCTAATTCGCAAAGTTACATAAAGTCCTTCAGAATTTATTCCATTTGTGAGCATGAGCTGCCAAATTTACACATCAATAAATTCCTTCAAAATAATCTGTATTCCTATATTGAAATCATATATAAAAAAGGTTTAGAAAGGATACAAAAAAGTTGTGGATATGGTATGAAGAGAGGGGGGTGGGGGTGGGGTAAATGAATTCTTCTAAAAACTTAAATGAACTATATTCTCTAAGTTGCACAGAAATCAAAAGAAAGAGGTTGTTATTATCGTTTGTTTATGTTATTGTTGTAAATATAGTTACTTCTACAGGAATTGCAATGGCTGGATGGGTATCAGTATCAGTCTAGATGGCAGAATGATATTCTGTTTCTTGTGGCAAAACATAGAGCCCACAGCACCGTCCTATTCTGGTTCTGTGATGTTTTATGCCTACTCACACTTAGTTTCTGGAAATTATCCCAGCATAAAGCATATCCTGGATCTGAAAAAAAAAATCAAAAATCCATTAGTTATCTCCCCTTAATCTATATGAGTATATACAAGTACAAGTATGTAATCTTACTTTTGTATATGTGTTTTGAAAAGGTGTGAGTGTTTGCTCCATGTTGAAGGCCTCACTGTGACTTTAAGATGAAAAGCAGCAATAAAAGCAATGTTCCTTTGTTTGCATTAAGCCAAATGTGTGTATAGGGATTGTGTGTCATGAATGTATACACCATATCCCTTCTTCTTATTATATTGGTAATAATTCCAATGCTAAATAGTACCCTGTTTTCAATCATTCATCAGTTTGCTTGATTTTGTACAAAAATCAAGACTGGAACTATATTGAAGACCATGGGGTGACCTCAGGGTGACTTATTTGTTTATCATCGCCTCATTCCGGAGTGGGAATTTGGTATCCATTAAATGTATCTCTTCTTTTTTATTTTAATAATATATAAAAAAGAAATTAGCTGGTATGCAAATTGTTCAAGAAGAAATTAACTGGGGCATACAACATGAGCTGATTGTATTTTGTGCAATATTTACTGAATGACCAATTAATTCGAAACAATTTACCTAATTGCTGAATAATGTCATCCTCAACAACATGGGCACTATTTTCGAGAAGTGTTGTTGATTTCAAAAGAGGAACTATGCCATCAAGATCATCCTCATCATTGGCATCACTCATATCAGCAGGCACATCACTGTCATCTGCTGATTCTGATGAACTGATTATATCTTCATTAGACATTTCAAATATTTCTGTTGACTCATTAGAATTTATGGACTGGTTTGCAGACTGTATGGTTTCTCTGTCATCTTTGTTAAAATTTCCCAAGTCATGCTGTGAAGGCAAAATATTTATTACTATTTTTTCAAGGTATTTAGCAATCTTTTCATGTATAATGTGTATTTCCATATTGCAACTGACCCAAATTCTGAGGGCCTAAGAGTGCCCTTACCCTAATTTTTTTGTGGTATTTAATCTGTAAAAGTCAAGGAACTTCAGGGTCCATATATTGTCTATATAAAAATATTTTTTAAATAAAATAAATTACTACTGTACATATATATACATCTAATGATCTTGGTCTGGTGTTAAATTATGCATTGCTTTTTTGTCTGGTCTTGGGCCATATGCAGAACACCTATCAAAGGTCAGTGGACGTTGGCCATTTGTTTAGACTGCTGATCGTTCTCCATATGAGGTTTTGTATTTTGCTGTTTTGTTGGATTGTTGTTTCATGGACATTTGTTCCACATCTCAGTATTTTCCTTTTTCCATTATACCTCCGGACCCCTAATTTTTCAGGTCATGTTACAGAAACACACAATATTTTTATTTTGATCTTATATTTACTTATTTTTTTCAAAAAAATATTTTGTTACTTAAACTTTTTTCTATCTGCTAATTTATTAATCAGCTAGATTTTCATGCTCAAATTACTTATCTTTTTAAAACATTATAATTAAAGGAAGGAATATAGGGTACACCCACATTTTTTTGTCTTGGTTCTGACATTTGCAGGAATATCTTATAAAATGTAATAATTTGATAAAGTATTAAAAGGAAACAATAACTAATCTTAATTTGGCTATCACATCAGTTAGCCCAGCCCTAACTTTTGTTATTTCACATGAATGCTAAATCTATTTCTAACGGGAATTCTCATAAGTAATACATGTACCTGTATATTATCCTTCCAATATTTGATTTCCTTATCAAAATCATCACATAGCCTGTCGATCACTGCTCTTGTTGTTGTCACACTTCTGCATAATCTAAGCTTGTTAAGCCATTTGAACAGCTGTGCAAAACAATAATGTATACTTTTTATACTTTTTTAATTAATGAAAATATTCATTAATCATATCATGGCCACAAGAATAAAACAATTAAACCTGGATTGTCATGCACATCCGTGTTTCTCTTTTTTTTAATTACCCCCTCCCCACAGTCGCGGTTCCTAACAAACTTTCTAGGATCTAGACCCTCCTCCTTTCTCCATTCCAGCCCTCCATTGGGATTAGTAGTACATTTTTTTGTAAATTTTTTGAAGACCGTTAAATTGATGTATGTCGCTTTTTATGCCCAGCCCACGAATGTGGAAGGGGCATATAGTGTTACCCTTGTCCGTACGTCGTTAAGTTTTGCGCTTAGGTCCATTTCTCAGAAAGTATAAGTGATACAACAATGAAAGTTGGTCAGTAGGTAGATCCTGGATAGTACTCAAGAGTCCACTTGGCAGTTTGCCACTTTGACTTACATTTCACGCTTGAGTGACTCTGGTTAAGTTTTGCATTTAGGTCCATTTCGAAGAAGCTATAAGTGATACAGCAATGAAAGTTGGTCAGTAGGTAGATCTTGGATAATACTCCAGAGTACACTAGGCAGTTTGCCACTTTGACCTACATTTAACACTTGAGTGACTCTGATTAAGTCTTCCGTTTAGGTCCATTTCTCAGAAACTATAAGTGTTACAGCAATGATACTTGGTCTTATTCATGAGGGCGGGGCATTCGTGTCTTACAGACACAGTGGTTTGGAAGGGGGATTTCAGTAACTGACATAAAATGACTTCAGAGAAAACTGCATGGAGAATTTAAAGATTTCAACATGTACACTTTACAGGAAACATGTTTCTACAAATATGTGCTGGGCGGGGCAAGCTGCCGAGTCCGCTGGCTGCATATCTAGTTTAAAAAAAGTTCATATACAACCCCTAATGTTAATGATGCAAAATAATTTTCAAACTCTGATTCTTTCCCAATGTCATTCAATTTCAATTAGATTATTATACCTTCTGGTTACATCCAGATCTGTACATCTCAACAGACAAGGTTTCTTGAAGAAAACTGAACTTGGATGGTAATCTGAGATTCAGCAGAGTGGACATTACAAACCCATATGCAGGGACCACTACAAGATAAAAGGGTTAAACATTTACCTGATGAAAGGTTCAGGTAATTTGTTCAGGTAGGACTGTTCCATTATAAATGTTAGGGAAGACAAGTAAGTATGCATTAATGGAATCTTTTATTGTTGCATAGTTGTTTTTAGAAAAGTGTTACTGGTAACTTATTCTGATTGTTTACGACTATATCTTAATATTAAAGTTCCATGCAATTCTAAGTATGTTACATTTGTCTTGAGAGAAAGATCAGCATCCCTGGAAATTTTCTATCTGAAATTGAAGTTTGGTAAGAACAACTCTGCAAGTATCCTCTGTGTACAGTTTATTATTAATTGTTTACTTTGTTGCAAGGTAAATAAGTTAATTATCACAATTTGGGTACAATGTAGAATATGCCAGTTCCCCCTCAAGATTTAAAAAGTCATGTCATTCCCTAAGGCTGGTAGAAATTAATACACACATTTAAATTTGGCCATTTTATTTATTTATTTATTTATTCATTCATATACTTACAATGACAGCTTAGATTCTGTTCTTTTGGGTGATATAGCAGCCCTCACAGCTGTTGAAAGAACAGGGAGCTGAGCTTCAACTTGTTCCAAGCCTTCTTTCCAGATAAAACTGTTTAGTGATTCATGTGAAAGCTTTTATGATAAAACTGGAATTTCTAAACGATTAATGTTCTTCATGTCCTTTCGCACAGTATACTTTATAAGTTTTGAAAATGCTGCCTTAGCTGCTTTGCTTTTATGTAATAAGTATCTGAATGCGGCATAATATTTGTAATTCTTAAGTGCCTCGACAGCCTTGTCAATGAAAGATTGTGAAGATGAAGCTGTGGAGCGAACAGAAACATTTGACCTTTTTCTAATAGGATAACTGAAGGAAGTTACAGAAAATGAAACATTTGATGTATTCTTGTTGGCGTTGAAGAGAATGCTTTGACATTAGAGTGCTTCCTTTTCCCAAGATATGATGTACTGGATTTCACCGATTGAAACTCTGTATGTGCAGATTTTAAGCTTTGGACCTTTACACAAGAAGCTGCACATTTCTCACAAATGAAAAGCCTTTTTACCGGAGTGATTGGTTCATTTAAAGTATTCTCTAATATATTGCGAAAACACAATTCAGGTATCTTGGACACTGAATCAATTGATTTTCTCTTATAACCCTTGCTTTTCTTTTCAAAAATGTTGCCACAGTTTATACAGTGTTCATCCATCTTGCACTAGCTGTGGAACCGTAGCTCTTTATGGTCCTTTTTTCAAGAAGCAAGAAAAGAGGTATGCCAAAAGATAATAAGTATGAATGAAAATCTGGTTTATTTTTATAAAAATGAAGAAATAAAAGTATCAAGCTCCGTATTTCTCTCATATATTCACGTAAAACGTGTTATAAACACTCAAACCGAAAAAAAAATCGCTTGCGTTAAAACCAAAACAAATACACGTGTTACTCCGGCATCCGACTTATATTTAGCAGACCACGTGACCCGAAATGGGACTCTCCTAGAAATCCAAAATGGCGCCGAGTTAGGCTGGATTCAAGTCATTATGATATATTTATCATAATAATAAGCATGATATGAATATTCAACAATAAATAAATAGGTAGGAATGTAGAAAAATGAAACGAAATAACCACACAAGGTGACACTCATTTGCAACCGATCATCAAACGGCCCATCGAAAGGTGCGACTTAAATCTCGTCGCAATTCCGCCAGTTTTTATATAGGTAAAATTCGTAGCTCTATGGTCCGCCAAATAAAAAGTAAAAAAAAGGACCATAAAGGGCTACGGTTCCGCAACTACAATGCGACGTGTTTAGCAGAGAACAGCAGAACTTCGTATACCAATTATCATAGTCTTTGTCTTGTCCCGACCGGGACTGGAAACCAAAATTGACAGCCTTACATATTGGGTGAGTAGCGCTGTTGTACAGAGCGACGAGTCGTAATCTTGATCTTTATACGTCTGGACATAGAAATGATCATATGTATAATAAAGAAACGCTGGGTCCTAAACTTGAACTTCATACATAATATATTTATTCGACCTGAAGCAGACTGTGTCATATGTATAATAAAGAACGCTAGGTCCTAATCTTAAACTTCATGCATAATATGTTTATTCATGGTCAATTTGCGATATGTGAATATTTACCCTGACACCGTTTTCAGTTCAATTCCCAAATTTCCATTTATTTTGAGTGAGATCAGAAAAATGAATATTGTTCTTTCAAAAACTATGCAAACAGTAAAATAAATCACCAGAGAAAACGTTGAGAGAGACACTATAATAAAGAACGAAGTTCTTTTAACTGTAGGCTGTACGATTTTCCCTCCTTTCTATAGGAATCGACTCCTATGTATATATTCATAGCCAAATATCTTTTCACCGGAAGTTTTAAAAATAGATCAATTGATATTTAGAAGCGCAAAAAAATATATATTTCAATGAAAAATTCCCATGTCTTTAATTATTTACTATGCAAAATCGAAATAAACTTGAAATAAAATTCTAATTAAAAATCTCTTTCTACGAGATTCTCGGCGGAAGAGCCGCGTAGGTAAAATGAACGGAACAGCCACAAGTCAAAGAGAGATAACTCCAGCCAAATAATAAAAAAAAACTTTAAAATCTCACGCCTCCCTCTTAAAATTATATGACTTCGTCCTTCAAACAGGTTGTGCCTGTCTCATATTATGTAAACAACTGTTACTGTTGATGCAATGTAAAATTATAAAACTTTCGGTCTTATATTATAGATCCAGGAAAAACGTGTAAAAATGTCCACATATAAAAAACAAAGGTTCTAAGCAGTTTCAAATTTCAATGAGTTTGATGCGCTGACGAGGAATCCCGCAATGTATGTAAAACTTATTGGAAGCATATATATTCCAAACAGAATTCTGTCTGCATCTTGACACCGGTTGAAATTTTTTTTTAAATCACGAATCACGTGATCAAGAGAGGAATATGAGGTGCCTAAAGGGGATACAAGCACAACAATATGGATTTATTTTGTAATGAATTTATTTAAAAAAACAAGTCACGTGACAATCATCTCATGAATATTCATGACCTAATAAAAAAAGTATCCGCGATTTTGCCATATGAACCGTTATGGAATATCTGTGTCACAAATGAACACTTCCCGATCCTTTCCTCATTCAAGACTTATCACCGGGTTTACAACTAGATTAACACGACGCGTGTCACTAATGAAGCAGAAACTTCCTACCCTTCCGGAGCACCTGAATTCACCCCCGGTTTTTAGTGGGGTTCGTGTTACTCGATCTGTTTGTCCTTTTGTACTTTTTCTTTTGGCCATTGTATTGTCTGTTCTTCTTCAATATACGGATTCTGATTACCCTTTTGGTATTTTCAAACTCTTTTTAACAGGATTAATATTTTTCATATACGAAAAACTGTAAGCACAACAGGTGTCACTAGTGGAGCAGGAACTGCTAACCTTTCCGAAGCACCTACGTTCTTCACAGGGTTTTGCAGGGTTCGTGTTGCACGAATTGTAGATTTCTGTGCAGTGATTTGTAGACCATTGTTTTTCGTTTTATCCTTTTCTTTTGACTGTTGTATTGTCTGTCCTTCGATTTACCCATTTGACATCTTCAATCTTTTCTTGTAATTCACGCTTTTATTTGTTATATATATTGATAAATGTGATGATATTTCAATTAAAATGTGTATTGTCTAATATCGAACAAGTATATTTTTGAGATGTCTAATATGAAAACGAGAGTTGCATGGAATTCAAAATTCAATAATATTCTTTTTTCGGATGAAAAGAATATATGCTACTCAGTAATGATGATCTTAATTGCTGACATGCTTATTAAATTTGACTGATATTTTTTACATTTATGATAAATAATTAAAATATCATGTTGTATACATGCGGCTGAATTGGAAATATAAAACAAATATACTCAATAATTATATCATGTGATGGACGTGTGAAATTAGTCTAAAAACCACCTTCATTTCTGAGATAGATTGCTCGATATAGCTGAAATACTGCTAATGTTGGCGCTAAGCACCAATCAATCAATCAATCAATCAATCAATCAATGTAATTATTATTACCTACATATCACCTACATCTTAAAAAAAGTAAGCGCATCCATTTTAGTCAAATATTTTCACACCTGCCCAACTCACCATACTTTGCCAGTAACAGTCCAAATTACACATTGGTACAAGTCGTTTTCCCTTGACCGCAATGTCAACAGCATTGAAGCAGATTCAGGATACTCCACAACCTTAGGTGTCCAGACGCCTCTGCCAGTCTAATGATTTCATCTGCTAATTGATTATAATTGTCTTAGCTTCCCCTTTTAGTCTCGTAATCACGATATAACTGTAAAGGGACGAACCCTACAATGGACCAAGGACTTCCTCAACAACAGACTGCAACAAGTCCTCCTCGATGGCCATACTTCATCAACAGCAGAAGTGTTATCAGGAGTACCACGGAACCGTTCTCGGCTCGCTGCTTTTCTTAACTTCCATCAATGACCTTCCAGAAGTCACCAACTCAGAGGCACGCCTCTTCTCAGATGAGTGCCTACTATACAGGCCCATCTTCAGTAGGAAGGACACAGATGACCTGCATCAAGATCTAGCGGCACTGGAAGACTGGGAAAAGCAGTGGCAAATAGTTTTCCATCCGGAAAAATGTGTAGTCATCCAGATTTCATCTAAGCGAAGTACCATCTCAGCTAACTACACACTGCATAACCACCAACTTTATGTTGTTGACTCCAGTAAGTACCTGGGCGTTACCATCAACAAGAACCTAAGATGGGATGACCATATCAACAACATCACAGCGAGAGCAAATAGGACACTAGGCTTCGTCAAACGAAATCTTAGAGGGTGCAAAACATCAGCACGAGCCAGAGCCTATGAAGCTATAGTTCGCCCAACATTGGAATATGCCGCATCTATATGGGGCCCATATAACACCGGGCAAATTAACCAACTAGAAAAGGTACAGAGACGAGCGGCACGATTTACCACCAAGAATTAGACAGACAGACAGCCAGGAAGTGTCACTCAGATGGTAACCCAACTTGGATGGGAACCACTCCAGGTCAGGAGAGTTAAGATCCGCCTCCCTTTGCTATTTAAGATCCAGCATAACCTAGTGGCTATTCCGGCAGAAGCATATCTTCTTCCATCAGACTCTAGGACTAGAGGTCAGAATACCTTCCGGATTCCATCAACCAGGAAGGATGTCTAACGAAACTCCTTTTTCTCAAGATCCATCCTGGAATGGAACAACCTTCCATCGGCAGCAACAACAGCCAGTTCCGTGGAGGATTCCAGGGACACACTGGGCAACTTACCACCTGCCCAGTTCCTGACCGTGTAGATAATATTCCTGCCTGTTTTTAACTGGAAATATTGCCCTGCGGGGCTTTTATCTTGACTGTCATGCTGGAGTATAACGCTCAATGATGAGTACACTCTGTACTCGAAAGAAGAAGAAGATAACTATATAAGCTTCCCCTATTAGTCTCGTAGTCACGATATAACTGTAAAGGGATCATAACTCCCAATACATCCCCTTGTCTAAGAGGAACGGGAACGCATGTCGAATATATATTTCAATATTATACATCTAAAGTGTCCAATTTATTTTCCCGAAAAAAATACGTACATTTTATCCTTAATAAAACTGTTTGCGCATGTCTATAGTCTCATGTGAAGGCAGCATTACATAAGAGTATATGTGTTATTGAGTTGATTGTAAACGATATACGCAAGCTTTACGACATATAGACGATTTCTTTATCAAAGCAATATTTAAATCTTATGGACTGATTCTGATACTGGAACATATCGGTCAGTGTGACGTCATATGAGGAAGTTTAATACCGATTAAGCAATGTTTTGAAGGTCTTGATATACGTTATCACTGATATCCTATGTTGAATCCGCTGTGATGATGGCTATCTTGACCTTCACAACTGCCGTTATTCTATAATTATCACTGTTACTGTTGTGTTTTAATCGAACTGGCCGGTATTCGCATGGTATTTATTGACAGATAGACTACACACAACTTATGTATTGGCTTAACACGACGGCGTAGTGCGATCGAACGGGTGTTGGGCTTATATCTACACATACAATATGTGCACATCGCTTCTAAAGATGGGAGTTCGTATCCAGACACTCTTAATGAGATATACTCGGTACGACATCATATTGAGAAGTTTGTGATGATATGAATAACAAACTAATACCACACCATCGGAACAGGTGCAAATGCCAATAGAATAATCACAAAAGAGGAAAAATCTATACCACTAACACACGTATACATAACCGCTCTCATGGCTTGAGATAGAAGCTTCAATACAAAATGACGGGGTTAAGCTAGTTGAAGAGCCCAAGCCTACCATTTCAGTGAAATAATGCTATGCAAGTGTTTTCCACATATTAGTGATTTGTTCGAAGTCCATTGTATTACCTGACTACTTCAGTTTTCCCGCAACAAAAAAAAAGAAGAACAACAAAAAAGACCGCAACGATATAACGTATATACTATTGAAAGTGACGTTAATCAGCCAAAACCATACCCTCACCTTACGCAACTTGGCAAATGATGTTGCTCCTTCATGTGGTTTTGTGAGCTTTGGACAAATGCAATAATCTTTTGATTTTTGACAACTACAAATTTCAAGTTATCAAAATCAAATCATATTTGACGCCAACATCATCAATATTCATTATAGCAATGACATGTCCACCTTAATCTCATTCATTAATATATATTTCAGACTGCAGAACAAACAATGATCACCTATATATCAATAGCTATGTACCACCTTAAATGTTCGATTAAACCTACAACAAGACTATACGGTTAAATTACTGTTTTGTAGATATATTTTGCTTGTATTTCAGTGAAATAGTGTAGAGTTGTAATCAGAAACTAAATCGACGAAGGGCAGATAGTAAAATGGCTTAAAAGAAAATGACAAACAAAAAACGGTTACAAAACACTATACAAAAACCTAAAGATTGAGCAACACCGACCTCACAAAAACAGGGGTTTACTCGGGTGCTCTGGAGGGTAAGCAGTTCGTAACCTACTTGTCATGAGTTGTGCAATTATTGCCTTTGACATACAATGTATATCTAATCAACGCATCCACATTATTTAAAACTTATATGATTGTTTCTAACACAAATAATCTAATATCGTATTTAATATTGTTTCTCCTTTTTCGTTCGTTTCTAGCTTCTATCATAATAGAAAGTGAACCTTCTGTATCAGGCACTGTATCAATGATAGATGAGTGTCTACCTACGACTACTGCCTCAGCTAACCAACAGTCAACAGATACAGATACAACACTACCAAGTGTTCAAACAACCACTGTTGACAAGCCAACTACAACGACGGAAATGACGGAAACAACCACGGACTCTTTAACGACGGAAATGACGGAAGCAAACACGGAGTCTATAACGACGGAAGTGACAGAAACAACAACGGAAATGACGGAAACATCCATGGACTCTTTAACGACGGAAGTGACGGAAACAAGCACAGAATCTTTAACGACAGAAGTGATGGAAACAACCACGGACTCGTTAACGATGGAAGTGACAGAAACAACCACGGACTCTTTAACGACAGAAGTGACGGAAACAACCACGGACTCTTTAACGACAGAAGTGACGGAAACAAGCATGGAGTCTTTAACGATGGAAGTGACGGAAACAACCACGGACTCTTTAACGACGGAAATGACGGAAACAACCACGGACTCTTTAACGACGGAAGTGACGGAAACAACCACGGACTCTTTAACGACGGAAATGACGGAAACAACCACGGACTCTTTAACGACGGAAGTGACGGAAACAACCACGGACTCTTTAACGACGGAAATGACGGAAACAACCACGGACTCTTTAACGACGGAAGTGACAGAAACAACCACGGACTCTTTAACGACGGAAGTGACGGAAACAAGCATGGAGTCTTTAACAACGGAAGTGACGGAAACAACCACGGACTCTTTAACGACGGAAATGACGGAAACAACCACGGACTCTTTAACGACGGAAGTGACGGAAACAACCACGGACTCTTTAACGACGGAAATGACGGAAACAACCACGGACTCTTTCACGCCGGAAGTGACAGAAACAACCACGGGCTCTTTAACGACGGAAGTAACGGAAACAAACATGGAGTCTTTAACGATGGAAGTGACAGAAACAAGCACAGACTCTTTAACGATGGAAGTGACAGAAACAACCACGGACTCTTTAACGACGGAAGTGACGGAAACAACCACGGCCTCTTTAACGACGGAAATGACGGAAGCAAACACGGAGTCTTTAACGACGGAAGTGACAGAAACAACAACGGAAATGACGGAAATATCCATGGATTCTTTAACGACGGAAGTGACGGAAACAACCACGGACCCTTTAACGACAGAAGTGATAGAAACAACCACGGACTCTTTAACGACAGAAGTGACGGAAACAAGCATGGAGTCTTTAACAATGGAAGTGACAGAAACAAGCACGGACTCTTTAACGACAGAAGTGACAGAAACAACCACGGACTCTTTAACGACGGAAGTGACGGAAACAACCACGGACTCTTTAACGATGGAAGTGACGGAAACAACCACGGACTCTTTAACGACGGAAGTGACAGAAACAACAACGGACTCTTTAACGACGGAAGTGACGGAAACAACCACGGACTCTTTAATGACGGAAATGACGGAAACAACCACGGACTCTTTAACGACGGAAGTGACAGAAACAACAACGGACTCTTTAACGACGGAAGTGACGGAAACAACCACGGACTCTTTAACGACGGAAGTGACAGAAACAAGCATGGAGTCTTTAACGACGGAAGTGACAGAAACAACCACGGACTCTTTAACGACGGAAGTGACGGAAACAAGCATGGAGTCTTTAACGATGGAAGTGACAGAAACAAGCACGGACTCTTTAACGATGGAAGTGACGGAAACAACCACGGACTCTTTAACGACGGAAGTGACGGAAACAACCACGGACTCTTTAACGACGGAAATGACGGAAACAACCACGGACTCTTTAATGACGGAAGTGACAAAAACAACCACGGACTCTTTAACGACGGAAGTGACGGAAACAAGCATGGACTCTTTAACGACGGAAATGACGGAAACAACCACGGACTCTTTAACGACGGAAGTGACGGAAACAAGCATGGAGTCTTTAACGACGGAAGTGACAGAAACAACCACGGACTCTTTAACGACGGAAGTGACGGAAACAAGCATGGAGTCTTTAACGATGGAAGTGACAGAAACAACCACGGACTCTTTAACGACGGAAATGACGGAAACAACCACGGACTCTTTAACGACGGAAGTGACGGAAACAACCACGGACTCTTTAACGACGGAAATGACGGAAACAACCACGGACTCTTTAACGACGGAAGTGACAGAAACAACCACGGACTCTTTAACGACGGAAGTGACGGAAACAAGCATGGACACTTTAACGACGGAAGTGACAGAAACAACCACGGACTCTTTAACGACGGAAGTGACGGAAACAAGCATGGAGTCTTTAACAATGGAAGTGACAGAAACAAGCATGGAGTCTTTAACGACAGAAGTGACAGAAACAACCACGGACTCTTTAACGACAGAAGTGACAGAAACAACCACGGACTCTTTAACGATGGAAGTGACGGAAACAACCACGGACTCTTTAACGATGGAAGTGACGGAAACAACCACGGACTCTTTAACGACGGAAGTGACAGAAACAACAACGGACTCTTTAACGACGGAAGTGACGGAAACAACCACGGACTCTTTAATGACGGAAATGACGGAAACAACCACGGACTCTTTAACGACGGAAGTGACAGAAACAACAACGGACTCTTTAACGACGGAAGTGACGGAAACAACCACGGACTCTTTAACGACGGAAGTGACAGAAACAAGCATGGAGTCTTTAACGACGGAAGTGACAGAAACAACCACGGACTCTTTAACGACGGAAGTGACGGAAACAAGCATGGAGTCTTTAACGATGGAAGTGACAGAAACAAGCACGGACTCTTTAACGATGGAAGTGACGGAAACAACCACGGACTCTTTAACGACGGAAGTGACGGAAACAACCACGGACTCTTTAACGACGGAAATGACGGAAACAACCACGGACTCTTTAATGACGGAAGTGACAAAAACAACCACGGACTCTTTAACGACGGAAGTGACGGAAACAAGCATGGACTCTTTAACGACGGAAATGACGGAAACAACCACGGACTCTTTAACGACGGAAGTGACGGAAACAAGCATGGAGTCTTTAACGACGGAAGTGACAGAAACAACCACGGACTCTTTAACGACGGAAGTGACGGAAACAAGCATGGAGTCTTTAACGATGGAAGTGACAGAAACAACCACGGACTCTTTAACGACGGAAATGACGGAAACAACCACGGACTCTTTAACGACGGAAGTGACGGAAACAACCACGGACTCTTTAACGACGGAAATGACGGAAACAACCACGGACTCTTTAACGACGGAAGTGACAGAAACAACCACGGACTCTTTAACGACGGAAGTGACGGAAACAAGCATGGACACTTTAACGACGGAAGTGACAGAAACAACCACGGACTCTTTAACGACGGAAGTGACGGAAGCAACCACGGACTCTTTAACGAAGGAAGTGACGGAAACAAGCATGGAGTCTTTAACGACGGAAGTGACAGAAACAACCACGGACTCTTTAACGACGGAAGTGACGGAAACAAGCATGGAGTCTTTAACGATGGAAGTGACAGAAACAAGCACGGACTCTTTAACGATGGAAGTGACGGAAACAACCACGGACTCTTTAACGACGGAAGTGACGGAAACAACCACGGACTCTTTAACGACGGAAGTGACGGAAACAAGCATGGAGTCTTTAACGACGGAAGTGACAGAAACAACCACGGGCTCTTTAACGACGGAAGTGACGGAAACAAGCATGGAGTCTTTAACGATGGAAGTGACAGAAACAAGCACGGACTCTTTAACGATGGAAGTGACAGAAACAACCACGGACTCTTTTACGACGGAAGTGACGGAAACAACCACGGACTCTTTAACGACAGAAATGACGGAAACAACCACGGACTCTTTAACGACGGAAGTGACGGAAACAACCACGGACTCTTTAACGACGGAAATCACGGAAACAAGCATGGACTCTTTAACGACGGAAGTGACAGAAACAACCACGGACTCTTTAACGACGGAAGTGACGGAAACAAGCATGGAGTCTTTAACGATGGAAGTGACAGAAACAAGCACGGACTCTTTAACTATGGAAGTGACAGAAACAACCACGGACTCTTTAACGACGGAAGTGACGGAAACAGCCACGGACTCTTTAACGACAGAAATGACGGAAACAACCACGGACTCTTTAACGACGGAAGTGACGGAAACAACCACGGACTCTTTAACGACGGAAATGACGGAAACAACCACGGACTCTTTAACGACGGAAGTGACAGAAACAACCACGGACTCTTTAACGACGGAAATGACGGAAACAAGCATGGAGTCTTTAACGACGGAAGCGACGGAAACCACCACGGACTCTTTAACGACGGAAGTGACGGAAACAACCACGGACTCTTTAACAACGGAAGTGACGGAAACAAGCATGGACTCTTTAACGACGGAAGTGACGGAAACAAGCACAGAATCTTTAACCACGGAAGTGACGGAAACAACCACAGACCCTTTAACGACCGATGTTGTGGAAACAACTACGAAAACGCAATCAACATCTGGTAAAATAACTACGACGATTTTTGAAACCAGTTCTTTATCGACATTAGACATTTTTCCGTCAACTGCTGCTAGTATCTGTAGTTTTCAGTGCTCGTGTGCAGTCGGAAACGGAAACACTACAAAAGAAATGCTTAAAGCTCGGCTTGAGGATCTAAGAGCAATTCTTGAAGTTGATAAGAAAACAACAAATTCTTATATTCGTCAGCATACTTCTGCAGTAGATGTCAGAATAAGTGCTAAGGCAATAGGGTCCGTTGGTGCTGCTGTTATTGCTTTATCAATTATACTGATAATCCTGGTGGATATATCTAATATTGTGCAACATTTAAATTGCAAACAATATAAAAATAACGAAAACAGAGCGCGTGAAGTCTGAAACTGCAATACATGGTAGTACACCTAAATTCCAGGTTTTCCCAGTTTTAATTGGAATTACAAAAATCAGATAGTCCACTGATATCTAAACAACTTGTGAAAAACTTGTACCATGAAAAATGAAATTTTATAATGATATGTGACAAATTACTAAATGGTTGTCGGGCCATGTAGGTTGTTTAACCAATACCGTTCACTGGTCTATCACATTACTTATATGTGTATGTACGTATCTTTATTCTATTTTGTCCACAGTTCTCTCCTTTCTCTTCTTAGAACTCAAGGCAAAAGATAATAAATTTAATACATTTATTGTATTTAAATACATTGTTGAAATGGAAGCTGACACCGGTAATAGATACTGCACTTTTAATCATATATTTATGTCTGGAATGTTATATATATTTTCTTTCTTTTTTTGTCGTAACTTATATATTCATTTGTGATAAAGATTATGTAAGATATTTAGAGATTATTTCCATCTTATATTTTGCAGCTACATCCATACATGCTTGATCTTTGTGAATTTTCTTTCTTTCTCTAATTACTTTTAACGGACTTGACTCTATATATGAGTAACATGGTGGTTTTTCTAATAAGAAGCAGGAACTGCTTACCTGAGTTCAGCCCCGGTTTTCTTGTGGGGTCTGTGTTGCTCATCTGTTTAATTTTCTGTGTTGTTCTATTATGTGTCTGTACGTTCTTAGTTCCGTGTTGTGATATACATCCGCTACGATTTCCACATAAATACGATGTTCGGTTTGTTTTTACCCCCTCCTGTTTGTAGCAGGGTTCTTGTCTTATTTATGTTATTTGTTTTTGTTGTGCATAGTGGTGACCAACACATATTGACTGTATATATGAGCAACATGGTGGATGTCTTTTCTCTAATACAATTAAATGCCATCGACAGAGGATTGTGAATATCGGAAAACAACTTACTAGTCTCCAATACTGAAAAATTATCAATAATCTTAAATAATAATGGAGAACAAATTGCATAATCAACGACGCTTGCATTTTTACTAGTGAATTTACCTATCCCCTTAGCATCTCCAATTCTACCATTACATATAAAAATATTATTACATCTACACAATTCTAGTAATCGATTACCAAAATTATTCTTTCTGTTATCCATGCTCTTTCGTACTATCTCAACATTTAATTCTTCCAACATTTGAACACCATCATTATCAACTTTTAAAAAGTCAGAAAATGTATCAAAATACGGGAGTTCGGAGTTAGAAAGTCTTTTCTGAAGGAGGTAAAATAGTATTATTATATTTCCCGCCGTTGAACGTTTTTTTCAAAATGGCGGGTTTTACTCTGTATTATGTTCCTTTGAATTGAACATTGATGCTGGAAAATATTAAAAAAAATAATACCCACAGCTATTTATGTATTCTTTATAATATGACAAATAATAATTGGTTTGTCTGTATATTATGTTACTGTAAATCTAACATTGATACAGGGAAAATACCTTCGTAAAAAAAAGAAGTACGTTTCTTTTAATGTGACAACTAAGATCATAAACTGTCAATTATTTTAATTAAATATAGTCTGTTCAATTTTTTTTCGTAAAGCAGGTAATTTTACACCTGAAATGTTAAGTGTCATCTACGGTAACTAAATTTGAACATTGTCATTACATTCGATGCGGCGATACTGCACAATATAGCAAAATTTCTTTATCTGCAGTTTCAGCTTCTGATGAATAATCCTAACCTAGCCAGGCAATGATCAGTGATAACATAGAATATGAAATTAACACGCAACCACTACCCAGTAAGGTATAACAAGGAAAGTTTTTCTCTGCTGATAATTACAGCTATTTGTAACAAAGGGCGGCAGCCATCTTAAAAAAGTGTCCGAAAATGAGACCCGGGTATACACCTTATGTTCTCTTAACGGCAAAGAGCTAGACACGGGATATATCTCTTCCCCTAACTCCAAACTGTCATATTGGTTAAAATATAGTCATGTTCTTCACATGTTCGTGCATTCCAATCTACTATAATAAAAACCTTTTCAAAATTAGTACTGAAATCTAATAATTCGTTTTCAATTTCATTAAGAGGATCTCCAATACAATATTTAGAATTTTCTGGTGGCACATATACAATTCCAAATAAAACATCTTGAGGCAGATGAAACAGACTTTTGCTACATTTAAACCATAAAATGTATTTACTCTCAGATTCAACAATATTAACGAAACTGCTAAGTTCTGTCTTATAGGCTAAAATAATTCCACCCGATTTCACCCTTTTAAAAGTAAATCTATTTTTCATATGCAATATAAAACCCAGTAAGTGGTCTGTTTTCGCTTAGATTGTATTAGAAAACAGCGATAATACTATGTGCGTCCTTGACAACGCTTAGCGATTAGCGATAATTGGAATCATCTCAGCGCTCACGTGATATGAAATATATTGGTTTTAAACATCAAAGGGAAAATAAACAAAATAGCGATAAATATCTTTATTTCTCAAGAAGCCATATACATAGGTATAGAGAAGTACATTTTAGTTAGTATTTACAATACATGTATTTACAATTACATCAGATAAATAATGGTTGGTATGTTTCAGCCTGTATCGCAAAATACATTTTCTATTATCTTTATAAATTTGCATAATTTAATAAGTACAGTTTTGTTTTTTGAAGTCATGCGATTTCTGAATTTTAATACATTCATATGATTGCTATAATACTTTGATAGTAATAACTTTCGACTAGGTGTAAAATACTGACACTAACAAACGCGTTCCGTTCGATTTTTATAGTACTAATGCACTGATGCAACCGTCCGTATGTAGACATGTATGTCCAGTCGTTGCACACATTATCCTGAATCCGAGTCAACAAATTCGTTTGCTGTTATTCCTTAATGGTGAATGATTAGCAGAGAAACAGCAACTATCAGTTTTAACATCCTTGGTTTAACACGACCTGAGTTCTACCGCACTCCAGTAGAGCACACAAACCATTAAACTACTGATGCGGTTAAAACAGCGATTCAATTTGTCCCTTGTATATATCATGTGAACAATCTTGCAAATGTCACATTTTGGATCAATGTATATACTATGCAAATATCAGAATAAGTGCTCGTGTAATTGTAATGTTACAAACGTTAATGGACTATGAGTAAATGTTAAATTATATATCAATGCTGTGTGGAAAGCTATATTTACTGTCTTCGTTTACTTTACTTTAATTAATAAAGTACATGTGAACTTTAATGTAAATATTTTATCAAACTAATAAATAAGGGTAATAACAAAATTACCGAACTCCGAAGAGATACACACCATTGTTATTTATTCTAGTATCTAATTTAATATAAATTGTTCCGTGAATGTAATTTAGTTAAATGTTTGGATTTTTTTTGCGTTTTTATGGAACGATACAAAACTAATTACGTCACACTATATTACTTTTAAAAGTACACCGAGCTGTACTACGCAAAGTATAGGACGCACAAATGATATATTAGAAAATAAAATATCATTTCGTACTCCCTGTTTAATACCTTATTAACTGTACCAAACAACCCTTTAATTTGATAGAAGATATGCTTTAAGACTGAAACATATTTTACCAATATATATAGATAAACATGAGGGGCAATCTATAATGGACAATCCAGAGACAGTCAACAATGGGCTTAAAACGAATGGACAATCCAGAGACAGTCAGCAATGGGCTTAAAACGAATGGACAATCCAGAAACAGTCAACAATGGGCTTAATACACTGAACTAAGACAAACAAACAAACAAAACTACACAACAAATAAAACTAAATGATGAGCGAAATGGACACCACCAAAAAAAAACCTAGGTTGAACCCAGTTGCTCGTGATGGTAAGCAGGTCTTGTCTCCTTAATAATAATAAGGCTTAATAATATGAAACATCGAAACTATTTTGTGAATCTCGCGTTTTCCACGAGAAACCAGAGTGTAGTGTATTGTGTTACGCTACTTGCAAAGTCAAATTCAGGGGTGTATGATAATTAATTATAACTAGAGACAATATTTTAAAATATGAGGTCAATATATCTAATTTGATAGGGTACATTCCACTCGCAGACGCAAATGATAAAGCTTACCAGTTGCTTGCACATAGTCAGTGGTTCTCTCCGTGTACTTCGGCTTCTTCCACCACTAAGACTGGTCGCCATGATATAGCTGAAATATTGTTGAAAGTGGCATTACTCACAATATATCAAATCAATCTAATTTCATCGGGTACTAAACGGGTTTACTGACTATATACTGTCAAACCTGCCCATACAGTCACCTCTATTAAAAGGTTCCTTTTTTCTTGTCCTGTCATAGAACATTCTATATGAATTGAACCTCTTTTAAGAGATCACCTGTCTTAAAAGACCACCTTTTCCTTGTCCCAATGTGACCTCTTAATACAGGTTTGACTGTATATATACCATCAAGACTCAATAGGGTTAAACATGGAGGTTGTACTAAATTTAGAAATGACGACGTAGTATGGGAATAGTCTGTGTTTTCTCCTGGTATCCACTTGTACAACGCCAACAACGGATACAATCTAAAATGTTGATAAACGAAAATTAGAAAATGATTAAGCTAAGTTAAGCTATTCAGGGAATGGGTTTATGATGCTTAACGCCATTTTCAACAATATTTCAGTTATATCGTGGCGGTCAGTTTTATTGGTGGAAGAAACCAAAGTACCCGTAGAAAACCACCTACCTGTGGCAAGTCACTGACAAACTTTATCACATAATGTTGTATCGAGTACACCTTGCCATGAACGGTGTTTGAACTCACAACTTTAGTGGTGATAGGCACTGATTACACATGTAGATGTAAATCCAACTATCATACGATCACGACCAAGACGTCTCTTTCCAGGGAATGCTAATCATGATACATTCAACAAGCGTTTCCCTTTGTAAAATATTCATGAGAGGTGATGCGTTGATTATGCTGCCCACCGAGTATTGATTTTTTTTTCCGAATTCGAGTTAAAGATGCAAAATACAAAATGCAGAAAGTCGAAATTAGTTATTGCGATTATCGGGTGTTCTGCTAAGTAAATAAATGGCTATATATATACGGGTACTCTTTTGTTTTAGGCAACGAACCAGTTTGCATCAGGTACGCACATAATCAAAAGATTGGAAGCCAAATAATTTAAAAGTCTTTTGGAAAAAGTAAACCAAAGAGCCTATAAGGATAGTGAATATCATCTAAGGTTTCCTTTCCCCGGGGGATATTCATCATAACTTTTTAAATAAATTACATTATTTACTGACTACGGCGAGTACTGGGTTGATTATACCTTATGATATATTTATTAAAAAAGGTAGATTTTCTGCAACGAAATCCGTACTTTTTTGTGTAATACGTGTAATAAACCACAACGATCAATGTTGTGTTTGATTTGATTTATTTGGTTTTAAAATCACCAATACAATCATTGCCAATCATCACAAAATGGTCATTTCGATTCCCGTTAAAGGCATAGTGCACTCGATTTAACCTAAGTCAGTGACTTGCGGTAGATCAGTTGTTTATTTGGGGATCAAATTTTTGTTTACCAATGAAACTGATCGCCACGCAAAAGGTGATATTTGGTAGAATATATTGTTAAAATACCATTTTCAGACATTCCAGTGGTAGGTAGGATGTTGAATGGACAACAACAGCTTTTTAGCAATGATCAAGTTAGGAAAGAAAAATTTGATGGGCTTACAGTAAGATAATTTCATTATATTTCTTTATATCAGACCCTTTGTTTATATTCGATCCTTCGTTTTTCTAAATTCATAACAATAACCGTTTCAACAAAAACAGTGAAAGCTTTTTCCCTTTATCACCTAAATACAGGTTAAGTCAAAGAGCCAGATCCGATCTTTTTAGAGCGATAGCGTATATTAATCGCCCTACAATGAAAAAATGTACATGACGAGTTTCTGGAATAACCTTCATCAGATACGTACGCTCAAGATTGAAAGCCGAATACCATATAGCCTAAACAGGATAGTCAACATCGGCCCCATCTCGCGTGGGTGGTACATCTACAGTTATTCAGCTTTTTACACGTCTTTCAATTGATGTTTTAAATCCAACATGATGATATATTGATATAAGATGGATATGGAAAATTATAGGGTACGCATAACAATATTATTGGTTGCATTTGTATGATGATAATTCGTTCGTTCAAATTCACTTTCTACAGAAATATGAAACCATACTTAATGATATGTTATTGGTAAAATTACTATAATAATGTCCTTGTTCCGATAGTGTAGTATTTTTTGTTTTTCATGTTATTATCCAATGGGTGCAGGGTTACCATGATACTAGAAATTCTGTAAATAATTTGAATAAAAAATATATATCAATTAAGAGGATTGTTAAAAAATGCAAATGACTTACTTCAAATAAAGTGCATCTTTTGAATTTTTAATATTTATGCCTGAAATAATATTTGTCATTGATTTTGATTTTGTGATCTTGAATTTTTAACAGGTTGTTTGACAAATCATATATCAAAAATTACTTTATTTGAATTTCTTGAAAGACAATCATGTTTTTTTTTCTTCCACAAACAAGCAATGCATTATGTTATATAATGTAATATGATAATCCAATCAACATCTTCAAAGAATATAAAAAAAAAACCAATTGATAAACATAAGATCATTAGAATAATTTGGAAGTCGGTTAGTGATAATTACAAAATGTCTTGAAATGTTGACATGTAAACTCGTAATTTCAAGGAAAAACATGTGGGAATAACATTATTCAACGCGGGTCATGGTGGTCATGATCGTATTGTAGTTGGATTTACTACTACCTATGCAACAAGTGCCAATCGCCACTAACCTTGTGAGTTCGAATCCCGCTCATGGTGAGGTGTACTCGATACAACATTATGTGATAAAGTTTGTCAGTGACTTGCGGCAGGTCGTTGGTTTTCTCTGGTTACTCCAGTTTCCACCACCAATAAAACTGACCGCTACGATATAACTGAAATATTGTTGAAAGTGGCGTTAAACGCCATAGCCATAGCCATTATTCAACGTCGTAATTTCGATATAAAGTGTAATTTCGAAAGCATATCCTGACATTTAGATGTATTTTATACAGATATATCATAATTTGCGACCAGTCTAGTTTACTTTCTGGTTTTTGTTTTTTGTTTGTTTGGTTTTTTTTGGGGGGGGGGTATTTTTTTTTTATTTTTGTATTTTTGTGTGTGGGGTTTTTTTTTTTTTTTGCTTTGTTTTATTTTGTTTTTGCGTGTTGTATATTTTTGCTTTTGTTTTAATGTACAATTATACTTGGTTTAATTCTTGTGTTGAATAAGATTTTACCAAACCTTTATATAGTATCATGAAATTTTAGCTGACTCTAGTTTAAAGGCAAAATAATATACTTATTGACATACTTGTTTTATATTTTTTTCTGTCATGTTAAGCAATATGAAGGTGTTATTACTGATGTTTCTGATTAATGACAAACATGGTTAGTGCATTGATTGATATCTGTTGACTTGTGTGGAAAACAAGGCGGGCTAATCATTACATCAACAAAGACCTAATCATTGAAATAGCAAGGCACCAAGAAGAAAGGCTAGCTTGTTTTTTGATGGGTTCATTGAGACATGTGACGGGAAATATATGTTACATCAATAATTAAATGCGTTTTTTGAACTTCTTTAATAAAAAAAAATGTCGTTCATTGAAACCAAAACTATATTTTTTGGAAAAAAATGATTTATTTATTTCAAATAGCATTCGATCATTGAAATAACAAGGTATCAATAAGCAATACTAGTTTGATGTAGATGTTGCATAATACAATTATTGCCTGCACTTAAGGTGAACATCATCATTGTTCACCCGAGGAGTGTTGTTTTCCAGAGAGCTTTAGCCCGAGGGAAAACAACATCCCAATGGTGAACAATTATGATGTTCATCGCAAGTGCAGGCAATAATTGTATTATTATACCGAAACTCTATTTACAATAATGTTGAATGCAATAAACACTTATTTGTGTGTTTTTATCTTGTGTTTTCATAAACTTCATATTTGTGTTTTTAGCTTCCGGTCAAGATTGTAATTCCGGAATGCAAAAACGGATATATTTCCGGACAGACATGGAACACCGGTGAACAACAGTGATGTTTCCCTGGGGTACCAATATTGAAAAAACATAACTTTTATTTTATATATAATATATAATATAAGGTATAATAACAATAATTACACGCACGCGTTTTAGAACTTTTATAGAAAAAAGTCATGCAATGAAATCAAAGCTATATTTTGTTTGGAAAAAATGATATATTTATTTCAATTAGCATTCAATTATTACCATATAAGGAAACAAAGTAAAGCAGTGCTCTATTTAATTTATATTTACAATGAAAAAAAGTTTAAGGAGACAATAAGTGCATATTTTAAATACGGTTTGTGGCATATTTATATGTTTTGGTAGTTTTGAATTTAAATGTTCTATTAAAAACAAGACAATATTTTCTCCTCCCCCAGGTATAGGTGACATGCTTTTAGCCCCTTTTGTTTTATTACTATTTGGCTTTCAAATATTTTGGCTTTGAGCGTACCTGATGAAGGTTATTCCAGAAACGCGTCGTGCGCACTAATTTTGATATCTACATTTTTATATTTACGTCTTGCCATTATTGCATGTTTTTTTTCAAAACAATAATAAAATATATAATGTTCATCAATATTAGTACAAAATGAAAATACAAAAATACCACACCGTCAGAACAGTTCAGAACCCAATAGAAATATCATAGAAAGATAGAAACTCGATAACCCTAACACATATATACATCACCGCTCACTTTCCTAGTTTGATACAGGTATGTCAATAACATGTGGCGATGTTAAACTAATTGATGGGCCTAGATCTCCTCACTCAGCAAAATGATGCGTCCACGCATGCCTTTTCCACATGTGAAATAAAAATGTCGAACACAACAAGGTGAACAGCATTATTATTAGAATTATATAATCTTGATCATTATGCTTAATATATTTAACATTCGTGACAAAAAAAGTTATCATATGTATAATATTAGTTCTCTGAAAGACAGCCGATTGTCTAAACATCATTTAAATACTAATATGACACAAGGTCAACGTAAGATATAATATTGAAACAAAAGTCAACTTTGAACCTACATCTAATTGTCAATATATCACTACATAGTTTGTAGGCCAAAAGTAGAAATCACTAGGCAAACGTCGTAACCAAGATGTCCCTCTCTGTATGATTTGTACGATATGTGCTTATATATTTTGTGGGTGTATTAACCAATTATGTATTTAAGATGTAAATGAAGCAGGAAGAAGATTCATATGTAAAATTTAAAGAGAAAAATATCATTTTTCACAGAAATTGGTAATCAAGTATTGCCAATTATTTGTGACTACGACAAACCGAACATATCCGTGGTCATTTGTGATGTAATGTAACGGTTACCCAAGTCATGGTGGCGACCGTAAGTCTTTCAAGGAGATGTCTTTAACATAACCCCTAAAAACCGTTTGTGCAGTAGGGTCCTTGTTAGCAGCAACCAGCTATCAAAGAAATCATGATAGGGACCACAAGCTCTGGAATATCGGATCAACTTAGACACCGTTGTCGATTGAGCAATACGAACCACACTAAAAACTGGCGTGAACCCACATTCTTCGGAAGGATTGGAAAGTTCAATTTACTGGCTACGTTTACTTTACCTTAATTTATGAAGTGCGTGTGCACTTTAGTGTAAATATTTGCAATCGACAAATAAAAGTTAAATCAAGACTACATAATCACATTAGATTATTAAATACAAATAAAATGCAAACAAAAAATACCACACTTTCGGAACAAAATCCAATAGAGACATCGTAGAAACAGAGGCAAAATCGATACCCAAATATAGGACTGCTTCCTGTCCTACCTTGTGTTGAGTAGTGTAACTTAGTGCATTGTTGACTTTTCTAAGTTATTAATGGAACTAAACATGTTGCAGTTTCCTCTGCAAATAAAACTTACCATTACAGTTTAATTTAAGTATTGCTGAAACTTTCATTAACACTTCGGCTGCAAGCCAATCATATTTGACAGTTAGCTGAAACACTATACAAATCCAATCACTCACTTCTGTCATGCTTTCAACTGGGAAAGATAGAAATATATTGTAAAGAGCAAAGTAATTCAATTTGTATATTATTTGGTAGAGCTGACTTCACATTGTTATGTAGTAGAAAATTTGCTACACGTAGTTCTCGTATACTATCCTTGGCCGATTTTTGGCTATCTTGTTTTAGGGTCTTTGGTTTTATCGTTCCCAAAATTTTATATTATTTGGCTTTCCAATCTTTCGATTTTGAGTATACGCGATGATGGTTTTTCCAGACACGCGTCGTGGGCACCAAATTTGATATCTACGTCTTAATTGTAATTATACTTATTTAATTAAATGTCACCTGTATGATATCAATTAGGAATACTCACAAATAACTAGTATATTGTCCTAAGTAATTATGACCTTATTGGTTTCCGGTTTTTTAATTAAACTTTTGTATTCAAATGTATTAACAACTTGATTATGCCGTTTTCTCTTTGAAATAGTCGCATTATTATCGTTAGAGAAAAAAAACACTACCTTGAGTGAAGCTTAGAACACAATATATTTAAGTAAACAACCGTATATGACATATATCTTTACATATGCTAATATACCTTTTTTTTTCATTATCAAACAATTCATTCAATTTACATTGTAAATTTAAAGTTGAAAACTAGTTGCGATATTTTAAAAGGTTTCAGCATTAAATGATTGGGAACACAGCAGGCTTAATAATGCGAAACATCGAAATTATTATGTGAATCTCGCGTTTTCCACGAGAAACCAAAGTGTAGTGTATTGTGTTACGCTACTTGCAAAGTCAAATTCAGGGGTGTATGATAATTAATTATAACTAGAGACAATATTTTAAAATAGAGGTCAATATATCTAATTTGATAGGGTGCATTCGACTCGCAGACGCAAGTGATAAAGCTTACCAGTTGCTTCCCATGGTCGGTGGTTCTCTCCGGGTACTCCGGCTTCTTCCACCACAAAAACTGGTCACCATGATATAGTTGAAATATTGTTGAAAGTGGCGTTAATCACAATAAATCAAATTAAATCAAATCAATCTAATTTCATCGGGTACTAAACGGGTTCACTGACTATATACTGTCAAACCCGCCCATACAGTCACCTCTATTAAAAGATTCCTTTTTTCTTGTCCTGTCATAGAACATTCTATATGAATTGAACCTCTTTTAAGAGGTCACCTGTCTTAAAAGACCACATTTTCCTTGTCCCAATGTGACCTCTTAATACAGGTTTGACTGTATATATACCATCAAGACTCAATAGGGTTAAACATGGAGGTTGTACTAAATTTAGAAATGACGACGTAGTATGGAAAAAGTCTGTGTTTTCTCCTGGTATCCACTTGTACAACGCCAACAACGGATACAATCTAAAATGTTGATAAACGAAAATTAGAAAATGATTAAGCTAAGTTAAGCTATTCAGGGAATGGGTTTATGATGCTTAACGCCATTTTCAACAATATTTCAGTTATATCGTGGCGGTCAGTTTTATTGGTGGAAGAAACCAAAGTACCCGTAGAAAACCACCTACCTGTGGCAAGTCACTGACAAACTTTATCACATAATGTTGTATCGAGTACACCTTGCCATGAACGGTGTTTGAACTCACAACTTTAGTGGTGATAGGCACTGATTACACATGTAGATGTAAATCCAACTATCATACGATCACGACCAAGACGTCTCTTTCCAGGGAATGCTAATCATGATACATTCAAAAAGCGTTTCCCTTTGTAAAATATTCATGAGAGGTGATGCGTTCATTATGCTGCCCACCGAGTATAGATTTCTTTTTCGAATTCGAGTTAAAGATGCAAAATGCAGAAAGTCGAACTTAGTTATTGCGATTATCGGGTGTTTTGCAAAGTAAATAAATGGCTATATATATATACTTGAACTCTTTGTTTTAGGCAACGAACCAGTTTGCATCAGGTAAGCACATAATCAAAAGATTGGAAGCCAAATAATTTAAAAGTCGTTGGGAAAAAGTAAACCAGAGAGCCTATAAGGATAGTGAATATCATCTAAGGTTTCCTTTCCCCGGGGGATATTCATCATAACTTTTTAAATAAATTACATTATTTACTGACTACGGCGAGTACTGGGCTGATTATACCCTTATGATATATTTATTAAAAAAGGTAGATTTTCTGCAACGAAATCCGTACTTTTTTTGTGTGATACGTGTAATAAACCACAACGATCAATGTTTTGTTTGATTGGATTTATTTGGACTTAAATTCACCAATACAATCATTGCCAATCACCACAAAATGGTCAATTCGATTCCCGTTAAAGGCATAGTGCACTCGATTTAACCTAAGTGAGTGACTTGCGATAGACCAGTTGTTTATTTGGGAATCAAATTTGTTTTTACCAATGAAACTGATCGCCACGCAAAAGGTGATATTTGGTAGAATATATCGTTAAAATACCCTTTTCAGACAGTCCAGTGGTAGGTAGGATGTTGAATGGACAACAACAGCTTTTTACCAATCACCAAGTTAGGAAAGAAGAATTTTGATTGGCTTACAGTAAGATAATTTCATTATATTTCTTTATATCAGACCCTTTGTTTATATTCGATCCTTCGTTTTTCTAAATTCATAACAATAACCGTTTCAACAAAAACAGTGGAAGCTTTTTCCCTTTATCACCTAAATACAGGTTAAGTCAAAGAGCCAGATCCGATCTTTCTAGAGCGATAGCGTATATTAATCGCCCTACAATGAAAAAATGTACGTGACGAGTTTCTGGAATAACCTTCATCAGATACGTACACACAAGATTGAAAGCCGAATACCATATAGCCTAAACAGGATAGTCAACATCGGCCCCATCTCGCGTGGGTGGTACATCTACAGTTATTCAGCTTTTTACACGTCTTTCAATTGATGTTTTAAATCCAACATGATGATATATTGATATAAGATGGATATGGAAAATTATAGGGTACGCATAACAATATTATTGGTTGCATTTGTATAATGATAATTCGTTCGTTCAAATTCACGTTCTACAGAAATATGAAACCATACTTAATGATATGTTATTGGTAAAATTACTATAATAATGTCCTTGTTCCGATAGTGTAGTATTTTTTGTTTTTCATGTTATTGTCCAATGGGTGCAGGGTTACCATGGTACTAGAAATTCTGTAAATAATTTGAATAAAAAAATATATATCAATTAAGAGTATTGTTAAAAAATGCAAATGACTTACTTCAAATAAAGTGCATCTTTTGAAATTTTAATATTTACGCCTGAAATCATATTTGTCATTGATTTTGATTTTATGATCTTGAATTTTTAACAGGTTGTTTGACAAATTATTTATCAAAATTACTTTATTTGAATTTCTTGAAAGACAATCATGTTTTTTTTCTTCCACAAACAAGCCATGCATTATGTTATATAATGTAATATGATAATCCTATCAACATCTTCAAAGAATAAAAAAAAACAATAATTGATAAATATAAGATCATTAGAATAATTTGGAAGTCGGTTAGTGATAATTACAAAATGTCTTGAAATGTTGACATGTAAACTAGTAATTTCAAGAAAAACATGTGGGAATAACATTATTCAACGCGGGTCATGGTGGTCGTGATCGTATTGTAGTTGGATTTACTACTACCTATGCAACAAGTGCCAATCACCACTAACCTTGTGAGTTCGAATCCCGCTCATGATGAGGTGTACTCGATACAACATTATGTGATACAGTTTGTCAGTGACTTGCGGCAGGTCGGTGTGTTTCTCTGGTTACTCCAGTTTCTACCACCAATAAAACTGACCGCTACGATATAACTGAAATATTGTTGAAAGTGGCGTTAAACGCCATAGCCATAGCAATTATTCAACGTCGTAATTTTGATATAAAGTGTAATTTCGAAAGCATATCCTGACATTTAGATGTATTTTATACAGATATATCATGTTTGGGAGGGGTATTTGCGAAAAATACCAGTCGAGAGACGAAAAATTTAGTCTCAAGACTGGTATTTTTCGCAAATACCCCTCCCAAACATGATATATCTGTTTAATTACACCGAATATTATTTAGAACACTGGCTAAATAAATAATACCTTTTGTTTGTCGTTTTCAGGACATAACGTGATGTATCTGTTTAATTCTACCGAATGATGTTACATAAAACGCACAACTGATAACGTTTAACAAATTTTGTTACAAGCGTCTCGGTGAAGGGTAAAAACGGCAAATACGATTTTGCAAATACCATGAAAAAAAGTTAAATCTTATGCAAATACACCTACATGAAGTAAAAATTCTGCAAATTCACAATGCAAGGCTTGAATTTGTAAACAAAATATCACGGCTATTAACCAATCAGAATCCAGCATTCTTCTATAAGGTGTAATTATTGTCTTAATTATGGGCCCATAAAGGCAGTTCAACCACGCCACTTTTTATTGAAGTGATTGTACCAAGCCAGGAAAGTCAGCGGCCATGTATATGTGTACCAATGTATCTATTTTGTCTCTTTCTACAATTTTACTATTGGATCTTTGAACTGTTCTAACAGTGTAGTATGTGTAGCTTTTCGTGTTATTTCAACAAAGTTATCGTATAATGTCTCATACCTCGAGTTCTCCGGTTTTCTTCATCTATCATATTAGAACCGCCATATAAGTGAAATATTATTCCAATCCTTTCATTGAAAACAGATATATACGAGGACTTAAAAATCAGGTTGTGATTGATAAATCATTGCAACTAATTAAAAGGTGGCGGGGTTAAACTAATTGTATGGGCCTAGCTCTCCTCTCTCAGCAAAATGATGCGGCCAAGCATGTCTTTTCCACATGTGAATTAAAAATGTCAACACAACAAGATGAACAGCATTGTTATTCGAACTATCTAATCTTTTTACACAGAACTAAGCTTAAGAAAAACAAAACAAAACAAAAACCACACAACACATCAAACTAAATGAGGCTGAATCCGCCGTGCTTTGAATTTAATTCTGGCAAATAATTTGTGACCAGTTTAGTTTGCTTTCTGTTTTGTTTTTTGTGCTTTTTGTTTGTTTGGTTTTTTTTTGGGAGGGGGGGTTTATTTATTTTTATTTTTGTATTTTTGTGTGTGGGGTTTTTTTTTTTTTTTGCTTTGTTTTATTTTGTTTTTGCGTGTTGTATATTTTTGCTTTTGTTTTATTGTACAATTATACTTGGTTTAATTCTTGTGTTGAATAAGATTTTACCAAACCTTTATATAGTAGCATGAAATTTTAGCTGACTCTAGTTTAAAGGCAAAATAATATACTTATTGACATACTTGTTTTATATTTTTTTCTGTCATGTTAAGCAATATGAAGGTGTTATTACTGATGTTTCTGATCAATGACAAACATGGTTAGTGCATTGATTGATATCTGTTGACTTGTGTGGAAAACAAGCCCGCCTAATTATTACATCAACAAAGACATAATCATTGAAATAGCAAGGCACCAAGAAGAAAGGCTAGCTTGTTTTTGATGGGTTCATTGTCACATGTGACAGGAAATATATGTTACATCAATAATTAAACGCGTTTTTGAACTTCTTTTATAAATAAAAATGTCGTTCATTGAAACCAAAACTATATTTTTTGGAGAAAATTATTTATTTATTTCAAATAGCATTCGATCATTGAAATAACAAGGTATCAATAAGCAATACTAGTTTGATGTAGATGTTGCATTATACAATTATTGCCTGCACTTAAGGTGAACATCATAATTGTTCACCCGAGGGGTGTTGTTTTCCAGAGAGCTTTAGCCCGAGGGAAAACAACATCCCAATGGTGAGCAATTATGATGTTCATCGCAAGTGCAGGCAATAATTGTTTTATTATACCGAAACTCTATTTACAATAATGTTGAATGCAATAAACACTTATTTGTGTGTTTTTATCTTGTGTTTTCATAAATTTCATATTTGTGTTTTTAACTTCCGGTCAAGATTGTAATTCCGGAATGCAAAAACGGATATATTTCCGGACAGATATGGAACACCGGTGAACAACAGTGATGTTTACCTGGGGTACCAATTTTGAAAAAAAAACATCACTTTTATTTTATATATAATATATAATATAAGGTATAATAACAATAATTACACGCACGCGTTTTAGAACTTGTATTGAAAAAAAGTCATGCAATGAAACCAAAGCTATATTGTGTTTGGAGAAAATGATATATTTATTTCAATTAGCATTCAATTATTACCATATAAGGAAACAAAGTAAAGCAGTGCCCTATTTAATTTATATTTACAATGAAAAAAAGTTTGAAGATACCAAAGTCAAAGGGGGTAATTACAATCGGTAGTTGAATGTACCGAGATAGTACTTTATATTTCTATATTTAAGGAGACAATAAGTGCATATTTTAAATACGGTTTGTGGCATATGTATATGTTTTGGTAGTTTTGAATTTAAATGTTCTATTAAAAACAAGACAATATTTTCTCCTCCCCCAGGTATAGGTGACATGCTTTTAGGCCCTTTTGTTTTATTACTATTTGGCTTTCAAATATTTTGGCTTTGAGCGTACCTGATGAAGGTTATTCCAGAAACGCGTCGTGCGCACTAAATTTGATATCTACATTTTTATATTTACGTCTTGCAATTATTGCATGTTTTTTTTCAAAACTATAATAAAATATATAATGTTCATCAATATTAGTACAAAATGAAAATACAAAAATATCACACCGTCAGAACAGTTCAGAACCCAATAGAAATATCATAGAAAGATAGAAACTCGATAACCCTAACACATATATACATCACCGCTCACTTTCCTAGTTTGATACAGGTATGTCAATAACATGTGGCGGTGTTAAACTAATTGATGTGCCTAGATCTCCTCATTCAGCAAAATGATGCGGCCACGCATGCCTTTTCCACATGTGAAATAAAAATGTCGAACACAACAAGGTGAACAGCATTGTTATTAGAATGATCTAATCTTGAGCATTATGCTTAATATATTTAACATTCGTGACAAAAAAAGTTATCATATGTATAATATTAGTTCTCTGAAAGACAGCCGATTGTCTAAACATCATTTAAATATTAATATGACACAAGGTCAACGTAAGATATAATATTGAAACAAAAGTCAACTTTGAACCTACATCTAATTGTCAATATATCACTACATAGTTTGTAGGCCAAAAGTAGAAATCACTAAGCAAACGTCGTAACCAAGATGTCCCTCTCTGTATGATTTGCACGATATGTGCTTATATATTTTGTGGGTGTATTAACCATTTATGTATTTAAGATGTAAATGAAGCAGGAAGAAGATTCATATGTAAAATTTAAAGAGAAAAATATCATTTTTCACAGAAATTGGTAATCAAGTATTGCCAATTATTTGTGACTACAACAAACCGAACATATCCGTGGTCATTTGTGATGTAATGTAACGGTTAACCAAGTCATGGTGGCGACAGTAAGTTTTTCAAAGAGATGTCTTTAACATAACCCCTAAAAACCGTTTGTGCAGTAGGGTCCTTGTTAGCAGCAACCATCTATCAAGGAAATCATGATAGGGACCACAAGCTCTGGAATATCGGATCAACTTAGAAACCGTTGTCGATTGAGCAATACGAACCCCACTAAAAACTGGCGTGAACCCAGATTCTTCGGAAGGTTTGAAAAATTCAATTTACTGGCTACGTTTACTTTACCTTAATCTATGAAGTGCGTGTGCACTTTAGTGTAAATATTTGCAATCAACAAATAAAAGTTAAATCAAGACTAAATAATCACATTAGATTATTAAATACAAATAAAATGCAAACAAAAAATACCACACTTTCGGAACAAAATCCAATAGAGACATCGTAGAAACAGAGGCAAAATCGATACTCAAATATAGGACTGCTTCCTGTCCTACCTTGTGTTGAGTAGTCCAAATATAGGACTTCTTCCTGTCCTACCTTGTGTTGAGTAGTGTAACTTAGTGCATTGTTGACTTTTCTAAGTTATTAATGGAACTAAGCATGTTGCAGTTTCCTCTGCAAATAAAACTTACCATTACAGTTTAATTTAAGTATTGCTGAAACTTTCATTAACACTTCGGCTACAAGCCAATCATATTTGACAGTTAGCTGAAACACTATACAAATCCAATCACTCACTTCTGTCATGCTTTCAACTGGGAAAGATAGAAATATATTGTAATAAAATAGTGATTGCTTATCTACATTACAACCATGCATACAAATAACTAACACTAAAATCGACATTCTAAGCCCTTTGTACATGATGGATACAGATAAGATTAATCTTTTTTTTCCCATTATTTTAACATCGTTATTGTATCTCTATAAGGAGATGATTTTATCAAAGCTAAATTTTCCGCTTTGATTTCCGCATGAAAACGATGTTCCGTATATTTTTACCTCTAGTTGTGTGTAGGAGGCCCCATTCTTATTCACGTTATTTGTGTTTGTTCGCGTATAGTGGTGAGCAACACATATTGCGGTGTATTTTTAGTTTGTTTGTCTTCGTCTTATGTACTCTATGTTGCAAGTTTTTCTGGATTGTCCATTTTTTATTGCCCTTCGGTATTCCCTAACGTTTATTTTAGCGGCGTACAGGAATAGAGATTCCAGAAACTAATATTATTATTATTTACTAACCTACGTGCTTGATTAGAAACCGAGCAAGCTGAGAATAACGTTATATAAAATTAAATATCTCAAACGCTTGTTCATCCGATGAGATAAAGAGGGCGCTCAAAGTGATTCAATTTGTATATTATTTGGTAAAGCTGACTTCACATTGTTATGTAGTAGACATTTTGCTACACGTAGTTCTCGTATACTATCCCTGGCCGATTTTTGGCTATCTTATTTTAGGGTCTTTGGTTTTATCGTTCCCAAAATTTTATATTATTTGGCTTTCCAATCTTTCGATTTTGAGTATACGCGATGATGGTTTTTCCAGACACGCGTCGTGGGCATCAAATTTGATATCTACGTTTTTATTGTAATTATGCTTATTTAATTAAATGTCACCTGTATGATATCAATTAGGAATACTCACAAATAACTAGTATATTGTCCTAAGTAATTATAACCTTATTGGTTTCCGGTTTTTTAATTAAACTTTTGAATTCAAATGTATTAACAACTTGATTATTCCGTTTTCTCTTTGAAATAGTCGCATTATTATCGTTAGAGAAAAAAAGCACCACCTTGAGTGAAGGTTAGAACACAATATATTTAAGTAAACAACCGTATATGACATATATCTTTACATATGCTAATATACCTTTTTTTTTCATTATCAGACAATTCATTCAATTTACATTGTAAATTTAAAGTTGAAAACTAGTTGCGATATTTTAATAGGTTTCAGCATTAAATGATTGGGAACACAGCAGGCTTAATAATGCGGAACATCGAAATTATTATGTGAATCTCGCGTTTTCTACGAGAAACCAAAGTGTAGTGTATTGTGTTACGCTACTTGCAAAGTCAAATTCAGGGGTGTATGATAATTAATTATAACTAGAGACAATATTTTAAAATAGAGGTCAATATATCTAATTTGATAGGGTGCATTCAACTCGCAGAGGCAAGTGATAAAGATTACCAGTTGCTTGCCCATGGTCGGTGGTTCTCTCCGGGTACTTCGGCTTCTTCCACCACTAAAACTGGTCACCATGATATAGTTGAAATATTGTTGAAAGTGGCGTTAATCACAATAAATCAAATTAAATCAAATCAATCTAATTTCATCGGGTACTAAACGGGTTTACTGACTATATACTGTCAAACCTGCCCATACAGTCACCTCTATTAAAAGGTTCCTTTTTTCTTGTCCTGTCATAGAACATTCTATATGAATTGAACCTCTTTTAAGAGGTCACCTGTCTTAAAAGACCACATTTTCCTTGTCCCAATGTGACCTCTTAATACAGGTTTGACTATATATATACCATGAAGACTCAATAGGGTTAAACATGGAGGTTGTACTAAATTTAGAAATGACGACGTAGTATGGGAAAAGTCTGTGTTTTCTCCTGGTATCCACTTGTACAACGCCAACAACGGATACAATCTAAAATGTTGATAAACGAAAATTAGAAAATGATTAAGCTAAGTTAAGCTATTCAGGGAATGGGTTTATGATGCTTAACGCCATTTTCAACAATATTTCAGTTATATCGTGGCGGTCAGCTTTATTGGTGGAAGAAACCAAAGTACCCGTAGAAAACCACCTACCTGTGGCAAGTCACTGACAAACTTTATCACATAATGTTGTATCGAGAACACCTTGCCATGAACGGTGTTTGAACTCACAACTTTAGTGGTGATAGGCACTCATTGCACATGTAGATGTAAATCCAACTATCATACGATCACGACCACGACGTCTCTTTCCAGGGAATGCTAATCATGATACATTCAACAAGCGTTTCCCTTTGTAAAATATTCATGAGAGGTGATGCGTTGATTATGCTGCCCACCGAGTATTGATTTTTGTTTTCGAATTCGAGTTAAAGATGCAAAAAGCAGAAAGTCGAAATTAGTTATTGCGATTATCGGGTGTTTTGCTAAGTAAATAAATGGCTATATATATACGGGTACTCTTTTGTTTTAGGCACGAACCAGTTTGCATCAGGTACACACATAATCAAAAGATTGGAAGCCAAATAATTTAAAAGTTTTTTGGAAAAAGTAAACCCGAGAGCCTATAAGGATAGTGAATATCATCTAAGGTTTCCATTCCCCGGGGGATATTCATCATAACTTTTTAAATAAATTACATTATTTACTGACTACGGCGAATACTGGGCTGATTATACCCTTATGATATATTTATTAAAAAATGGTAGATTTTCTGCAACGAAATCCGTACTTTTTTTGTGTGAAACGTGTAATAAACCACAACGATCAATGTGGTGTTTGATTTGATTTATTTGGATTTAAAGTCACCAATACAATCATTGCCAATCACCACAAAATGGTCGATTCGATTCCCGTTAAAGGCATAGTGCACTCGATTTAACCTAAGTCAGTGACTTGCGGTAGACCAGTTGTTTATTTGGGATTCCATTTTTCCCCCAATGAAACTGATCGCCACGAAAAAGGTGGTATTTGGTAGAATATATCGTTAAAATACCCTTTTCAGACAGTCCAGTGGTCGGTAGGATGTTGAATGGACAACAACAGCTTTTTAGCAATCACAAAGTTAGGAAAGAAGAATTTTGATTGGCTTACAGTAAGATAATTTCATTATATTTCTTTATATCAGACCCTTTGTTTATATTCGATCCTTCGTTTTTCTAAATTCATAACAATAACCGTTTCAACAAAAACAGTGGAAGCTTTTTCCCTTTATCACCTAAATACAGGTTAAGTCAAAGAGCCAGATCCGATCTTTCTAGAGCGATAGCGTATATTAATCGCCCTACAATGAAAAAATATACATGACGAGTTTCTGGAATAACCTTCATCAGATACGTACGCTCAAGATTGAAAGCCGAATACCATATAACCTAAACAGGATAGTCAACATCGGCCCCATCTCGCGTGGGTGGTACATCTACAGTTATTCAGCTTTTTACACGTCTTTCAATTGATGTTATAAATCCAACATGATGATATATTGATATAAGACGGATATGGAAAATTATATGGTGCGTATAACAATATTATTGGTTGCATTTGTATGATGATAATTCGTTCGTTCAAATTCACGTTCTACAGAAATATGAAACTATATATAATGATATGTTATTGGTAAAATTACTATAATAATGTCCTTGTTCCGACAGTGTAGTATTTTTTGTTTTTCATTTTATTATCCAATGGGTGCAGGGTTACCATGGTACTAGAAATTCTGTAAATAATTTGAATAAAAAAATATATATCAATTAAGAGTATTGTTAAAAAATGCAAATGACTTACTTCAAATAAAGTGCATCTTTTGAATTTTTAATATTTACGCCTGAAATAATATTTGTCATTGATTTTGAATTTATGATCTTGAATTTTTAACAGGTTGTTTGACATATTTTATATCAAAGACTACTTTATTTAAATTCCTTGAAAGACAATCATGTTTTTTTCTTCCACAAACAAGCAATGCATTATGTTATATAATGTAATATGATAATCCTATCAGCATCTTCAAAGAATAAAAAAAAACAATAATTGATAAATATAGGATCATTAGAATAATTTGGAAGTCGGTTAGTGATAATTACAAAATGTCTTGTAATGTTGACATGTAAAATCGTAATTTCAAGAAAACCTATGTGGGAATAAGCTTATTGTGGTCATGATAGTATTGTAGTTGGATTTACTACTACCTATGCAACAAGTGCCAATCACCACTAACCTTGTGAGTACGAATCCCGCTCATGGTGAGGTGTACTCGATACAACATTGTGTGATAAAGTTTGTCAGTGACTTGCGACAGGTCGGTAGTTTTCCCCGGGTACTCCGGTTTCATCCACCAATAAAACTGACTACCACGATATAGCTGAAATATTGTTGAAAGTGGCGTTAAACGCCATAACCATAACCCATTATTCAACGTCGTAATTTCGATATGAAGTGTAATTTCGAAAGCCTATCCTAACATTTAGATGTATTTTTATCTTCATTATGGGCCCATAAAGCCAGTTCAACCACGCCACTTTTTATTGAAGTGATTGTACCAAGCCAGGAAAGTGAGCGGTCATGTATATGTGTGCCAATGTATCTATTTTATCTCTTTCTACGATTTTTCTATTGGATCTTTGAACTGTTCCGACAGTGTAGTATTTGTAGCTTTTCGTATTATTTCAACAAAGTTATCGTATAATGTCTCATACCTCGAGTTCTCCGGTTTTCTTCATCTATCATATTAGAACCACCATATAAGTGAAATATTATTCCAATCCTTTTATTGAAAACATATATATACGAGGTCTTAAAAATCAGGTTGTGATTGATACATCATTGCAACTAATTTTTTCCCCCATCAAATTACAGTATAATTATACTGGAACTGCTAACCCTTCCGGAACCTGAGTTCACCCCCGGGTTTTTGTGGGTTCATGTTGCTCAATATTTAGTTTTCTTTCTTTTTTGTAAATTTACATTTTTTTTTACAGACAACACATTCATCACATCACTTGCACAGAACAATACAAACATATTACAAGTGTAAATGACAGTTATTGCTATTTGTGTGCTCAGCAATTGTAATTGTAATTACCGCCCTATTCCCAATAAACCATTATTTATTTATAAATATATAAATTAATCTAAAAATTAAGTTTACAATGATCAGAATGATTAAACTGTTACAAATAGTGTATATAATTTGTTTCTGCTAAGGGTATAGAACAGCAATAACAATGCTAAATTACAGTAATTTCAGCCACCTGTCCTCATGGTCTTTCAACTTATCCTTAAAGATTGAATTTGATCCCTCCATTTTTTCCATACTTTTTAATTTTACTTTTAGTACTTCTATTGTTGGCAAATTATTTGACCACTTACAGCAATGGATATAATATTTTGTGAATAGCATCACAAATTCGATGATCTCGAATGGATATTCATTGACATTTGTAATAAACACTATATTTGCCATATTTAACTCAATAGGAATATCAAAAATTTCTTCTAACCATGTTTTTACCCGATTCCAAAACAGTTTTACTACAGGGCAAAGCCAGATATAACGAAGAATTGAGTCAGTGTTATTTTTACAAAAGTTACAAAGGTCCGAGTTCTTTATCCCAATTTTAACCAAGAATGTGTTTGTCGGTAAAGTTCTATGAAGAAGTTTGTACTGGAAATGTTTTAGTTTCGAATCATTTGTGACAAGATATAAATTACAGAAGACGTCACTGAAATTAATATCTGTATCCATATCTGATTTCCACTTAGAAATGCCTTTTATTGAATCAACTTCTAAATTTTCCAGTGGGCTAAGTTTGTTATATATTTCCTTTGATAAGCTCTTGGAATTCAGAATAGTGATAATTAAATGGCTTCTATATTCTGCATTTGTTATGTTGGTTACATTCTTACTTTTAATCATGGATATTAGACTAAAGTACTTCAAAAAGTTAAGTTTGCAATTAAGCTGATTTTTTAATTCATCATAAGTTTTAAATTTATTTTCTTCATCTAAGATATCTTTGATAAATATGATATTATTATCAAACAATTCTTTGTAAAAAAGTGTTTTTCCTTCAATTTTTAGAGATGAGTTATACCAAATAATACTGTCAACATTAAGAGGTATCTTTTCTTTTGTTTTTAATTCAAAGAAAAATTTCAACAAATCTGTCCAAAATATATCTTTCATTGTTATGTTGTCAATATCAGAGGTATTTAGATCACAATTAAAAATAAAATTTTGATTAAATATGTGATATCGTAATTTTATAATATCCTTCCAAGAGCTTTCAAATGAACTATCCAACAGCTTTTTGACCCACTGAAATTTTACAGATTTGCTGTAAGTATATATATCGGTGATGTTTAAACCTCCTTGATTTGCATTTTGCAGAATTACTTCCCTCTTTATTTTTGGCGGTTTATTATCCCACAGAAATTGAAAGTTAAGCTATCAATATCTTTAAGGTAGTTTTGTCCTGGATTTGGTAATACAGATAAGAGATATGTTAGCTGTGGTACAATTAAACTTTTTATAATTGTTACCTTTCCAAATAAAGTCAAGCTTCTTTTACTCCACGACTGAATGATATTTTTTATTTTTACCTTTTTTTCATCATAATTTAACTTTATCAAGTCTTCATATTTCCCATTTGTTGGTATAGTGATTCCCAATATTTTCATTTTATCAACTGTAATTTTCATACCTGGTGAGAAATTATGTGTGTAAATTTCCATTCGAGATCGACCCAGTGGCGCTAATTCTGATTTATTATAATTAACTTTCAACCCACTAATTTTTGTAAAGTTATTTAATAAATTTACTGTATTGCGGACCGATTTTTCACTACCGTCTAATAAAATTTGTGTATCGTCTGCATATTGAGACAGTTTTATCTCTTTTCTTTTTATAACAAAACCCTTTTATATCTTTTGATTGCCTTATGGCTATTCCTAGAATTTCTGCACATAAAAGAAATAAATAAGGAGAAATCGGACATATTGACGAACACCACGAGATACAGAAAAAAATTGTGTAGTCCATCCAGTATTTAATACACAGCTAGTTATATCAGTGAAAAATACGTTTATCCATTGCTGAAATGATTCGCCAAAATTAAAAAAGGAAAGACATTTTTTTTTAAATTTCCAACTGATTGTATCAAATGCTTTCTCAAAGTCTATTGACAAAACAATACATGAAATGTTCTCTTCCTCTGCAAGATCTATAACCTCTAGAAGACTTCTAATATTATCACCTACATGTATATATCGACCCTTTATAAAACCGGACTGACTTTTGTTTATAATTTTAATAAGATTATTTTTTAATCGTGTCGCAATACATTTTGTCATTATCTTGTAGTCTGTATTTAGTAAAGATATAGGTCTCCAGTTTTTCAGAAATCTTACATCATTATTTTTTTGGGGTAATAATGTAATAATGCTTTGTTTCTGTGAAATTGACATGTTTTCATTTTCATAACTATATGAAAACGAATTCATTACCAATTTTTTAATGTTTTTCCATAATATTTTGTAAAATTCAACTGGAAGACCATCAGTTCCTGGTGATTTTCCATCTGCATTGATTTGATAGCTTTAACACATTCTTCTTCTGATATCATACCTTCACAAGATTCTTTTTCATTTTCATTTAATTTTGGAATTTCGGCATCATCCGGAAAATATTTGTCAACTTAATGAACATTTAAATTATCTTCTGTTTCTTTATTTGAATAAAGTGAGCTGTAAAATTTGTTTTGCTCATTTAACACATCTGTAAACTTAGAGACTGTGTGCCCACTATCTGTGACTAGGGTTTGTATTGATTTATTAATATAGTTTCTTCTTTCTAAATTAAAGAAAATTTTTGAGTTGAGTTACGTTCCCCTTCCCTCAGCCAACATGCTTTTGATCTTATTATAGCCCCCTCTGTTTTCTTTTCGAAGTATGTTTTCAAATCATTTTTAATAGTCAATATGTTATTCTCAATGTTTTGATCTGTATAATTTAGTGATTCTTGTAAAGCTTCTAGAGTGTTAAGTTCCCTTTCTTTATCTTTAATAACCTCTGTTTCTTGTTTTTTAACTTCCGATGAATATTTGATAGCATAACCTCTGATATCGCTTTTGATTAGCTCCCAAATTAAAGTTGGATTTATATTTTCATTATTGTACAAAGTTTCTTTTTCTTGTATTAACTTTTGTAGATTCTCAATGAACTTGTCATCAAGAAGAAGAGATGTGTTAAATTTATAAAATCATTTCCCTCTTTTCAGATTTTGTTTATCAATTTCGAGTAGAATAAAAGAATGATCACTTTTGAGACCATAGCTTATATCTGTTTTTCTTGTGATGTTACCAAGTCCAACAGAAATCAGAAAGGAATCAAGTCTACATTGTATATTGGGGTATTTTTGTCTCCATGAATATCTTTTTTCCATAGGATTACGAATTCTCCAAATGTCAATCAAGTCATTTCTGTCCATGAATTGACGTAGATGTTCCCTATTTTTTTTATGTGTTAATACTGAGGACCCCCCTTTTTTATCTATATTTTCCATAATTAGATTCCAATCCCCTCCACAAACAATAGGCATATCATTAAACTGTTCTATTCTGTTACAGAAGTCTTCTAGAAGGTAAATTTCATCAGAGTTCAAACCATAATAGTTTGCTAACAATATCTTTTCATTATTGACTTTTAATATACAGATCAAAAATCGTCCATCGTTATCTTTTATATAGTCTTCTATTTCATAATCAAAGTTTGAATTAAATAAAATCATTACACCTGCATTTATCTCCCCAATCTGACTGAAATTTTGATTCTGTTTCATTATTGCAGTGTGTTTCCTGCAGAAAATAAATATTCATTTTTTTCCCCTTTAACCAGTAAAATATTTCCTTCCTCTTTTTATCATTTGCCAGCCCCTTCACATTAAAAGTTCCAATATTTAAATTAACCATTATCTGATAAAACCTGTAACTGTACCATGAGGATAGATGGGTAGAACAACAATATACAATATATCACATGCCAATACACTTCAACACATAACATATAAAAATATATATACAAAAACATTTCAAGGTCAAATTTGAAAATATTTATGGATTGACCAGACATACTATGTACATCTCCACATACTACTTCTTGCACCCTTTACCAATCATCATTCACATGTACATCTAAATATTAAATTGAATGTGCTGTACCAGGTATGTCCCACCTATATTGCAGCCAAAAAATAAAATGATTTAAAACATATATACTTAAATATAGTATAAAGATCAAGACCATCTAAGACCATCTTATGTGTGCCAGATTGTCCAAGATGGCTGCATGGACCAGGTCTTCCATGATGTGGGGTAACATGCCAGGTTAATATGAATCCATTAGAAAGAATCAATGTTTGGACAGAGTATAGTTGTTAATCTGAACTTAATCAATTATTATTATAGAATCTGAAAATGAGGTCAGGGTCAAGCTGACAAGTGTATGCTGACGTGTACTATCAGTGATAAATACATGGACCAAACAAACATGGCTTAGTTGACCTGTAAACTTAATACACATTTTAACAGAGTCAGTAGACTGTGAAAATTAGGTCATAGCAATATTATTATACCGTGCTGACATGTACCGTGTATATTACATTATTGAACCAAAAAATAGTCGATCCATAATATGAAAAAAAATATGTGGTTCTTGAGAAACTGACCTATATACATGTATAGAATGTTGATGCTTATGTGTATTTAACAAGAAAGTAGAATATGGAGATACGGTCAAGGTCAAGATGACATGGGACAGACTGATATGTACAGTATATTCTGGAGTGGGAAATGGATCAACACATTTGGTCAATAATGGGGGATATAATATTGAGTGCCTGACAGTCTTGTTTTCTCAATACAAAATAATTAAATAACTGACCCGGACCCAAAGACCTGATGTCTAAATCATAGTAAATGCATTTAACATAATCAGTAGACTGTGAAACTGACATCACAATGACCTGTCTCAGATTAACATGCACATTCCAGAGTGAATGTATGGACCAAATACTGTTTAACCATAATATCCTAAATAAATGTGTAGTTTAATAAGAAACTAACCTAATCATGACCCACCTGCAGATAAATGAACTTTTATATTAAGCTAGGGTGATACGTCATTACATGTACAAGAGTATCGGTCTACCTGATATCTACCCCGTATGATTATGTTCGCTCACTCTATGTTATAGTTTACTCGTGTGTGATTACTGGGTAGTGGCCTTTTCTCAAACAGTAAATATCTAGAGTTTATCATGATGACTATGCTCAATGATATATAGACCCAATGGCCAATCATAGTAGCTTAAGGTAAATTAATTGGATCATAGGGTGTGGTGAAGACAAGTTGTCGATGTACTACATATATATAATACTGGTACAATGTACATGTTTGCATAGTAAATGTGTAAACAAATATGGTTTATCGTGATGTGTGTAAGTTACTGAGAAAAGGAGCTTCCTGCTCTGCCACTGCCGGCACTGGACTATATCATTATCAATGCATAAACATAATTAAATAAAGCATACAAATATGTGTGGATTTTTTCGTTGCAAAGATATGTTATGTTTGTCGGATTTGTCTTACCCATGTTTTTATTCCAGGTATTCCCATGATAACGTTTCGTCGTTTCTAATTGATATTTAAACTGTTTATTTGTGTTGTCAGTGTTTACATTTTTTTCTTTCACCGTTAACCGGAAGCTATGGGTGAAGTATAAGATAGAAATTGAACCGGATGGTTGAATTTTTCCGTATTATCTTTAAATAAAAAATATTTTTAACAACATATGTTCATGTATATAATAATATAGCAAGCATGCACAGAGATGTGGATTATATTTTAAATTAGGTGACACTATTTCTTTGAAAAGAGGATAAAACAGCTACAAAGAATAACATAATGGCAAAACAAAACAAAAACAAAAACAAAGCAAAAAAGTATAATGCATTGAAGTCATTGAGTTTATTTAATGCGCGGTCTCCAGTTTTTTGGCGGTTGTAAGTTAGTTAGATCAGTGTCGTGGAATATTCTGATGATCGCTCCACTTGGTTGAATTTTAGCAAATATTTTTCCTTCATTCGACCATGCAGCTTCTACATTGTCCGAGTTTTGAAGTTCGTATATTAGATTTTCGTTTTCCTTTGTCAAGTCCTCTTTTATGACGTATCTAGATTTTGCTAAAGCTTTTCTTCTTTTTATTGTTTCGATTTTGTGTTGCCTGGACATAAATTATGGGTCTACATTTTTTGTTGGTATACGGTCCAAGTCTGTGAGCAATGTTTATATCACTTTCTTTGGTGTCCATGTGCAGTTTGTCATTTAAAAGATCATTGACCTTTGCAATTGTTATAGCAATTTCCTCATTTTTTTCGTCTTCCAGTCCAAAGATCCTTACACTGCTCTTCCGAGTGTATTGCTCGAGATCATTAGTCTTTTTTAAAGCCATTTGTACCCCATAATCAACATCTTCAATATATTCTCGACTATATTGTATTTGCTCCCTTAGATTTTCATTTTTTTTGTATAAATCGTCGTTTTTTATTTCCAATTCAAAGATTCTACTCTCTAATTTATAAATTTTTTCGGTCATTTCCGTTGTAATTTCCCTTTTTACCCTATCAACCGCCTTTTCAAGATCACTTTTGGTTACTAGTTTTTCAAAGTTATTTTGAAATTCCTCTTTTGTTATCATACTGTTCATTTTTGTGTTAATTTCAAGTACCATTATTCCTAGTGTTGTTAATTCTTTCAGGATTGGGTCTTGATTATCCGCTCGACTCCCCCCTTTTGCTGTTTGGAAAGAGGTGATTTTCTGTTGTACCTGATCATTTTCACCTGTCTGTGTTGGTTTTTTTTCATTTCCTTTAGGTGCCTTTTCCTGTGGATTTTTGACAGTTTGTTTTTTTTGCACAGGCTTAGAGCTTTCAAAGCTAGTGTCGTTACTAGAGGTAGACGACCTATCATTTACTTTCCGTTTTGGTGTTGACACCTCTGGTTTATTTTTATTCGACTGCATTGTGATCAATTAACAATGTCTTTGTAATATAACATACAAGTCGTTGGTTTTGGTTCGTGTTTTTAAATTGTTCGATAATAGTCAACACTCAAATAAAATGTATTTATATACCACATGTACAAGTGAACAGGTGAATTGTTTATGTTTACGTTTTTTAACTGGTCAAACCGGCCAATCAAAAGTGCGAATGTACCCGAGAACGGTACTCACCGGTCAATCCATAATTATAACTTCTTACTTATGCATTTTTTCAGCATACATCTTTTGTTATATCTCGTCACAACGTATATATAAAAGTCTAATAGGCTCCAAAATACAGAAGTCTTGGTGTAAACAGTTGAATTTACCGGATTTCTCTGGACAAAATTAACATACGTCTTTCCGCCATATTCCACCTTTGGCCTTTCTGTGTAGTGCTTTGTAGATCATATATGATATTGTTTATGTTTGCCATTATATTGTCTGTCCTTCGATTTGTAGATCATATATGATATTGTTTATTTTGGCCATTAAATTGTCTGTCCTTCGATTTGTAGATCATATATGATATTGTTTATGTTTGCCATTATATTGTCTGTCCTTCGATTTGTAGATCATATATGATATTGTTTATTTTGGCCATTATATTGTCTGTCCTTCGATTTGTATATCATATATGATATTGTTAATGTTTGCCATTATATTGTCTGTCCTTCGATTTGTAGATCATATATGATATTGTTTATTTTGGCCATTATATTGTCTGTCCTTCGATTTGTATATCATATATGATATTGTTAATGTTTGCCATTATATTGTCTGTCCTTCGATTTGTAGATCATATATGATATTGTTTATTTTGGCCATTATATTGTCTGTCCTTCGATTTGTATATCATATATGATATTGTTAATGTTTGCCATTATATTGTCTGTCCTTCGATTTGTAGATCATATATGATATTGTTTATGTTTGCCATTATATTGTCTGTCCTTCGATTTGTAGATCATATATGATATTGTTTATTTTGGCCATTATATTGTCTGTCCATCGATTTGTAGATCATATATGATATTGTTAATGTTTGCCATTATATTGTCTGTCCTTCGATTTGTAGATCATATTTGATATTGTTTATGTTTGCCATTATATTGTCTGTCCTTCGATTTGTAGATCATATTTGATATTGTTTATTTTGGCCATTATATTGTCTGTCCTTCGATTTGTATATCATATTTGATATTGTTTATTTTGGCCATTATATTGTCTGTCCTTCGATTTGTAGATCATATATGATATTGTTTATTTTGGCCATTATATTGTCTGTCCTTCGATTTGTATATCATATATGATATTGTTAATGTTTGCCATTATATTGTCTGTCCTTCGATTTGTAGATCATATATGATATTGTTTATGTTTGCCATTATATTGTCTGTCCTTCGATTTGTAGATCATATATGATATTGTTTATTTTGGCCATTATATTGTCTGTCCATCGATTTGTAGATCATATATGATATTGTTAATGTTTGCCATTATATTGTCTGTCCTTCGATTTGTAGATCATATTTGATATTGTTTATGTTTGCCATTATATTGTCTGTCCTTCGATTTGTAGATCATATTTGATATTGTTTATGTTGGCCATTATATTGTCTGTCCTTCGATTTGTATATCATATTTGATATTGTTTATTTTGGCCATTATATTGTCTGTCCTTCGATTTGTAGATCATATATGATATTGTTTATGTTTGCCATTATATTGTCTGTCCTTCGATTTGTAGATCATAAATGATATTGTTTATTTTGGCCATTAAATTGTCTGTCCTTCGATTTGTAGATCATATATGATATTGTTTATGTTTGCCATTATATTGTCTGTCCTTCGATTTGTAGATCATATATGATATTGTTTATTTTGGCCATTATATTGTCTGTCCTTCGATTTGTAGATCATATATGATATTGTTTATTTTGGCCATTATATTGTCTGTCCATCGATTTGTAGATCATATATGATATTGTTAATGTTTGCCATTATATTGTCTGTCCTTCGATTTGTAGATCATATTTGATATTGTTTATTTTGGCCATTATATTGTCTGTCCATCGATTTGTAGATCATATATGATATTGTTAATGTTTGCCATTATATTGTCTGTCCTTCGATTTGTAGATCATATTTGATATTGTTTATGCTTGCCATTATATTGTCTGTCCTTCGATTTGTAGATCATATTTGATATTGTTTATTTTGGCCATTATATTGTCTGTCCTTCGATTTGTATATCATATTTGATATTGTTTATTTTGGCCATTATATTGTCTGTCCTTCGATTTGTAGATCATATATGATATTGTTTATGTTTGCCATTATATTGTCTGTCCTTCGATTTGTAGATCATATATGATATTGTTTATGTTTGCCATTATATTGTCTGTCCTTCGATTTGTAGATCATATATGATATTGTTTATTTTGGCCATTATATTGTTTGTCCTTCGATTTGTATATCATATATGATATTGTTAATGTTTGCCATTATATTGTCTGTCCATCGATTTGTAGATCATATATGATATTGTTTATGTTTGCCATTATATTGTCTGTCCTTCGATTTGTAGATCATATATGATATTGTTTATTTTGGCCATTATATTGTCTGTCCATCGATTTGTAGATCATATATGATATTGTTAATGTTTGCCATTATATTGTCTGTCCTTCGATTTGTAGATCATATTTGATATTGTTTATGTTTGCCATTATATTGTCTGTCCTTCGATTTGTAGATCATATTTGATATTGTTTATTTTGGCCATTATATTGTCTGTCCTTCGATTTGTATATCATATTTGATATTGTTTATTTTGGCCATTATATTGTCTGTCCTTCGATTTGTAGATCATATATGATATTGTTTATGTTTGCCATTATATTGTCTGTCCTTCGATTTGTAGATCATATATGATATTGTTTATTTTGGCCATTATATTGTCTGTCCATCGATTTGTAGATCATATATGATATTGTTTATGTTTGCCATTATATTGTCTGTCCTTCGATTTGTAGATCATATTTGATATTGTTTATGTTTGCCATTATATTGTCTGTCCTTCGATTTGTAGATCATATTTGATATTGTTTATTTTGGCCATTATATTGTCTGTCCTTCGATTTGTAGATCATATATGATATTGTTTATGTTTGCCATTATATTGTCTGTCCTTCGATTTGTAGATCATATATGATATTGTTTATTTTGGCCATTAAATTGTCTGTCCTTCGATTTGTAGATCATATATGATATTGTTTATGTTTGCCATTATATTGTCTGTCCTTCGATTTGTAGATCATATATGATATTGTTTATTTTGGCCATTATATTGTCTGTCCTTCGATTTGTAGATCATATATGATATTGTTTATTTTGGCCATTATATTGTCTGTCCTTCGATTTGTAGATCATATATGATATTGTTAATGTTTGCCATTATATTGTCTGTCCTTCGATTTGTAGATCATATTTGATATTGTTTATTTTGGCCATTATATTGTCTGTCCATCGATTTGTAGATCATATATGATATTGTTTATGTTTGCCATTATATTGTCTGTCCTTCGATTTGTAGATCATATTTGATATTGTTTATTTTGGCCATTATATTGTCTGTCCTTCGATTTGTATATCATATTTGATATTGTTTATGTTTGCCATTATATTGTCTGTCCTTCGATTTGTAGATCATATATGATATTGTTTATTTTGGCCATTATATTGTCTGTCCATCGATTTGTAGATCATATATGATATTGTTTATTTTGGCCATTATATTGTCTGTCCTTCGATTTGTAGATCATATATGATATTGTTTATTTTGGCCATTATATTGTCTGTCCATCGATTTGTAGATCATATATGATATTGTTAATGTTTGCCATTATATTGTCTGTCCTTCGATTTGTAGATCATATTTGATATTGTTTATTTTGGCCATTATATTGTCTGTCCATCGATTTGTAGATCATATATGATATTGTTTATGTTTGCCATTATATTGTCTGTCCTTCGATTTGTAGATCATATTTGATATTGTTTATTTTGGCCATTATATTGTCTGTCCTTCGATTTGTATATCATATTTGATATTGTTTATGTTTGCCATTATATTGTCTGTCCTTCGATTTGTAGATCATATATGATATTGTTTATTTTGGCCATTATATTGTCTGTCCATCGATTTGTAGATCATATATGATATTGTTTATGTTTGCCATTATATTGTCTGTCCTTCGATTTGTAGATCATATTTGATATTGTTTATTTTGGCCATTATATTGTCTGTCCTTCGATTTGTATATCATATTTGATATTGTTTATGTTTGCCATTATATTGTCTGTCCTTCGATTTGTAGATCATATATGATATTGTTTATTTTGGCCATTAAATTGTCTGTCCTTCGATTTGTAGATCATATATGATATTGTTTATTTTGGCCATTATATTGTCTGTCCTTCGATTTGTATATCATATATGATATTGTTAATGTTTGCCATTATATTGTCTGTCCTTCGATTTGTAGATCATATATGATATTGTTTATTTTGGCCATTATATTGTCTGTCCATCGATTTGTAGATCATATATGATATTGTTTATGTTTGCCATTATATTGTCTGTCCTTCGATTTGTAGATCATATATGATATTGTTTATTTTGGCCATTATATTGTCTGTCCATCGATTTGTAGATCATATATGATATTGTTAATGTTTGCCATTATATTGTCTGTCCTTCGATTTGTAGATCATATTTGATATTGTTTATGTTTGCCATTATATTGTCTGTCCTTCGATTTGTAGATCATATTTGATATTGTTTATTTTGGCCATTATATTGTCTGTCCTTCGATTTACCGTTTTCGACTACACCTTTGGTATTTTCCAAAATTTTCTTATGTCAAATTCAAATAAACTTTATGTCCAATTATGAACGACATCTTTCTCACAATTATACAAATATGGTTAGGGTTCAGGTTATGGTGTTTCACGCCACTTTCACCAATATTTCAGTTATATCGTGGAGGTAAGTTTTATTGGTGGAGGAAACCGGGGTACCCGGAGAAAACCACCGACCTGCCGCAAGTCACTGACAAACTTTATCACATAATGTTGTATCGAGTGCACTTCGCCTGAGCGGGATTCAAACTCACAACGTTAGTGGTGAAAGACACTGATTGGATAGGTAGTTGTAAATCCAACTACCCTACAATCGCGACCACGACGATCCTTTAGACAAATACAAGTTAAACCCTAATGTTGCTATTTTAAGACAGTCCCTCCCTTTTTGTATAACCACCGTCTACATAATACAGATAATGTCCACCTTATACATGTCTTAAAAGAAAAACAAACTTGAGTCTTTTTAGAAAAGATTTGGATTAAGTTAATCGATACATCTATGATATCTTTGTTTTCAAAGAGACAGGAAATTAAAAAAAAAACCAGACAATGATGTTAAGTTAGCTTGATGGTATGAGTTTTAGTAAATAAAAACAAATGGAAGGACGTGTTACATTGCTGATTACTTTGGTTTTGTTGGGTTTTATTAGAGGTAAGGCATTTGATTTCAATTTAATATTTTTAGCTTTACCTGTTTTAGTGATTACATTGTTCATTTTCATTGTTTTCTTTTTTTTCATTTTATTTTCAAGAAAAGCAGAAATAGATGCCATGTACAATTTAACATAGACAAAAGATAAAACGATTTTATTTTTTTCTCAACAAACATGTTCCAGTACAACACTGAAATTGCAATCAACAAGAATGTTTTCAAATGGCAACCATTTTTAATATTATATTCCTTTTTATTTTAGTACAATATTTTAAATATTTTAGACCACGATTTATACTGGGTTTGTCACCCACACATCTACATTTAAATAAATAATACTTTAAAATAAAAATGACTTAATGAATAGGGTTATCTGATTCCAAAGGATCAGTTGTACCCAAAATTCTCATAGGTGTATTTAAATACTGCCTGTTTGGACAACAATTTTCCAACATATACAAATGAAAACCAAAGAATTTACTGTAGATGCACTCTCGAAACAGATGCAATGAACTCTCTTTAGTTTCTGCACAGAAGGTGTATAATTTGTTTCTTTTAGATTTCTTTGATTTTGACATCTTTCAAATAACTACTTTTGAAAGTATATATGAAATAGGAAGGTGTATAAGGTTGGGGTTTTTTTTTTATCCTGCGCTTGCTTTATTTGAGCAGGCAAATTGCTATACAAATATTTACTATATATTCTCAGTCACCGAAATATATTTTTTTCTGGTACACGTATTGAGCTTTGGGAACCTAGCTGTAATCCAGTTTACTTCCTGTTGACAGAAATATCAAATGAGGCATTCAAGGGACAATTATATAATTTTATTATGTAATGCAAAATATAAACGTCGATGGTTTCATGTTATTTTTCGGCAGGATAAAAACAATATTAATTCGACACAAAACTGGGGAAAGGCTCAGTGAATCTCGCCTATCTCGCAGTTATTAAACCACATACACATAAACTCTATATTTTAAGACTAATATTGTATATATGCACATAATAAAAAAAGAACAAAACACGAAGAGCTTAAATAAAGTATGCTGAAGGTCATTACACTGTTATCTTAAATACATACTTCTACAGCTTTAGATCTTGTCATGGAATCATTCTGGTTTTTCTGATATTGTTAAATTAAAAACTTTTATTGCTACTTAAACATGTGTCTTACGTTTTTTTATCAACTGCACTATACAACGGTTGGGTTAATTTGCATAACTGATCTAAATTGGTTCGTTAAATATTTTTCTACAATCTTCCATTGTAACGAAAGCTTGAAAACACCAAAAGGGAAATCAGAAGCCGTAAATCAAAGTAGCACAGACTTTGCATATTTATAGCTAAGTCCTTAAATGGGATGCATGTTTATTGTTGTTATCTATGTCTATTGCTATGCTATTTTATTTCGAGTTCTCGTACACAAAATGAGAACTTCACAATCGACTACGGAAAAATATGCAAACCTCAACATATAATTTTCTGGTAAGCCTGCGCAAAGTTTAAGCGCCGTAAAACATCAGTTCTATATTTCTAAACTTTTCTAGTGGTTTCTCGTAGTTAAGATGGGGAACATAACACCGAAGTTAAAGATACAATAACAATGTATCCCATTTAAGGATGTAAATATAAAAATGCAAATAAACGTTAGAAAAAACCGAAGGGGCAACAAAGAATGAACAATCCAGAGAAATCGAAGGGGCAACAAAGAATGGACAATCCAGAGAAACTGGTAACATTGGGTACACAAGACACAGGACGAAGACAAGCAATCACAAAAACACAAGACAGAAAACAAAAAGGATGAGCAACACGGAACTCACCAAATATCGAGGGTTAACCCAGGTGTTCGCGAATGGTAAGAAGTTCCTGCTTTTTATAAGACACCGCAAAGTCACTTAACTATCTATAGAAGGATGTAAAATCTATTTTACGAAATAAATTATATCAGTTATACAGTTCAGAATACCGTTAAACAGTGCAATTTTTACCCAAGCGTTCGACGGAAGTTGAGTTGGCAATTCCGAAAGCTTTTAAAACAAATCACCAAATATGGTCACAAAAGCATTAAATATTTCGAACTTGTTTGGTGCAAATATTATTTGTTTGCTTTGGCTAAATATAAAATATTCAATAATATATATTGTAGCTGGTATGTACCCCTACTTGATGGTATTGTAATCGTAGTAGGTTCATATCAACATCCGCTAAGAGCGTTAGTGGGGATACCCTTTAGCTCAGTTGGTTGAGCGTCGGTTTACAACGTATGACGTCAAGGGATCAAATCCCATCAGGGGCATTACATTTTGCTGGAGAGACAATATGTTCCACTGTTACATTGGCGCCCAACTAAGTAACACACGGTGGTCAATACAGAAAACTGGTCAGGTTGAAAATTGTAATCTATATCGTCACCAAGGTATATTGAGTCTTATGATAGGGGGTGAGCGTTACGGTTCTGCTCCTCTGTTTGGTGTTAAAGGATTCGTAGTATGTTCATGAAACACTCTCCACTAACTGCACAAATCGAGATCTCCTTTAGCTCAGTTGATAGAGCGTTGGCTTACAATGCGAAAGGACAAGAATCAAACCTAATCAGGAACATTGCATTTCTTTTAAATTGAACATATGTTCTACTGTTGCATTGGCTCTTAACTAAATAACCCACCGATTAGAAAATTGGTTGGGTTGAATGTATATAAAGGTAAGTTGATTATTAATGCAGGGGGAGTGGCACGGGCACGCTCATATACCTGATGTTATAGAAGTCATAGTATGTTCAAAGTCACCTTCCACTAACTGCATAAATGGAAATATCTTTAGGTTCATTGGGTAGAGCGTTGCGTTAATGCGAGAGTTCGGGGATCGAATCACATCGGTAGTCTTTGCATTTTGCGGAGATAAAAAATGCTTGTATTTCACAGAGATAAAAATATGATCTACTGTTGTAAAATATAGAATGCATGGCATCGTAACAGTAGACAGCTACATCCTATATTTAGCAAGCAGTAATGTACTAGTATTTTATATCAACCAAAGTGGCTGAGAATCACGAAATCGAGAACGCAACACAAGAAAACAATAAGTTATTAGGTGATAGTATAATTTCAAAGACTCCTAAAATTGCGAGTACCATTCCCGTGCATGGCGGACTATATGATAAAAACTGTTATTGACTTGCGGCAGGTCGATGTTATCTCGGATGTCTTCCAACAATAAACTGATAAGCAAGACAAAGCTGAAATAGCGTTGAAAGAAGTGCTCAACACCAGTAAACCTAACCCTACTAAGTAGATAGGAAGAGTTTGAAGATACCAAAGAGGTAATCAGAATATGTAAATCGAAGACGAACAGACGACACAATGGCCAAAAGAATAAGTACAAAGGGACAAACAACGATCTACAAAGAATACACATAAAACTAAAGATCGAGTAATGCAAACCCTACTAAAAAACTGGGTGCACTCAGGTGTTCCGGAAGGGTAAACAGTTCCTGCTCCACTAGTGGCAACCGTCGTGTTAATCTAGTTACCAATCCGGTGATAAGTTATAAATGAGGAAAGGACCGGGAAGTGTTTACGATAAGTGGAACCTATCCGTGGTCATTTGTGACACAGATACTCTAGGCCATTAACTCTAGAATAAGATGTTGTCAATATAATTTATTTTTTGGTCTTTAATAAACATAAAGACAAGCTCATTATATTAGGTACCTGCTATTTCAATATTAAAGGGGACAAAGGAAGGGGACTGTTTTTATGAGAAAAAAATAATTATGGAATACAAATAAATTGACCTAATTAACATACTAAATAATAAAAATAATCGGACACTGCAATACTGAATTTTTCATATTGAAAAAAGAAAGAATTAGGATTATGGTGTTTAATGCCATTTCCAACAATATTTCATCTATATCGTGGCGTGGAGAAAACCATTGACAAGTCACTGACAAACTTTATCAGATAATGTTGTATCGAGTACACCTCGCCTGAGTAGGATTCCAACTCAAAACGTTAGTGGTGATAGGCATTGATTGCATAGGTAGTCGAAAATCCAACTACCAAACTATCACGACCGCGAAGACCCCCGGCAATAAGAGAAAAATACTACATAAATAAAATGATGATAGTACCAATATATTAATCAAACTTGTATATTTAAAAAAAAAATATATTCCTGTTTATTTCCATAATGAATGAAGTTAAAGGATCGAACCCGCATGTAGTTTCCATTATGTGTGTGAAATAACTTGATATCGACAATACACTGTATTCATAGATGTCGTTGTTCTATCATTATGTACTAATCGATTGCAAATTTAAGACGGAATTGCAAAGAATAAGGTTAATAGGTACAGATAATTATATTTCCACATTGTGCCTTTGATCCAATTGATTTTGTGCAAATCAAAATAATTCCACAATTATTTGATCTTTTACTGTATAAGATAAATACTAACACAGAAATATAACAAAAGAAAAAATGATGATTTTAGAAATTATCAACCCTGGGTTCTCATTTATGGTGCACCACCATTTCCGACATAGAAGTCCGATGATTGCGCGGAACGAATCGAAAACTAAACCCTCCCTTAGAACCGGATGTAAAGATTATTTGTCTCGTGTTTGGGGATTAACACGTTCCTGCGAAGCACAAGGCAACTTCCGGTAACTTATAATGAAAAACAGCATCGTAGATATGACAGTTTCAAGGCGAAATGTCATATTTTCTGTTATCCATCAAAAGCCTAATTTCAGTGCCAACTTTTACTTGATGTATTGTGTTAATTTTCTTGTTGCCATGGCTACAGCTAAAATACTGTCCAACTGACGTTAAACAGCAATTAGTAAATACGTTTTTCATTTCCATATTAATCGTCGTCATGATGTTCGCTAAGACATGTTTGAGGATAGAAAAAGGGTAGTCATAAGTCATAAATCAAAAGAACAGACATTGCAATGACCCATAAATATTATAAAGAAATCTAAAGTTTGCACAACACGACTTCAAAATAAAAACCGTTGGCAGAACTCGTATGCTTGGCAACGGTAAAGCAATCATTGTTCTACTGGTGACAACCGCCATATTACTATTAGTCTTGGTTCATACGCTTCGTTTTTTTTGGTAGCAGCAACCTTCTCTCTCAGAAATCATTTCGTGATTTCCACAATAAAGAGGATCATTGCTAACAGGAGGAAATAATGATTAACGGTCAAGGAATGTATGTCGCAAATGACCACGGTCATGTTCCCTTTGCCGTAATCACAATCTCACTCTTTTATCATTCGTACCTCACTGCTACAATTTTGTCCAGAGAAAAACACGATGGGTATCACTAGTGAAGCAGGAACTGCTTACCCTTCCGAAACACCTGAATTTACCTTTTTTTATTTTATTTTATTTTATTTATTTGGAGGGAGGGGTCGTGTTGCTCAATTTTTAGTGGTCTGTGAAGAAGAGTTTGAAAATACCAAAGGGGTAATGAAAATCTGTAATTCGAACAAAGTCAGACGACACAATGGCCAAAAGAAAAGGGACAAACAACGGGATACAAAACACTACAGAGAAAACTAAATATCGTGCAAGATATTTATGTGTTTGTCCTAAGCCAGGATCTGAATTTATAACGTTATATTCATTGTACACTGTTACAAGCTAGGAAAGGTAAACAAAAATCGAAATTGTTTACCGATTATATTGTCTTCTATCACTGCCAATACGTTTACCTGACTTGACTGTATATATGATTAACACTGTCGGTGTCTTATAAGATGCAGGACCTGCTTATTCCTCGCGACCACCTGTGTTCACTCCCATTTTTGTGAGGTCCGTGTTTCTCATCTTATCAGATTTATGTATTGTGTTTTTTTGCTTTGCTTGTCTACGTCCTGTGTCTTGTGTACCCAATGTTGCCAGTGTCTCTGGATTGGCCGTTCTTTATTGGCCCTTCGGTTTTCTCTGGCGTGTATTATGCTATATTGCCCTGAATGCATATCCGAGCGGAAAGAAAATTATGAAAAAAATAAACAGTGATGGTCAACAATTCCACCAATATCAACAAAAGGAACAATCACCTCAAATTATTTAATCTAAAAAAGTTCATAATATAGTGCGTTGGAACTCCAGGTATTGGACAGGCACAAAACTATGATAGGGTTATATCCGTTAATAGGATCCCAACCTTACACTTGATAATTGAATCACCAACGGCTATAGACATATGAATAAAAAATTAACAGAAAACATGCGCACATTCGCTTCCACTCAAAAGATCACATACTATCACAAAAATGAATGAACAACATACACATGGACAGCACAATAGCATGCTCAATGAATGTTCGTACTGCTAGCTAAGAAGTAAAATTGTAAGCGTTAGATTGCCCTTGTAATTCCATGGAGAGATTGTGTTTCCTTTGGATTAAATTGATCGTATTTTGATTTAGATTCCAGGTATATTTGCTTTAGATCTTTTCTAAAAAATAAATGATTTTATTTTACATATGAAAACAATTAGGTCTGTTTTCTCTTTCAGAAACTAAAAACGCAAGCTCGAACCACCAACTTATTTTTAATCCCACATCGATGTCATGGCTTGGTGCTGCCACCTGGTGCCAGATTAAAGGTGGTGACCTCATTACAATCGATTCACAGTCTATGGTATTAATGATTGACTGGTACAAAAATAACAATTGGAGCTCACATTGGTATTTTAATGATAAGTTAAGACATTACAATATAGCTAATGATTACTTGTAATGCAAAATCACTTCTTCCTAGAACCTTGTAAACAATTATCTTTTCAAATCTTCATGCAAATATACACCATTTTACCTGCTTTGATCTACATAAATTTGCTTGTTTTTTAATGACGTATTATTTTTTATTTTTTATTTTGATAAATACAAGAGCGTTACAAACAACGTGAAGGCAAAAGATTGTGATTGCCAAATATGATTTATATGAGAAGAGCTTGAAGATACCAAAGGAATAATCAGAATCCGTAAATCGAAGAAGGACAGAAAAAGAATGGCCATAAGAAAAAAGGACAAAAAACTTCCTCCTCAAATACTGGACTATTTCGAAATGGAATATAAGATTCAACTTTAGAAATAGCAGATGTACTATTTTGTGTTGCATATATAATAATATGTAATGTATGAACTATGTCATTACTAACCTTTAGGTATTTGACACACAACGTAATGTTGATTTGAACAGTCATCAAAGTGCCATAGTAAATCTACACTGTCCATATACGTACAAGGTGCACCATAACTGAAAGTTTGTCCCATTACCCAAAACTCAAAATCTAACTTCTGACAGGATACTTGTTAGTATGCATGGCTGGCATCAATGGAATATAATCCAGCCCAACCATTAGCACTCCTAAATAGACAGTACATATCGTGGTATATGAACGTATACAGAGATAATTGCAATATTCTTTATTCTTCAATTCATAGTGAAGCAGGAACTGCCCACCTTTCTGGGGCACCTGAGTTCACCCTCGGCTATTAGTGTGGTTTGTGTTACTCGAACTTTAGTTTTATGAATATGTTTTGTAGATCGTTGTATGGGTACTCCTGTTTCCTCCACCGTTAAAACTGACCGTCAAGATATAGCTGAAATATTGTTGAAAGTGGCGCTAAACACCATACACTCTGTTTGAAGGCTACCAATGGTTACTGAAGGAACGCAGCTGATTGGAGTTTACATGCAGTACACATGCTATGTTTTGTTTTCAGGTGAACAGATTGTTGAGACACTGACAAAAACAATCATTAATTGTCAATTGTAAACGGAAGCAAACCTATGCATTTTTATCAAACTATCCAAATAGAAAATTTGTCTTGGAATAAAAAAAACTAGATATTAAGTTAGTACGCATGACACAATTATAGAAAAGTGAATGAAATAACTTCGCTTTAAAAAAAAAGTAGATATCTAATTTAGTGTGCATGACTACTTTCTAGAATAACCTACATCAATGTACGTTCATAATGATTTGATATGATTTTTGGTGATTAACGCCACTTTCAGCAATATTTCAACTATATGTTGGTGACCAGTTTTAGTGGTGGAAGAAGCTGGAGTACCATGAGAGAACCACCGACCATGGGAAAGCAACTGGTAAACTGTATCACTTGCGGCTGCGAGTCGAGTGCACCTTTTTTGGTAATTTACAAAGACGGGCACGAACACACGCCGTATTGGTGATAGGCTTTTATGAGTTGTTAAGTAATCCAACTACCTAACTCATTGAGCCACCCGGGCCCTGGATAGCATACATATGTCATTATAATCTTGGTTCTTTTCTATCTATTATATATCTTAAAACATTAGAATCTGCTTAATTATAGTTTGAAATCGCTTTCCTTTTCGTTATATAATTGTACGGTTCTTCCCCATTTTTGAACTACAGCGGAGAATTTCCTCTATGTCAAACACTGGCTGCTGTTTCTTACTTTTTCATCTTTATATATAGGACAAGACCGTGATAATAATATGTTCTGTAATAAAGATGGAAATATGTAACTTCAGCTGATTTTGACTAAAATCATTGAATACAAAAAACCAGACCTAAGAAAACACAGAGGTAAATCCAGATCCTGGATTAGGACATGCACCACAAAAAAGTGAGTGTTAAACCGCTTAATAGGACCTCCATCCCTCCCCTTTTGTTCAAATGAATATTCGACCTTTCGTGTGAAGTTAGAAGTATCCATTAATCCCATAATATTAGGTTAGCCCCCTCATTTTTTTGTATTTAAGTGCCCGTTACCAATCCAGGAAAGTGAGCTGTCATGTATATGCGTGTTAGGGGTATCGATTTTCATCTTTCCACCATTTTCCGATGAATTTGTGAACTGTTCAGACTGTGTGGTATTTTATATTTTTCATTGTATTCCTTGTATATAAGTATAATATGTTAATCTCAAGTAAACGTTAGAGAATACCGAAGGGACAATAAAAATGGACAATCCAAGAGAAACCGGCAACATAGGGTACACAAGACGTATACAAACAAAGCAAAAACACATGTGTTGGACACCACTATATGCAACCAAACACAAATAACATAAATAAGCCCTACTACAAACAATTGGAGGTAAAGACGAACCGAACATCGTTTTCGTGCAGAAATCGTAACTGACATTACAACATGGAACTCAGAACGTAAAGACACAAAGATATTATTATCTATTTGTAACTTCATTGACTCAAGGTAATTTCTCTTTGATCTCTGAAATAGCTATAATTCAAAGAATAAATCGACATAATACGAGTGATTACAAATCTCTTTAAATACAAGAAATGTACAAAAAAAACAACAAACGGATATAATTAACAAGTAATGACTTTTCTAACAAGAAAATATTCTATGAAGCAGCACGATATCTGTTATTATTCATAATTAAAACGAAATAGGTCGACATGCAGGTGAATAAGACACAAATAATTACTTTTAGTGCATTATACATGCAGGTGAATAAGACAGAAATAATTACCTTATTACACTATATAATCCCGCAAAATAGTAGTTACTGCTGTCGTGTATTTAGAAACCACGGGATACTGGAATCTGCCAACAGTATACAGAGATGAGAGAGGATCTATTATTTAAGTCGTGGCAATATAGGAAAGTGTCACGGTCATGTCTATGATCTATCTGAACTATCTCCGCATAAAAACGACGTTCGGTTCGTCTTTACCTCCAGTTGTTTGTAGGAGGGCTCATGTCTTATTTACGTTATTTGTGCTCGTTAGTGTATTGTTGTGCCCAACACATATTGTGGTGTGTTTTTGATTTGTTTGCCTTCGTCTTGGGTAAATTTATTTTTAAAATAACACCGGAAGTGATTTCGGAAGATCAGTATTTTTTCTCAAATATACTAAAATATACTAAAATATACTAAAAAATGTTCCTGTCGTAATGTTACTCTTGTTTACATTCATTGTTGATGAAATTATCTCAATCTGATATGATTTGAATAAAACATACAAATAAATAAATAAAGATATTTAATAAAGAAAAGTACAATTATAATGGAACGTTGTCGTTTTCTTTTAAGAATGTTCATTATCTGGGTACGACCAACACCCATCTCCTCGGAAACAAAATATAGTGATTAATTTAATTAACTAAATAAACAAACCCTTTACATTTTGTGAATAGTAAATTACTTTAAGGACAGTATATACCCGGGGGTTATTTGAGATTTTTATTCATTACAATGAGAGTAGAAATGCACTCACCAAAAACAATTTGCATCGAAAACATCGTATGATGTATCCAGTGCATCATGTCAAAATCATCAACAGCCGGAAAGCTTCGAAATTAGACGACAAAGTGAAAGCAATAAATATTTGTGATGGTGTGAAAAATTAGTGGGCTGTTTCCGAGGAGATGGGTGCTGGTCGTACCCAGATAGTGAACATTCTTAAAAGAAAACGACAACGTTCCATTATAATTGTACTTTTCTTTATTAAATATCTTTATTTATTTATTTGTATGTTTTATTCAAATCATATCATATTCAGATAATTTCATCAACAATGAATGTAAACAAGAGTAACATTACGACAGGAACAAAATAACAAACAAAACATAACATGTAATTTTTTTTTATTTTTTATTCACAACTAATGTACGATATTTCGTCGAATAATAAAACCCCTTCATATAAAGGCCACCTGTATATAGTGATCATTTTGTCAATCTCCCCCATGTGACCACTATAGACAGGTCAAAAGTCATTGCCATATTTGTCCCATAATATTCCTCACAAAATTCTATATTATTTCTTCCAATTGCTCATTATCCCAGATAGCTTGCATATATAAACAAATATAAATCATACAATTTTATTTATAATTGAATGGCGAGTGTACTTGTGTATGTGTACGGTCACGACTCATACTACATTTATGTATGGGCTGCCGACAAGGACAAAGTTGCAAAATGGCAAGCCCCCTTATCCTTATAGCAAAATCCTTATCTTATCCTTATATCAAAATCCTTACCCTTATATCAAAATCCTTATCCTTATAGCTAAATCCTTATCCTTATAACAAAATCCTTATCCTTATAAATTTACTGGTCCTGTGCACAGAGACGCAGTAATGTTGACTGTAAATACAGTTTGTATCTATAACTATATATCCTTATATCGAATATGTCGCTAACTTTCTGCCATATTTAATTCAACTCGATATATGCAAAAGAGAATTATGAATTACAATTGTCATGTCTGGCCCTGGGAACAGAGTTTCGGAAAGTATCAAGCAGAGTTCTATCATAATAATCTTGCTTAAATGTTTCAGATTGAAATATTTTGACGAGAGTGAAATTCTCAATACGCCTGGCCCTGGGAACAGAGACTTATGCATTAGAAAAGTCCTTCAATAAACATAATAGATTCTCCAAAGGTAGGATCTGACAGTGTCACGTGTGACATAGTGGCTGATGGCAAAGCGGAATCCTTTGAATGTGATATCTAAATCTGTTTAATCCTTTTATGTACATGAGCACTCCAAAATGACACATCGAGTACACCTCCAGATCAGATTTCCAGAGTTGGCGTATGAATAAACCGAGTCGTGACGAGTCATCATGCTTAATTTCACATTGGTACCTGATATACACAGTATACAAATCTGAAAGTAGAATGCAGAAGCACAGAATCTGTTCTTGCAAAATGACATAATACATCAATCATTTATGTATAACTTAATCAATATCGTCGCTTAACATATATCAAAGGTTAAACGTCCCTAGATTATTTCAAATCCCTACCAAAAGACGGGTTGGGTGGGTAAAATGAAGAAAATTTAACAAAATTTTACCAATCCAAATTTCACGTCTGCTTCTATGGAACGCCGTTGCTGTCTTATGTTGAATGCTTGTGATATGTAAAGCCGTAACTTGTGTTGTTATGCTTTACTATTGTAATGTAAAGTCACAGGTTCATGATGTTATGTTGACTTTTCATAATGTAAAGTCGTGTCATCATGATGTTATGTTGAGCTTTTATAATGTTGTGTCGCAGTGCCATGATGTTATGCATATCAACTTTTGTGTCAAGTAGTGAGGTCGTAACGTTATGCTTAGTTATCATAATGTCATGTTGTGGCTTCATAATGTTATGTTGACCCATTGTGGTGTTAAGTTACTATAACACAATGTTATGTTGTTCTCTCATTGTCTAAAGACACTGTCTGTAACGTTACGGTTTCTTATCACAGGTAAAGTAGTAATTCCATAGCGTTTGGATTATATAACATGATGTCAGGAGGTGATGTCATGATGTATTGTTGCTCTGTCGTAATAGCAAGTCGCTGTGTCATGATGTTATGTCGCTCTAACGTAATGGCAAGTCGCTGTGTCATGATGTTATGGTGCTCTGACGTAATGCCAAGTCGCTGTGTCATGATGTTATGTCGCTCTAACGTAATGGCAAGTCGTTGTGTCATGATGTTATGTCGCTCTAACGTAATGGCAAGTCGTTGTGTCATGATGTTATGTTGCTCTAACGTAATGGCAAGTCGCTGTGTCATGATGTTATGTCGCTCTAACGTAATAGAAAGTCGTTGTGTCATGATGTTATGTCAATCTATGTTAATGGCAAGTCGTTGTGCCATGATGTAACGTTTATCTATCGTGATGGGAGGTCGCCGAATGTTGATTTTATGTTGAGTTATTATAATGGCAAGTCGCCCAGTCATGATGTAATGTCGATTTGAAATAACGTTTATTCCAAATATTATGATGTTACGTTTAAGACACCATACAAAGAAAGGTACATAGCGGGGTCATCAACTTGTTCGACGAAAGAATTGTCTACTCACCTGACAAAGATTCTGTCTGCAGTAAAAGAGGGACAACAGAAATATTGTGAAACTGTTTACTCGCTTAGTGGCATAAATCACATGTGGATTTTGAAAAACTCTAAAGATCTTTTGGATAACCTTAAATCAAGATCTTTCTCTCAGGTATCCTCCATCAAAACCTTTGATTTTTCAACTCTATATACCACCCTACCGCATGACAAATTAAAAACCCGCTGAAAAGAAACAATTCACAAAGCTTTCAGTCATAGAAACTATGGCTGACAATTTGTTGTGTTAGGCTACAATTCCACATATTTTTCAAACAAAATTCAAAAAGGTAAAACATGCCACTCCGAGGAACAAGTGATCAGTATGCTGGAGTTCCTCATCGATAACATATTTGTCTCCTTTGGAGGGATACTGTTTCAGCAGGTCGTCGGCATACCAATGGGTACGAATTGTGCCCCTCTTCTAGCTGATTTATTTTCATATTCATATGAGTCGGAGTTTCTTCAAAAACTTGTAAAAGATAAGAAGATTCATGAGGCTAGAGCCTTTAATTTCACATACAGGTATATTGATGACGTTTTATCTATCAATAATTCTAGATTTGCAGAATTTCTTCCATTGATATATCCTCCAGAGCTGGAAGTTAAAGAGACCACAGATACCGCTTCGTCCGCATCATTTTTGGACTCATACCTCGAATTTGACGACAGTGGTCAAATCAGTACTAAAATTTATGATAAACGGGACGACTTCAATTTTAAAATCATAAATTTTCCAAATATGTGCAGCAATATACCAGCTTCTCCTGCATATGGTGTTTACATCTCGCAATTGATTCGCTATGGAAGGGCCAGTAGCAATTATTCTGATTTCCTGAAACGTCATCTTCATCTGAGAAACAGGCTACTGGACCAGGGCTATTAAAAGATTCGCCTTATTCGATCTCTTAAAAAGTTTATATTCCGATACCAAGATCTTGTCGAAATATATTCCGTCTCTGCAGAAAAGATTATAAACGATGGATTTTCATATAGTGAAAATGTATAAAGATAAGGTGTCAAGCAAAATGTCAAAAATATTTTTTTATCAATGTGTGACGTAAAAGTGTCTTTGACATTTACTTCACTGAGTGTGGTGCTGCTTTGACAACTGTTTTACCTGTTTTGTTCAAGTATTGTTATACATACTGTTATAGTGACAGCCGGAAACTTTGAGCGGTAATGAAAGGGGGAGGTTTGGCGCTTAAAAATCTGATTCAACCCACTATTTCTTTAGAAATGCCTGTACCAAGTCAGGGTCATTACGGTTTTCACAGTTTTCCGGTTGTTGACTGATTTTGTCTGTTTATATACTTATGAGTTTTGACTTTCCCTTTGTAAGATTGTTCGGAGTTCGGTAATTTTATTATTACCCTTATTACCTATGGGGATGTAAGGTTATTAATTCATAGCGTTGTGTTTACTGGTCATTTCATCAAGCTGTATTTTTGTGATTATGATGACATAACATGGTGATATGTTGGTACAGTATTTTATTATGCTGACCTATCATGGTCTTAAGTGCTTTTGTTGTAACGGACTGTTAAGCTGACATGATGTTACCGCGTTATCCCACGATGTTATGTTGTCCAAGCATAATGCCATGTCGCCAAGTAATGTTGTTATTGAGAACCACTATTATGTCCATTTGTTTCTGTATTATGATAGTTTGACTTATATAAAGCTATGTCATTTTTATACAATATTATATTGTTTATTCGGGATATGTCGTTAGGATTGTTTCATTCTATTATTCATACTATCTTGTCATGTTTTTGCTGGAATATTGACATTGGTTTTTTTTTCAAAATGGCGGCATCACATAGTACAATGTTTGATATTCTTGTGAAAGTTGGCTTAGGAGAACATTATGGCGTTTTTCTAGAACAAAAAATAACCCCAGATATAGTGTGCTGTTTGGCTGCTATTGAAATGCAGTAGTTAGGCATCTCAACAAAAAAGGACATGTTAAAACTACGCAGCGAATGTGCAAATTATGGAATAAGAACACCACAAACAAAAGATGTTTTAGAAAATTTAATAGAAGAAGGTTTTGCCATTTCCAAAATCGTTAAGTTACTATCAGTCTCCGAAAGTACTATATTTCGTCGAATGCGACAATACAGTATCTCCAAGAACATCTTTTCAACTTGCAACGACGACGAGCTTGATGCCAGCGTGGGTCCTCTGATAAAAGAATATCCGTTTTGTGGAGAGAACATTCTAGGCCAGATGCTTAGGAAATCTGGAATTAAGGTACAAAGATGGCGATTACGAGAGAGTATGCATCGTCTTGACGTGTCTGGGATAAATGAAAGAAAAATGGGACGATTGCAGCGACAGGTTTATAACGTTCAAGGTGTCAACCATTTATGGCATGTCGACACTAACCACAAGTTAATTCGGTGGCATCTCGTAATAGTTGGTGGCATTGACGGCTTTAGTCGCATGATAATGTATCTCAATTGTACAGACAACAACAAAGTTCAGACTATATTTAAGTGGAATTGACATATTTGTAGAAGTTTTGCGTGTGATAGAAAGGAATATTCCCAATAACAACTTTTAATTAAAAATCTGCATACACAATTTGCTTTTTTGTTAACAAAATAATTGCAATCAATGGCATACATGTAGTTTACTATAGAATGTCAGAAGTCATTAACATTTATTTTAAGCTGCATTTAAGAAAAACCTGTCAGGTGTATTATACCAAAGCCTGGATTTGTGAGTCATAATGTCATTTTCTACATTTTCCTTGTCCTACCCAACAACATTTTTCTCAAAATATGCACAAATTCAACATCCATTAAATTTCGATTAATATATGCATAAGCTCCGATATACATACAACAATTAAGTTATTATAGCATAATCATATATTCTCATTTCATCATTAGGTAAAATATATTTGAATAAGACATGGAAAGGTAGTAATGACATTTTTACTGAAAAATTCAGGTTTTGGCGAGTTGCGGAGAAATTAGGAGGATGTGGGGGCTACATGTAATCTGCAATGATCAGAATGGAGAATTTAAAATGAGTGAGACAGACATGGATAATCTTTGGTGTCGCAATATTTCACACCATTTCTGTGCTAAGTGATGCTTCAATTTCGTGCTGAGGCCCGGGTGGCTCAATGAGTTAGGTCGTTGGATCTAACAGCTCATACAAGCCCATCACCAATACGGCGTGGGTTCGCCCCAGCTTTGTAAATTACAAAAAGGGTGCACGCGACTCGCAGCCGCCAGTGATAAAGTTTACCAGTTGCTAGTCCAGGGTCGGTGGTTCTCTCCAGGTACTCCGGCTTCCTCCACCAATAAAACTGGTTGCCATGATATAGCTGAAATACTGCTGAAAGTGGCATTAAAACACCAAACATCAATCAATCAATCAAAATCATTTTCATGCTTATTTGATCTATTTTCCACACCATAATGATACATTTTGTACTCAGTCTGAAAAAATAACCTCTGCTTATTCATATGATATAACATGGAAACAGTGTAATACAGTAACCAGTTTATTGGAAGATAAAGTTGTAATCTGAGCAAGTAAAGTTTTGCACAAAGTTATTTATTCCACATTTAATAGATCAATGGTCAAGGTCATAATAATAACGTAATTTTCATATGTAAAATTAAATCTTCGCCTTTCACACTTGTGTTTCCAATATTATCAAAATTCATGATTCTAGACCATAAGGGTTGGACTCAGCAAGTTAATGTTTAAATACATTTGAAAACTCCACAGTTCAAGGTCACAGAAGACTTATCTTAACATGTAACAATGAATCTGTCTTCATACATGTTGTACCATACTGAACACATGCTCTGAAGTTGTGCTATGAAAACTTAGCAGAGGTAATCTGCACTGTACAAGCCATAAACAACTCATGAATGGAATATCAAAACAATCAGGATAGCGTTCTCACAATAGTGAGTGGAAATAAACTACACATGAACCTTTACCGCACACATTGACCTTATGTGAAATATCACAATAATCCCAGAAAGGGTTGTTTAGATATTGGGCAGACAAGGTTTCCTCTACAAACTGACATGAGCAAGCTAACAGCAGGATATCCTCTGCTCCCTTTACACACTTGTATTTGAAATGTTAGTCAATTATGTCCCCTTGCAAGTATTGGACAGTAGCTAAATTGTATTTTTCTTCATGCATATATACATATGGTGTGCAACCTTTATCTAAAATTATATTTAATTTGATTGAGCCATGAGACACTTAGAAGTTGTGCTTACATACTCTACTGACAAATTTGGGGATAAAAACATGTATATAAACAATATTGTAGATACAAACATTTCATAACTGGACAAAATTAATGATAACACCTTTATTTTCAACATAGTCTCAGGAACAAGAGGCTCCCAAAAACCTGAATCGCTCACCTCGTCATAACTTGTTCTATGTACAAATAAGAAAAAAATCAAACTGATAAATGGGTCCATCAATGATTAATAATTCCAAGTATGATAATTATTTGTAGATCTTGTTTATTTTTGCATTTACAATTTATCTCTATCTACTATAGGATTTTTGTTACTGGGCAAAGAAATTAGAGGCTCAGTGGGCTGAGCCTGTGTCACTCATCTTCCATTCTGCTTTGAGTAAACTTAATACAGAGTCTTCCATAGGTGCTTCCCACCAAGTTTCGGTTCATTTAATTTGGCCAAGCAGTTTAAGAGAAGCATTTTTTTTAGAAATACACCAATCAGAAACAAGAATTGCCTGTGGCAGCCATGTTTGTTAGCGAATCGGGACGAAATGAGCAATCTTTATAGAGGACCTTCTATGCATGCTTCCTACCAAATTTCAGTTCATTTGGGAAAGTGGTTTCAGAGGAGAAGATTTTTTAGAAATAAACTAATCAAAAGCAAAAATGGCCTTTGTCGGCCATGTCTGTTAACGGATTGAAACTAAATTATCACTCTTTATAGAGGACCTTCCAAGAATGCTTCCTACAATTTGGCCAGGCGGTTGTAGAAGAGTAGATTTATTTAGAAATCAACCAATCAGAAACAAGAATGGCCTGTGGCGGCCATGTTTGTTAATATCGGAACTAAATGAGCAATCTTTATAGAGGACCTTCCAATGATGCTTCCTACCAAGTCTTGATTCATTTGGCCAGGCGGTTTCAGAGGAGAAGATTGTTTTAAATCGGCCAATCAGATACAAGAATTGTCTGTGGCGGTCATGTTTGTTAATGGATCGGGACAAAATGAGCAATCTCTATAAAGGATCTTCCATAGATGCTTCCTACCAAGTTTCAGTTCATTTGGCAGAGGGCTTTCAGAGGAGAAGATTAAAATGTGAAAAGTTAACGGACGACGGACGCCAAGTGATGGCAAAAGCTCACATTGCCTTTGGCAAGATGAGCTAAAAAGTGTCAAACTTGAAATATTGTGTTTGACATCATTGGAAACAATTTTGAAAATAGACATCCTATTAATGAGTCAGATCGTTAATTTCCAATGGTAGGGCCCGGGTGGCTCAATGAGTGAGGTAGTTGGATTACCTAACAACTCATACGAGCCTATCACCAATACGGCGTGGGTTCGCGCCTGGCTTTGTAAATTACAAAAAGGGTGTACTCGACTCGCAGCCGCAAGTGATAAAGTTTACCAGTTGCCCGCCATATTTCTGAATTGGACAAGATGGATTAGGGGAAGGGAACGCATATATAGTATACTCTGTAACATTACATTAATGAAATAAGACATTACAACGTTTCGACAAGACGCGACGATATGGCATGTTGACCAGACGATTTGAACAAATAAATCACTATAGAAAACAGACATAACATACCATGTCATGACGACTTGACGTCGTGGAATTTCAATAGAATGTCGCAACATCTTTACTGTATACCGTCACAGATCAACATTACAAAATACTGTACCAACAAATCACCATGCTATGTCATCATAAGATCACAAAAATACAGCTTGATGAAATGACCAGTAAACACAACGCTATGAATTAATAACCTTACATCCCCATAGGTAAACGTAACATTATGATATTTGGAATAAACGTTATTTCAAATCGACATTACATCATGACTGGGCGACTTGCCATTATAATAACTCAACATAAAATCAAAACTCGGCGACCTCCCATTACGATAGACAAACGTTACATCATGACACAACGACTTGCCATTACGATAGATAAACGTAACATCATGACACAACGACTTGCCTTTTAGTCCTACAAGATGAAAATTTGATGAAATATTTTCTTGTTCCCGACACTTTCAGAAATTTTGTGAATATAGCATAAAATTTAGAAAAAAAAACAATTTCATGGGAAAAAAATAACAAAATGCATATCATTGTGTAGCTAATTTTATTTGGAACAAAATGTGAAAATTTCACGGATTTATCTTGGATAATAACAGAGAAATGAAGGTAGGACTGACTGCATGTGCATGATGTTTACAAAATTGGATAAAATACCTCTGGGGCACATGAAGCTATACATAGATAAATGATGCTGGGGCATTATCAGCAAAAGTGTTGGGGCTGAATGAGTTGAGGAACTTCTTGGCTTGAAATCAGGATGGAGCAATATTTCTACCCACAGACTGTGTTTCAGTGAGCTAGCAACTATAATAATCCAACAGCTGACATCATCTCATTTAAATGTAATTTGTTCTTGCCAGGATTTAGCTTTTTAAAAATTGCTCACTTTGTATTAAACAACAATCAATCACTCTCTTATATCACTGGCATTAAACAACAATCAATCACTCTTATATCACTGGCATTAAACAACAATCAATCACTCTTATATCACTGGTATTAAACAACAATCAATCACTCTTATATCACTGGCATTAAACAACAATCAATCACTCTTATATCACTGGCATTAAACAACAATCAATCACTCTTATATCACTGGCATTAAACAACAATCAATCACTCTTATATCACTGGCTTTAAACAATCAATCACTCTCTTATATCACTGGCATTAAACAACAATCAATCACTCTTATATCACTGGCATTAAACAACAATCAATCACTCTTATATCACTGGCATTAAACAACAATCAATCACTCTCTTATATCACTGGCATTAAGCAACAATCAATCACTTATATCACTGGTATTAAACAACAATCAATCACTCTTATATCACTGGCATTAAACAACAATCAATCACTCTTATATCACTGGCATTAAACAACAATCAATCACTCTCTTATATCACTGGCATTAAACAACAATCAATCACTCTGACATCACTGGTATTAAACAACAATCATTCACTCTTATATCACTGGCATTAAACAACAATCAATCACTCTTATATCACTGGCATTAAACAACAATCAATCACTCTTATATCACTGGCATTAAACAACAATCAATCACTCTTATATCACTGGCATTAAACAACAATCAATCACTCTTATATCACTGGCATTAAACAACAATCAATCACTCTCTTATATCACTGGCATTAAACAACAATCAATCACTCTCTTATATCACTGGCATTAAACAACAATCAATCACTCTTATATCACTGGCATTAAACACAATCAATCACTCTTATATCACTGGCATTAAACAACAATCAATCACTCTTATATTACTGGCATTAAACAACAATCAATCACTCTTATATCACTGGCATTAAACAACAATCAATCACTCTTATATCACTGGCATTAAACAACAATCAATCACTCTTATATCACTGGCATTAAACAACAATCAATCACTCTTATATCACTGGTATTAAACAACAATCAATCACTCTTATATCACTGGCATTAAACAACAATCAATCACTCTTATATCTCTGGCATTAAACAACAATCAATCACTCTTATATCACTGGCATTAAACAACAATCAATTACTCTTATATCACTGGCATTAAACAACAACCAATCACTCTTATATCACTGGCATTAAACAATCAATCACTCTGTTATATCACTGGCATTAAACAACAATCAATCATTATTATATCACTGGCATTAAACAACAATCAATCACTCTCTTATATCACTGGCATTAAACAACAATCAATCACTCTTATATCACTGGCATTAAGCACAATCAATCACTCTTATATCACTGGCTTTAAACAACAATCAATCACTCTTATATCACTGGCATTAAACAACAATCAATCACTCTTATATCACTGGTATTAAACAACAATCAATCACTCTTATATCACTGGCATTAAACAACAATCAATTACTCTTATATCACTGGCATTAAACAACAATCAATCACTCTTATATCACTGGCATTAAACAACAATCAATCACTCTGATATCACTGGCATTAAACAACAATAAATCACTCTGATATCACTGGCATTAAACAACAATCATTCACTCTTATATCACTGGCATTAAACAACAATCAATCACTCTTATATCACTGGCATTAAACAACAATCAATCACTCTTATATCACTGGCATTAAACAACAATCAATCACTCTTATATCACTGGCATTAAACAACAATCAATCACTCTTATATCACTGGCATTAAAAAACAATCAATCACTCTTATATCACTGGCATTAAACAACAGTCAATCACTCTCTTATATCGCTGGCATTAAACAACAATCAATCACTCTCTTATATCACTGGCATTAAACAACAATCAATCACTCTTATATCACTGGCATTAAACAACAATCAATCACTCTCTTATATCACTGGCATTAAACAACAATCAATCACTCTCTTATATCACTGGCATTATACAACAATCAATCACTCTCTTATATTACTAGCATTAAACAACAATCAATCACTCTTATATCACTGGCATTAAACAACAATCAATCACTCTTATATCACTGGCATTAAACAACAATCAATCACTCTCTTATATCACTGGCATTAAACAACAAGCAATCACTCTCTTATATCACTGGCATTAAACAACAATCAATCACTCTCTCATATCACTGGCATTAAACAACAATCAATCACTCTTATATCACTGGCGTTGCACAACAATCAATCACTCTCTTATATCACTGACATTAAACAACAATCAATCACTCTTATATCACGCATTAAACAATAATCAATCACTCTTATATCACTGGCATTAAACAACAATCAATCACTCTTATATCACTGGCATTAAACAACAATCAATCACTCTCTTATATCACTTGCATTAAACAACAATCAATCACTCTCTTATATCACTGGCATTAAACAACAATCAATCACTCTCTTATATCACTGGCATTAAACAACAAGCAATCACTCTCTTATATCACTGGCATTAAACAACAATCAATCACTCTCTCATATCACTGGCATTAAACAACAATCAATCACTCTTATATCACTGGCATTAAACAACAATCAATCACTCTCTTATATCACGCATTAAACAACAATCAATCACTCTTATATCACTGGCATTAAACAACAATCAATCACTCTCTTATATCACTGGCATTAAACAACAATCAATCACTCTTATATCACTGGCATTAAACAACAATCAATCACTCTTATATCACTGGCATTAAACAACAATCAATCACTCTCTCTTATATCACTGGCGATAAACAACAATCAATCACTCTCTTATATCACTGCAATAATGGTTGTCTATTAACATTTACTTCAAGTGATTGGCGCTTGAATATTTTGGACCGCATCGGTGGTGTAATGGTTTGCGTGCTCGCCTCGAGTGTGGTAGGTTTTGTGTTCGAACCTTGATCGGGTCAAACCATACTATACTTTAAACATATTTTATTGTCATACAAAACAAGATAAATGGATAAGACACAAGTTGTAAACTTATGAAGTCTTCTCCGGTACATATATAAACATTAGCAATGACAATATATTACAAATACAGATAATATGAATAACTACTATAGCAAAAATTGAAGACAACATAACAGGATAAAAACAGTTCTATTGGCTGAAATATATAGTCAGTTTTGTATAATACTTATCTTTAAACACAAATACGGAAACATATATACAAGGTCGTTGTCGTCTGATGTATGTTCAATATATATAAATTTACTAGACAAATCTTTTAGAATTAACAATGTATTTTTGGACGAGCAAGAACAGTTCAGAATTTTTGTCGTTTTCAAAAGAGGCATTTCCAAATAATATATTCGAAAATTACTCGTGCCACGGAATAGTTGTATTCTGTGTTCAGTATATATATTACATTTTAAAAAGAAATTGTCCACAGACTCGATGTAATTTCCACAATCACAATTACAAGAGGCAATTAAATTACATCTAAATAGATCATATTTGAGGCTACTACATTTTTGACGTAAACGAGCATGTAATATATTAGCAATTCTAATACCAGTAGAAAAATATAATGGTGGTTTATCAGGCATGTCATAAACTTCGTATTTCGTTTTTAAACATTTGTTTGCAAGAAGAATTTCTCAATTCTGTTGGCAGATTGTTCCAGAGTCTAATAGTACTTGGGGAAAAGAGAACTTTGATATAAACTAAGCCTTCCTGGGGGAATTGTAAAGTTTTTAGAATTTCGTAAATTATAGTTATTGGTTTGACCCACCATAATAGGTAATAAATCTTGAAGATAATCGGGTGATTGGCCACTGACTATGTCATAGAATAATGAAAGTTTACTTTTTTCACGCCTAACTGAAAGGTTTTAGTTCACCTTCCCAATTGCAAGGTGAGCTTTTGCCATCACTTGACGTCCATTGTCCGTTAACTTTTCACATTTTAATCTTCTCTTCAGAAACCCCTCTGCCAAATGAACAAACTTGGTAGGAAGCATCTATGGAACGTCCTCTATAAAGATTGCTCATTTCGTCCCGATCCATTAATAAACATGGCCGCCACAGGCAATTCTTGTTTCTGATTGGCCGATTTTTAGCTCGCCTGGCCAAAGGCCATGTGAGCTTCCGTCGTCGTACGTCGTAAACTTTCACATTTAAATCTTCTCCTCTGAAACCCCTGAACCAAATTAAACCAAACCTGGCTGGGTCCCTTTCAAAATTGTGTCCGACAGACCCGCCCTCCATTCAAGATGGCTGCTGTTACTAAAAATAGAAATTTCTTCAATTGTCCATTGCTGCTTTATTATAAATCTAAATGAGCTCAAATTTTAACTGCAGCTACATGGCAAGGAGTAGTTTAACATAAATTCCGGGTTTTTCTGTGAAATTTTTCTTTCAGCCGATTTATACCGATTATGCAAATTGGGCATATTTTGATAAAAGATCACATTTAAATCTTCTCCTCTAAAACCGCTGAACCAAATTAAAGCAAATTTGGCTGGGATGGTCCTTGGGTAGTTCCCTTTCAATATTGTGTCCGACAGCCCCGCCCTCCATTCAAAATGGCTGCTGTTACTAAAAATAGAAATTTCTCTAGATGTCAATTTCTGCTTTATTACAAATCAAAATGAACTCAAATTTTAACTGCAGCTACATGGCAATGAGTAGTTTAACATATATTCTGGGTTTTTTCTGTGAAATTTTTTCAGCCAGTTTATTCCATTTGGGAATATTATGAGATAAAAATCACATCAAAATCTTTTGCTCAGAAATTTGAGTTGAAATGATCTTTGGGTGTCCCATTTTCAAAATGATGTGTAACACCCCCATTTTCTATCAACTTTAGGTGTCAAATTGAAAACCAGGTGAGCAATTACAGACTCCTGGGAGCCTCTATTTAAAAATCTTCTCTGAAATCGCTTGGCTATATGAACCAAAACTTTGTAGGAAGCATCTATGGAAGGTTCTCTATAAAGATTGCTCATTTCGTCCTGATCCGTTAACAAACATGGCCACCACAGGCAATTCTTGTTTCTGGTTGGCCGATTTTTTTAAATCTTCTCCTCTGAAAGCGCTAGGCCAAATGAACTGAAACTTGGTAGGAAGCATCTATGGAAGATCCTCTATAAAGATTGCCCATTTCGTCCCGATCCATTAACAAACATGGCCTCCACAGGCAATTCTTGTTTCTGATTGGCCTATTTTTAAAATTTTCTCTGAAACCCCTTGGCCAAATGAACCGAAACTTGGTAGGAAGCATGTCATCATAAACATGGTTATATGTATGTGTAAATTAGTTATATTAGTAACATGAAACAGGGTTGTAATAGATATATGTCTTGCTTTATTGGTCAAGAACGTATGACTTGGTTTCGAGAGTCTCATGCAACTGGATTAACGAGTCGTCATATTATATAACCACACCGGCGGCGTAATGGTTAGCAAGCTCTCCTCGAATGGATTAGAGCGCCGGTCGGGTCAAACCAAAGACTATAAAATTGGTATTTGTTGCTTCTCCGCTAAGCACGCAGCATTAAGGAGAAAGAGCAAATACTGGTTGGCTCGGAATCAGAATAATGTGTCCGAGTGGAGCGACATGTCTACCCGCAGACTGTTGTTTCAGTGAGCTAGCACTATACAAATCCAACTCAGCGTGTTGGTCTAGTACAAAGCGGACCTCATCATCATCTCATTAAAAATTAACTGATATAACTGAAAAATTGCTGAATTGGCGTTAAACAACAATCGCTCAAGAGTCGTCATATCATAAATAACTGTTTTAACAACAACAAAAAAACAAACAAAAACAACACCCAGAACATTTACCGAACTTTAAATATAAATTCATTAGAAAGTTCTATCCACAAATTGAATGTTCGGTGTGTTCGTGTCATTAAGTATAAGATACAGTACTATTGAAACAAAAGAAGCGGACCGTATTGGATATAGCGGGTTTCTTTTTTCCGCATGAGTAATCAGGTGAAGGCTGTCACCTGAGTACGAATGCGGAAAAAGAAACCCGTTATATCCAATACGGGCAAATTCTTTTGTTTCAATAATAATGTATCTAACTTGTACAATAATAGTGTTGTTGAAAATATAAATGGTATGGCATATATTTTTACACTTTTAATGTTTAGAAAGCCAAAGAAGACAACAATTAACAAAAATTAAACGACACATTTTTATCGGTCAACGTCCTTTCGATTATTGTTTATATTTAGATATTTCAAGGTCTTTCAAGTGAAAAGAATCGTTTATATTTAGATATTTCAAGGTCTTTCAAGTATCCCAAATGTTCACCTGTGGTCTGTCTGATTTGTTATTACTTGCGGTCGGTTCGTTAGTTGTTTTTGTATTGCGAGAATACATTTTAAAAGTTCACATACTCAGTTTTGAACATAAATTATGCCAACAAATTGTTGATATTTTTTTTAACAAAGCTTACTATCAAGAGTCATATATACTAATTATAGAGTACATCAGTGTGGTCACCGTAGCTTTGTGATGTCATGTAATATGTGCTTGTAAAGTTATTTTATACTTGTATGTGTTTTTTATGTAATAGTCGATCCAAAAGCTCATTATGTTATGTGTTATAGATATTTCGACTTTAAATAAAACTTATTTGAACTTATTTGACATGCGCGGAGAGTCAACACTCAATATAGAGTATTCTCCTGACGGGAAGAAGAAGATGACCTTTGCTTGGAAAATCAGTGGCGGATTTAGAGGGGGGTGTGCGGGGCGTGCGCCCCCCCCCCCCCTAAAATTCGCAAAGCATATGTTATACAACGTTAATTAAGCAGTTCAATAAATAACTTTTTCATGAATGGTTAACTCGTGACCTGTAGTAAAATATTCTTACACATTGTAAATACACGTTGGATGTGTTCGCTGATCCATATATGTATTCGCCGTCAGTAGTTCAAAGATTATTCCATTCTGATTGGTTCCGAGGTACCAGACATCAACTATTTTCTCACGCTAATTAAACATTATTTCTGCAGTCAATTTTACAACTACATGTACACGTGCTATTTAGAAATTATAAAATGGACGAAAATTATAGACCAAGAAAACAAGCAAGATTGGATACATTTCTTATTCCTCGACGAGACGAGAAAAGTCAAAGGTAATTTAAAAAGTAAATTCAATCAATACTTCGAATAATTAATTTAACAATTGATCTCATTTATAAAACATACAACGGAAACATATAACGAGAGAATCGGATGATGAAACTGAGACAGTGTGTAGTGTCCCAAGAAAATGGTCACTTCTCTTTAAATAATGGTTCAAATAGTTCTTGAATTCGAAATTCTGCAATTTCATATGAAAAAAAAATATAAGTTTGATTTGTATACAGAGATTTGTATACAAATACCCGAAAATGTTGCCTTTTCCTTTTCAAGTAAAGATCAGTAAAAATACGCGCTGGTACATTAAAATACAAAAGTAACATATTAATAATAAAAAAAAAATTAGCAATTTATTTGTAACAATCTCTGCATCTGCCCGAGGTATGATAAATCTGCACAAGAAAGTGTGAACAAATCCTTTGTCCGTATGGAACGCCGTAGCTGTCTTATGTTGAATGCTTGTGATATGTATAGCCGTAACTTGTGTTGTTATGTTTTACTATTGTAATGTAAAGTCACAGGTTCATGATGTTATGTTGACTTTTCATGATGTAAAGTCGTGTCATCATGATGTTATGTTGACCTTTTATAATGTTGTGTCGCAGTGCCATGATGTTATGCATATCAACCTTTGTGTCAAGTAGTGAGGTCGTAACGTTATGCTTAGTTATCATAATGTCATGATGTGGTTTCATAATGTTATGTTGACCCATTGTGGTGTTAAGTTACTATAACACAATGATATGTTGTTCTCTTATTGTCTAAAGACACTGTAACGTTACGGTTTCTTATCACAGGTAAAGTAGTAATTCCATAGCGTTTAGATTATATAACATGATGTCAGGAGGTGATGTCATGATGTATTGTTGCTCTGTCGTAATAGCAAGTCGCTGTGTCATGATGTTATGTCACTCTAACGTAATGGCAAGTCGTTGTGTCATGATGTTATGTCATTCTAACGTAATGGCAAGTCGTTGTGTCATGATGTTATGTCACTCTAACGTAATGGCAAGTCGTTGTGTCATGATGTTATGTCACTCTAACGTAATGGCAAGTCACCGTGTCATGATGTTATGTCATTCTACCGTAATGGCAAGTCGTTGTGTCATGATGTTATGTCACTCTAGCGTAATGGCAAGTCGCTGTGTCATGATGTTATGTCGCTCTAACGTAATGGCAAGTCGTTGTGTCATGATGTTACGTTTATCTATCGTAATGGCAAGTCGTTGTGTCATGATGTAACGTTTATCTATCGTGATGGGAGGTCGCCGAGTTTTGATTTTATGTTGAGTTATTATAATGGCAAGTCGCCCAGTCATGATGTAATGTCGATCTGAAATAACGTTTATTCCAAATATCATAATGTTACGTTTACCTATGGGGATGTAAGATTATTAATTCATAGCGTTGTGCTTACTGGTCATTTCATCAAGCTGTATTTTTGTGATCTTATGATGACATAGCATGGTGATTTGTTGGTACAGTATTTTGTAATGTTGATCTGTGACGGTATACAGTAAAGATGTTGCGACATTCTATTGAAATTCCACGACGTCAAGTCGTCATGACATGGTATGTTATGTCTGTTTTCTATAGTGATTTATTTGTTCAAATCGTCTGGTCAACATGCCATATCGTCGCGTCTTGTCGAAACGTTGTAATGTCTTATTTCATTAATGTAATGTTACAGAGTATACTATATATGCGTTCCCTTCCCCTAATCCATCTTGTCCCAATTCAGAAATATGGCGGGCAACTGGTAAACTTTATCACTTGCGGCTGCGAGTCGAGTACACCCTTTTTGTAATTTACAAAGCCAGGCGCGAACCCACGCCGTATTGGTGATAGGCTCGTATGAGTTGTTAGGTAATCCAACTACCTCACTCATTGAGCCACCCGGGCCCTACCATTGGAAATTAACGATCTGACTCATTAATAGGATGTCTATTTTCAAAATTGTTTCCAATGATGTCAAACACAATATTTCAAGTTTGACACTTTTTAGCTCATCTTGCCAAAGGCAATGTGAGCTTTTGCCATCACTTGGCGTCCGTCGTCCGTTAACTTTTCACATTTTAATCTTCTCCTCTGAAAGCCCTCTGCCAAATGAACTGAAACTTGGTAGGAAGCATCTATGGAAGATCCTTTATAGAGATTGCTCATTTTGTCCCGATCCATTAACAAACATGACCGCCACAGACAATTCTTGTATCTGATTGGCCGATTTAAAACAATCTTCTCCTCTGAAACCGCCTGGCCAAATGAATCAAGACTTGGTAGGAAGCATCATTGGAAGGTCCTCTATAAAGATTGCTCATTTAGTTCCGATATTAACAAACATGGCCGCCACAGGCCATTCTTGTTTCTGATTGGTTGATTTCTAAATAAATCTACTCTTCTACAACCGCCTGGCCAAATTGTAGGAAGCATTCTTGGAAGGTCCTCTATAAAGAGTGATAATTTAGTTTCAATCCGTTAACAGACATGGCCGACAAAGGCCATTTTTGCTTTTGATTAGTTTATTTCTAAAAAATCTTCTCTGAAACCACTTTCCCAAATGAACTGAAATTTGGTAGGAAGCATGCATAGAAGGTCCTCTATAAAGATTGCTCATTTCGTCCCGATTCGCTAACAAACATGGCTGCCGCAGGCAATTCTTGTTTCTGATTGGTGTATTTCTAAAAAAAAATGCTTCTCTTAAACTGCTTGGCCAAATTAAATGAACCGAAACTTGGTGGGAAGCACCTATGGAAGACTATGTATTAAGTTTACTCAAAGCAGAATGGAAGATGAGCGACACAGGCTCAGCCCACTGAGCCTCTAGTTTCTTTGCCCAGTAACAAAAATCCTATAGTAGATAGAGATAAATTGTAAATGCAAAAATAAACAAGATCTACAAATAATTATCATTCTTGGAATTATTAATCATTGATGGACCCATTTATCAGTTTGATTTTTTTCTTATTTGTACATAGAACAAGTTGTGACGAGGTGAGCGATTCAGGTTTTTGGGAGCCTCTTGTTCCTGAGACTATGTTGAAAATAAAGGTGTTATCATTAATTTTGTCCAGTTATGAAATGTTTGTATCTACAATATTGTTTATATACATGTTTTTATCCCCAAATTTGTCAGTAGAGTATGTAAGCACAACTTCTAAGTGTCTCATGGCTCAATCAAATTAAATATAATTTTAGATAAAGGTTGCACACCATATGTATATATGCATGAAGAAAAATACAATTTAGCTACTGTCCAATACTTGCAAGGGGACATAATTGACTAACATTTCAAATACAAGTGTGTAAAGGGAGCAGAGGATATCCTGTTGTTAGCTTGCTCATGTCAGTTTGTAGAGGAAACCTTGTCTGCCCAATATCTAAACAACCCTTTCTGGGATTATTGTGATATTTCACATAAGGTCAATGTGTGCGGTAAAGGTTCATGTGTAGTTTATTTCCACTCACTATTGTGAGAACGCTATCCTGATTGTTTTGATATTCCATTCATGAGTTGTTTATGGCTTGTACAGTGCAGATTACCTCTGCTAAGCTTTCATAGCACAACTTCAGAGCATGTGTTCAGTATGGTACAACATGTATGAAGACAGATTCATTGTTACATGTTAAGATAAGTCTTCTGTGACCTTGAACTGTGGAGTTTTCAAATGTATTTAAACATTAACTTGCTGAGTCCAACCCTTATGGTCTAGAATCATGAATTTTGATAATATTGGAAACACAAGTGTGAAAGGTGAAAATTTAATTTTACATATGAAAATTACGTTATTATTATGACCTTGACCATTGATCTATTAAATGTGGAATAAATAACTTTGTGCAAAACTTTACTTGCTCAGATTACAACTTTATTTTCCAATAAACTGGTTACTGTATTACACTGTTTCCATGTTATATCATATGAATAAGCAGAGGTTATTTTTTATGACTGAGTACAAAATGTATCATTATGGTGTGGAAAATAGATCAAATAAGCATGAAATTGATTTTGATTGATTGATTGATGTTTGGTGTTTTAATGCCACTTTCAGCAGTATTTCAGCTATATCATGGCAACCAGTTTTATTGGTGGAGGAAGCCGGAGTACCTGGAGAGAACCACCGACCCTGGACTAGCAACTGGTAAACTTTATCACTGGCGGCTGCGAGTCGCGTGCACCCTTTTTGTAATTTACAAAGCTGGGGCGAACCCACGCCGTATTGGTGATGGGCTTGTATGAGCTGTTAGATCCAACGACCTAACTCATTGAGCCACCCGTGCCCCAGCACGAAATTGAAGCATCACTTAGCACAGAAATGGTGTGAAATATTGTGACACCAAAGATTATCCATGTCTGTCTCACTCATTTTAAATTTTCCATTCTGATCATTGCAGATTACATGTAGCCCCCACATCTTCCTAATTTCTCCGCAACTCGCCAAAGCCTGAATTTTTCAGTAAAAATGTCATTAATACCTTTCCATGTCTTATTCAAATATATTTTACCTAATGATGAAATGATAATATATGATTATGCTATAATAACTTAATTGTTGTATGTATATGGGAGCTTATGCATATATTAATCGAAATTTAATGGATGTTGAATGTGTGCATATTTTGAGAAAAATGTTGTTGGGTAGGACAAGGAAAATGTAGAAAATGACATTATGACTCACAAATCCAGGCTTTGGTATAATACACCTGACAGTTTTTTTTTTAAATGCAGCTTAAAATAAATGTTAATGACTTCTGACATTCTATAGTAAACTACATGTATGCCATTGATTGCAATTAATTTGTTAACAAGAAAGCAAATTGTGTATGCAGATTTTTAATTAAAAGTTGTTATTGGGAATATTCCTTTCTATCACACGCAAAACTTCTACAAATATGTCAATTCCACTTAAATATAGTCTGAACTTTGTTGTTGTCTGTACAATTGAGATACATTATCATGCGACTAAAGCCGTCAATGCCATCAACTATTACGAGACGCCACCGAATTAACTTGTGGTTAGTGTCGACATGCCATAAATGGTTGACACCTTGAACGTTATAAACCTGTCGCTGCAATCGTCCCATTTTCCTTTCATTTATCCCAGACACGTCAAGACGATGCATACTCTCTCGTAATCGCCATCTTTGTACCTTAATTCCAGATTTCCTAAGCATCTGGCCTAGAATGTTCTCTCCACAAAACGGATATTCTTTTATCAGAGGACCCACGCTGGCATCAAGCTCGTCGTCGTTGCAAGTTGAAAAGATGTTCTTGGAGATACTGTATTGTCGCATTCGACGAAATATAGTACTTTCGGAGACTGATAGTAACTTTACGATTTTGGAAATGGCAAAACCTTCGTCTATTAAATTTTCTAAAACATCTTTTGGGATCATAAATTTAGGAGGGCCACACTCACTTTTCTTATTCCATAATTTGCACATTCGCTGCGTAGTTTTACCATGTCCTTTTTTGTTGAGATGCCTAACTACTGCATTTCAATAGCAGCCAAACAGCACACTATATCTGGGGTTATTTTTTGTTCTAGAAAAACGCCATAATGTTCTCCTAAGCCAACTTTCACAAGAATATCAAACATAGTACTATGTGATGCCGCCATTTTGAAAAAAAAACCAATGTCAATATTGCAGCAAAAACATGACAAGATAGTAGGAATAATAGAATGAAACAATCCTAACGACATATCCCGAATAAACAATATAATATATGTATAAAAATGACATAGCATTATATAAGTCAAACTATCATAATACAGAAACAAATGGACATAATAGTGGTTCTCAATAACAACATTACTTGGCGACATGGCATTATGCTTGGACAACATAACATCGTGGGATAACGCGGTAACATCATGTCAGCTTAACAGTCCGTTACAACAAAAGCATTTAAGACCATGATAGGTCAGCATAATAAAATACTGTACCAACATATCACCATGTTATGTCATCATAAAATCACAAAAATACAGCTTGATGAAATGACCAGTAAACACAACGCTATGAATTAATAACCTTACATCCCCATAGGTAATAAGGGTAATAACAAAATTACCGAACTCCAAACAATCTTACAAAGGGAAAGTCAAAACTCATAAGTATATAAACAGACAAAATCAGTCAACAACCGGAAAACTGTGAAAACCGTAATGACCCTGATTTGGTACAGGCATTTCTAAAGAAATGGTGGGTTGAATCAGATTTTTAAGCGCCAAACCTCCCCCTTTCATTACGGCTCAAAGTTTCCGGCTGTCACTATAACAATACTTGAACAAAACAGGTAAAACAGTTGTCAAAGCAGCACCACACTCAGTGAAGTAAATGTCAAAGACACTTTTACGTCACACATTGACAAAAAAAATATTTTGACATTTTTTTTGACACCTTATCTTTATACATTTTCACTATATGAAAATCCATCGTTTATACTCTTTTCTGCAGAGACGGAATATATTTCGACAAGATCTTGGTATCGGAATATAAACTTTTTAAGAGATCGAATAAGGCGAATCTTTTAATAGCCCTGGTCCAGTAGCCTGTTTCTCAGATGAAGATGACGTTTCAGGAAATCAGAATAATTGCTACTGGCCCTTCCATAGCGAATCAATTGCGAGATGTAAACACCATATGCAGGAGAAGCTGGTATATTGCTGCACATATTTGGAAAATTTATGATTTTAAAATTGAAGTCGTCCCGTTTATCATAAATTTTAGTACTGATTTGACCACTGTCGTCAAATTCGAGGTATGAGTCCAAAAATGATGCGGACGAAGCGGTATCTGTGGTCTCTTTAACTTCCAGCTCTGGAGGATATATCAATGGAAGAAATTCTGCAAATCTAGAATTATTGATAGATAAAACGTCATCAATATACCTGTATGTGAAATTAAAGGCTCTAGCCTCATGAATCTTCTTATCTTTTACAAGTTTTTGAAGAAACTCCGACTCATATGAATATGAAAATAAATCGGCTAGAAGAGGGGCACAATTCGTACCCATTGGTATGCCGACGACCTGCTGAAACAATATCCCTCCAAAGGAGACAAATATGTTATCGATGAGGAACTCCAGCATACTGATCACTTGTTCCTCGGAGTGGCATGTTTTACCTTTTTGAATTTTGTTTGAAAAATATGTGGAATTGTAGCCTAACACAACATATTGTCAGCCATAGTTTCTATGACTGAAAGCTTTGTGAATTGTTTCTTTTCAGCGGGTTTTTAATTTGTCATGCGGTAGGGTGGTATATAGAGTTGAAAAATCAAAAGTTTTGATGGAGGATACCTGAGAGAAAGATCTTGATTTAAGGTTATCCAAAAGATCTTTAGAGTTTTTCAAAATCCACATGTGACTTATGCCACTACGCGAGTAAACAGTTTCACACTATTTCTGTTGTCCCTCTTTTACTGCAGACAGAATCTTTGTCAGGTGAGTAGACAATTCTTTCGTCGAACAAGTTGATGATCCCGCTATGTACCTTTCTTTGTATGGTGTCTTAAACGTAACATCATAATATTTGGAATAAACGTTATTTCAAATCGACATTACATCATGACTGGGCGACTTGCCATTATAATAACTCAACATAAAATGAACATTCGGCGATCTCCCATCACGATAGATAAACGTTACATCATGGCACAACGACTTGCCATTAACATAGATTGACATAACATCATGACACAACGACTTTCTATTACGTTAGAGCGACATAACATCATGACACAGCGACTTGCCATTACGTTAGAGCAACATAACATCATGACACAGCGACTTGGCATTACGCTAGAGCAACATAACATCATGACACAGCGACTTGCCATTACGTTAGAGCGACATAACATCATGACACAGCGACTTGCTATTACGACAGAGCAACAATACATCATGACATCACCTCCTGACATCATGTTATATATTACGAATCTAGTTTGTTACGCATATTTTCATTGGTTATTCAACCCTGAATGTCAGCATATATTCGGAAAACAGACGGGGTATATATGTACGTTTTCGGTCTCCCTCATTTGGGTCCCAAAAAACAATAACAACGTGGTTGACAAAAACAGAAATATTTACGCTTCACTGAATCAATATCATAATACGGAATAATAAATGTAGTTTTACCAAATTAAATGCTGTTTTTAAACTCAAAACGGTTGTATGAACAAAAAAGATATTCTTTTCTTCAATGAAAAATTAAAATATACCTTTCACAAATCTACACCAACCACTCAATTCGTGCAACGGGTGCAACTATCCTCGGAAGAAACTGTTCAATGGCACACATTATGGCAGCTACCGGACACAAATCTGCCTCGTCAGTTGCAGTATATCAACGTGTTTCATCAAAGGAAAAACAATTTATGGGAGACATTATCACAAGTTCTGTTCGTGGAGAGCAACCATCTCAACTATCCTCAATAATGCCACCGCACAGTACTTCCCGGTTGCAACTCATGCTTCCGACACAAAACAGTTCAAGTTCAACATCACTTGTTCAAATGAGAGCCAATACACATGTTTCATCGTCGGTTACGGACGTCGTTGACATTTTGGATGTAAATTATGATGATTTATTTTGTGATTATAACACTCTTACAACAGTTAATTCCGTCACAAACACCAGAACAATTCAGCAAACTCCCATGTTCCACGGCTGTACCATTACAAATTTGAACATAGCAATCAACAAGTGAAAGTGTGTTAAAGTTTCCGCCTTTAAAACTTTCGAGGTCACGGGGCCACACCAAGTTTTTGCTTATTGTTAACATTTTAATTATTGAAATTGTTTCACAAACCCGTTGTTTTGTTATGTAATATATTAATGTTATAATTATAAAGTTTATTAAATTTACTGCAAATGAAATTGTGTTGATTTAGAAATATTGAACAGGATTTTCCTTTATGAGATACCTCAGTACATAAAATATCACGTGACAAATATTTGACGTCATTGAACAAAGAATGTCAGAGGTACGAAAAGGGACATCTAGAAATACGGAAAATGAAAATAAAAGATGCAAAAAGGAAACAAACAAAAAAAAGATAAATAAAAAAAAATTAAAAAAAAATTTATATGACAGTTTGGTTCTGTATTTAACAAAAAAATGGTTAAATCCGTAATATATTTGTTATTCAGCTATCAGACAGGGTATATAATGTGACATTCCCGGCTTATGCTCTATATTCCCTTCGGCTGCGCCTCAGGGAATATAGACCATAAGCCGGGAATGTCACATTTCGCCTCAGGGAATATAGACCATAAGCCGGGAATGTCACATTATATACCCTGTCTGATAGCTGAATAACATATAATAATACAAACGCTATGTGATAAGAAACTGTAACGTTACAGACAGTGTCTTTAGACAATGAGAGAACAACATAGCATTGTGTTATAATAACTTAACACCACAATGGGTCAATATAACATTATGAAACCACAACATGACATTATGATAACTAAGCATAACGTTACGACCTCACTACTTGACACAAAGGTTGATATGCATAACATCATGGCACTGCGACACAACATTATAAAAGGTCAACATAACATCATGATGACACGACTTTACATTATGAAAAGTCAACATAACATCATGAACCTGTGACTTTACATTACAATAGTAAAACATAACAACACAAGTTACGGCCTTACATATCACAAGCATTCAACATAAGAGAGCTACGTCGTTCCATATGTCCGGCTACGTTTATATTATTTATATCTACCAATGGATGTCTGTTCAATTTTTTTTACACATTTTTAACAAAAAATTCTGACTACAATTTATTTGTAATACATTAATATCTACAACTGCACGTGAAAGTGTGAAAATAATCTCGACAAAATGGTTTATACATATCTCACAACATATTTCTCGAGAACTTTGATACATATTTGTTGTTTGATCTTTCAGTGTAATGAGGTTTTTACGCCCGTTGCTCAAACACTTGATGTCCGTCCGTTCGTTCGTCTGTCTGTAAGATTTCTGCAATCCGCAACTCCCCTGACTGTAACCACGCAATGGATTGACTTAAGCTATATAATGTACTTGAAATACATTGTAGTTGTGCACAATGGTTTTTAGATTTGTCATTGAATGCCGGGTGGAGGGGGTAGGAGGATGATTCTGCAACCCGCAACTCCTAAATAACTACTCAATGGATTGAAGTGAAACTTAAACTGCAAATTTGACATACAATGCTCTCCGCGGTTTTATTTTTAGAATTGGAGGTTAGGGGTAGGAGGGAGATTCTGTAATCTGCTTTTTTGGCGTAAAATCGTGAATTTTCACACGAAATACTAAAAAAAATTTCGCGCCTCCCTCCGCTCGGCGCAATTTTTTTAAGTGCGCCCCCCCTAGCTCGAAATCCTGGATCCGTCCCTGATAATCCATTTGCATGTCGCGTAACATTGGGGGAATTTTGTTTGTATGTCTTCACTGAATATGAAATATGTATAATATTATATAAGTTCATGTTGTATTAATTCATGTATGTATTGGAGAAGACGTTTCTAAGTTGTAAAACTTGTGTCCTATCCTATTGTTTAATATTGAACAATAAAATATTTTTCAATACAGTCTATACAGGCTAATACAACAGGTCCATAAGTGCTACCCGGGCTATGCTACTGCTAGCTCCCCAACTGCCAAAGAAAAAGAAAAAAATGGAAAAAAAAACCAACAAAACCAAAGCAAAAAACGCTCTGTTGATTTTGATTTGAGTTCACACCAGTGACGTGTAAATATTTCGCGCCAGGAAAATCGATGATGGCCGCACGTGTGAGAATTATTTGATCCATGGGTAAATCGACTGACAGAACACATCTATTTTGCAAGTACTGAATAAACACCAAGTTTGAACCAACCTTTGTACAGAATGCAGAATTCAATAAACAGCCATTTTAAGGGCTACTAAAATAGTACAAAAAGAATCTTGGTTATTGTATATTACATTGAAATATGTTAATCACTATTGGTTCAAACTTATTTTTGTTTACATATAATACTATACAGTACACTATGATTATCTCCCTTTATAATAATAATAATAACAATAAATTCTTTATTTAAAGAGGGTTACTCAGTTAGCAAAGAGATGCTAATTTCACCTGAGGCCCTCGGAAACTTAAACTGCAATGTATGTAACATATAAATCTGGTGCAAAAACAATCAATACAAGGGGGGAAAAAATATGACGATGAAAAATTGACTAGAAAATAATATTAAATGCTAATTAAAGAAAAAAGCTACTGTTTAAAAACAACAACAAAAAATAATACTGAAAAATTCATTGGTATATACAGATATTACAGTACAAGAGATCTTAGAAATTAGGCATTCTCAATTTGAAATCTTAACAGATAATCTTACTTTGGTTTTGAAACATATCTCTTTGTTTAGACTTTTAATGTTGGATGGGAGAGAATTCCACAGATTTGTGCCAGAGTATAGAAAAGTTCTTTTAAAATATTCACTTTTTGGATGTGGAACTTGCAAATTATTTGATGTTGCAGATCTTAAGCCACAAGGACAATTTTCATTAATACTATTAAACATTGAACATAAGTATTCAGGAGCTAAGTTATTAATACATAAGGGTTGCTTTATGGTAATTAATCCTATTATAGACAGTGAAACATTCTAGCTTTTATTTTTATTTTATGCCTTTTCTTTTTAGTAAATATTCAAAAACAACATACATGTACCAAAAGCATCATAGACATTTTAACATTCAGAATTCGAGAAAAAAAAGGGGTATTATTTTCAATATAACTTTTTTTTATGGGTCTTTAAATAGGGGTACCCTCATACGTTTTTCATGAAAAATGCACTAAAATGTAAAAAAAACAATACATTTGTTCACAATTTTCAACTTATTTTATCTTTGAAATATAAATAGACAATCATGTGTAATTACCTCAATAATTATGATAATTTAAATTGGTACTCATTACATTCTGTTTACATCTTCATGAAAAATGTACAAAAAATGTATTCCTTATTTGACCACAGGGGCTTGTTACGATTTTTTTTTATCCCTCAACTGACAACTCTAAAAACCACAAGGGAGGAATCTCAAATGTCAAATTTTCATACAACACTTTTCAAAATAGTTTTGTACTGGTGTCTGGACCTTATTTGCCATAATGTTGGTACCCCTTTGAAGCATAATAAATATATTTTTGATATTCATATTCCTTTTTGTCATAATCTTTGCCTATCTGCAACTTTTTAGCAATTTTTAACAGAATTTGCAGGTTTTGAAATCCTCTTCCATGTTGTTTACATGTGAGAGCGTACCAAATTCCTACGTGCGATTTGATTGGTCAATTTGACCAATCAGATCGCACGTGTGGCGTTCACATGTAAACAGCCGTGTTGGGGAAAATCATAGTTTTACGTTGAAAATAACAGGGATTTTGAGAATTGAGTCTTATTGATGCAAAAGTTAAATTGATTGAAAAAAAGATATTTCAAAGATTTTGGATTAATGATTCTACATGTAAATCTCTTGATGAGTTCTCAGACACAAGAACTATGAACATTGTTTTTAAGGATGTTCATATTTTTTGTTAATAAGGATTTTGAGAATTGTCTTCTCAACACAATAACCTAAATAACCAGAGGTTCTTGACAACCGGTATTGTTCATCTGAATCACTTTTAGGGACTCATGGACAATATTATTATTAAACAACATTTGGCATATCATTTCTTTTCCTATAGAAGCCTCTGTTAATTGTAGTGGTGACCATCTTGGATTGCTGCCCCTTAGAAAATTCACACTTTATGTAAAGGACAATCCAATGATAGCATTGGGTTATTATATTAGTTTAGTGGTTTCTGTAAAGACGATAAATGAATCATTTTCCCATTGAAGCCAGACTATGTCTGTTACCATCTTGGATTGCAATGTATGAAAAACACAAATTTTCATGTAATTTTGTAAAGAATTAAAAAATAACAGTACCAGATTTAATGCCCAGGACATAATATAACCATCATCGTGCCGTCATGGTCGTATGGTAGTTGGATTTACAACTACCTATGCACTCAGTGTCTATCACCACTAAAGTTTTGTGTTCGAATCCCGATCATGGCGAGGTGTACTCGATATAATATTAAGTGATAAAGTTTGTCAGTGTCTTGCGACAGGTCGGTGGTTTTCTCCGGGTATTCCTGTTTCCTCCACCAATAAAACTAAAAATATGTTGCTTAATTATTCTAGTGTTTTGTAGACCACTACTTACATTTTTGTGTTTTTCTTCTTTAGCCATTGTATTGTATGTCCTTCTTTAATTTACAGCTTCTGATTTATAGCTCTTTGGTATAATTAAACTTATTTTTAATTCTTTTTTTTAAATTGAATTTCAGGCTGTCAGTTTAATCATGAGTGACCCAGACCGTGCCTTTGAAGATTTAATGAACAGGACGTTATACCGAATCCATCAATATAATACAATTCTAAAGGTATGTGTTGTAATTGTCTCAGAGGGTCCAGTATATACAAATATTCAGAACACAAAAGTTAGCATATAAAAATTAAAAATAGGGTTATGTGTAACACGGCACTAACGCCACTTTAAACAATATTTTAGTTATGTCGTGGCAGTCAGTTTCATTGGTAGAGGAAACTAGGGTAATCGGAGAAAGCCACCAGATCTGCCACAATTCACTGACAAATTTGATCATTTAATGTTGTATCGATTCTATGAGCAGGGTGAAACTCACAACATTAGTGGTGATTGCATGTACATTTTCCCTTGAGTTAAAGGTTAAAAAAATAAAAGTTAATATTTTTTTAGGATAATATCAATATTGTATATATACTATATACAATACCACAGAAATATGACCTTTAAAAAAGTAAAGGTTAGTACCATAAAATATTAGATGTGAACTCTAAATTTATCTTACAAATACTGTCATTATTATGTCCTTGTCTTCAGAAATTGATAAAGTTGACAGCCCAGGCAGGTAGAGATTGTTCAGGATTGATTGCAGCTGTACATATTTTAAGTGAGAATTGAAAAATGTGGTTTTATATGAAATATATAGCGTAAAATCGAGCGTGACAAATACTTATGTCCACTGACTGTACCTTTCAATCAAGTCAGTTTTTCGACCGTTTGTCGATGCATTTCGGCGTAGTAGACTATTTTTGAGCTTCAGCACTGACCACAGCTGATTGTCGTCCACCATCTTGGAATCAAATAATTGATAAAAGACATGCGCCACCTCTCATGAAAAGGGGCGGGTGAATCCCATTAGGTTTACTTAACTCATACCTTTACACTCTATGATCCACTTTGACTTATTACAGGCACATGTATACTATTTATGTGAAAAAACAAAATTAGGTTACTTCACCAACATTTTTATCTTCCATGACCTACTTTTGCTTATTGTGTGTATAGGCACAATCTATATTTATATATATTTTTTAACTTGGGATTACTCTAAGTTTAAACTGAAATACATATAGTTAAATGTACTAAATTTAAACAGCAAGACCATAAAATTAGAATTATGAGTGAAAATTCATTGAAAAGAATTTGTGTTTTTGTGCTATTTTATTTGGACCTCTTGGATATTAGTAACTCGTATGAATAGTGACACTTTATATGCTGAAACTTTAAACATGGGATGCATTCAATTAATTACAGAGTGACTTAGATTAAAGTTAACTGTGAACAGCATTTTTACTTCAAATTTTCTTCTCCTTTTTATACCCCCGCTCGACGACGGTTTAAGTTTGATTATGGTGTATTTCACATTTACCATTCATAAGTTATGGCCCTTTATCTCTTAGAAAATAGGGACTTTCTAGGTTTCCGGATGATATTTAAGGTACGACTCAACCAAATCTTTTCAAACTTTAATGCAATGCGATGTTCCATAAAATACAGATTAAGTTCGATTATGGTGAAATTGACATTTACCGTTCATGAATTATGGCCCTTTCTCTCTTAGATTGTATATGTCTTTTGAAAACGAACAATATGAGTACATACAAGAGGTGTGGAATTGTATGCTATTTAGAAGGTATTAATTTTATTTGTATATACAATGCCACTCCAGATACATTGACAGTTTATATGCGTTTTCATATTTTCAAGATAGTATTTTTGTCATAAATGGTTTTTTTCTTAATGTATCTCGGCTGTAGTCATTGGTCAGTTAATTGTAGATGACTATCAAATAATGTAAAGTGTTGTGATATTTGTTATTAAATGTTGAGATATGTATAATATAACAATTTTAGTAGATAGAAAAACAATGGCAACATGAATGGGGATATACAAGCCCGGTTTAGCTCTCACTCCAGTGTAAGCAGGGGGTAGCAGCGCTTTTTGAAAAATTCATTTAAATTTCAGATAAATCAGGAAATTATTGATGAACGTGACAACTTTATTATTCTAGATATTAATATTAAAGACTCTATAATGACATTAGTTGCAATATATGGTCCTAATGAAGATAATCCAGAATTTTTTAAAAGGTTATTATTTAATTTAAACCAAGGGCCGTGTTCTCGAAAGTATCCTAAGATTTGTCTTAGGGCGATTTTTAGGATGATCTTAGGACATGTCCTAGGAGTGATCTCAAAGCTGTCTTAAGACTATCCTAACTTAGGATATCTTAACTATGTCCTAAGTGTCAATGCAATAAGTAGAATAATAGAAATATTGTGTCCAACAATTATTTCCAATAGAAATATTTAGCAAATCTTTGATAAAAAATACTCATAATAAAATGTAAAGATTTTTTTCAATTTTATTTATTTTTTACATTGCATCCCATGAGACTTTCTTGTTTTCTTTAATTTGCAATTGTCTATACATTACGTAGTTCTAAGGTTCATATACGATATAGAACTAATGTGTAAAACTTTTTATGATGAAATACAGTCATTATCATTATTTTGTGTGTGCTTACTTTCGAGTGAGCAGATTTCAAACTTTCAATGAATTACTGATTAAAGATGAACAAAAGATATCTCGTGCGCCGTTTAAGTTATAATAGAAAAATAATTGTAAATGAACTTATTTAGATTTTAAAACAGTATAAAGGTTTATGTCAATCATGATCTACAACTTTAAAGTTCGTTTTTGGTACAAAATATCAAATTATATTACAATTGCGGGTGTTAGGACCATCTTAAGACACCTCCATAGATGTCCTAAAGTAAAGACAAATTTTGCGACATGTCCTAAGTTAGGACATGGTCGAGAACACGACTTAGGACATATCTTAGTCCTAAGACACTTTCGAGAACACGGCCCCAGTATGATAATTCATCAGTGATAATAGCAGGGAATTGGAATGTTGTTCGGGACTATAGAGTAGATACTCTTAATTATACAGGGGAAAATAATCCCAAGTCTAAATTAAAAATGAATCAAATGATTAATAGTATGGATCTGGTGGATGTTTGGAGGGAGAAACATCCTGGTGTTAGGAGATACACATGGGGGGCCCCTGATAAAAAACAGAATGGACATGACTATTTTCTTGTGTCATCTGACATAGATACTTTGGGATATTCTATTAAGTTATATATAAGGGAAAGATGTTTTTTGAACGTGTCAGAGTTGAAAGAGGAAAATGAGTTGATAGATATGCAACAGGTCTTGAGCCAGAACATATGATTAACCCCTTTTATAAAAATAGGTGGTAATATGTGTATGACCAAAATATGTTGTGAAAATGGTGTATTTTTGTAAATGATTTAATATCAGAAACAAAATACTTTTTACCTATGAGGAATTTATGAATTATAGAATACCACTTAACACTATTTCAGTTATATCGTGACTTAGTTTTGTTGGTGGAGGAAACATGTCCTCACACTGTCTGTTCCACTCATACTCAGGTTTAGGTTTATGGTGTTTAAGTCCACTTTCAACAATATTTCAGTTATATCATGGCAGTTTTATTGGTGGAGGAAACCAGAGTACCCGTAGAAAACGACCAACCTGTCACAAGTCTTTTACAAACTTTATCACATATAGTTGTATCGAGTACACCTCAAGTTGAAAAGCAAAATACCACAAATATCTGGTGAGCGATGAAGACTCCTGGGAGCCTCTTGTTATATGGCCTTGTCACTTTTTATCCGGAAACCTGGAAATTCCTGGCAAGACTTAATTTGGCCATGTTTTCTTTATAAGGCTCACAATTTTCCAAATACCTTGTAAGGCTTACATGTATTTTGGCCATGTTTCTTTTAAAAGTTTGTTAAACGCAATGTATGAATTTGTTACCTTCAGTATCATTTTTTTTTTGCAGGAGCTGTGGGTCAGTCACTTCAATTGGATTCCACAAACATATGATGCCTAATGTTGCTCTCGGTATCTGTAACCAGGTAGAATTCATCATTTTGTCTCAGGCGAACAACATCTTTGAACATACAGGTAACTTTTTGATGATATCAATGACTCTTTAGATGATTGGAAGTTCACCGTTTTCGCTTGAAAAAATGTGGCTATGTGAATATAAACTTGTCACATGTTAGTGTGGTAGATTATGGGTTCAAGGCCCGGTTGGCTCAGACCTAAGACTTATAAATTTGGCATTTAGTGCTTCTCTGCTAAGCACACAGCTTAAGGAGTAATATCAGAACTGGTTGGTTTGGAATCATGATAATGTGTCAGAGTGGAGCAACATGTATCTGGGACTGTTGCTTCAGTTAGATAGCACTATAAAGATCCAACTAAGCATGTTGGGCTAGTACAAAGGGGACATCAGCATCATGCATCTCATTGAAATGAGGCTAATCTTATTCTCGCCATAATATAGCTGTAGAATTCCTTTTTTTGTGTTAAACAACAATCACGTTCACACTTGAGAATTGATTTGACATCCCACTGTTGTTGTTTTTCTTCTTGGAAATGGGGGGAGGGTGGTGGTGAGAAAGCTGTCTATTTCTAGAAAAAGACTTGAAACAAAATAAAACTTGTCATTCAATTATAACAAACATCAGCTAAGGGAGGTAATTTGTTAAATGATTTGTATTATATTATAATGATGGATGATTGATTGATTGTTGCTTAATGTCCAGTGGCAAATATTTCATCCATATTCATGTACATGTATTAAATAATACAAAAACTTGCCTCGAATGTGGTAGATCATGGGTTTTAGCCCTGGTCGTGTCAAACCAAAGACTATAAAACTGATATTTCCTGCTTCTCTGCTACATTGTGTATTGATGGTCATTTTTCCACCAATATCAACAAAATAAACAACTACCTCTCACCTCAAATCATTGAACACAAAAAAAAAAAAAAAAATGCGAACAGACCTGGCTTGGGACAGACACAAAAATGTGGAGGTGTTAAACGAATTCAAGTCACTTCGGCACCTAATATAGTCAGTTGGGCCCCTAGATAAATGTCACTTGGTCAAATCGGCACCTATGTATAATTATGTCTCCCCTTCGAACGAAGGGAGACATATTGTTTTAGTCTGATTTGTTCTGCTTCTTCTCTGCGAAGCTTGTCCGGACCATAACTTTTTTGTCTTTCCAGATAGGTCAATTTTATTTGGTATGTGGGTGCATGACCATAAGGTGGTATGTCACATACCGTAATGACCTTCGTGGGACCTTGACCTTTGACTTCAAGGTCAAATAATTGTTTTTTTAATAGTATTTTCTTGTCCGGGCCATAACATTTTTGTCTTTCGAGATAGGTCAATGATATTTGGTATGTGGGTGCATGACCATAAGATGGTATGTTGCATACCGTAATGACCTTCGTGGGACTTTGACCTCAAGGTCAAATAATTGTTTTTTAAATAGTATTTTCTTGTCCGGGTCATAACATTTTTGTCTTTCGAGATAGGTCAATGATATTTGGTATGTGGGTGCATGACCATAAGGTGGTGTGTCGCGTACTGTAATGACCTTAATGGGACCTTGACCTTTGACCTCAAGGTCAAATAATTGTTTTTTAAATAGTATGATTCAACTCATAATGTGTAACTTATTGTTGTACAAATGGCCACATTAAGGGGAGACATAAGTTTTAGGTATATAAAACAGTTCTTCCTAGTTAATATTGTTTTCATTTGTACATTTGAAAGTCTTCATGTAATTGTCATTGATATTTAAGTGTTTAATTTGATTTGATAATGTCTTAATTTGACTGAAAAAATGCAATACGTACATAGCTGTAAATTAAGTGTGAGGCGAGTATTAGAAACAATATTCAGAGTTAATAAATTATTTTTATCATCATGATCATAATTTTAAAAGTGAACAATATCCTATAACAAGGGCAGACCTGGTTTGTACATTGTATGCAGTTGTCAAATTTAAGATTAGATTTTTCTAAAATTTCTCAAAATGATACCGACTTGGGTGCCGAAATAACCAAACGTTAGGTGCCGACATGACTAGATGCCAATTTGTCATTATGTCTTTCAATGAATGTATTGTTTCAAATATCTAAATTCAGCAATGCAATAGCTTTAACACAAATTTACTGTTTCCAGTTTAATATACATGTTCACAAAATGATGTTATTTAAATAATGATATATTTACTATTGCTTTGTCTTACAGATATAACTGATATCCTTAAAGTCTGGAAGAAGAAAAAAGATTAAGAATGTGATGGAGACATGTGTTTTAGTGTCAAAAACAACTTTAATTTTTGTTTGTTTTGTATAATTCATTTATTTGTATCTGTGTTTGAAATTTTGTAATATGTTAATAATAATATGTAGATAATGTATTGAATAGTATGCAGATAATGTATTGAATAGTATGCAGATTAATAAAAATAACATATATTAGTTGATAACGTCTTTTGTCTTTTTTATATTTTAATTTCATGACAAATTGTAAATACAATGGTAATGGTTGACAATATTAGTACCAACAACAACATTAAATCACATCAAAAGTGCAAAAAAAAACACAAGAAAAGCTGATAGAAATTGTATATCCTGGGTTGTAATAGGCACAAAAATTATCTGCACTGAAAGGTCACAAGATCTGATAATTGCTTCGATCAAGAGAATAATTCAACTTGCTGTGATGCAAGCACCTCTCAACAGAGGACATGTTCTAATGGAATGACCTCTTGAGAAACAGCCACCTCTTTTTAGAGGACATGTTCAAGACTGACCTCTTCGGAGGATATGTAACCAAAGAACAGTTGAAACTTGTTTTGATGCAACCACCTCTATTCAGAGGCCACTCTGAACTGACGATTACTAAATTCTCAGGATCAGGTAGGTGGAACTATTTTGACTTGGACAAACTAAAGCATAGAAAGTTAAGCCTGGTGTGTTTGGGGTTCACATCTATGAACGTCCCCCCTATGCTTAAATGTCCAGGTCCGAGTGCATTTAGGCATTTCCAAATGTCAGGAGTTACATTTGGCGGCCATGTCCATTAGGTACTATGCTCTGTGTACCTTGACTGGGGGGGGGGGGGGGGCAGTGGTGAAGGAACAGGTGTCTGCAGCTACACTGGGGTCCTATATTCGGGGTGTCGTGATCCCCTTAGTTGAACTACCATGCAGGTGTAGTTTTACAAGGGAGATCGACCTAAGTGTCAGGAGCTACATTTGGGTCACGGGGGGAAGATGTTGAAGATTAAAAGAGTTGCATGGAGATGTCGGTGGTAAGTGAGAATTCTTTTTGTAGATACTTTTATATTTGCTAGTCTATTCTGTTTAGCTGAAGCTAAAAATTAAAGTACAAATAATTTGTTAAATGGGAGATCCTCTATAAAAATTCCTCATTTTGTATAGAATTCTTTTTGTAGATACTTTTATATTTGCTAGTCTATTCTGTTTAGCTGAAGCTAAAAATTAAAGTACAAATAATTTGTTAAATGGGAGATCCTCTATAAAAATTCCTCATTTTGTATAGAATTCTTCTGGTAGATACTTTTATATTTGCTAGTCTATTCTGTTTAGCTGAAGCTAAACATTAAAGTACAAATAATTTGTTAAATGGGAGATCCTCTATAAAAATTCCTCATTTTGTATAGGATAAACATGAACTATAAATTCATTCATATCATACTGATTGGCTGAAATTATTATAAAAAAAAATCTCCCCTCAATCTACTTTCAGAATTACAGATACAAATTATTTGTTTAATACACAGTACAAATGATGTATGTGAAATCTTCTACAAACATTCCTCATTTTATATTTACCTCTTAAAAATGTGGATGCTATGGCAAATTCTTTGTTTTGAATGGCTAAGCATTTTTTAAAAGTAATTTTTCATTTATTAGTGTAAAACTTTAAAGTTCTGTTCTGATACAAGTCCCAATGAATTATAATTTGATACAAATGATGTTTGTGTAAACACTGAGGAATTTAAGAAAATTAGCAAAGATGTTAATTAATAAGTAATTATTACCAGTTTGCTTTTTATAAAAGAAGAGTTTGTAGATACCAAAGGGGTAATCAAAATTAATGAAAATTATGTTAAAAAGAAATTTGTTAGATCGTATGGTAGTGTGATTTACAACTACCTACTGCATGATGTTGTGAGTTCGAATCTTGATCAGGGCAAGGTGTCAACATTATGTGATCAAGTTTGTCAGTGACGTGTGACAGGTCAGTGGTTTTCTCTGGGTCCTCGGGTTTCCTCCATCAATAAATCTGACTGCCACAATAAAGCTGAAACATTGTTGAAACACCATCAAAACAAACAAAAATATAATTTGTTACATTTCGTGTTAAAATTATTAATATATAAAATTATATATACATGATTCCGTTATATGTTGCATATCATTAATGGACTGATCGATTGACCGAAGTTTGTCAAGGTAGTGATGAATAGTTTTTGTCAATGGCTGATGCAATCGGTCAATTAAGTTCTCATCCGTCAATTTTGGATCTATCACAAATCTGTTACATACTGTTATGCTTGACTGCTCACTCTACTGGATTTGTTACAGGCACTTCAATAAAAAAAAATGACTGGGCTAAGCTAGTTTTATAGACTGCAACTTCTACTCAAAAAGGGAGATAACTCATTTTATTTACAATGCTCATGTTAAAAACTTCCAAATTAAAGGACAACCAACAAAGCAATGATGTAATCTAGGTATGTTTTATATTAGAGGGTTATCACCAGAGAGGACCAACACATCCAACTGAGGATACAGACAGACCCTACCCAGAGGGCTTCCATCAGAGAGGACCAACACATCCAACAGAGGAAGATACAGACAGACCCTACTCAGAGGGCTTCCATCAGATGAGACGACCACCAAACAACAGGAAATCAAAAGAGAAAACCGACAGACACTACATCAGAAAGGAACCAGTAGTGGCAGACCAGAGCGTATCAAACAGCTGAGCAAAATACATCAATAAAGGTGAAATATTGTAAAACAACTTACTTAATTAGGTGATTTATTGTAAAAACATCTTAATTACCGGTAGTTAATTTATTGTAAACACAGCTGAATTAATCAAAATTCTATAATTCAGAAGGAAAGGATTTAAAACAACAACAACAAAAAATGAAACTAAAACAACATACTTGTACGGTATATAATGAATAGGGAAAACTTCAATGTATCCAAACTCTTTATTTCTGAGCCTGTGTTTTATATCCTGACAATATTTAATATTTTTTTTATTTAAGCTTAAGCTAAACTTAGATAAGTCCATATCAGTGAAACTTGTCTAAACCAAACCTCATTGGGACCACCTTTTCAGTTCAGAAGAGACATGTGTTCAGTTATACAGGTTACATTAACAAAGATTTTTTACATTGAATCTTGATTTAAAGTTAGGTTTATACAGGATTCCGGTTTATTCAGGGTTTGGTTAAGACAGGTGTGTATATATATAATATATGTACATTGTCTGATAATATAATATTTATTTGTATGAGCTTTAGTCAGAAATGGGAATAAAAGCAAGCTTCTGGTGAGTACAAAAGTATCATCCCCTTTTGACCATTGGGATATGTATTCATCGTCATGTAGCATGCCTGAGTCGGGGTCAATTTCTGATAAAGTTTGTGTGTAGCTTATATTTTGGATATACATGTACAGTGGAATCTGTGCGATCTGACACCTGAGTTTTCCGACATCCTGTGACTTCCGATAAGAATTTCAGGTCCCAAAATATTTCTTTTTACATTCTTTGTTAAAAAAAACCTTGAGTATTCTGCAACCTGTCACTTCCGACATCCGACACTGTTTTACGGTCCCAGAGTTATTAATTACCCTTAATTAATCCTGTATTATCAGACCCTTTAATCTGTTAATTAATCAATTATCACCCATCTTTGTGTATCATTAAATATAAACCATTAACAAATTGACCAGCTAAGCTCACTAATAAATTGTGATTTTAACTAATTGATTGGCAGGTAATTAGAGGCTCATTAGTAATGGTTAAAAGTAAGTTTAAAAAGAATATATATGTAAAAATTAAAATTTACAGTTTACTGTTTTCACTTTCTGTGTAAAAAAAACATGGCTACAACCATTATCTGATATATTATGAAATTATTCTAGGCTTGTGTACACAAATAAATTATGATTTGAATTTATTGGTTAGAGACTCATTAATAAGGGTTAAAGTAAGTTTACCAAGAATATAATAATTAAAATTTTACAGATAACTGTTTTCACTTTCTTTGTAAAGGATATGGCTACAACCAACAGTTATCTGATCAGATTATGAAATTGTTCTAAATATATTAATTGTGTATAAATTCAATATTAAATGTATTTTCATCTACATTGTATACAATCCCTTTACGTTGTAGTTCGAATTATCTAACCATTTTACATAATCAAACATACACTATTTCTTCTCTTGTTAAAATTAGGCAAATTTCTCACCCGGCTTTGTAAATTACAAAAATGGTGCACTCGTCTCGCAGCCGCAAGTGATCAAGTTTACCAGTTACTTGCCCATGGTCGGTGGTTCTCTCACAGTACTAAGGCTTCTTCCACCACTAAAACTGGTCGCCATGATATAGCTGAAATATTGTTGAAAGTGGCGTTAAACACCAAATATTCTTGCCTGTGCTTGTAAAACATGCAATTCAACATTTCCTCAATTTTTATGCAAACTGTCCTATGTAAATTTTAATCAGTTCTGAAATTTAAAAGATAGTCACTAATTTATCCTTGAAATGCCAATTTATATGACAAAAAATTAGTTACCTTCCAGATTTTTTACACATAAACTTGGAGTCTTAAGAAAGATGGATTTCTTTTTATCTGTGTTAACTATATATCAATATTTTATACTTTGAAATAAACATATTGAGCATGCAATTTCTTTTGCAGGAAAAGGGTGAAAAAAGGGGGGGGGGCATGACATTTAAGATAACGAAGTAAATAAGGGTAATAACAAGAAGTAAGAGAGGCTAATTCGTTAGTTATAGCAAGCAATTTGTTGAACTGAATTGAAATAAAAAACAGTTGGATAATTGTTTCTAGAAAAAAAAATGGCTTTTATATTTAAGATAATGTAAATGAATACATCTGTAAGACACTTACCATTTCAGTTGTATTTTAATCGAGTGCTAAGGATCTTAGTTATTATATTTTGATATAAAAAAAACATTGACTCAATAAAAGTTATATAAATGAATCACTTGAAACAGAGACACATATAGGACTATATGTCTCCACTTGAAACAAACCAAAGTCATAACATGCATGGCTGAAAATAAAATGCATTGGTGCATTACATTTGTGCACAGAAAAACTTATTACATTTCTTTGCAGTAAAAGCAGATTAAGTATGGGTATAAATTAATTCAATAACTCTTGTGTACCAAACTACCCTCTGTCCAAGTGCCCTGCTAATCAATGGTAAAGTGGATGTTGGATTTCAAACAGGATAAGAACAACTGTTTCCTTTTTTTTTGGACAATGAAAAACAAATCCATGATTGTCCACTTGAAAAAGTCTTTCAAACTGACTACATTCATTTAGTATATACTGAGTATATTTTATAATTTGTCATCACATAAACACAGTTAATACAGCTAAATCAGATTAAATATATTTTTTAAATTGATACAAATTATGTATACATAATACATTAATACATGTATACAGAAACCCTGTCAAAATGTTTTTTGAAAATAGGTTCAGAAGTGGTCATGTTGATATTTTGGGATTCAGAAAGAGGTTGGTTGGTTTATGGTGTTTAATGCCACTTTGAACAATATTTCAGTTAATATATTTTGGCGGTCAGAAAAAGGTAAAATGGCATTCAAATAGAAATAAAAACAAATAAATGAGACATGTACACGTAATATCTGTCCAGCCAAATGCATTTAGTTGTTTTAGTCCATGCATATTATACCGTTTGTGTCTTTCAGGTGATTCATAGGCAGTGTGCCGACATACATGTTCCCCTGGCACACTCTTTCCTAAGTATAAACATTTCCAAGTAAGTTATTCTTTTCTTAAGCAAGAAAAAAATAATTACTTCTGATGTTTGTTTTTATATCCCCCCCCCCCCCCGCAAACATAGCTTGAGGGGGTATATAGGAATTGACCTGTCCGTCTCTCTGTCTGTCTGTCCATTGAGTTTTACCCCAGTTATGCCTCTTTGGACTTAGAAATTTTGAGACAATTCAGTATGCACCTTGTCATCGCAAATTCTCCTACATGATTAATCAGAAGTTCATGAAACTTTGTACATTGCAAGATCCTAATATGAAGATGTGCACATTAGTAGGATATCCCGGTGCATTGAGTTTTACCCCTGTTATGCTTCTTTGGACTTAGAAATTTTGAGACAATTCAGTATGCACTTTGTCATCGCCAATTCTCTTATATGATTAATCAGAAGTTCATGAAACTTTGTACATTGCAAGATCCTAATATGAAGATGTGCACATTAGTAGTATATCCTGGTCCATCAAGTTTTCCTAGAATTATGAGTCTAAAAGTTGTGTTCCAAATATGTTTTGGCTCAATTAAGATGATGGGGACGCGGGGGTATTAGTCCCGCATAGCGGACAATTAAGTTATTTAAATTATGTATCAATGCGGAACTCCTGCGTCCAGCAGTACATCTAGTTTAAATATTTTTTTATAATTAAAGACACAAACAAAAACAAAACAAAACAAAAAAGAATTTCAGTATCAGTGAGTGCCTAGCATGCCGTATTCATTTAAATTATTTTGTCATCAGTGAGTGCCTAGCATGCCGTATTCATTTAAATTATTTTGTCATCAGTGAGTGCCTAGCATGCCATATTCATTTAAATTATTTTGTCATCAGTGAGTGCCTAGCATGTGTATTCATTTAAATTATTTTGTCATCAGTGAGTGCCTATCATGTCATATTCATTTAAATTATTTTGTCATCAGTGAGTGCCAAGCACGCCATATTCATTTAAATTATTTTGTCATCAGTGAGTGCCTAGCATGCCATATTCATTTATTTTGTCATCAGTGAACGCCTAGCATGCTGCATTCATTTATTTTGTCATCAGTGAGTGCCTAGCATGCCATATTCATTTATTTTGTCATCAGTGAGTGCCTAGCATGCCATATTCATTTATTTTGTCATCAGTGAGTACCTAGCATGCCGTATTTGAAATTGTAATTAAATAATATATGCAAAATTATCAAATTTTGATATTTTTTTTATAAGTTGCCTCCCCTTCCTGATAATTTTGAGCAATAATAAAAATGAATTTATTGTATATTCTGACTCCAAATTAATAATTTTTTCATCTTTTTATTTTGAAATAATCATAATTTACTCGATTTTTACAATATTTTAATCTAAGTTTATGATTTTAAAGATTTTGGTGAAAAGCAAATTTTTCTGAAAGTTTTAAAAACAATAGTAGCTATTATATATCTCTTATTGGTTTCATATTTTTGTATTGCAGAGATTGCATATAGGCCTTTAAAGAAATAATATGGAAAATAGTCTTCTATGTGATTTTATAGTAAAAATGATTCATTCAAAATGCTGTTTTAGCCCATTCTTATACAACTACTTTGGCTTTAATCCCATTTTCATAGTAATTTTTAGAATATTTCTTTAAAGTAAAACAAACTAATTTTCTATATTCTCATAGAAAAGAAAATAGTTAGTAGGTATATTTAGAAATACAGCTTAATTGTTTATTGAAAATAATATTACAGTGTCATAATATGCCAGTAAATGTCTTTTGTCTACAAATTTACTGCAAAACATGACTTAGATTGAAACTTTGGTAAAGCATATCTCGAAAACTACATAATCAATCATTTAGAAATTGTGCATGCATGTTAACTATATTTATTTGTATCCATTGATGAAAAAGAAGAAATGATGTCTAAGCAATAAAGTTTTTATTGATCTCTGAAATATGATTTCCATTCATTATGCACAAAATGAATGTGGGCCTCACTAAATATGCTACATCACATCGTTGTAGAATTGCTCTCAATTTGTCTGAAGATGTTTGTTTTTCATATTTTTCATTATTTTTCAGCACCAACAGCTAAGAAAAATCAGCCTTCTACCACCATAGATACCAAGACCTACTAGCAATCAACAGACAGAAAACATATACATTGTATATACATACCGGTATAAGAAAGGGGATCAATGGGCCACATATGTTGTTTTTATTGAAACTTTAATTGAACTTTAAAGAGCACATTAGAGGAAATCAATAGATCTGACAGACTCTACACCAGTGGAAACTCAGTACAAGATGACATACTAGTACAATGTATATCAGAGAGTTACCATCAGAGGAGACCAACAAATATTACACCAGAGAATAACAAAACAAGAAGACCAAAACACTGCCACAAGAGAGTTAACAGATCTTAGTTCAGAGGCTAGCCAACAGACTGGAACAAGAGAGTTAACAGATCTTAGTTCAGAGGCTAACCAACAGACTGGAACAAGAGAGTTGACAGATCTTAGACCAGAGGCCAACTAACAGACTGGCACAAGAGAGTTATCAACAGATCTAAGTTCAGAGGTCAACCAACAGACTGGAACAAGAGAGTTAACATATCTTAGTTCAGAGGCTAACCAACAGATCTTAGTTCAGAGGATAACCAACAGATTGGCACAAGAGAGTTACCAACAGATCTTATATCAGAGACTAACGAACAGACTGGAACAAGAGAGTTAACAGATCTTAGTTCAGAGGCTAACCAACAAACTGGCACAAGAGAGTTAACAGATCTTAGTTCAGAGGCTAACCAACAGACTGGCACAAGAGAGTTAACAGATCTTAGTTCAGAGGAGGCTAACCAACAGACTGGCACAAGAGAGTTAAGAGATCTTAGTTCAGAGGCTGACCAACAAACTGGCACAAGAGAGTTAACAGATCTTAGTTCAGAGGCTAACCAACAGACTGCCACAAGAGAGTTAACAGATCTTAGTTCAGAGGAGGCTAAACAACAGACTGGCACAAGAGAGTTAACAGATCTTAGTTCAGAGGAGTCTAACCAACAGATTGACACAAGAGAGTTAACAGATCTTAGTTCAGAGGCTAACCAGCAAACTGGCACAAGAGAGTTAACAGATCTTAGTTCAGAGGCCAATCAACAGACTGGAACAAGAGAATTACCAAAAGATCTTAGATCAGAGGCTCACCAACAGACTGGCACAAGAGAGTTACAAAACAGATCTTACATCAGAGGCTCACCAACAGACTGAGTTACCAACAGATCTTAGTTCAGAGGCTAACCAACAGACTGGCACAAGAGAGTTACCAACAGATCTTATATCAGAGGCTAACGAAAAGACTGGAACAAGAGAGTTAACATATCTTAGTTCAGAGGCTAACCAACAGACTGGCACAAGAGAGTTAACAGATCTTAGTTCAGAGGCTAACCAACAGATCTTAGTTCAGAGGATAACCAACAGATTGGCACAAGAGAGTTACCAACAGATCTTATATCAGAGACTAACGAACAGACTGGAACAAGAGAGTTAACAGATCTTAGTTCAGAGGCTAACCAACAAACTGGCACAAGAGAGTTAACAGATCTTAGTTCAGAGGCTAACCAACAGACTGGCACAAGAGAGTTATCAACAGATCTAAGTTCAGAGGTCAACCAACAGACTGGAACAAGAGAGTTAACATATCTTAGTTCAGAGGCTAACCAACAGATCTTAGTTCAGAGGATAACCAACAGATTGGCACAAGAGAGTTACCAACAGATCTTATATCAGAGACTAACGAACAGACTGGAACAAGAGAGTTAACAGATCTTAGTTCAGAGGCTAACCAACAAACTGGCACAAGAGAGTTAACAGATCTTAGTTCAGAGGCTAACCAACAGACTGGCACAAGAGAGTTAACAGATCTTAGTTCAGAGGAGGCTAACCAACAGACTGGCACAAGAGAGTTAAGAGATCTTAGTTCAGAGGCTGACCAACAAACTGGCACAAGAGAGTTAACAGATCTTAGTTCAGAGGCTAACCAACAGACTGCCACAAGAGAGTTAACAGATCTTAGTTCAGAGGAGGCTAAACAACAGACTGGCACAAGAGAGTTAACAGATCTTAGTTCAGAGGAGTCTAACCAACAGATTGACACAAGAGAGTTAACAGATCTTAGTTCAGAGGCTAACCAGCAAACTGGCACAAGAGAGTTAACAGATCTTAGTTCAGAGGCCAATCAACAGACTGGAACAAGAGAATTACCAAAAGATCTTAGATCAGAGGCTCACCAACAGACTGGCACAAGAGAGTTACAAAACAGATCTTACATCAGAGGCTCACCAACAGACTGAGTTACCAACAGATCTTAGTTCAGAGGCTAACCAACAGACTGGCACAAGAGAGTTACCAACAGATCTTATATCAGAGGCTAACGAAAAGACTGGAACAAGAGAGTTAACATATCTTAGTTCAGAGGCTAACCAACAGACTGGCACAAGAGAGTTAACAGATCTTAGTTCAGAGGCTAACCAACAGACTGGAACAAGAGAGTTAACAGATCTTAGTTCAGAGGCTAACCAACAAACTGGCACAAAAGAGTTAACAGATCTTAGTTCAGAGGCTAACCAACAGACTGGAACAAGAGAGTTAACAGATCTTAGTTCAGAGGCTAACCAACAGACTGGCACAAGAGAGGTAACATCTTATTTCAGAGGCTAACCAACAGACTGGCACATGAGAGTTAACAGATCTAAGTTCAGAGGTCAACCAACAGACTGGAACAAGAGAGTTAACAGATCTTAGTTCAGAGGCTAACCAACAGATCTTAGTTCAGAGGATAACCAACAAATTGGCAGAAGAGAGTTACCAACAGATCTTATATCAGAGACTAACGAACAGACTGGAACAAGAGAGTTAACATATCTTAGTTCAGAGGCTAACCAACAAACTGGCACAAGAGAGTTAACAGATCTTAGTTCAGAGGCTAACCAACAGACTGGCACAAGAGAGTTAACAGATCTTAGTTCAGAGGAGGCTAACCAACATACTGGCACAAGAGAGTTAACAGATCTTAGTTCAGAGGCTAACCAACAAACTGGCACAACAGAGTTAACAGATCTTAGTTCAGAGGCTAACCAACAGACTGCCACAAGAGAGTTAACAGATCTTAGTTCAGAGGAGGCTAAACAACAGACTGGCACAAGAGAGTTAACAGATCTTAGTTCAGAGGAGTCTAACCAACAGATTGACACAAGAGAGTTAAAGATCTTAGTTCAGAGGCTAACTAGCAAACTGGCACAAGAGAGTTAACAGATCTTAGTTCAGAGGCCAATCAACAGACTGGAACAAGAGAGTTACCAAAAGATCTTAGATCAGAGGCTCACCAACAGACCGGCACAAGAGAGTTAACAACAGATTTTATATCAGAGGCTCACCAACAGACAGAGTTACCAACAGATCTTAGTTCAGAGGCTAACCAACAGACTGGCACAAGAGAGTTACCAACAGATCTTATATCAGAGGCTAACGAACAGACTGGAACAAGAGAGTTAACATATCTTAGTTCAGAGGCTAACCAACAGACTGGCACAAGAGAGTTAACAGATCTTAGTTCAGAGGCTAACCAACAGACTGGAACAAGAGAGTTAACAGATCTTAGTTCAGAGGCTAACCAACAAACTGGCACAAAAGAGTTAACAGATCTTAGTTCAGAGGCTAACCAACAGACTGGAACAAGAGAGTTAACATATCTTAGTTCAGAGGCTATCCAACAGACTGGCACAAGAGAGTTAACAGATCTTAGTTCAGAGGCTAACCAACAGACTGGAACAAGAGAGTTAACAGATCTTAGTTCAGAGGCTAACCAACACACTGGCACAAAAGAGTTAACAGATCTTAGTTCAGAGGCTAACCAACAGACTGGAACAAGAGAGTTAACAGATCTTAGTACAGAGGCTAACCAACAGACTGGCACAAGAGAGGTAACATCTTAGTTCAGAGGCTAACCAACAGACTGGCACAAGAGAGTTAACAGATCTTAGTTCAGAGGCTAACCAATGGACTGGAACAAGAGAGTTAACAGATCTTAGTTCAGAGGCTAACCAACAGACTGCCACAAGAGAGTTAACAGATCTTAGTTCAGAGGCTAACCAACAAACTGGCACAAAAGAGTTAACAGATCTTAGTCCAGAGGCTAACCAACAGACTGGAACAAGAGAGTTAACAGATCTTAGTTCAGAGGCTAACCAACAGACTGGCACAAGAGATGTAACATCTTAGTTCAGAGGCTAACCAACAGACTGGCACAAGAGAGTTAACAGATCTTAGTTCAGAAGCTAACCAATGGACTGGCACAAGAGAGTTAACAGATCTTATTTCAGAGGTTAACCAACATACTGGAACAAGAGAGTTAACAGATCTTAGTTCAGAGGCTAACCAACAGACTGGCACAAGAGAGTTAACAACAGATCTTATATCAGAAGCCAACCAACAGACTGGCACAAGAGAGTTAACAGCAGATCTTATATCAGAGGCCAACCAACAGACTGGCACAAGAGAGTTAACAGATCTTAGTTCATAGGCTAACCAATGGACTGGCACACGAGAGTTAACAGATCTTAGTTCAGAGGCTAACCAACAAACTGGCACAAGAGAGTTAACAGATCTTAGTTCAGAGGCTAACCAACAGACTGGCACAAGAGAGTTAACAGATCTTAGTTCAGAGGAGGCTAACCAACAGACTGGCACAAGAGAGTTAACAGATCTTAGTTCAGAGGCTAACCAACAAACTGGCACAAGAGAGTTAACAGATCTTAGTTCAGAGGCTAACCAACAGACTGCCACAAGAGAGTTAACAGATCTTAGTTCAGAGGAGGCTAAACAACAGACTGGCACAAGAGAGTTAACAGATCTTAGTTCAGAGGAGTCTAACCAACAGATTGACACAAGAGAGTTAACAGATCTTAGTTCAGAGGCTAACCAGCAAACTGACACAAGAGAGTTAACAGATCTTAGTTCAGAGGCCAATCAACAGACTGGAACAAGAGAGTTACCAAAAGATCTTAGATCAGAGGCTCACCAACAGACCGGCACAAGAGAGTTAACAGCAGATCTTACATCAGAGGCTAACCAACAGACTGGCACAAGAGAGTTACCAACAGATCTTATATCAGAGGCTAACGAACAGACTGGAATAAGAGAGTTAACATATCTTAGTTCAGAGGCTATCCAACAGACTGGCACAAGAGAGTTAACAGATCTTAGTTCAGAGGCTAACCAACAGACTGGAACAAGAGAGTTAACAGATCTTAGTTCAGAGGCTAACCAACACACTGGCACAACAGAGTTAACAGATCTTAGTTCAGAGGCTAACCAACAGACTGGAACAAGAGAGTTAACAGATCTTAGTTCAGAGGCTAACCAACAGACTGGCACAAGAGAGGTAACATCTTAGTTCAGAGGCTAACCAACAGACTGGCACAAGAGAGTTAACAGATCTTAGTTCAGAGGCTAACCAATGGACTGGCACAAGATAGTTAACAGATCTTAGTTCAGAGGTTAACCAACAAACTGGAACAAGAGAGTTAACAGATCTTAGTTCAGAGGCTAACCAACAGACTGGTACAGGAGAGTTAACAGATCTTAGTTCAGAGGCTAACCAACAGACTGCCACAAGAGAGTTAACAGATCTTAGTTCAGAGGCTAACCAACAAACTGGCACAAAAGAGTTAACAGATCTTAGTTCAGAGGCTAACCAACAGACTAGCACAAGAGAGTTAACAACAGATCTTATATCAGAAGCCAACCAACAGACTGGCACAAGAGAGTTAATAGCAGATCTTATATCAGAGGCCAACCAACAGACTGGCACAAGAGAGTTAACAGATCTTAGTTCAGAGGCTAACCAATGGACTGGCACAAGAGAGTTAACAGATCTTAGTTCAGAGGCTAACTAACAGACTGGAACAAGAGAGTTAACAGATCTTAGTTCAGAGGCTAACCAACAGACGGGCACAAGAGAGTTAACAGATCTTAGTTCAGAGTCTAACCAACAAACTGGCACAAAAGAGTTATAAGATCTTAGTTCAGAGGCTAACCAACAGACTGGAACAAGAGAGTTAACAACTCTTAGTTCAGAGGCTAACCAACAGACTGGCACAAGAGAGGTAACATCTTAGTTCAGAGGCCAACCAACAGACTGGCACAAGAAAGTTAACAGATCTTAGTTCAGAGGCTAACCAATGGACTGGCACAAGAGAGTTAACAGATCTTAGTTCAGAGGCCAACCAACAGATTGGAACAAGAGAGTTACCAACATATCTTAGATCAGAGGCTCACCAACAGACCGGCACAAGAGAGTTAACAACAGATCTTATATCAGAGTCTAACCAACAGACTGGAACAAGATAGTTAGCAAATATTAGTTCAGAGGCTAACCAACAGACTGGAACAAGAGAGTTAACAGATCTTAGTTCAGAGGCTAACCAACAGACTGGCACAAGAGAGTTAACATATCTTAGTTCAGAGGCTAACAAACAGACTGGCACAAGAGAGTTAACAGATCTTAGTTCAGAGGCTAACCAACAGACTGGCACAAGAGAGTTAACAGATCTTAGTTCAGAGGCTAACCAACAAACTGGCACAAGAGAGTTAACAACAGATCTTATATCAGAGGCCAACCAACAGACTGGCACAAGAAGGTTAATAACAGATCTTATATCAGAGGCCAACCAACAGACTGGCACAAGAGAGTTAACAGCAGATCTTAGTTCAGAGGCTAACCAACAAACAGGCACAAGAGAGTTAACAACAGATCTTATATGAGAGGCCAACCAACAGACTGGCACAAGAGAGTTAACAACAGATCTTATATCAGAGGCCACTCAACAGACTGGCACAAGAGAGTTAACAACATATCTTAGATCAGAGACTAACCAACAGACTGGCACAAGAGATTTAACAGATCTTAGTTCAGAGGCTAACCAACAGACTGGCACAAGAGAGTTAACAGATCTTAGTTCAGAGGCTAACCAACAAACTGGCACAAGAGAGATAACAACAGATCTTATATCAGAGGCCAACCAACAGACTAGTACAAGAGAGTTAACAACAGATCTTATATCAGAGGCCAACCAACGGACTGGCACAAGAGAGTTAACAACATATCTTAGATCAGAGACTAACCAACAGACTGACAGCAGATAGTTAACAACAGATCTTAGATCAGAGGCTGCCACAAGAGAGTTGACAGCAGCTTTTAGATCACAGGTTAATCAACAGACTGGCACAAGAGAGTTGACAACAGATCTTAGATCAGAGGTTAATCAACAAACTGGCACCAGAGAGCTAACTACAGATCTTGGATGAGAGGCCAGTCAACAGACTGGCACCAGAGAGTTAACAACATATCTTAGATCAGAGGCTAACCAACAGACTGGTGCTAGAGAGTTACCAACATATCTTAGATCAGAGGCTAACCAACAGACTGGCACCAGAGAGTTAACTACAGATCTTAGATGAGAGGCTAGTCAACAGACTGACACCAGAGAGTTAACAACATATCTTAGATCAGAGGCTAACCAACAGACTGGTGCTATAGAGTTACCAACATATCTTAGATCAGAGGCTAACCAACAGACTGGCACCAGAGAGTTAACTACAGATCTTAGATGAGAGGCTAGTCAACAGACTGGCAGCATAGATTTACAAACAGATCTTAGATCAGAGGGTAACCAGCAGACCCCACACTAGAACAAAATACATCAATAAAGGTAATTTGTTGTATAATCTAATTAATCAGTGTTTTTAGAATTTAAATGGAAAGGATTTGATGAAAAGAAAGTTTAAACAGTTATGTTTAACAATTCTAACAATATCAACACAAAAAAGACCATGACAGATGATGTTGTAAATCCAGGTCCTGACTTGGGACAGGCACAAAAAGGTGGTGGGGTTAAATCGGTTAATGGGACCCCCTCACCCCAAGTCTTGATTTGAACAGTGATGATAACAAAATCAATAATAACTCTCACCTTTGAATGTACATAAAAACAACCAAGGTGTGAAACAGACACAAGAAAAGTTTGTAGATACCAAAAGGATAATCATAAGTCGGAAATCAAAAGACAGACAATACAATGGCCAAAAGAAAAAAGGACAAACAAATACCAGTATACCTGAAATTTACAAATATTCAAATACCAGTATACCTGAAATTTACAAATATTCAAATAACAGTATAACCTGAAATTTACAAGAATTTGTTTAGATTTCTCATTTCATGTTTGAATAGAATGTATTTATTGTTACTATTAAAAAAAAAGAATATTTCCTTTTATAGATACTAACTATAAAGTTGAGGAGCAAAAATACTTTCTGATGAATATATAGCATTATCATAGAATATATAGCATTATCATAGAGTTGACATGTCTAAAATGACATAAAACAGTGGACAAAATTTTTTTTTTGCTTCTTTTTGCTGCCTTTAAACCCAGAATTCCTAAGAAGGACAATTGTCACATCTAGAACCGAAATATGTTATGGTTTCCTTTGTTTCAGGTTTTCTTACAAATGTATGTTAAAAAAATATTCATATATAATTTTTTGAGGGGGATCCGTCATGGCCGTGATCATATGGTTGTTTGATTTACAACTGCATGTGCAATCAATCAGTCCCTATCACCACAAAAGTTGTGAGTTTGAACCCCATCCATGGCCAGGTGTACTTGATGCAACATTATCTGATAACCTTTGTCAGTGACTTGCGACAGGTCGATGGTTTTCTCTGGATACTCTAGTTACCTTTACCAATAAAACTACCACCACGATATAACTGAAATATTGTTGAAAGTGGCATAAAACACCATAAACATAAACTAAATCTAAAAAAAATTAATTAGTTTGACAAGTCCTTCTCAGAAAAAAATTAAACTTTTCTGTTAAAACTGCCGAGCTAGTCGATTTAAATCTTCTTATACTCATAATAAGCATAAATGATACAAGTTGTCTTGCTCAATCAATATTCACATGCCTGGTTACCTGCATGGTTCTTAGTACAATTTCCAAACCGAAATGATCAAAACATTTTGCATATGATTATAACTTTTTTGTTCATTTAGTTAACAAATAAGAATAAAATACAGTCAAAGCTGCCTTCAAGGGAACCTCTATATAACAAATCACTGCCTTTAAAGGACAGTCTCATTTTTCCCATTAATGAATAGAGCATATAATGTTAGCCTGTATATAAAGGGGAACTGCTCATAAAGGCCACATTTTCAGGTTTCCCTGAGTGGCCTCTATATGGTTTATAGTTATATGGTTACCAGTTTGACATGATATATCTATTATCACATGGTATGATATCTATTATCATGCAACTAGCGTGATATTAACATAATATCACTGTTTTTTAATGTAAGGTTTTAATGATGTCGCTGATGTCCTCTATAAACATATTATCGTTGGTATGTTTTGCTTGAAATTGACTTCTCATTATATCCCACATCTCAGGTTTCAACTCCGACATGATATTGCTATGAGAAATCCATTCTTGCAAAGCAAATCATATAGTATATATTTACATTTCTTTAATTAAAATTATGTTAAAAATATAAACTGTTATATAATTTATTACGCTTTGTGTTAAAATTTAAGAGTGAGTGAGTGGTTGTTGTTTAAGACCAACTCTGCAATTATTTTCTAAGCCGTCACCAATCAGTCAGCAATCATTCGGTCGAATAGTTAGGGTTAATGTCCCAAGGACTGTATGTATGATTGTAGACCAGATAAAAAATTGAAGACTGGAGGGATTAGTTGTTATTATTGATGTAAAATAGTTTTGAAATTTAAAGAAAATGCATCAATTTTATGATAACAATTATATTACAGGGCAAATGTAATATCTAGAATGGACATATTTAATGGTATAAATTTATTGGATGAACCGCGTTATCTCCCCGTGGACAGATGTAATGGTAAAACACAGGATGAACAGAGCTACCACCACTTGGACAGATGTAATGATAAAACACAGGATGAACAGAGCTACCTCCACTTGAACAGATGTAATGGGAAAAGATCACATGATGTACAGAGTTATCTTCACTTGGTTTAAGAACTTTTGTTTTGAATGTATCAGTTATTTGTGATATTTTGTAAAAATATTTAAACCTTTGAGACTTATTCTAGGTCAATATTTGAATGAGAAATTTGACACACATGAAATGTTTTAATTAAAGGCAAGCATAATTTCTACAACAATTTCTCAATTTTTACTAGGAGTACAAAATAACAAAACTAATTATGGATCTTCTTTTTAACTTTGAAGATCACATTTCTACTTTTTAAATCTATAAAATGTTTGTCTCATTTGGGTTGAATTAATTGATTGCTTCTTAATTTTGTAGAATAAAAATGTAATGATGAAGTTGATGTGAAAAAAGCAACATTTTTATATGTATTAGTAATGGTAAAAATGTATACTGTCTGCTGTTTGTTCACTACTATCAGATGTCCTTATGAACAGATAATGTGGTTAGAATATCTACTTTAAAAAGAAGTGAATCTTATATGATTTGTTATGATTTTCTATATACTATATCTCACCTTATTATGCATCACATGCCTTGCATGTTGTTGGGTTTGGAAATAACCTCCTATATTAACACGGTATAGCTCAACACTAGATATAATTTCACTGAGGTGTACTTTTCTCACTCACTACATAACCCTCCTCCTATATTAAAACGGTATAGCTCAAAACTAGATATAATTTCACTGAGGTGTACTTTACCCCCACTCACTACATAACTCTTCTCCTATATTAAAACAGTATAGCTCAACACTAGACATAATTTCAATGAGGTGTACTTTACCCCACTCACTACATAACCCTCCTCCTATATTAACACGGTATAGCTCAACACTAGATATAATTTCACTGAGGTGTACTTTTCACACTCACTACATAACCCTCCTCCTATATTAAAACAGTATAGCTCAACACTAGATATAATTTCACTGAGGTGTACTTTTCTCATTCACTACATAACCCTCCTCCTATATTAACACGGTATAGCTCAACACTAGATATAATTTCACTGAGGTGTACTTTTTTCACTCACTGAGTAACTCTCCTCCTATATTAACAGTATAGATCAACACTAGATATAATTTCACTGAGGTGTACTTTTCCCACTCACTACATAACCTTCCTCCTATATTAAAACGGTATAGCTCAACACTAGATATAATTTCACTGAGGTGTACTTTTCCCACTCACTACATAACCCTCCTCCTATATTAAAATGGTATAGCTCAACACTAGATATAATTTCACTGAGGTGTACTTTTCCCACTCACTGCATAACCTTCCTCCTATATTAAAATGGTATAGCTCAACACTAGATATAATTTCACTGAGGTGTACTTTTCCCACTCACTACATAACCCTCCTCCTATATTAAAATGGTAGAGCTCAACACTAGATATCATTTCACTGAGGTGTACTTTTCCCACTCACTGCATAACCTTCCTCCTATATTAAAATGGTATAGCTCAACACTAGATATAATTTCACTGAGGTGTACTTTTCCCACTCACTACATAACCCTCCTCCTATATTAAAACGGTATAGCTCAACACTAGATATAATTTCACTGAGGTGTACTTTTCCCACTCACTACATAACTTTCCTCCTATATTAAAACGGTATAGCTCAACACTAGTATATAATTTCACTGAGGTGTACTTTTCCCACACACTACATAACCCTCCTATATTAAAACAGTATAGCTCAACACTAGATATAATTTCACTGAGGTGTACTTTACCCCACTCACTACTTAACCCTCCTCCTATATTAAAACGGTAGAGCTCAACACTAGATATAATTTCACTGAGGTGTACTTTTCCCACTCACTACATAACTCTCCTCCTATATTAAAACAGTATAGTTCAACACATCTAATATCACCGAGCTCTATATTTCTCTTGACACAGTATACCAGTTAAATGTTAACATACTAACTGTTTACAAAATCACAATTAATACATCTATGGTTCATAGTGTATTTTGGTTGAGATTGTTCTTACCACAAAATGTGTTCATTAATATGAAAACTGATTACCAAGTTCTCTGTTGTATGACTTTGTGTTCTATATTGTGGTTATGTTTATTTTGTATGTCTGTGTTGAACTTATGATGAATAGTGCCATGTTATATCAAAAGTTGTCATGTTTTAATGTTAATTGATTTGTGATTGGTTGTTTTTAATTATCATACTGTTGGATTATTAGAGTGATTGGTTGTTTTTAATTATCATACTGTTGAATCATTAGAGTGATTGGTTGTTTTTAATTATCATACTGTTGGATTATTAAAGTGATTGGTTGTTTTTAATTATCATACTGTTGAATCATTAGAGTGATTGGTTGTTTTTAATTATCATACTGTTGAATCATTAGAGTGATTGGTTGTTTTTAATTATCATACTGTCGAATCATTAGAGTGATTGGTTGTTTTTAATTATCATACTGTTGAATCATTAGAGTGATTGGTTGTTTTTAATTATCATACTGTTGGATTATTAGAGTGATTGGTTGTTTTTAATTATCATACTGTTGAATCATTAGAGTGATTGGTTGTTTTTAATTATCATACCGTTGAATCATTAGAATGATTGGTTGTTTTTAATTATCATACTGTTGGATTATTAGAGTGATTGGTTGTTTTTAATCATCATACTGTTGAATCATTAGAGTGATTGGCTGTTTTTAATTATCATACTGTTGAATCATTAGAGTGATTTGTTGTTTTTAATTATCATACTGTTGAATCATTAGAGTGATTGGCTGTTTTTAATTATCATACTGTTGAATCATTAGAGTGATTGGCTGTTTTTAATTATCATACTGTTGAATCATTAGAGTGATTGGTTGTTTTTAATTATCATACTGTTGAATCATTAGAGTGATTGGCTGTTTTTAATTATTATACTGTTGAATCATTAGAGTGATTGGCTGTTTTTAATTATCATACTGTTGAATCATTAGAGTGATTGGCTGTTTTAAATTATCATACTGTTGAATCATTAGAGTGATTGGCTGTTTTTAATTATCATACTGTTGAATCATTAGAGTGATTGGTTGTTTTTAATTATCATATTGTTGGATTATTAGAGTGATTGGTTGTTTTTAATTATCATACTGTTGGATTATTAGAGTGATTGGTTGTTTTTAATTATCATACTGTTGAATCATTAGAGTGATTGGTTGTTTTTAATTATCATACTGTTGGATTATTAGAGTGATTGGTTGTTTTTAATTATCATACTGTTGGATTATTAGAGTGATTGGTTGTTTTTAATTATCATACTGTTGGATTATTAGAGTGATTGGTTGTTTTTAATTATCATATTGTTGGATTATTAGAGTGATTGGTTGTTTTTAATTATCATACTGTTGGATTATTAGAGTGATTGGTTGTTTTTAATTATCATACTGTTGAATCATTAGAGTGATTGGTTGTTTTTAATTATCATACTGTTGGATTATTAGAGTGATTGATGGTTTTTAATTATCATACTGTTGGATTATTAGAGTGATTGGTTGTTTTTAATTATCATACTGTTGGATTATTAGAGTGATTGGTTGTTTTTAATTATCATACTGTTGAATCATTAGAGTGATTGGTTGTTTTTAATTATCATACTGTTGGACCTTTAGAGTGATTGGTTGTTTTTAATTATCATACTGTTGAATCATTAGAGTGATTGGTTGCTTTTAATTATCATACCGTTGAATCATTAGAGTGATTGGTTGTTTTTAATTATCATACTGTTGAATCATTAGAGTGATTTGTTGTTTTTAATTATCATACTGTTGAATCATTAGAGTGATTGGTTGTTTTTAATTATCATACTGTTGGATTATTAGAGTGATTGGTTGTTTTTAATTATCATACTGTTGAATCATTAGAGTGATTGGTTGTTTTTAATTATCATACTGTTGGATTATTAGAGTGATTGGTTGTTTTTAATTATCATACTGTTGGATTATTAGAATGATTGGTTGTTTTTAATTATCATACTGTTGGATTATTAGAGTGATTGGTTGTTTTTAATTATCATACTGTTGGATTATTAGAGTGATTGGTTGTTTTTAATTATCATACTGTTGGATTATTAGAGTGATTGGTTGTTTTTAATTATCATACTGTTGGATTATTAGAGTGATTGGTTGTTTTTAATTATCATACTGTTGAATCATTGGAGTAATTGGTTGTTTTTAATTATCATACTGTTGGATTATTAGAGTGATTGGTTGTTTTTAATTATCATACTGTTGAATCATTAGAGTGATTGGTTGTTTTTAATTATCATACTGTTGGATTATTAGAGTGATTGGTTGTTTTTAATTATCATACTGTTGAATCATTGGAGTAATTGGTTGTTTTTAATTATCATACTGTTGGATTATTAGAGTGATTGGTTGTTTTTAATTATCATACTGTTGAATCATTAGAGTGATTGGTTGTTTTTAATTATCATACTGTTGGATTATTAGAGTGATTGGTTGTTTTTAATTATCATACTGTTGAATCATTAGAGTGATTGGTTGTTTTTAATTATCATACTGTTGGATTATTAGAGTGATTGGTTGTTTTTAATTATCATACTTTCCGAGCCAAGCAGTCTTTGCTCTCTTTCTCCTTAATTATTTTCGACCTCTTCAAGTTCACTCCTCCGAAAATATTTTTTTTCTTAACTAGAATAATGTAATATAAATAAGACTAAGCACAGTGCATGGTTGTGTGTTCGTTACAAGATCGCATATAAACATAATATCAAAATAATAAATTCATTCAGTCTTTCATTTCTACCCCTAAAAGAGGGTGTGAGTGGGACTAACACTTTTGTCGTATTAAGACTTGTAACGAACGTCGCATTAATCGAAGGGGCCCGGGTGGCTCAATGAATTCGGTCGTTGGATCTAACAGCTCAACAAGCCTATCACCAATACGGCGTGGGTTCGCGGCCAGATTTGTAAATAACAAAAAGGGTGCACTCGCCGCCGCAAGTGATAAGGTTTACCAGTTGCTTGCCCAGTGTCGGTGGTTTTCTCCGGGTACTCCGGCTTCCTCCACCACTAAAACTGGTCGCCATAAAATAGCTGAAATATTGCTGAATGTGGTGTTAAATACCAAAATTCAAATTCGCATTAATCGAACACACCTAAAATTGTCTTTATATACTAACTGTCAAATCGTCCGTGCGGAAAGGAATTCCATATTCCTTATTTGCATATCTATAACGTTCATGTAAAACTTATTATACTGTGAAGAAATTTAATGGTGCGTGCTTAGCGGAGAATCATGTAATTTTTTAACACCGATATGATTTTGTTGTATGACTGTAGTCGTAAAATAAATGTTTCCAAGTTTCAACTCGAGTATATAAAAAAAATGGCATAAACCGTTCATAGATCCTATTTTTTTTTCAATTTTGCTTCCGTATAAATTGTATTGTGTATAATTTTCCAACTGAACTGGTTTGCTTTTCTTGTGTTGCTCGATTTATATGCAAGTTCGTCCATATTCTTTCTCACGGAAATTTTTCTTAAAATAAATATTCCATTTATTTTGACAATATAAAAATCATTTGCAATTTACCCATAAGAAGACACTAAAGGGGCAATCAGAATCCGTATATCGAAGAACAACACAGTGGCCAAAAGAAAAAGTACATAAGGTCAAACAACGATCAACTAAACATATATATAAAACTAAAGATAGAGTAGCACGAACCCCACTAAAAACCGGGGGTGAACTCAGGTGATCCGGAAGGGTGAGCAGTTCCTGCTCCACTAGTGACACCCGTTGTGTTAATCTAGTTACAAACTCGGTGATAAGTCATGAACGAGGAAAGGACCGGGAAGTGTTTACATAGCCAGAAATCATGGGTGATTTTGCTCATGAATATTCTTAAACCAAATCGCGTCATTTATGACGTCAGCAAATAAACGTTGAACCATATTTGGAAGAGGCTGATGAAAACTCGTATCTATTTTTTTTAAATGATATTTCATCACAGTTTTGATCACATAAATAACTTCATAATTATTTGTGATCGTATCAAAATTAATTGTCATCATATGTTTATTAGGAATCCGATGATGTGTGTAAAAGATCGAACATATATTTAATGCACTGCCCCCCCCCCCCCCTTTTTTTTCCCACGAAATAAAAATATGTAAATAAAAAATATAATGTGCATATTTTTTCAATTTCTGCCCCACATAAGTATTAGTATGTCATTGAAATCGTTTAGTATATATATTGTTAAATTTTTTGAACTTTATATATCGGCAGTATTGTTACCAATTGTATTATAGTTACTTCTTCTGTTGTTTTGTCGAAATAAAAAAAATACCCTTGTGGAGCCTTTTTTTAATTGTTTATTTACATTTACAATGGAATGCGGTGCTTACTCAAATAATGCTATGTCTAGCAGAAGCAGTTTTACGAAATAGTAGATATTTTTGCATGAACCCCTATTGAATCTCTACTAGAAAGGTAAAAAAAACTTGTGAAGCCCTCTTTTAAATTATCGTGGGAACCTTTAATTTTTCAGCAAAATATTTATCGAAGAAAGATTTCTCAACAATGTTACCGGAACTGACCGAATTTGTCCCGGCAACTAGAATGGGGATTGCAAGAAAAGTGCTTTAAGGTCTTGAAAGCCGTGCAGGATGCATTTTTTCACTTCTTCTCAATGCTTGTGAATGGTGCTTACGCTTCAAAATTTGAAACTGGGTGGGAACCTTGAGTTTTCATGGTACAGCTGTAATATTTTGAGATATTGTTCAAACCGATGCATAGTTTGATTTTCTATCCCGGCAATTTGTCCGGCCCAAGCTAACAGAAAGTTTCCCGTTCAACTATATGTTAAAATCCAAATTATCTTTGAGCCGCCATTTTGAATATGCAAATAAGCAAATCACCTATCATTTCTGGCTATGTACGACAAGTGGAACATATCAGTGGTCATTTGTGACACGGATATTCCATACCGGTCAACCAAGTCGTGGTGGCGACGGTAAAACTTTCGAATTGATGATTTCAACTTAATTATGAGGAACCCTTGGTTCAGTAGCTTCTTTGTTAGCAGCAACCCTCTATCAAGGAAATCCTGATAGGAACCACAAGCTCTGGAATATCGTATCGACTGAGAGATATATACTCCATATGCAGGTGCTGCTGGAATGTTGCTACATATGAATGAAAAGTTCACAATGGGAAAATTGAAATCATCTCTTTTGTCGTAAAGTTTCGTTGTTAACCGCCTCTCACTGTCGATTTCGAGGTGTAGGTCAAGGTATGAAGCAGACGTATCTGTATGTGTGGTATCCTTTATTTCAAGCTCAATGGGATAGATGCGATCAACGAAATCACCAAACCCTGAATTATTTAGTGAAAGGACATCATCTATATAGCGGAACTTGATATTAAAGGATCGGGCTAGTTTCTTTTCGTTTTTCTTGAGAAACTCCTGTATGAAGTCTACCTCATACGAATAAAGGAACAAGTCGGCGAGAAGATGAGCACAGTTTGTACCCATAGGTATGCCGACTGTCTGTTGAAAAACACGTCCACCAAAGATAACAAATGTGTTGTCAATCAAAAATTCGAGCATGTTGATGAAATCAGTTTCAGAGAACTTTTTGGTAGAATCAGTGGTTTTTTTTTTACAAAATAAGATCTGTCCCTTCCTAGCACAAGGTATTTATATCTACGTTGGCCCTTCTTCTTTATGAAACACAGTTGGACCAACTCCCTTAATTTGTCCTTCAGCTTAGAGTGAGGAATAGTTGTGTAGAGGGTAGAGAAGTCAAATGTTTTAATACTATTGCAGGAGGAGAGTGGCTTAAAATAAAATTTTATTTACTTGGCATTTCCGCCCGACCCACTGAAAAACTTGCCGCCCAAATTATTTTATTTGCGTTTCAGACAATTTTTTTTTATTAAAAAAAATCGGAATCGCGCCGGAATTTCGATCGTGTCCGCGGAGTTTTTTCTGGGCTTTATTTATTTCAAATCTCGATCGTAAAAGCGCTTAAGGTACACTGTATTGAGAGCAAACGTTTAAACGACATAGAATAGAAAATGGTCTGCTGAAGCGAAAATAATGTCGAAGAGGCCGGCAGTGGAAAGAATCCCCCTATGCTGCAATGCATCAGTTAAGGAGGGTGAACATTTTATCAAAAATAAGATCTTCAGTTATTTTATGGACGAAACATGGGAGAACGTTCTGAAAAACCTTTTAGAAGACTTCATCTTCATCATGACGTCGTCGCTTCATGGGATGGACGCTTTTCATCCGAACATGACAGAACAAATATGAAGGGAGACATGCAAGCATAATTCAAACTCTATTCACCATCATTAAACTACTAGTCTGCAGTGGAGTACTGTATTTTGTTTGGGCGTTAAAATTGTTGAATGTCAGACATTTTGAATGTGTTATTTCTAACACTGATGCTACTTAGCATCGTGTTATCGGTTTTCGTGCTATTATCGATTTTCAGATATAGCGATTAACAGTGTTAACCCTTCATTCATATGACGATTGGAATTTTCAAAGAATGGCTAGTTAAATATTTCTTTGTACATAAGATTGTTTTTAATTTTAAAGCCATTCTTGTATTTTAATATACTCTCGATTATCTGGCAACTTTTGTTGTCAGTAAAATGGCGTCATCTGTTTTCGTGTGAAGTAAAAACAAGGCCGATATACGGGATGGAAACGAATATATAATCCGGAAATGGCTGGTTTTAAAATTTCATGGTTTTGGCCATCTACCAAAGCATACTACATCTAAATAAAATAACAGAATGTTTGAAAATTACCACTTTCAAAATTGTGTTTACTTTTGATGTTTTTTTTAGTGTTGAAACCACAATGCACTGTAAAATGACATGTATTTTATATAAGAAACAGGCACATTTCAGTCAGCTCTTTTGTTTACAAGTACGATCAGTGACCCCATGACAGTTACATGACAGGAAGAACCGGTGTCTTGAGAGGCAGATGACATAGTTAAATTTTATATAGCCTTCTGGATTTTTTTCCAGCTACTTTATAAATGAAGTAAATTTTTAGCATTACAAAAATTATGGTTCAGTAGGTAGGTTCACTGTTCTTGGTACTTACGTCTTTAAAAGCAAACTTTAACATCTTTTACAGATGTCACGCTGTAGTCTTGTTTATGTTCCATAAATAGAAACCGGAAGACACGTCAAAAATAATGCGTGCACTGTGGAAATCAAAATAAAATGGATAAAACGAAAACAGATGACGCACGAAAACACATACTGTGACGATAACATTGTGTGGTGTAAAAGACACAATATACCAATCATCTTTGCTTTTCATTCAGTGTCAGATTGCCAGATTTAATAGATACAGTACAGCTGACAGCATACACTGATAAAACCTCATCATTGAATGCTGAGCCTTTTAAATGCTCAGCATTTATCAGTGTATGCTGTCAGCTGTACTGTAGGACTCTGATTTCAGAATTCAACTGAAAATGGTTTTTTTTATGAAAATAGAATTTGGTTTTTGCTGTTCTTTATGTTGCATTAAATTTGATTCTTTAATGTCATATCTTCCTCTGTGTTCCTATGAAAAACCAGTCTGAAAATATAAAGCTTTCAAATGTAAAAAAATTCCCTACCTACATACCCACCTGCTGATAGTGTGGGTCGGCAATGCCAAACAAACAAACAATATTTTAAGGGTGGCCAGAGCCAGAGGGACCTAGATTGTATGTACTCTAACAGATCTTTAGAGTTCTACAGAATCCACATCTGATTCACATCACCCCTAGGGTAGCTAGTGTCACAGTAACTCTGAAGCCCGGTTTTGACATACATGTATCTTTATTCGATCCGCGATTTTAAAAAATTTGACACAAAGATAACATGACAACACACATTGGATACACTCGCAACATTCAGAAACGAGCGTTCGGGTGTGGGGGGCTTGGGTTGCATATGTTCCCGGAACCAAACCTTAAATCAGCATTCCATAGACCATTCTCTGCTAATAACTGGGTGCGAACACTTCATATAAGCCTTACTACGCCCCTGATTCAAGGTCGTCTTAACACCATTATAGCCCCCCCCACCCTCCCTGAGCAAAGCAGTGTACTTGGCCCCTACCTACACCACCACTCACAGGAATAAAAATAGAAATGGTTGATAAAATTAAATATAGAATTATTGTATTGGTAGTTCTATAAACAGCATACATAGATTATCATGGGGCCCCTGGGCAACTGCCAAACGTGTCCATGGGTTAAGACAAAATTGTGGTCCGACTGTTACTGTGAAATGAAGAAATCAATATAACCATGCTGCTCATTTACTTTAATTTGTGTCCAAGTGTAAATTTGGATAGCCATTTTACCTTTCTTACTAATATTAAGCTGAACTTATTCACAATTTTGTAATTCAGGAAACAAGTACATTATATATTTTACGAACTTGACCTAAAATGAGATCTTTTCATTGGCTATAGTCTGCATTTTAATTTCGATAGTCCGACAGAGATGTGTTTGTTTTTCACTTTCACCGTCCAAGTAAGAACAGCAACAAAGTAAAAAAGATCTAAAGCTTTAGCTTGACCAATTTTCTTGAATATTTGTTTGAATTTGTACTTGTATGATGGAATTTTTTCATCCACTTACATGAAGACATAGAAATTTCCTTTAATTCAATGATAATCTCAAAGTGACGACCATATGATTTTCGAGGGGGTATTTTGGATCAAATTAAATCATTTCACCTTTTTCGCCGTTAGATTATTATTTTTCTGACAGAGCCGATGTAGCAGGCAATTTGTTCCAGACTGAGTGTGTGATTGTTATTTAACGCCAATTCATCAATTTTTCAGCTATATCATGGGGAGAACAAATAAATTTTCAATGAGATGATGATGAGGTCTGCATTGTACTAGACCAACACACTGAGTTAGATTTTTATAGTGCTTACTCACTGAAACAACAGCCCATGGGTAGACGTGTCGCTCCACTCAAGCACATTATTCGGATTCCGAGCCAAGCAATCTTTGCTCTTTCTCCTTAATGGAATAATGCTACGTGCTTAGCGGAGAAACAACAAATACCAATTTTATAGTCTTTGGTTTGACCCGACCGGGGCTCCAACCCACGATCTACCGTACAACCATGCCAACCATTACACCACCGATGCAGCAACTCCCTTTTAATGTAGATATATTTAAACTACCACTATTTTGAACCATATATATTGAAAAACAGGGAAAATTATTAACAGGTATCATGTAATTTTTCACTTAATTATCAGTTATGATACTTTATACTCAGTCCACTATCTGTAATAGGCTAGTAGAAGACCAGCCAGGGCTGTCTTAACAGTTTTACTAGGCCTCCAGGACAAAGCAGTGGACTGGGGCCCATACCTACACAAGCACTCGCAGGAATAAATTGTAAATGTCGATAGAATTAAACAGAAATTTATTGTATTGGTATTTCCAAGAAAATCAGTGTTTAAACATTAAAAAGCATGCTGTACACAACATACATAGATTAACATGGGGACTCCGGGTAACTCCCCAGCATGCCCATGCGTTAAGACAGTACTGTTTCCAGTGCCAAAATCTCCAAAGAATAAGTAAGAGGCCGATTTCATTGATATCAATTTTAAAACTGAAAATGTCATCAACAATTGAATATAAAAATGTCTAAGTTGTGGTGGTATCAATCTTACAGGAATTCTATAAGTCACATGAGATATTTAAATTGTCTGCTTAATAGAATATATACATTTTGTAGGCAGTGGTATACTAGGCCTTGTATAGAAAACAGCATAAGTTTTTAAGTTTTCAAGATAACAAGATTCTGAAGAAAAACTAGAACTGTGAGTGACAAGTTGAATTATCTCCCCTTCCAAATTTTGGACCGCGACCATATTTCTTCATGCACATCTGCAGGTAGTGTACTACAACTGTGTAAAGTTTCACAAAAATCTAATAAGCCGTTCAGGAGGAGTTGCACTTACAAGGTACACGACCCCCCTTTTTGTGAAAGAATAAGTTGAATTATCTCCCCTTCTAAATTTTAGACAGCAACAGTATTCCTTCATGCACATCTGCAGGTAAAGTTTCATAAAAATTCAATAAGCAGTTTAGTAGGAGTTGCGCTTACAAGGTACATGCCCCCCCTTTTCGTGAAAGTATAAGTTGAATTATCTCCCCTTTTAAATTTTGGACAGCAACCATATTCCTTCATGCACATCTGCAGGTAGTGTAGTGTACTACAACTGTGTAAAGTTTCACAAAACTCCAATAGGCCGTTTAGGAGGAGTTGTGCTTACAAGGTACACAACCCCCCCTTTTCATGAAAGTATAAGTTGAATTATCTCCCCTTCTAAATTTTAGACAGCAACAGTATTCCTTCATGCACATCTGCAGGTTGTGTACTACAACTATGTAAAGTTTCATGAAAATTCAATAAGCAGTTTAGTAGGAGTTGCACTTACAAGGTACACCCTCCCCCTTTTCGTGAAAGTATGTTGAATTATCTCCCCTTTGAAATTTTGGACAGCAACCATATTCCTTCATGCACATCTGCAGGTAGTGTACTACAAATGTGTAAAGTTTCATAAAAATCCAATTAGCCGTTTAGGAGGAGTTGCGCTTACAAGGTACATGGACGGACGGACAGGGTGATTCCTATATACCCCCCCAAACTTTGTATAAAATCTTGCTAGTATTTCTTGACAAATTCAATTAAAATAAATTTGAATTACAAGACAACCGATTGTAATTTGTATATCAAACTGGGTAAAAACAATGATCTGATTTTAGGGAGCTCTTGTCTGCTCTAGGAGGATGAGCAGTTCCTGCATTTTGACTAAATCTGGTTTCAATCCATTCAGTGGTTCTGAAGAAGATTTTCAAAGATTTCCAATTTTTCAACCAATGAGAAGCCATCTTTAATATTAGGCAAGGTCAATGGACACAATTTTGGAAGAGGGGCATTCAAAGAGTATCACATCAAAGTTTGGTTCAATTTGACCCGGTGGTTCTTGAGAAGATCAAAATGTGAAAATTTAATGGATGACAGACAACAGACACAAAGTGATGGGAAAAACTCATTTGAACCTTTGGCCCTAGTGAACTAAAAACTTTTACGAGAACTATCAAATGGACACTCCTACCGTGTTTTAATATAATTGTTCCTGTGGTTTCAGGGAAGAGATTAAAATGTAAAAGTTTACGGACGACTGGGAGGGATGGACATCAAGTGATGATAATACCTCGCATAACCCTTAAAGGTCTCATCTTCATTCAAGCACACCCTTATCAATATATGAAAAAACACAACAAAAATTAAAGTTTAACGACCAGCTCGATGCATGTCTGAACTTTTTTCTCAGCTGTCGATTTAATACAACATAAATATTTAGATATATATATATGCAAACAATGACAAATCGGCAATAAATTACATATAGACTTCGATATACTTAAACCCAGCATTAAAACCAATGGAAATGGCATCCACTGGAAAAAGCTTTGGTTTAAAATTGTATATCCATTCAATGACTGACAATATTATAACTACCGGTACCTCTAATTATATACAACTATTACTAAATGAACTGCCATGATATAACCGATATATTGTTGAAAGTGGTGTTAAACAAAAGTTTAAATTAAATTTTTTGTTCTTCTTCATATAGAATACTTTTACAAATTATACAATATTTATATATACAATATTTTTGTCATGTCAGAATTTGTATAATGATCATTGGCGTTCCCGATTTCTTGTATTGTTGTATACTACTTATTATGGTCTTGTTGTCATGGCAGATCTCCGATTAAAAAAATAAAACAACGAAACAATAAAAATTACCAAAATAGATTACAAAAAAAAAACAAAAAATAATTTTTTTTAAAAGAAAGAAAATATTTACATTAGTAATATGAATTAATGCATATAATTGCACTTATCTTAATTTTGGAAATTTAGAGAATTATTAAATCATTTAACTAAAAATCACCAAAAGTGTTCAAAGTGATACATTTTGAAAGATTAAAACAATATATTTAAATTATCAGCTTATAATTTATTTTGAAAATATAAAAAAAACAAATCAAGATTAAAGTTTACTGAAATTTTTAAAATGGAATTATTTTGAAAATAATTAAAAATAAATTAGGAAATATTTTTGAAAATGATTCCAATAAATTAAATGTTAAAGATAAAACATCAGAATCTCCACTGTTTGAATGCATGTAAGTACTATGACAATTAGAAAGTGTTCTGCACCTATGATAATTATTGGAATAATTGGACTATAAAGGACTAAAAAAGTCAGGACCAATCCATATTTTATAGGTTTTACCACAAAATATGATGAACCTTGCTTCCATGTTCCTTTAATAGTACGAAATTCATATTTATACAATTTAATAAACAAAATTTAAAGGGCAATAACTCTTGATAATTCGTAACTACACAGGAGGAATGAAGGATGTTATCCTTTTTAATACACATTTTATCACAGCAACAAAAAATAAAGGATTCATTACTTACTTGGTTTAAAACTAAAAAAATGTTTACCAAATATAATTAAATTTTTTAGAAACTCGATAATTTTTGACAATATTTTTTTATGTAAATGTAAAACACGTAAATTAAATTAGAAAAGAAAGATAAGACTTAGAATTTTGGAAAGTATAAAACTTTAAAAGAGTTTTAAACCAAGTAGACTGACATGACATAACTAATACAAAAGTACAAAAATAGCTGATTGATGGTCTGGCTAGAATTTTACTTTTTGTTTATTAAATTCCCTCCAAAATTTTAAAATAACAGGTTCTGCTTACATTTTGGTTTTCTTTAATTTTATTTAATTGTATGTGTGTTTTTTGTTGTTGTCAGTTTTGTACAATTATGTTATCCCATCCTTTACAGAGCCTGTTTTGTTTCTAGCAAGACCATAAGTTACAAAGAAACGCACCATTTCTACCAAAAAAAATAAAAAAATTAACTTTAAGCATAGAAATGTGACGTTTCTTATTCAATCCCCCTTTTTTTTTTAGAGGATTATATTTACAATTCTATTAAAATTTTGTAGTCTTTATATCTCACATATACAAAAATAACTGATTGGTGGTCTGGCTAGAATTTTACTTTTCTTTATTAAAATGCCCTCCAAAATTTAAAAGAACAGGTTCTGCTTACATTTTTTTTTTCTATTATCCATTTTGTGTGTGATATTTTTTTTTTTTGGTACAATTCTGTTATCCCATCCTTTACAGAACCTGTTTTGTTTCTAGCAAGACCATAAGTTACAAAGAAACGCACCACTTCTACCAAAAAAAATGAAGAAAAGAAATATAATTTAACCTTAAGCATAGAAATGTGACATTTCTTATTCAGCCCCCCTTTTTTTTAGGGGATTATATTTACAATTTTATAAAAATTTTGAAGTCTTTATATCTCACATAGCATAATTAATATACATAATTATAAAACTATACAATATTACAAGATAAAAAAATAAAACAACGAAACTAAAAAATACCAAAATAGATTACAAAAAAAAACAGAAAATAATTTTTTTTAAAAGAAAGAAAATATTTACATTAGTAATGAATTAATGCATATAATTGTACTTATTTTAATTTTGGAAATTTAGAGAATTATTAAATCATTTAACTAAAAATCACCAAAAGTAGGACTTCTATTTTTTAAGTGTTCAAAGTGATACATTTTGAAAGATTAAAACAATATATTTAAATTATCAGCTTATAATTTATTTTGAAAATATAAAAAAAACAAATTTATATTAAACTTTACTGAAATTTTTAAAATGGAATTATTTTGAAAATAATTAAAAATAAATTAGGAAATATTTTTGAAAATGATTCCAATAAATTAAATGTTAAAGATAAAACATCAGAATCTCCACTGTTTGAATGCATGTAAGTACTATGACAATTAGAAAGTGTTCTGCACCTATGATAATTATTGGAATAATTGGACTATTAGAGGACTAAAAAAGTCAGGACCAATCCATATTTTATAGGTTTTACCACAAAATATGATGAACCTTGCTTCCATGTTCCTTTAATAGTACGAAATTCATATTTATACAATTTAATTAACAAAATTTAAAGGGCAATCACTCTTGATAATTCGTAACTACACAGGAGGAATGAAGGATGTTATCCTTTTTAATACACATTTTATCACAGCAACAAAAAATAAAGGATTCATTACTTACTTGGTTTAAAACTAAAAAAATGTTTACCAAATACAATTAAATTTTTTAGAAACTCGGTAATTTTTGACAATATTTTTTTATGTAAATGTAAAGTAAAACACGTAAATTAAATTAGAAAAGAAAGATAAGACTTGGAATTTTGGAAAGTATAAAACTTTAAAAGAGTTTTAAACCAAGTAGACTGACATGACATAACTAATACAAAAGTACAAAAATAGCTGATTGATGGTCTGGCTAGAATTTACTTTTTGTTTATTAAATTCCCTCCAAAATTTTAAAATAACAGGTTCTGCTTACATTTTGGTTTTCTTTAATTTTATTTAATTGTATGTGTGTTTTTTGTTGTTGTCAGTTTTGTACAATTATGTTCTCCCATCCTTTACAGAGCCTGTTTTGTTTTTAGCAAGATCATAAATTACAAAGAAACGCACCATTTCTACCAAAAAAAAATAAAAAAATTAACTTTAAGCATAGAAATGTGACGTTTCTTATTCAATCCCCCTTTTTTTTAGAGGATTATATTTACAATTCTATTAAAATTTTGTAGTCTTTATATCTCACATATACAAAAATAACTGATTGGTGGTCTGGCTAGAATTGTACTTTTCTTTATTAAAATGCCCTCCAAAATTTAAAAGAACAGGTTCTGCTTACATTTTTTTTTTCTATTATCCATTTTGTGTGTGATATTTTTTTTTTTGGTACAATTCTGTTATCCCATCCTTTACAGAACCTGTTTTGTTTCTAGCAAGACCATAAGTTACAAAGAAACGCACGACTTCTACCAAAAAAAATGAAGAAAAGAAATATAATTTAACCTTAAGCATAGAAATGTGACGTTTCTTATTCAGCCCCCCTTTTTTTTAGGGGATTATATTTACAATTTTATAAAAATTTTGAAGTCTTTATATCTCGCATAGCATAATTAATATACATAATTATAAAACTATACAATATTACAAGATAAAAAAATAAAACAACGAAACTAAAAAATACCAAAATAGATTACAAAAAAAAACAGAAAATAATTTTTTTTAAAAGAAAGAAAATATTTACATTAGTAATGAATTAATGCATATAATTGTACTTATTTTAATTTTGGAAATTTAGAGAATTATTAAATCATTTAACTAAAAATCACCAAAAGTAGGACTTCTATTTTTTAAGTGTTCAAAGTGATACATTTTGAAAGATTAAAACAATATATTTAAATTATCAGCTTATAATTTATTTTGAAAATATAAAAAAAACAAATTTATATTAAACTTTACTGAAATTTTTAAAATGGAATTATTTTGAAAATAATTAAAAATAAATTAGGAAATATTTTTGAAAATGATTCCAATAAATTAAATGTTAAAGATAAAACATCAGAATCTCCACTGTTTGAATGCATGTAAGTACTATGACAATTAGAAAGTGTTCTGCACCTATGATAATTATTGGAATAATTGGACTATTAGAGGACTAAAAAAGTCAGGACCAATCCATATTTTATAGGTTTTACCACAAAATATGATGAACCTTGCTTCCATGTTCCTTTAATAGTACGAAATTCATATTTATACAATTTAATTAACAAAATTTAAAGGGCAATCACTCTTGATAATTCGTAACTACACAGGAGGAATGAAGGATGTTATCCTTTTTAATACACATTTTATCACAGCAACAAAAAATAAAGGATTCATTACTTACTTGGTTTAAAACTAAAAAAATGTTTACCAAATACAATTAAATTTTTTAGAAACTCGGTAATTTTTGACAATATTTTTTTATGTAAATGTAAAGTAAAACACGTAAATTAAATTAGAAAAGAAAGATAAGACTTGGAATTTTGGAAAGTATAAAACTTTAAAAGAGTTTTAAACCAAGTAGACTGACATGACATAACTAATACAAAAGTACAAAAATAGCTGATTGATGGTCTGGCTAGAATTTACTTTTTGTTTATTAAATTCCCTCCAAAATTTTAAAATAACAGGTTCTGCTTACATTTTGGTTTTCTTTAATTTTATTTAATTGTATGTGTGTTTTTTGTTGTTGTCAGTTTTGTACAATTATGTTCTCCCATCCTTTACAGAGCCTGTTTTGTTTTTAGCAAGATCATAAATTACAAAGAAACGCACCATTTCTACCAAAAAAAAATAAAAAAATTAACTTTAAGCATAGAAATGTGACGTTTCTTATTCAATCCCCCTTTTTTTTAGAGGATTATATTTACAATTCTATTAAAATTTTGTAGTCTTTATATCTCACATATACAAAAATAACTGATTGGTGGTCTGGCTAGAATTGTACTTTTCTTTATTAAAATGCCCTCCAAAATTTAAAAGAACAGGTTCTGCTTACATTTTTTTTTTCTATTATCCATTTTGTGTGTGATATTTTTTTTTTTGGTACAATTCTGTTATCCCATCCTTTACAGAACCTGTTTTGTTTCTAGCAAGACCATAAGTTACAAAGAAACGCACGACTTCTACCAAAAAAAATGAAGAAAAGAAATATAATTTAACCTTAAGCATAGAAATGTGACGTTTCTTATTCAGCCCCCCTTTTTTTTAGGGGATTATATTTACAATTTTATAAAAATTTTGAAGTCTTTATATCTCGCATAGCATAATTAATATACATAATTATAAAACTATACAATATTACAAGATAAAAAAATAAAACAACGAAACTAAAAAATACCAAAATAGATTACAAAAAAAAACAGAAAATAATTTTTTTTAAAAGAAAGAAAATATTTACATTAGTAATGAATTAATGCATATAATTGCACTTATCTTAATTTTGGAAATTTAGAGAATTATTAAATCATTTAACTAAAAATCACCAAAAGTAGGACTTCTATTTTTATGTGTTCAAAGATGGACTAAAGTGATACATTTTGAAAGATTAAAACAATATATTTAAATTATTATGCCAATCAGCTTGCTCATTTTGTTCATGTTAATAGGTGGCTTCAAAATATAAATATTTATTGAAAGCCGACTATTAAAGTGCAGGGGGGAATGCAATGCATGGTTAAATAGGGAAATGTAATGCTCTGTTGGATGGGGGTTATGCAGTGCCTGGTTAGCTGAGGTTTACAACAAAATCAGCAAGACAATAAATAAATTTGACAAACAATTATTACTTATCTCTCTAAAATGTATCAGCTTATAATTTATTTTTAAAATATTAAAAAAAAAAAAATCAAGATTAAAGTTTACTGAAATTTTTAAAATGAAATTATTTTGAAAATAATTAAAAATAAATTAGGAAATATTTTTGAAAATGATTCCAATAAATTCGATGTTAAAGATAAAACATCAGAATCTCCACTGTTTGAATGCATGTAAATACTATGACAACAATTAGAAAGTGTTCTGCACCTATGATAATTATTGGAATAATTGGACTATTAGAGGACTAAAAAAGTCAGGACCAATCCATATTTTATAGGTTTTACCACAAAATATGATGAACCTTGCTTCCATGTTCCTGTAATAGTACGAAATTCATATTTATATAATTTAATAAACAAAATTTGTAGGGCATTAACTCTTGATAATTCGTAACTACACAGGAGGAATGAAGGATGTTATCCTTTTTATACACATTTTATCACAGCAACAAAAAATAAAGGATTCATTACTTACTTGGTTTAAAACTAAAAAAATGTTTACCAAATACAATTAAATTTTTTAGAAACTCAGTAATTTTTGACAATATTTTTTTATGTAAATGTAAAAACACGTAAATTAAATTAGAAAAGAAAGATAATTTTGGAAAGTATAAAACTTTAAAGAGTTTTAAACCAAGTAGACTGACATGACATAACTAATACAAAAGTACAAAAAATAGCTGATTGATGGTCTGGCTAGAATTTTACTTTTTGTTTATTAAATTCCCTCCAAAATTTAAAATAACAGGTTCTGCTTACATTTTGGTTTTCTTTAATTTTATTTAATTGTATGCATGTTTTTTGCTTGTCGTTTTTGTACAATTCTGTCATCCCATCCTTTACAGAGCCTGTTTTGTTTCTAGCAAGATCATAAATTACAAAGAAACGCACCACTTCTACCAAAGAAAAAAAAAATTTAACCTCAAGCATAGAAATGTGACGTTTCTTATTCAATCCCCCTTTTTTTAGAGGATTATATTTACAATTTTATTAAAATTTTGACAGTAAATCTTACAAGCAGTTTTTAAGGAAATTAAATGAATGTATTGTCTGTCCTTCGATTTAAATTTTCTGATAACCTCTTTGGTATCTTCAAACTCTTCTTACCCTTCCAGAGCATCTGAGCTCAAGCCCAGTTTTTGTGGGGTTCATGGTGCTTGATCGTTAGTTTTCTGTGTAGTGTTTTGTAGATCATTGTTTTGGGGTTTTTTTTCCCCATTGTATTGTCTGTCCTTTGATTTACAGATTCTGATTACCCCTTTGGTATCTTCAAACTCTTCTTACCTTTACAAAGCATCTGAGCTCAACCCGTTTTTTGTGGGGTTCATGGTGCTTTATCGTTAGTTTTCTGTGTAGTGTTTTGTAGATCATTGCTATTGGGTTTTTTTTGTCGATTGTATTGTCTGTTCTTCCAACGATTTACGAATTCTGATAACCCTCTCGGTATCTTCAAACTCTTCTTGCCCTTACAGAGCATCTGGGCTCAACCCCAGTCTTTGTAGGGTTTATGGTGCTTGATCGTTAGTTTTCTGTGTAGTGTTTTGTAGATCATTGCTATTGGGTTTTTTTTGTAGATTGTATTGTCTGTCCTTCGATTTACGAATTCTGATTACCACTTTGGTATCTACAAACTCTTCTTACCCTTCCAGAGCATCTAAGCTCAACCCACTTTTTGTGGGGTTCATGGTGATCTATCGTTAGTTTTCTGTGTAGTGTTTTGTAGATCATTTTTTTTGGGTTTTTTTTGTCCATTGTATTGTCTGTCCTTCGATTTACAGATTCTGATAACCCCTTTGGTATCTTCAAACTCTTCTTACCCTTCAAGATCATCTGAGCTCAACCCCAGTCTTTGTAGGGTTTATGGTACTTGATCATTAGTTTTCTGTGTAGTATTTTGCAGATCATTGTTTTGGTTTGTTTTTTTCCCATTGTATTGTCTGTCCTTCTTCGATTTACGGATTCTGATTACCACTTTGGTATCTTCAAACTCTTCTTGTCCCTATTAAAACCCCTTAAATTTAAAACCTACCAAAAGTATTGACTGTACTTTCAGCGGCTTTGATGCCATCTTCAATTGACTGGTGTCTACATGGGTGCATCTTAAAACACTCTTTTTTTTTTATAAATACTAAATTGTTAAATTATTTTAGAATTGCCATTAATACCAAATCTTCATGAAAAAACTATTACTTTAGCAAAAAAAAAGTCACCAGAAATGAGATTTTTTTCAAAATTATATTAAATTTACAAAAGATCCAAAACAAACAAAAATATTAATTTTACAATTTGCCAAAAGTATTGCTGTAGGCCACTCTTACTTCTGAAAAAACAAAAATAGATTAGTATACCTGAAAAACAAAAGCTGATTAATACATGCAATATTTTTTTTTTTTTTTTTTCATGCAATTTTTTTTGTTTTTTTTTGGGTTTTTTTATAAAAGCATCTCTGTTTTTGCATCTTACTATAACATCACAAACCAACACTTGCCATACATGTATCTTTACAGGAGATCATGTTGTAGTTGGGGGAAAAATGCTAGAGTACACATTTTTGATGGGAAATAGCCTGCATACAGGTAGTACATGATATAACTGATAACATTTTAAACCATATACATTTATATAGTTGAAATTTACAGCACACAAGTTTCAAATTTAGGGAAGAGGTCGTCTCACATTCATGTTGAGGTGTGAGTTGTTTATCATTGTATATAAACAGCAAACTCTAAGGATATCTAAACCACAATGATACCAAACATGTCCTTGATAGATATACTGAAAAATATCAAACAACACATACTGTTCAGTTGACAAAAAAAAAGAACTCCTACATATACTTTATTACCATGGTTTGTGCCGTTTTAAGTCTTTCATCCTTTTTATTTTCCTTGATCATGCATTTTCAATTAGAACTAGTCTCTCAAGAACTAACACATTTGAGATCCATTCCATTAGTACTTCAAAATCCTTAATCCATTTAATTACTGACAGTATAAAAAAGTATTGTATTTTTGGCACTATTGTGTCTTTATTAAATGTGAAACCTAGCTGGGAAAAAGTTATTTATCTATCATTCAATTCATTCATACACCCATTTCTTGCATGCTACCTATGTTAGATGTGAAACCTAACTGGGAAAAAGTTTTTATCTATCATTCATCCTTGCATACCCCTGTTTCTAGCATGCAACATTCACTCATAAACCTTATTTAATTATCAAAATTTATTTATATTGAAGTACATAAATGAACATATATAATTCTATGATAAATCTAATTCTAATTCAAAATGCTGATTTTTTGGGTACGAGTTCTGCTGTCCAGATCTTAAGAAGATGTTATTGATCGGCTTCACACTGACACCGATCTGTTTTGAGCTATTTCATACTGGGGCAGTATGGGTATTAATTATCTATAAAGATTCTCGGAAAATCAGTATTTTCATGAGATGGGATGTGGAATCTAATGAACACGAAGAAAGAAAAATCATTTTTTACACTTAGAACTAACCAAAAGTCTAGGAATAATAGCTTTTATTAAAAAAATTATTTTAAACTTTGACGTCGAATCACTTTTCCAAATGAAGGTTTGCAATATCTTAATGATGCTTACAGAAATGTAACAATATCACATACTAAATACATAATATTAATGATTAAAAACATATTTACATATTTACACACACTATATACAAAAATATATTTACACTATACATATATACATAGACCTATTTACAAATAGAGTAGAAGACCTTAGACACTGGGACACCATGATCAGATGCTTAAACACAACTTTAACCAAGAACAGACAAGTGGGGAGGGGGCTTTAACAAAGAGTCTTAGAAACTTGGATTGGAAGAAGGAGGGGCAGATTAATACACACTAAAAGGTCTTGGAAACTGGAGTTGGGTTAGGAAGGGACATAAATTGACACCTTACCTAATGGTGTTCTACATTGACCTATCTGTGCTCAATATTAGGACAACCGACATAATGGCTTTATGTGATAAAGTGTCTGTAGTTTTCTGCGGACACATCGGTTTCCTCCACCAATATAACTGACTGCCATAATTGATATATTGTTGAAAGTGGCATTACATACCAAAACCCAATTGACCTAATGGAATTCCTCAGTGTGACATTTGACCTAATGTACCATGATCAGAAGTTTAACACAACTTTAACCACCAACAGACAATATGATTTTTAGACAAATAAAACAAAATTTTGACAATTTAAATAAATATCGGATCAAATCAGTTCTGTGAAGCAATTTTTAAAAAATAAATTATCTCCCCTTTTTTGGTTTTTTAACCTTCATTATAAAAACATAAAAATGATTAGAAATTCCAAATCTTTGCTACAACAGACTGAACCATGATCTTTCCGAAATGATTTCAAAATTGCAACCCCTTTTTGAATTTAGAAATTTTGCCCCTTAAAAGAAAACATGCCCGTCATTGACAATCATATTGCCGACAGCAAGAGCAGCCCTAACACACCACCGAGTCCAACCTCTCTGGGGAGCAGGGGCAACAGGAACAACTGGGATGTCTATGGCCTCAAAAACCTGCTCTGCTGCCACCACCTCCAAAGTGACACAGGGCGCTTCAGCTACCACCTCCTGGCCTATAGCAGCCATTGTTTCATCATCTACATCTGCTGAATTAACAGCTGGTGTAGACAATGAAAAAAGTCTGACTACAGGGGAAACCACCACGGGATTCTGCAAATCCCGTGGTAGTTCAGGGAGGGTAGCCTCCACTGGTACAAACACGGGTGTCTGCACCACTGGTACAAACACGGGTGTCTGTACCACTGGTACAGGCTCGGGAGCTTGTACCAGAACCCTGGGACGCCTTGTCCGAACTGGAAGGTCCTCGGCCTTAAACTCTGGGGCTAGCCCCAACTTACGCCTCGAGCGTCTTTCACCCTCACGGACAGGTTTCACCCTGAAAAAAAAATTAATTGTTAAGCAAACTGTCAAACTGTGAAGATTAAATGGATATTGCATTTAAAAGTTTATATATCAAATTTACATATAAGAATAACATACAATTGATGACTTCTGAGACAGACACAGATTTTTTAACACGAAACAATGGCAGCTGTCACACCCAATACGAGCAAAGTATTGACTAATGTCATTATGATTTTCTTGTAAATTTTGTGGGGGGAGCGAGGAGTGATAGCTCTTGTTTTAATGAAAATAAAATGCTTTATATATGGGTAATGATATAATTGTTTCTTTGTCCTTTTTAAACTCTAGGGAGGGGGCATTGAAAAAAAACTTTAGGAATTTTTGTCAAAATGCTGGTCTAACTACTACACATTTAAGACATTTCTAAGAGTAAAAATCTAAGTGTTATTGACTTTCAACGTACTCTAACATTCTCAGAGAAGTGTTTATGTTCTAACATGGTCAAACAACAGTTGTCCATGTCTTTATTATGAACATTTAAAGACCTCAGCTTTGCCTTGGTTTTAAATGTGCATAAAACATGGAGAGTCTTTGTTTAACCCATACATAATTAAATAATTTCCTAGGCACATAATAAAACAAGAATTTATTGTCTTCGATAGATATCTGTTCACCAGATAGATGATTTTTTGTCTCTAAAAATTGATGTTGTATATTGCTAACAGAGCTCATTCTGGGATTTGAGAAAAATTGTCTAGTGGCCACTCCTATTAAAAAAGTGGGCAATTAAAAATTAGATTTGAGCCAATGCATTAAACCAAACAAATGAGTCTATTTGAGTGAGTGAGTGATTGTTTAACACCAATTCAGCAATTTTTCAGCTATAGCGAGAACAAGTTAATTTTCAATGTCATGATGATGAGGTCTGCTTTGCTCTAGACCAACACGTTGAGTTGGATTTTTATAGTGCTAGCTCACTGAAACAACAGCCCGCGGGTAGACATGTCGCTCCACTCGGACACATTATTCTGATTCCGAGCCAACCAGTCTTTGCTCTTATTCCTTAATGCAGTGTGTTCATTAACCCATGATCTACCACACTCGAGTGAGCACGCTAACCATTACACCATGTGAGCTAAACAATGAACTGAACCTGCCTTAAAGGGAATAAATAGATTTTAACATCAACTATAGTAAAACCCCATTTCTGAGGATGATCAGGGAACTCCACGCAAACGACATTACATAGTGCGATGCATGCAGATATTATTTACAAACGATGATTTTTGTATGTCATGTTTGTATCATGAAAGATTGTTTCTATAAGTTATGATAAATTATCATTGTTTATTTATAATTTTTTATCCGTTAACAACCACCATCGGTAAATTTGTCATTCTATTTCCAATGGTCATTATAAACATTATGTCTCTGTCCATACTTCCATACTTGGCGGTTTAACACGGTTTGACTACAAATCAGAATAGAAATTTATATTTGAAATTTGATATATACCTGTACAATGTACTTGTATGAGAATTATTTAATAAATAAAAGGGAATTTGAATGCAGATATAAGATTTTCAACATACAGTCAAACCTATATTAAAGGGATATTAAAGCTCGTTTTAACATATATTTTTTCAACTTGTGACGAAGGTTGTTTCTTTAAATAATTGTAAAAACAATCCAAAAATACTTTGCATGCCCATATAATCCCTAATATCGTTAAATTATCACTTAAAAGGGTCAAAATGAATTTTTGTCCAGAAAGCAAAAATTCAATTATTGTAAAGACTGCAAGATATGACAGAATTATCAACGAATTATGTCACTTTTACAAAGTTCCATTGATAAAAACCGGGTTAATGTTTCATAAATATCATTTATTGAACCAATTACAAGTTTTCATGAGATACAAAAAATTACCAAAATCAGCTTTAATATCCCTTGTCAACTTTGGGACCAAAAAAAATAGTGGCCTTATAAAACTACAGGCTCAGTAGGCTGAGCCTGTGTCGTTCACCTGTCATTCCGTTTTGAGGAAACCTTATACAGAACCTTCCATAGATGCTTCCTACCAAGTTTCGTTTCGTTTGGCCATGCGGTTCAGAAAAGATTTTTTATAAATCGACCAATCAGAAACAAGAATTGCCTGTAGTGGCCATGTTTGTAAAGGGATCTGGATGAAATGAGCCATCCTTATAGAGGACTTTCCCTTGATGCTTCCTATTAAGTTTCAGTTCATTTGGCCATGCGATTTCAGAGATTTTGTTTAGAAATCGACCAATCAGAAACAATAATTGCCTGTAGCGGCCATGTTTGTTAATGGATCCGGATGAAATGATTAATCTTTATAGAGGACCTTCCATTGAGGCTTCCTATCAAGATTCGGCTCATTTGGCAAAGCGATTTCAAGGGAGAAGATTTTTCAGAAATTGACCAATTGGAAACAAAAATTACCTGTGGCGGCCATATTTGTTACAGATCGGGACGAAATGAGCAATCTCTATAGATGTTTCCTACCAAGTGTCGATTCATTTGACCAAGCGGTTTCAGAGGAGAAGATTTTTAGAAATGTACCAATCAGAAACAAGAATTGCCTGTGGCGGCGATGTTTACTCACAAAATCAGGACGAAATGGGCAATCTTTATAGAGGACCTTCCATAGATGCTTCCTACCAAGTTTTGGTTCATTTGTCCAAGCGGTTTCAGTGCAGAAGATTTTTTTAGAAATCAACCAATCAGAAACAAGACTCTCCTGTGGTGGCCATGTTTGTGACGGATCGAGACGAAATGAGCATCTTTATAGAGGACCTTCCATAGATGCTTCCTACCAAGTTTATGTTTATTTGGTCAAACGGTTTCAGAAGAAGAGATTTTTTTAGAAATTGGCCAATCAGAAACAAGAATTGCCTGTGGCAGCCATGCTTATGACGGATTGGGACGAAATGAGCAATCTTTATAGAGGACCTTCCATAGATGCTTCCTACCAAGTTTCGTTTCATTTGGCCATGCGGTTTCAGAGAAGATCTTTTAGAAATCGACCAATCAGAAACAGACGATGGACAACGGACGCCAAGTGATGGCAAAAGCTCACATTGCCTTTGGCAAGTTGAGCTAAAAAGACAAGTGACCTTCTAAAGAGGTTCATTTGAAATTTTCTATGACCAGAAAAGAAAAAAGTAGCCTTTCAATACAGGCAACTGCTTAATAGAGGTAACCACATAAGACAGGTTTGACTGTACATGTAACTAGGAAACATTAAAAAGTTTCATAAGATTATATGAATGCTTAATGATTAAAAAACATCATTTGTTTAAAGTGACAGTTTCTACGATTATTCATAATTTTAAAGTTTGACAACTTGAAAATGAGATAGATCATAAATCAATAAAATGACCAAATTAAACCATCTCAGATAAACAGAAATTTGTTTAATTAGATGTAATTAAACAAATTACTTCATGACCCATTAACCCAGATTTATCAAAACAAAGACATGGATGACTAAAATGTATAATTCATACATGTTTAATGATAAATTAGACATATCTCAAATTATTAGCCTTTTTTGTAACAATTTTAGTTTGTAAACAACATGCATGTGTAGTTCATCATACAGAGGGGGAGTTATCTTGAATTAGATTAGCCAAGACAAAAGTTGCTTGCGCACACGTTTCCCCCAAAATATTTCGTGAATACAAATGTACCACTTTTCTGTGTTTTTGGCTGTTTTAGATGAATTTTTACTCACATCTGTTCAAGTTTGGGAAAAAAATTCAAATTTAAAAAATCTGACAAAATCGTAGACATTGTCCATTTAAGAAAGTAAAATTTACAGTATTTTACCATTAAAAAAAACAAGTTCAAATTCTGTCAAAAATGAAAAAAAAAAAACATTATTTTCGAAATTTTTGTGTTAAGATTTTTTTATTCTTGAATAATTTCATCAAATTTATGACCAACATATTTTTGGTCATAAATTTGATGAAATTATTCAAGAATAAAAAATGTAAAAAGTTAACAGATGGCGGACACCAAGTGATGGCAAAATCTCACATGCCCTTTGGCCAGTTGAGGTAAAAAATAAACTGAATCTGCCTTAAAGGGAAAAAATAGATTTTAGCTTCAACTACTATTCAGAATAGAAATTGATATTTGAAATTTGGTATATACAATGTACTTGTATGAAAATTATTTTTGAATTTGCATGCAGATCAGATATAATATTTTCAACATAGTCAAACCTGTATTAAGAGGCCGGAGTACCCAGAGAGAACCACCGACCATGGGCAAGCAACTGGTAAACTTTATAACTTGCGGCTGCGAGTCGAGTGCACCCTTTTTTGTAATTTACAAAGACGGGTGAGAACACACACTGTATTGGTGATAAGCTTGTATGAGTTGTTCGATAATCCAACTACCTACTTTTTCGTATCTGATATTAAACTGCAAGCAATTTACAAAGTTATACATACTTCTAACTATGATGGTCATATAAGCGAATATATTTGCATGATTGATAAATATAATCAGAGGGGTATAATCTTTTCTTGTAACACTATTGTAGTCCATATGAAATAAAAATAAAAATTTGGGGGGGGGCAGTGGGAGGGGGTTGTATGTTGGGAGTGGGGGGGTTACCCTTCCGTAATGTGTTCCCCCTTTTGATAGTGAACAGGTATGTTGGGTTTCATTTTAATGCCTATCATAGTTTAGATTGAGAAAATTGTATTTTTAGAAAAAAATGCAAGTAAACTAGAGGTTCCCAAGAGCCTGTAATCGCTCACCTGGTTTTCAATTTGACATCTAAAGTTGATAGAAAATGGGGGCGTTATACATAATTTTGAAAGTGGGCCACCCAAAGATCATTTCAACTCAAATTTGTGAGCAAAAGATTTTGATGTGATTTTTATCTCATAGTATTCCTAAACGGAATAAACTGGCTGAAAAAATCTCACAGAAAAACCTAGAATATATGTTAAACTACTCATTGTCATGTAGCTGCAGTTAAAATTTGAGTTCATTTTGATTTATAATAAAGCAGCAATGGACAACTAAAGAAATTTCTATTTTTAGTAACAGCAGCCATCTTGAATGAAGGGCGGGACTGTCGGACACAATTTTGAAATGGGACTACCCAAGGACTATCCCAGCCAAATTTGGTTTAATTTGGTTCAGCGGTTTCAGAGAAGATTTAAATGTGATCTTTTATCAAAATATGCCTAATTTGCATAATTGGTATAAATCGGCTGAAAGAAAAATTTCACAGAAAAACACAGACTATATGTTAAACTACTCATTGTCATGTAGCTGAAGTTAAAGTATGAGCTCATTTTGATTTATAATAAAGGAACAATGGACAATTGAAGAAATTTATATTTTTAGTAACAGCAGCCATCTTGAATGTCAGACACACTAGGACTATCCCAGCCAAATTTTGTTTGATTTGGTTAGACGGTTTCAGAGAAGAAGATTTAAATGAAATCGTTTATCAAAATATGCCCAATTTGCATAATCGGTATAAATCGGCTGAAAGAAAAATTTCACAAAAAAAACCCAGAATATATGTTAAACTACTCCTTGCCATGTAGCTGCAGTTAAAATTTGAGCTCATTTGAGCTTGTACTAAAGCAGCAATGGACAATTGGAGAAATTTCTATTTTTAGTAACAGCAGCCATCTTGAATGGAGGGCAGGGCTGTCGGACACAATTTTGAAAGGGACCCACCCAGGGACCATCCCTGCCAGGTTTGGTTTAATTTGGTTCAGCGGTTTCAGAGGAGAAGATTTAAATGTGAAAGTTTATGACGTATGACGGACCCCAAGTGATGGCAAAAGCTCACATGGCCTTTGGCCAGGTGAGCTAAAAAAGGGAAAAAACCCAAATAAAAGGCTGAATAGAGTTGTCTTCTCTTGTCAATAGAACGGGGTCAACACTTTCTACAAGTGTATTGAGTTTCAAGTTAATAGCTTGGATAGTTATTGAGAAATTTTAATTATACTAAAACAATATCCCAAATTTCTATGTGCTATGCCAAAACAAGGGAAGATAACTCTGGATATACAAATCACAGGGTCACCTGCCTTGTTGTAATGGGTTCCCCATTTGATAGTGAACAGGTATGTTGAGTTTCATTTCAATGCCCATCATAATTATTGAGAAATTGTATTTTTTGAAGAAATTCTAAGTCAGAAAGGGGGAATAACTCAAATAAAATGCTGGATGGAGTTGTCTTCTCTTGTCAACAGATTGGGGTCAACACTTTCTACAAGTGTATTGAGTTTCAAGTTAATAGCTTTGATAGTTATTGAGAAATTTCAATTATACTAAAAAAATATCCCTAATTTCTATGTACTACAGATCCTGGATTGTATAAGTTTACAATACGCACGAAACGAACGAAAAATGAACAAACGCTTCACACGAACGATACGAAAAACGCACGATGCACGAAACGAACAAACGAATCATTGGAGCGTACATGTAACCATATATTATCCAATGATAAACGATCCTGTTTCTACAGAAGTACAATATAGTATCGTGTTATTATTTGAATGGCTTTTGTTCAAATTGACGTGATTAACTAATCTTATATTTTATATGCAATTGATACAAAATGGATATATAAATGATAAATTAGTCAGTAGAGTAATAGGATAATACAATTTATATTAAATAGTTTATATTTTCAATGTGTTTAATAATTATATATATGATCAAATTTTGAATCTCATATATTTAACTTCCAAATATGACTTTATATTTATATAATTATATAATTATTCAGAATTTATATTTACATAATTATTCAGATTCTGTATTGACAACCAGACATAGGTGTATCAGTTATTTTCCCGGTCAAGCTATCAGAGAGGTGTGTGGCTTAAAAAGGTCATAAATAGTATAATTGTTAATTAGAATGAAATTAAGAGTTGACATTTCACACCTGCAGTGCATGTATTTCCCAGGTGAAACCACCAGGGGCATTTGTTTACATACATATAGATGTTACACATGTAGATGATTTCTTGTTTATTTGTCCGTAGAGTAAATTATTGAAAAAAATGCATTTATTAATTATGTTTTCCCTTAAAACAATTAATAAAATAGTCCAGTCTGGTAACATCACACACCCTCTAACTTTGCACATATGCGGCTATGCCCATTTGAATGTTTCCAATGGGTATATATTTTAATTGTGTTTATGAATTGTTAATGCACAATTTATTTTGTTTTTAACTCGAAAAAATTTGGAATGTGTACATAAACTGACGAACGAAACACGAAACGAACGTTACACGAAACGAATGATACACGAAACGAACGAACCAATTACATGAACGAAACGCAAACGAACGAACGATACATACAAACAAAAAAGATATGAAATATCTATTAACTTAACGATCCAGGGTCTGTATGTTAAAACAAGGGCAGATAACTCTGGATATAGAAATCACAGGGTCATCTGCCTTGTTGTAATTTGTTCCTCTTTTGATAGTGAACAAGTATTCCAAGTTTCAAATGGATACCTTTGTATAGTTTTTGAGAAATGGACTCTTGACAAAAAACTTAACCGACCCAGACGCTGTAGTGACGACAATAGCTCAACTTTTTTTCTTCGAAATGTTGAGCTAAAAAGTAACCTTTTAATACAGGCAACTGCTTAATAGAGGTGACCACATAAGACAGGTTTGACTGTACATGTAACTAGGAAACATTAAAAAGTTTCATAAGATTATATGAATGTTTAATGATTAAAAAACAACGTTTGGTTTAAGAAAGTAAAATTTAACATTTAAGATAAACAAGTTCAAATTCTGTCAAATATGAAACAAAAATGTTACATTATTTTCAAAATGTTTGTGTTAGATACAATTTTTTGGCCACAAATAAGCTGATGTCATAAATTTAGGAAATTATATGAAGGTTTGATAAAATTATTCAAGAATAAAAAAAAATTAGCCTCACGAAGAAAATTCTTTTACATATCATACATTAAATATGTAAGGAGATATGTTTCAGTTAAGACAAAATAAGTCAAAATGATGAAAAGTAATCTAAATGTAATCAGAAAGTAATCATGATTACAGGGTCAAAATGAATGCAATCGATTACATGTAATCTAAAATATGGCAGATTACATCCGATTACATGAAAAAATGTAATCGATTACAACTGATTACGATTACAAATTATGATTACCCCATGTCTGTATCGAGGGGGGAGGGGCTGGTGCATTCAGTTTTAAGAGAGGACTGCCCAAGAACTATCATAGCATCAGTTTGGATTAAATTGTATCAGCTACAGAAGATTTTCAAAATAATATTTATGTCATAATCATTGATGGATGTTGTGCTTTGTATGATGGTTGTATGATAAAAAATCATCCCAAAGTATCCTTATAAATTTAGTGGCTGAGCACGAATTGCATAAGAGAATCAAGTGATTATGTGCATGGTCCAACAAATTCTATGTTTATCTTCCATCTTTTGAAAGTAGAATGGAGTTATCTCCCCTTGACCATTACTGAATCACCTTCTACACCATAAATAAATTTATATATAACATTTAAATGCAGTTTTGATAAAATTAATCTTATTTGAATAGAAAATGACCATGGTGCCTTCTTTTGTATAAGACTGAATCTCCATTTACAATTATATGTCATTTCTAGTTCTGGGGAATGCTATATTAAAAATTATTCTATTGTAACCTATATATATTGACCCCCAAAGGCTCAGACCCCACAGACTCTGAGGTCTTCATTTGTGCAAGCTTGTATCTACCACAGGCACTCGACGTTCAATGAATAAAATGTAGGGTCAATGTTGTTAGATATGTGTGTATTGCCAATGGAAAAAATTAAAAAAGATACAACAAACATCCAATTCTAATTAAGATTGGTATACACTTGGATTGACATAAAATTGTATAACAAGCAGTAAACATGAAATACCGGTAAAATTACAAAGAAGAATCAATTAAAAAAAAATTCTCAATTGTTGGGAAAAGGGGGGGGGGGGGGGGGGGTGGGTATGAAATTCCTGTCTTAAGTGCCAATAGTGGGGAACTTGTGGTTACAATTTGGTGGCCATTTTGGTAAATCGGTCCATAAAATATACAAATGTACATATTTTGATGCCTATTTTTGGTCATAACTTTAGAACCACTCAAGATATTGACATGATTTAAACACCAATTTCTTTCTTTTTTCAAACTCTTTCCAATGGATTGACTTTCATTTCAGCTTAATGGCTTTAAAAAAGCTTGTGTCATACCTATTATAAGACAACATTTATACATCTTCAACTTGACAACAATGGCATCCTATACATTTTATTCTTCAGACTAAAAATGGATACTCAGTGATGGTTCCAGGGGCTAATCCTTGACAGAGCTACCCAGCACATCCCCAGCTGGTGCAGATAAGAATGCTCTTTTGATTTTTTTCTTGGGGCGACGTCAGATTAAAACTCCACAATGGCGGTGAACGGGTACCAAATGTATGCAATATTTACAATGTTTTCAGGTTCAGAGGTACCTTTTCTGCATTTTCAAATTAAACAATGCTGTATATTTGCTAGGTGTATTAACTTCTACCATAAACATCATGTTGTGCTATTTATTTCACCTTTTTTTTTAATACTTAAAACAAAATATCAAGATTCCACAAAAATATGTTGCAGCATGAAAAACTGAAAACATTACAACAAATTACAGGGCTAGTAATTAACTTCTTTCAAAACAATCAAAACTTTGATAGTGGTGAAAAATCAATTACTGAATTTAATGCTTCATAATATTATAAGTGTGCTAATAAAATAATTAAAACATTAAAGTTTAATGTGATTTATTTAACAAAGTCATAAAGTCGCTCTCTCTGGTCATATTGCATTGTGAGAGTAGTCTGTTTGTCTATTGGACATGTTGAAATGTTCTTTAAATTTGTGGGATAGAATGTACAATATTTACAAATATAAATTTTCTACAATTCATTTAGAGAAATAAAAATGTATATATGGAATATGATGGAAGTACATGTATACTGAATTCTCTTCAATTAAACTACATGTATTAAAATGGATTTACAACTAATTATGCAATAAGTGCCTATCATCACCAACAGTGTGAGTTCGAATCCCACTCATGGCGAGGTGTACTCGATACAATGTTATGTGATTAAGTTTGTCAGTGACTTGCGGTAGATTGGTGATTTTCTCTGGGTACTTTGGTTTCCCCTATCAATAAAACTGACCTCAACGATATAACCAAAATATTGTTGAAAGTAGCGTTAAACACAAAACCCTAATCGCTTCACTTTCTGAATTTCTATATACACCGTAGTTTTTATTTCATTATTGAACACAGCTGAAATGCTGCTTGCTGGACGTTAAGCAATAATCAATCATTAATTTTATTTATTTACTTTGTGTAGGGGGGGGGGTTCATTTTGCTTTCAATTAAGAAATTCAAATGAAAAGAAATCTAATTTGGCATATCGAATGCACCCCCATTAAGTATTATAATGAACCTTAATCAGGTATTTCCACTGATAGTGATATAACAGCTGTGATATTGGTTAAAAAAAGAGGGTTTTTTTTTTTACTTTGATTGGAAAAGGGGGAAGATTTGATTTTTTTTGTCTTTGTCTTTTAAATAAATCATACATTTGTGTTATTGGATTTAATCAATGATCAATAATTATGATCATTATTTTTTATTGCTTTATGTAATCAAGGTTTATTGTCAAACTCAGGCTGCACTTGATGTGGCAATTTGTTTTTATCAAAATTTCTTAGTGTACTTCAATATTTTATTTAACAGCAAAAACGAACCAAAAACAATAAGAGTAATAGTTACTTGATATAAGATGCTTTTTTCACATAGACATCCTACTCTCTAGAACTTGTGTCAGAATATAAATATTTAGGAATTATATTTAAACCCTCAGGTTCTTTTTCATTTGCTAAAAATTATTTGTCAAAGAAAGCCTCTAAGGCAATGTTCTGTATTCGCAAAACACTATATTCAGAAAAACTGAATGCCTTTTTACATCTAAGACTCTTTGATGCTTGTGTCAAACCCATTCTTTTATATTGTAGTGAAATATGGTCTCTTGATATCCTAATTAAAAGAAATTTAAATTTTGAATCAAAATATGATTCCTTTGTTCCAAATAAAACATAAATAAAATTTGCCAAATTTGTATTAGTAGTTCATAAGTCAGCAACAAATATTGCTGTATTATCGGAACTTGGTTTATTCCCCCTTTCATTGTGTACTATAAAAGCTACTATTAATTATTGGCTTCATCTTTTGAGCGCAAATGCAAATAGCTTAATTTATCATTCATACCAAGAAAACACCTTGCGTAAAGATGGCTTATGTTCTAAAATAAAACTTTTACTAGCTGAAATTGGGTTTACTCATGTTTGGGTGAATCAAGGTACATTTTCTAAGTCTAAATTATTACACTCTTTATCAATCAAACTAGAAGACAGATATATTAACCATTGGAAAAAATTATTGTTTAATGATGATAATAAAAATGGTGGTAATAAACTGCAAACTTATAGGAAATTAAAAAATAGTTACAAAATGGAGAAATTTTTACACTCTGATGTGGATAAATTTGCTTTATCTATATTTGTTAAAATTAGAATAAGCAACAGTAACCTGAATATTGAAAGGGGTAGATACATCAAACTTCCAGTGGAAAAGAGAATATGTCCTCTCTGTAATATAGAACCAGAGGATGAAATAATTTCATTTTAAAATGTTCCAAATTGGACGAGTGTCGTAAAGAATTATTTTCTAATATAAGTTCAGTGGTTCCTTCATTTAATGATATGGATGAGTTCCAAAAATTTAAATTCATATTGAGTAGTAATGATCTTGATATATGTAAAATATGTATTTTAGGTGTGAATAAATTGTATTCTATCAATCAAGATCTGAAAGGGAAGTTATAACTTAATTATTATGCAAAATTATTATTACAGTATATACAGAATTATTTAAATATTGTTATATACATTGAGTGACACTGTTGTGTACAATGGGAGATAATCCTTATAAATATTGTAATCTTCAATGGGAGATAATTCATACACTCCTCAGCTGTGATAACATCTTCTTTGTACATGTATTGTATGTATTTAGCTTAGTTCTGCTTTGTCTTTTGATGATTGTTCAATGTTTGGACTTTAAATCAATACAATTATTATTATTATTATTATATTATTATCATACTCTACAAATAATGGGTTGTAAAGTTTACACTTTTTCATGATGCAGCATCATTTTCATAGAATTCAGATCTTTTGTTTTAAGTAAAAAATTGAAAAAAATAAATAGAACAACATGATGTTGATGGTAAAGGCTAGGCACTCACAGCATATAGTGTTTTATAAGAATTTTTTTTATTGTCCAATAGAGGGCCCACAAGGGGCAAAGTCATTACAGTGATATATAATTATGGGATGTAGAAAAGGTATCTTTGAACTTGAAAACATTGTAAATATGGCAACATTTCCCACTTCTGATACAATTTTGAGGCATTAAAATACAACTTATGAATATGTAAACAGTGGGAGTTCCTATCTAATTGATCATACACTCTTTGAATATTGCAATAATCCAAGTGCATAGCAAATAAAGAAAAAATTACAAATTCCATATAAATCATGACCATTCTGTCGAAGACAACATTGACAAGAGTCAATTCTGCAAAATCCTTTTTATATATTTTTCTTTTATTGTTATAAAACGCATCCCCATGTAAAATAGGGGCTGTCGTGGCCGGGTTTGTATGGTAATTGGATTTACAACTACCTATGCAATCAGTTCCTATCACCACTGATATCGTGAGTTTGATTCTCATTCAGGGTGAGGTGTACAACATTATATGATAAAGTTTGTCAGTGACTTGGTTTTCTCTACCAATAAAACTGAGATATTGTTGAAAGTGGCATTAAACACCAAAAACCCACCATCAAACAAACAAACACAAACCCATGTAAAATATTTTGACTATGTGCTGTTGTATATCTACACATTTTTCACTCATTTATTTTAAGATAAATTTGTGTTCTTCCTTTTATCAAATTGCAAGTCAAACACACCCTTGGTAAGACGACCATCAATAAATAAATAACCATACAGTTTAAAGGCTACCAATGGAACATTTGGCCAACAATAGCAATGATAAGATCAACATTGGAATGCCACCTCTGATACAATTGTGAACAGCACAGAATGTCTTAAAATTGACAGCCATTTTTTTCAGGCATCTGTGAGAAAATGACGCTATCCTGTTTTGTGTTCATTTGAAATACATTTAATCGTCAAATGTTAATTTAAGAAAATATGGATTGTCTTACCTTTTAGGAACTGTCCTTCTTTTTACGACAACTAGACAAGACATTTCTACACAATTCGACATTTTGATTTCTACAATGTAAATAAATATAGGTTAGTATGGCTATGAATATAGTTCAAACTGGAAGAAAATTTTGATTTTTTTTCTTATATACCCCCTATATGGCCTTATCCAATCAGAAAACAGTTTATTAAATGCATAATCTGTTAACCAATCGGAAAACACTTATTTTCTTTTTTCAAATACAGGACTAGACTCTAAGGATAGAGTGGGTTTGATTGAAAATCCTGACGAAAATAAAAGCAGCGAATATATATGGGCACCTATAAAGTGCGAAACGAAATAGAAACGAAACGAAACGAAACGAAATCAATGAAATAAAAACGAAATAAAACGAAACCAACGAAAACAAAACGAAATAGAAAATGGAAGAAAAAATAATAGGGGCCTAAAAGAAATCAAACCTATTTTCACAATTACGATGCTAGACTACTTCCCACACATGTCTCAGTGTCTTTCATCAGGAGAGGACAGGATTTGATCACCATTGAACAAGAATACTATGCATTTATTCAGCGGGAGTCTGTCCTTTTCACTTAGTGGCTTCTTTTAAATTTGGGAACCATAAGAGCAACGTCAAGTCTGTTGAAAGGAGAGGAATTAAAATAACAGAAGTGCAGTAGTTAAAGTTCACTAATAAATACCCCCGTCCGAGCAAAATTTAAAAGTGTGTCGGAGAGACGAAAAAGTGTGACGATCGGACGGACAGCAGAAGTCCTATATACCCCTATCTTTTTTTGGCGGAGGTATACAAATCCTATCAAAAATTAACTTTAGAAATTTTAAAAAAATCTACATATCTTGTAAAAGTACCTTTTTTCCCTTTGATCCCTTTTCATATAAAAAAAAAACCAAATCATCCCCCCTCCAAACATTTTTCCGGTATTAATAAAATTTGATACGGCACATATTTTTATACCCCCCGCTATCCTGCGGGAGAGGGTATATGGTATATGTCCGTTTGTCCGTGAGTATTTCCCTCACTGCCTATGGAATTCCTCCTTAACAACTTGATGGAATTGAATGAATCTTACAGGAAATCTTTAATACCATATGGCAAGGTTCGTTAATTTCATGAATTCTTTAGTACCAAATGGCATTGTACACCTTCTATTTTTGTTTTCCCATTTTAACAGTTCTTGCTAAAATTTCTTCACTTTTGGATTTTGTCATTTAAGGCTATGTAATTGTCATACAAGGCTATACAATAGAGAGAGGATACTGTTGCGTTATCCATAACTCTTCCTAAACAACAGAATGGATTTCAATAAAACTTCCAGAGTTTCTCATGTTTAGTTTTTGCAAGCATTATTTTTCCCAGAAGTTCTTCTGTAAGGAGGGCGCTCACTGTACGTCCTGTTATGTTGCTGTTGGTTTTTTTTTAGTTCTTCAAAATAGAACAATAGGATTTGAAATAAAAAGTTTATAGTGTTGGGTCTTTTTGACGCCTGTATATCTCGGAAAGAACAACGGTAAGATATTACACCAGATCTGTTGGCACACTACCGAATAAAGGTAATAGCAATGGTACCGTACTCCAAGGCGCATTCAAAAGGGAAAGTCCACAAAAACAGACAAAACCGATAAGAAGCTCAACCATCTGAGTTTTCAATCAACGGAACAACTGAAAAACAACACATTCCTGACTTGGTACAGGCATTTTCCCAGGAAAATGGTGGGTTCTGATAGCAGATAGGCAGATGCCACTCGTCTAACCCTAAGACGTTACCAAGTATAAAAACAATCGGTACATGTAATTTCTCTAATCCTAAGACATGACCAAATGTGAAACTAGAAAACAACTATTTCATATTCCCGACTTGGTATAGGTATTTCCCAAGAAAATGGTGGGTCAAACCTCTCACTTGTATGACAGTCGTTAATAGTTCCGTCATATTGACAAATAGGGGGGGGTACATGAGGATTAAACGTGACAAGTCGGGAAAATCCAGAAGTCAAATAGTGTCCAGAATCTGAAACTAAAGACCGTCCTGTATGATTTGCGAATAGGCAAATTTATGTAGAATACAAACGAAAAACGTAATAAAATCAGACGAAAAATGAACCCTCAATATCCCAATCTATGAAAATACCCCCTCATACCCCCCCCCCCCCCCCCCCCCCTTTTTTTTTTCTATATGCCCACTCCAGAAACTTTATAATTCATAAATACTGACACACACTCAACACAAATAAAAATATGACATTTGAACTTCTGAAAGTTTGTCGGCGAAGCAAACCCGGCTTGAATTGAGTTGCGGGTAATGTACGCGAGGAGTAATGTAATGGACAGACATGCAAGATGGGTTTCCCGGTTATAATTAATCAAAATTATTGTATTTAAAAAATCTAATTATCTTTTTTTTTTAATTTCTTTATTTCGTTTTGTCTTTTATTTTTTCCTTCCATTTTCTTCATATCAGTCTATTTCGTTTTGTTTTCGTTGATTTCGTTTTGCTTTCGTTGGTTTCGTTTTATTTCGTTTTCATTTCGTTGATTTCGTTTCGTTTGGTTTCGTTTCGTTTTTGTTGATTTCGTTTCGTTTCGTTTCGTTTTCGTTGATTTCGTTTCGTTTCGTTTCTATTTCGTTTCGCACTTTACAGGTGCCCTAATTTAAGTACATAATAGTAGATTTTGGTCTTCCTAATCGCACCTTACAACAGACTCGTATCATTACAATCAAAAAGCATCAGACACGGGCACAAACCATCGTTTGACCTAATATGGTAAAAATTGATTTTTCTTCTACCGGTATTTTACAAAATTTGATTATTTTTCAATGAAGTTAACATTCCTATAGGGTAGAGTATTCATAATTAAACTAATTTCACAATTTCTTTGATATTAAATGCATAAAAATGTGAAGATTAATACCAAAAAAGTAAAGAAATTGTAATTGATAAATGAACTACACTTGAAAGTTTAATTCATGCAAAATTCAATAAACTTGAGAAAAGTTTGATATTGATTTTTACCATATTTGGTTTGTGACTGTGTCTGATGGTTTTTGACTGTAATGACATTATCCGTTGTAGTATGTGCTATTGAAAACTTGTGTCGAATGGGGTCTGTGTAGCCACTAAATGTCCATGTTCGGTATAGGATAGCAACATTCAAATTTTACAGGCAACAATTGGATCATAATATTTGTTTTTACATTTAAATGGGGTATTTTTAGTGCGTTCAGGTAGAGAAGGAAACAAAAAAGCTCTTAGGAACAACTTGGAGATAAAAAAAAAAAAACTCAAACAATTTTGGATAATTTTCTTTGAAAAATCTCAACCCCACCCTTTCCAGTAAATTGGTCTGTACCTAATAAAAGTGTGACAACGACGAAACAGGACATAAGTCACACGACCTTGGAAACACAGAACCAACAAGTTTACCCACAAAACAAAGAAATATATTGTAATACACCTGGCATGGTCTACCTGGTAAACACTTTTGGCTATTATACCTATCGTATCTTTTGACAAGAAAGTGATCTCTATCATAGAACTTTGAGTGAAGATCACATTTTAATTTAAGAAGTGGTTACGATTACACTGGAATATAGCAATAATATTTTTGTTGTTGTTACGACATTACGAACTGAGTTCCGGAATGCAATAGCGATATACATATAGCAGACCACAAGTACCTGGGGACAGGTTACTTTTTTACCCACCCCCTTTTTTCTCATTTTTTTTAGCAACATTGTTTTTCATATTTCTTGTTTATATCATGTTTCACATATATGTAATACTCTTATATACTTTGCATGACGATTTTATGCAATTTACAGCACAGTCGACCGGTGAAATCGGAAAAATATTCAACTTGTGACTGACAAACACGGATAATTAACTCATGTGTTATATGCATTCGTGAATTATTCCGTTGTTCGGTCACTCGTTGAATATTTTCTATATCTGGATTCTTCAAGTAGTTATCCTATATTATTTTCTCCATCTAATAATCCTGGAAACATTCATTGTGTTAAGTTTACCAAATTCGGGCAGCAAACATTGAATTTTCATTATTGAGGGGTATTTTTTTTCCATGTGAAAAGAGAGCCCACAAAAAATAGATTTTTCAAACATTAAGTGGTGGGCGCCTTATTCGTGGGGTACAAATTTAAGTATGTACTCCCCTTATTCTCAACCCTACCTTTCAGGCTTTATGTTGATAAATTTGAAAATGTCCCTTTTACACAGCATAAGATTTTTACTAGTAAGACTATTTTTACGCCCAATGTAATGGTCATTCATAAAGAGTACATTATATGTGTGGCCTACTTGCCTTGAACTCTTTAAGCAACACCTTACAAAATATCACCAGAGGTCACTACAAGATCTTAAACCCACAATATTTAGTAGACTTGGAAATTTCCTGCCTCTTTAAAGATATGCCAGATGACTCGCCTGCAATAGCATTACAACATTTGACTTCTCTACCCTTTACACTACTATTCCTCACTCTAAGCTGAAGGACAAATTAAGGGAGTTGGTCCAACTGTGTTTCATAAAAAAGAATGGCCAAAGTAGATACAAATACCTTGTACTAGGAAGAGACAGATCTTATTTTGTAAAACATCAATCTGATTCTACCAAAAAGTTATCTGAAACTGATATCTTCAACATGCTCGAGTTTTTGATTGACAACATATTTGTTATGTTTGGTGGACGTGTTTTTCAACAGACAGTCGGCATTACCTATTGGTACCAACTGTGCTCTTCTCGCCGACTTGTTCCTTTATTCGTATGAGGCAGACTTCATACAGGGGCTTCTCAAGAAAAACGAAAAGAAGCTAGCCCGATCCTTTAATTTCACGTTCCGCTATATAGATGATGTCCTTTCACTAAATAATTCTAGGTTTGGTGATTTTGTTGATCGCATCTATCCCATTGAGCTTGAAATAAAGGATACCACAGATACAGATACGTCTGCTTCATACCTTGACCTACACCTCGAGATCGACAGTGAGGGTCGGTTAAGAACGAAACTTTATGACAAAAAAGATGATTTCAATTTTCCCATTGTGAACTTTCCATTTATATGTAGCAACATTTCAGCAGCACCTGCATATGGAGTATATATCTCTCAGATGATACGATAATCCAGAGCTTGTGGTTCCTATCAGGAATTCCTTGATAGAGGGTTGCTGCTAACAAGGAAGCTACTGAACCAAGGGTTCCTTTTGGTAAAATTGAAGTCATCACTTCGAAAATTTCCTGGTCCTTTCCTCATTCACGACTTATTACCGGATTTGTAACTAGATTAACACGACGGGTGCCACTAGTGGAGCAGGAACTGCCTATCCTTCCAGAGCACCTGAGTTCACCTCCGGTTTTAAGTGGGGTTCGTGTTACTCGATCTTTAATTTTATATGTATGTTTTGTCGATCGTTATTTGTCCTTTTGTACTTTTTCTTTTGGCCATTGTGTTGTCTGGTCTTCTTCAATATACGGTTTCTGATTACCTCCCTTTGGTATCTTCAAACTCTTCTTGTGCATATTTAACCACTTCTGCATTTTTAATGCCAGGTGAGCAATTCAGGCTCCCGAGAGCCTCTAAGTTAAAATATAGACACACATTTGTATTTATCACACTGCATCCTTTTAGGTTGAAAACAAGACATTTGCTGCTGTATTTGTGCCCACCTCTATGAAATGCATACCTCTCTTTTCACTGTAAGGTAATTAAACCTTTGCAAAGATACTTGTACCCCTCCCCTTGTATAAAAATCTACCCCCTTATCTGTAAGGTATTAAAACTCTTTCCGCAATATTCGTTAAATCCTGTATGGAATTCCTACCTCCCCTTCATCTGTAAGGTATTTAAACCTTAATTACTGTGATATTAGAATCTCTCTCTATGAAATTCCAACCTCCCCTTAATCAAAAAGATATTAAAACTTTGCCATGATATTTGTACCCTCCCCCCTCTATAAACCTTTATCTGTTAAGTTATTAAATAATTGCTGCTATATTTGCACCTGGGCTCTATGGAATTATGTTCTCCCCAATATCTGCATTAAATCACTAGCGGCAATATTTGTACTCCCTCTATGAAATTCCAATCCCCTTTACCTTTAATGTATTTAAACCTTTGCCAAGATATTTGTACCCCCTCTTTGAAATTCCTACCCCTAGTTGCATGATTATCGGACCTGTCAGACCCCTTTATCTGTAAGGGATCTTAATCTTTGCACAGATAGCCATGTTTAACTTGCAGCAGTATTAGGATATAGGTACAAGGCGCAATTACCTATATAGGTAAGACACCTTCCAAATCTAAATAACAACAATATATTCATTATTTGTTCATTAGAACCATAGATGGATCATCTATGGTAGAACTGAGGAGAGACGACCTCCAACTATTTTTGATTCATTACTCCTTTTTTGTGTCTGTTTTGTATTGTTATATCTATAATAAGGACAATATTGAATTTAAAATCGACTCCAAAAATGACTCCAAAATCGACTCCAAAAATGACTCCAAAATCGACTCCAAAAATGACTCCAAACTCCACTCCAAAAAAGACCCCAGACTCCACTCCAAGTTTTACAACATACCCAAATTTTATATCTTTTTCAGTATAAATTCCCTCAAAATAACATATTTCCTATAATATTATTGCTCACAGTTTGAGAAAGATTCTTATTTCAGGCAACAGAGAAAAAAAACTGTTCAAAGATTGATATATATACCAAGGTGTAAATTAATTTTATGGTAGTAAAAATAATGTGCTTGGGGAAAAATTGGTAATATCTGAGCCTTTTTTTGTAATTAATTAATCAAGTAGAGTCACCATCAAACCACACCTCCCCCTCCTCAACCAACCAGAAAATAAAAAAGACAAATGCAGTAAATTGGTAATTTGGACATCCACTATGTCAAATATAAGAATTCAAAAGCTTTTTATATTTAGCTTATTAATAAGTCCTTTTAGCATCGACCCTTGCCTTGGTGTCCCCTGCATTTGAATAACTATTGTGCTCGAGTGCTTGGGGCACGAGGAGGACTTACTCATTTATATTTATGTTTTTGTTTTTATTTATATAATACATATACATGTGTCTTACTCTAAGTCTTGAATTGTAATAGATTCACATATTTAGTTATTTAATAAGTCCTTTTAGCATCGACCCTTGGTGTTCCCTGCATTTGAATAACTATGGCATTGTTCATGTGCTTTGGACAAAGGGAGGACTTTTTCTTCCCTTTATTTAATATAAATAGACAGACAAACAAATATTGATATGAGTGATATATTTATTCTCTCCTGCTTTAAGTATTTATACAGTATATGCATTTAATTTCGAAAATGTAGTTATTTCACATGTATAATATGTGTGCGAATGTGTTATAGTCCTATTTTCACCGGCCCTTGGTTTCCTCTGCAATTGTACAACTACCGTACAGTACTTGTCCATGTGCATAGGACACGGGGAGGACTTGACCATTACACTACATGTAAATTAACTATTGATGTCTGATGTGGCCAACAATGTCATAGTCGACGGCACTTAATTATTATTATAACTATTATTAGTATAAGTATTTAGTATATATTTTATGGGCAGTTTTGTTCATTGTAACGTATAATATTTATATTTTTTATTTTTTAATGTTATTGTTTATGAATCACTGTAATGACTTTGCCCCTTGTGGTCCCTCTATTGGACAATAAAATTCTTATTCTTATTCTTATTATTGGTAACTATTTTTTTTTAATCTTACAAATAAAGAAACAACAAAGGATAAGTGTGTAATAACTTTCCTCGACAATTTCATTTTTTCTGGGTGTCATCCATGGAAAACATAATTTTAAATATTTTAAAAATCCGACGGTAAAATTTGGTGCAATGATGTCTATATGTATATTCTTTACTGTGACATTTTTTGATTGAAATTAATCGACAAGATTTTTTTAAATCAGATTTTTAATACCACGGTGGTATCTCAGGGCATCCCCCCTTTTTTCCAATTTCAACTGTTTTGCACGTGATTTTCTTCAAACATGATATTCATAGATGCTAGATATTTCATAATTATTCAACAATAACACTTTCAAGTATATTAAAGCCAAAATATTCCCTTTCAACCAGAAATAAATGCGTATATCTATTAGAAGCTTCCGAAACTAGTACCGGTATTACCATCTGGCGTCAAGAATACCGCCAAAATTGCTATATTTAGGATGTGCTATGGAGAAAACGGCACGGTGCAATTTCTTGAAAATTTGGCAGCTAATGTATTTAGCCATAGATATTCAATGATGCAAATATAAAAAAAAATTGAACTATGGGAGGAAAATTTTGGGGTTGCCCAGGCCTACACCCTTAAGCAATAGTTTATTGGGAGTGATCGTAGGTGGCATGCATGCTGCTATTCAAAATTTTACTACCCTACACATTATCTTCTTTTACTTTATGCAATCAAAACTTTTACATAGGTTCACACAATCATTTACCCACATTGTTTATTGTTTGTCAACCTATCCTCTTAAATAAAGAGGTGGCCGTTTTGATCGTATGGTTGTTGGATTTATAACTACATATGCAATCCCACTCAGAAGAGGTGTACTCGATACAACATTTGCTCCGGTTACTCTGGTTTCCTCCAACAATAAAACTGACCGCCACGATAAAACTGAAATATTTTTGAAAGTGGCGTTAAACACCATAACTCCCAAGATGACCCCCACTTGGGCTATTTAAAACAATCAAAAAAAGGTCTTTACAGTATATGTAGCCACTACTGCTTTCAGTCAAAATGAACTCAAAAGTTGTGTCTGACAGCATTGTCCTCCAAAAAGAGGGCACCTATAAAAAAAAATATGACTGAGGATAGGGGTTTAAATATTTTCTCTTAAACTACAGATGGTCTCCATTTTTTTTGTGTTTTTTTTTTTTAATTTATAAAAAATTAGAGAATAGCCTCCACTGTATAGGTATGAAAGTTTTAAAATGGCCTAGTGGAGAGATATTAACGAATTCCAATTGTCGGTACCACCAGAAGTAGAGTGGGTCTTAAAAACAACCTGGACATCCTCACATAGCAGGTCGGCCCATTGTTGTTTAGTTGAGCGGACTACAGGGTATTGCCCAAATGCCCGTATGGACAGTCCCGTCTGGGTAGTACAGATCATGCAGTATTTTTTGAGGATGTGTCGTCCATTCTACACCTGTTTCTGTTTTTACACGATAACTCAAGTTCGATTTTACCTATCTTCTGAAATTTTAGCTCAATGATCCTAAGCACTGGCGCTCGTGGCACGGAATTACCACCCCCTTTTTTTAACTTTCTGTTTACATATTTATTTTCAATAACATTTCTTTATTTCTTTATTATTTCATCATTTTCCTTATTTTAACTTGTTCGTGTCAATATTTATATAATCTTATGTTAACAGCAACTTGCATGTTTCGATCCTATATACTAATTATCCACAAGGCAGGAAACACCGAAACTTTTAAAATCGTACACCTGCTCGCTTCGGTTACATTTAATGCACCTTATTTCCATTATATCATTCAAACTAGGACATGTATCAATTCCTAAAAGACGTTCATTTTCGCCTCTCTGCTTGTTTTGTGCATACTATAACTCAGTTCTCCAGAATTTTAAGATTTTCACTAATTTATTGCTTCATTTTTCGTATAGCAGGGGCGGATTCAGGATTTCAATTTAGGGGGGGGAGGGGGGCACTTAAAAAATTTGCGCCGAGCGGAGGGAAGCGCGAAATTGTTGGGGTATTTCGTGTGAAAAATCACGATTTTACGCCAAAAAATCATCTTTTTTTCAATTTTAGGGGGGGGGGGGGGGGGCGCAGATCCGCCCCTGTATAGTACCCTTCCGTTGACGGAAGTAGAGTGTGAGTCTTGTGTCGAATGTAATTACTTCAACGATAGGGCAAGAAAAGTTCGAAAAACTTTCCGGATTTCATTTTCGAACTTTTCTTGATCCTAAGCACAGACTAGTTCGAATTGATGCTGGAGTTACTAACCCTATTCTGTTTTCAAGCAAGGGGTTAAAGGTGAAAAAATGTTGGTCTTTTGTAGATGTAATAGGTTATATAGATGCGTGACCCTTTATTTAAAATAAGTAACTTGCTTAGATTCAGCACAAATCGGGTTTCTGTGAACCAGTTAAAGAGCTAAAATATCAGACATATTCAACATATCATAATATCTTCACGACATTCAAAACATCAGAGGCCGTCGTGGTCGTGATCGTATGGTATTCGGATTTACAACTGCCTATCACCACTAAAGTTGTGAATTTGAACACCGTACATGGCGAGGTGTACTCGATACAGCATTATGTGATAAAGTTTGTCAGTGACTTGCGACAGACGGGTGGTTTTCTCCGGGTACACAGATTTCTTCCACCTATAAAACTGACCGCCACGATATAACTGAAATATTGTTGAAAGTGACGCTAAGCACCATAAACCAAACCATTCAAAACATAGGCCAATGCACACGAAAACCAAACCATAATAGAATTCGACATTTATTTTTATCTGGATGGATATGTTCAATAATTGAAAAGTAAAACAAATAAGTTATTTTGAATTTTATTAATTTTTTAAAGTGACATCATGTTGAAATAAAATCTGAATGATTTCCACGTGTTGGTAGAATTATCCCTAGTCAGTGTCAAGGACATCCAGAACATTTACACGTGTAGTGGTCACAGTCTCCACGGTCACATCCGGCTCTACGACAACACGTGAGACATGAGTTATCTGCCGAAAAGCTCGGGCATCCTCTGATATTAATGGAGCAGGAACTAGGAATCAGTGTTAGTTTCGCATATGTCACCTCCAAAACTACAAAAAAAAAATATATATCCTGCAAAGTGATAGCATGATCAGAGGCGGATCCAGGAATTCAAGTTAGGGGGGAGGGCGCACTTAAAAAAATTGCGCGAAAATTGTTGGGGTATTTCGTGTGAAAAATTACGATTTTACGCAAAAAAATCATATTTTTTCCAATTTTAGGGTGCGCCCCCCTCCCCCCTCTTGGATCCGCCCCTGATGATAAGTTTTTGGTGGGGTTCGTGTTGCTCGGTCTTTGTTTTCTGTGTAGTGTTTTATACATCGTTGTTTGTACTTTTCTGTTGGCCATTGTTTTGTCTGTCCTTCGAATTACGACTTCTGATTACCACTTTGGTATCTTCAAAACCTTTCTTTCTTAAGGTTTCCAGACATCTACACATGGTCGGTTTTTTCAATGGTCTGTTTGAGCACCTCCAATATAACCATTCGAGTAAAGCTCTCGACAACATATTGGATTGACTGATTGATTTTTGGTGTTTTAATGCCACTTTCAACAATAGTTCAGCTATATCATGGCGACCAGTTTTAGTGGTGGAGGAAGCCGGAGAGAACCACCGACCATGGGCAAGCAGCTGGTAAACTTTATCACTTGCACCGCGGCTGCGAGTCGAGTGCACCCTAACCGGGCGCGAACCCACGCCGTATTGGTGATAGGCTTGTATGAGTTGTTAGATCCAACGACCTAACTCATTGAGCCACCCGGGCCCCGACAACATATTGGCAACTCTTGTGTTGCTATATAAGTGTGATACTGTTATAGTGACAGCCGGAACCTTTGAGCCGTAATGAAAGCAGGAGGTTTGGCGCTTTAAAATCTGATTCAACCCACCATTTCTTTAGAAATACCTGTACCAAGTCAGGTTCATTACGGTTTTCACAGTTTTCCGGTTGTTGACTGATTTTGTCTGTTTATATACTTATGGGTTTTGACTTTCCCTTTGTAAGATTGTTCGGAGTTCGGTAATTTTGTTATTACCCTTATGGAATAGGCCGTGTAACATACTTCATATATATCTAAAACCAACATTATTATTTTCTCTATAGGCCTTTAATTTACGTGTAAATTATCTTACCAGTTAAACGGAGAAGCAGTCCTACAATAGCCACGGCCTTCTGCATTTTACCTGAACAAATGGAAATAACTTTCATTAAGTCAAAGTGCATATGAAAATGACGTTCATATAGAAATCAAACCTAGTTTCTCACAACTTCTCGTGAAAGTAGCGCCTGTCGTTGAATAAGACAAATCAAAAGTACGACTCGTCTTAGAAGGAACATACATGAGTGATTCGTGTTTGTAAAAGGACACACTCCTTGCACTCTAAGGAGAGGTTATGGTTTTATTCATTTGTTGTTATAAACAATAAAATATATTTAAACTAGAAAAAATAGTGCTTATGGTGGCCTGTTGTTGAGTAATATTTAACAAACCCAGCCATCCATTATCTCCCCTTTAACCATTGGCAGTCAAAACGACCATCCATAATCGCGTCTTAGTCAGACGTTTTTCACTTTATTCGTTGTGTGTAAATTTGTTTTTGTCATGAATATAGGTGAAATAGTGCTAACTTGAATAGAAACAGAAATACATGCGCACTATTGTTAATATCAATTACAAATTACTGATGCTGATATATCCGACTTTTATTTAGACTTACATCTAGATATTGACCGTGAGAAACTATTGTGTACAATGGTTTATAATAAACACGATAATTTCAGTTTTCCCATAGTAAATTTCCCATTTTGTTATTAGAAGTATATTCCTGCCTGTCCACTTTACGTTGTGTATTATAACCTGTTTTACTTATCGCCCCTTCTTGTAACAGGGGGTTACTCGTATCTGACAAATTAATCAGTCATGGTTTCCAGACCTCTAGTAAATTGCTTAAACCGAGTTACTTGAAACTTCCTTTAAAAATTGTATGGTTGTCATCATGTCCATACGGAAATCCAGTGTCTCAATTGATTGCAGACAAGTTTCCATTATATGTTAATTAGTTTTTTGGGAGACGAGGGTTGAGGGAAGTCATAAACGGAATAGGGCACTAAAAAAAATAGTATGCTAACCCTTCCATGTCATCTGGTCTCGTTTGTTTTTTTCTGACCTAAGCACTCTGTCGTGTTCGCCTAATTAGTAAAATAACCATAACGAAAATGTGTCTATAATTGCGATAATTTTAGTCAAGGAACACGTACACATATTTATAGAACTATCGAGTACGAGCTTGGTACTCTTACTCGAAAAAACATCCAATCAGAACGTCACATCCGATAAAAACGACGCTTTGATTGGACAATTTGGAACTTATGGATACGAAAAACGTTCTTGAAAGTTTTTTTCCGTGATGCCATATCGCATTGTTTTTTTTTAATGTGCAGCAGTAGAGCATATTTTATCTCCGAAACATGTCCCCGACAGGATTGGATCCCGGGGCCTATCGCACTGTAAGCCATAGCTCTACCAACAGAGCTAAAGAAGATATCTACTCAAGTTAAGCAGTTAGCAGAGGTGGTTATGAATTAACATATTGGTATTTATACGGTTCATATAACCTTAGGTATGGGAGCTTTACCGTTACACATATGGAAGATTAAGGAAACAAAAATAGCAGACTTACCTGATTTTGATGTTTGTGGAATGCTTTTCAAATGTATATATGATGATCGGTATTTGTTCTTTCCTCCTAGCTGGTTTATATAGTAATGACAAACGAGATAAGCACCTGTCTAAAAAACGCATCTGATGAGGAATTAACACCCTGGGGTAACGGTCAAACAAGATTTAATTACACTCTACTAATTCGAACCAAATGTGTCGGTTGACTTCGAAAAATCGTGATTCGATTTATTTGGCTTTAAAAAAAGTCTTTTAGATAATTTTAAACAATGAATGTTAGTCAGTAACATTTTGGCTAAAATATAACGGTAATTAGCTGGTCAAAATTTGTTGTAAAAAAAGACACGGATAACCTTTTTCGACTTTGACTCTTCATAAAATAATTTTGTGCAAATGAGACCGTTAAGCATCATCTGATTAATATGTATTATTTATTGTTTCTGTCCGACATATTGAGTTTAGCATACATAAACATGCTGCCATGATGGTTACACAGATGCTGATTAGTCCTCTCGTCAGTCTCGAGTTAAAAATAGCGAGAACGAGAGTCGTAGTGTAAGCAGATACCGGCATTTCAGATTTTTTCCCCCCTGAAACCCATGAACACTAATTTATTCACAGTATGTCTCTGTATTTTAAATTGATATTCTCGTGTTCTGTGAGGTACAAGTCAAAAATGTTAAAATTAAATTTTGCGCCAAAAAATTCCCGAACTTTTTACCCGGAACTCTCGCGTTTTACCGTATCGTCAATATTTGAAATGACCAGCAGATGTCGCTAATATCACACTTCCGTAGCTTTAATTCGAGTTTTCAAAAATGTCGTCTGAAAATCACAAATCGCGAGGGGAAAATGTTCCATGGAAAGTTGTCAACTGCTGCAAATAAATATTGATGTGTGTTTTCAGGGAGAATAATATATACAGAGAAGGACTAAGCCAATTTCCAGACATGTAGGCCTTTTTTATTCACTAAATTTAAGATGAATGCACAAGTACCCAAATGTAAACAAAGAAGAGACTCCAAAGAGTGACTTACCTTCTTCTAACTTATATCATGTCAGAAACCCGGCATGGATAGAAACTACTGTTTGATTGTATTTATTGTATATATGTCATACAGTGATACATAGAAAGTTGCAAAATGTTGTTTATATGAAAAAAGTCGATGCTCAAATAAAAAAAAAAAAAAAAAAGGGGGGGAGGGGGGCAACATCTTAAAAAAAAACCAAAAGGGAGCAACATAGGGTCCTGTCCACAAGTACCTGTGCGGTGCACATGAATTATTCAAAATTTCAATAGCCAGTGGGACACTGTTTGGAAATGTTCAGGTGCCCAGAACAAAATTTCAGTCTTGACTCTTGGGCCATTGGGCCTCTTCTAAGTTTTATCCCCACTTATATTAAATGTTTTCCCCTCGAGTTTGAGTGAAACACAAGCATCTTCTTCTTGGATGTTTGTAGCTCTTGTTGAATTTACAGTACACAAGTGATGATTAAATTCAAAGGGACGTAATTCTGATTACTGATTGTATTCTGAATACTGATGAGTGATGTGTATGCTGGAAGTCAAGTTTTGAATACAATAATGATTGTATCATTATACTGTTTCAAATAGTTGTATTATAATAGATAGCTTAATGTTGGTATGGTCTTAAGGAGGAAAATTGTTACCCACGGACCGAAATTTCTCACAATTTTTTTCCAGTATTTTCACTAAAACTTTATATCTGAGAAAAATTTGTAACTGAGAAGGTCACAGTATTAAATTTTTGTGTATACAATCTCTATGAAATTAATTAATTAGATTAAACATATTTTATTGCTAAATATTATAACAATTGGATTGGACACAAATTATAACAATTTACAAGGGTCCTCTCCACAATTAATTAATTATAATTATATCATTATATAATAGGTATCATATCCCAGTTGACCAATCGGTGACAAGCTTAGAAAAATCTGAGACCTTAAAATTTAAGATGGCCGTTTCCATAGGGAAAACAAATGTTTCATTTTTTTGGCAGATTTATCTCACCTTACCTATCCTCTTTACCCCCGGTGGCACATAAGGCGCTAAAACAGATTTGTCTTGTTTAAAAATGTTGCAGTCTCCACGTAAAGTTTATGAACAACTAATTTTGTCCAAACTAATCTTAAATATTCTATGTTTATACGATAGTGGTATCTATAATGGATGTCACTATATTGTTTAATAGGTTTGAGTGGTTTGAATGGTCAATATATTTTTGCTGTTTTACATACAATAGATTCACCTGTTCTTGGCATGTTTAGTTTGTATTGTAACTTTACATGAATATTATGGTGGTAAATAAAATGTGGACTGTCTTCGGTGCTGAAGTTCTGTATACTTCAGATTCCTCCTCTATGTTCACAACATAGCTAGACAAGTTAAGGTCACAACCCAGGGTGTATATGGGAGGGAGGAATTTTATCATTCAATTATTCAGGGGCTGTTGTGGCCGTGATCATATGGTAGTTGGAGTTACAACTACATGATCAGTGCGAGTTGCACAACATTATGTGATAAAGTGTGTCGGTGACTTGCGGCAAGTCGGTGGTTTCCTCCACCAATAAAACTACCTTCACGATATAACTGAGATACTGTTGAAAGTGGCGTTAAACACCCAAACCCTTATTTTAAGTACACAAGTGATGATTAAATTCAAAGGGACGTAATTCTGATTACTGATTGTATCTTTGAAAACTGATGTGTATGCTTGCTGTAGATAGAATTTGTCAAATGTTTTAAGTACAATTTAAACAATTCAGATTTCACATATATTTTTTTCTTCTATTTCAGGATAAGAAAGTAAAGGGTAGAAAAGCTGATGCAATATTAGCAGCTCACTTAGCTTCAGAGGTAGCACTGAGATTAGTCAAACCTGGCAATGAAGTAAGTATTATAACCATGTCATAGTTTTACATTTTGTATGTTTGGTTCATACCGTATTGTTAGTGTAAAATAAATAAAATTGGTATTTGTTGGTTTTCCGCTAAGCGCACAGCACTAATGAGCAAGAGCAAAAACTGGTTGGCTTGGAATCAGAGTGGAACAACATTTCTCCCATTATTAAGCCCACTGTACCAGTGGTGGAAAAATCTGTAATCCTCTAGAGGATTAAAATGTCTCATGCCTTTCCCCGCAGAATTGTGTAGAGGTCCGCCAAAGGATTTTGAAATAAAATTTGTGTTAAATAATGGGAGAAACAAATTCTCCTTCAGTTTCCCATGTGGTTTACGATATTTCTCCACTCTCTAGAGTTAAATTTAACTCGCTTGAGTGGAGAAATATCGTAACCCACGGGCAACTGAAGGAGAATCTATACGTCTACCCTTGGACTATTGTTTCAGTGAGCTAGCACTATAAAAATCCAAGTAAGCTTGTTGTACTAGTACAAAGCGGATGTCATCTCTTCGAATGTAACTTGTTCTCACCATGATATAGCTGAAAAATTGTACATTTGGCGTTACACTACAATCACTTAGTCACTCGATTTTATTAGAGGAATTGTATATATGTAACATATTTTGATTTTATTTCACAGAATTACAATGTTGCAGAAAACATACAGAAAGTTGCAGAAGCATTCGACTGTAAACCTGTTGAGGGTAAGAAAATAGGATGTATTCTCTTAATACCAAATTATCTACTTTAATCACTGTAAATATATATACACAGCAATATTTTTATTAGTTTATTGATAATTAATATCAAACTTAATAAAATAATATTGATACAGATTATACTAAATGAAGCCAATCCCTTTAAAATATACTTAAATGGAATAGATTTAAGGCACTAAGCTATTGTAAGATGTGTAGATATATATATATATGTATATCTCAGTTAAGATTAATGGCTCTTTGATTTTAGGATTGTAAATTTTGTAAATAACTTTATTGTGCAAACATCTTTTACTTTTTAATACTTTAGATTTTTAATACCTAAAAGTAATAGCCTTTTAATACTAAGAGTAAATGAAAATATTCAATTGGTTCCAATGTTTTTAGTTTTAAATCCTAAAAAAAACCCAAAAAAAACGTGTGACACGGGTTGCCACAGTGGAGGAAACTACGAAGAGAAGAGGTTCGTCGTAGCGTAGCCACGGGCGATCGGTGGTCCAGTGGAGCTTAAAAGATCGTGATCTTTTCTGTTCATATTGTTTTTTAGCCTGTGACACCTCTGGTGTTCTAGAGGGCTTTTTCAACTTCTTCCCCGGAATAGGACCGTCTTGCCACTTCAAGTCCATGTTAATTTATCGAAACCATAGACAACTAACCAACACAAGTCATAATGACAGAGCACTATCCGTAACGATTCATACTGAGGAAAGTGGTAAAAAATATTGATTTTCTTTATTTTTACTCATAAAAAGTAAAAATTATATCTTATTAAATATTATTTTCACGTTTGAACATTTAACGATCAACAAATACCTTTGCAACACAACGACTCGTTGTACTTGCCTGTTGAAATGCGATGGAATTTAGATGCATCTTATGACTGGTTGCCGAAATGAAAATGCCTAAGTACCCACGAATCGCTATATTTGAAGGTACCAGTTAGTAGTATTAGGTTACGATCATTTTTATGAGTAAACAAGTCGGCGACTATTTTTGGACGAAAATAAAAGAAAATGATCACGAAAATTTTGATTCGTTACGATTCAAAATTTTCGTCGAGTCATTCAGAAAAGATATTTAGCTACACTTGGCTACTTTCAAATTCACTAGACCAATCGGGCCACCAGCAATACCATACAACTAGACCGATAGAATTTTTACTAGACACAGGCTTTGGACTACCGCTTAACGTCTAACACTGCATGTGACTACGTTATTACGGTGAATTAAAGAAATTGAAATCAAAATGATACAACCCAATACCAAAACTCAGATACGGTCTATTAACTGACATACTGAACATGATGATTTCATTCAAGGGACGTAATTCTGATCACGTTGATTGTACTTTGAATTCTGATTCACCAGTGTGCTGTTCAAATAAAACAAAAAAAGAAAGGGTGAATGTTGGATCACCTCAAAGGTGAATTATATTGCTGATCAAGCTGATCATATTAGTGTAGTATCTTAAAATATAAAAGTTTAAAGTTCACCATACATATATTATATGTATTATATATTAAAAACGGAAAGCAACCAGCGGATAAAAACCCTCCCGTCGGAAAGTCTCAATAATTGAAACCTGCTTAATGATGCCGACTTCTACATGTAGTCTCCCTTCTTAGATCTAGAAAACCATGTTGGTTGTTGCAACCTAACAAAGGGTGGGGAATGCATGTGTTTATAGATAAGCATTTAATTTTGTCTCCCCCAGGGGAGACATACATGTATTGTTTTAGTGTGATTTTTTTCTTCAGCTTCTTCTCAGAGAAGCTTGTCCGGACCATAACTTTTTTGTCTTTCCAGATAGGTCAATTATATTTGGTATGTGGGTGCATGACCATAAGGCGGTGTGTCGCATACCATAATGACCTTCATGGGACTTTGACCTCAAGGTCAAATAATTATTTTTTTAATAGTATTTTCTTGCCCGGGCCATAACATTTTTGTCTTTCAAGATAGGTCAATGATATTCGGTATGTGGGTGCATGACCATAAGGCGGTGTGTCGCGTACCATAATGACCTTCGTGGGACTTTGACCTCAAGGTCAAATAATTGTTTTTTAATTAGTATCATTCAACTCATAATGTGTAACTTATTGTTGTACTGATGGCCACATTAAGGGGAGACATAAGTTTGAGGTATCTAAAACAGTTCTTCCTAGTTATAATATGTTTTTGTGGTACACCAGATTTGTTTTGTAAAGCTATTTTCTACTGTTTCTCTGTTAGATTTAAAATCTTCACAAGCTATTTGTACATGTATCACTAAGAATTTGTGATTTTTTAAATAATAGAATAACAGCTTGTTGGACTACTATGTTTTTTTTTAAGGTATGTTATCCCACCAGTTAAAAAGACATGTGATAGATGGAGAGAAAGCTGTTATACAGAACCCATCAGAGGCTCACAAGTTTGTATATTTTTGAGTGGGGGAGGGGGGGAGTTGTTTTATGGGAGAAATTGATTGCTACTATTTCTTTTTTCTATGAAGGTCACAGTTTTGATAAATAATCCACCTGTTCTTGGCATGTTAAGTTTTTGTTGTAACTTTACATGAATATTATGGTGGTATATAAAATGTGGACTGTCTTCGGTGCTGGAGTTCTGTATACTTCAGATTCCTCCTCTATGTTCTCAACATCATAAGAATTATTTAGAGAAATTTTGTTACATTTATGCCTTTATTTGTGATTGGAATGGCATATCCTCAAGAAGCTAATAAAGACTGCTAAAAGGGATTATTTTCTCTATGAATATGAGATTTCACAATATGTTTGTTTTTATAAACTTGAGAATCATAAAAAGAAAATGTTGAATGGAAGATAAAAGTAATTTGAATGAACTAGTAATAATGGCTCTTACTGAATTCTAAATCCTGTGAGTAATCTTGATTATTTCAAATCATACCTTATGACACTGGCTGAAGTTTTAAGAGATTGTATTCTGCATAATCAAGTAAAAATTTGAATGTTAGAATTCAAAAATTCATGGCAAAAAATATAGTACTAGGTCAAAGAAAACATCTTCCTGATTATTATGTCACTGATCAGATGTTTGGCAATTCTTTTATTGATGTAAGATTTAAGACGTGGCACTATATATTACAGGAAAAGGATTTTGTAAAAAAAAAATTAGAATTCTTATTTTGGTTGATTTGTGGTGTTTAATGCCACTTTCAACAATATTTCAGATATATAGTGGCGGTCAGTTTTATTGATGGAGGAAACCAAAGAAAAACAAAGACCTGCCACAAGTCACTGACAAACTTTATCACATAATGTTGAATCGAGTACACCCTGCCTGAGTGGGATTCGAACTCACAACATTAATGTTGATAGGCACTGATTGCATTGATAGTTGTAAATCCAATTACCATACGATCATGACCATGACGGCCCCAGTTCTTATTTTGGAAATAACTGCTATTAATTAAGATTGAAATTAAACATCAGATGATATTGAAATGGTGATATCGTACATCCACCTGTTCTTGGCATGTTAAGTTTGTGTTGTAACTTTACATGAATATTATGGTGGTATATAAAATGTGGACTGTCTTCGGTGCTGGAGTTCTGTATACTTCAGATTCCTCCTCTATGTTCACTACATAGCCAGACAAATTAAGGTTCGGACCTAGAAGGAAACTTGGGTATCCTTCTCTGATATATTTATAGGACTTAGTTTCTCCCCATGTAGGGTACAACAGCTCCAAAATGGGTTTCCTCCAATTGTGTGGGATAAACAAGCTAGCCTTGAGACAGGACATAAATGGGTGCTTTGTTGGAAGATAATGTGCAAAAAAAATAAAAACAAAAATTCAGAGGTCACTATCAGTACATATGCATATATTAACCTATGATTTCCTATTCTGTGGATAAAAAGCAGCATTGCTAATTTGATATACACCAAAAAAAAGTGTTTACAACCTTATACCCACCTCAAGTGTTAAAGATTTCCAGACCCCTACCAACGGGTGTGGTAGTCAAGATGTAGCTGAATAATGGCTGATAAACAACAATAACGGAATAACTATTTAAAAATTAAGTAAAAACAAAATATCAGTAGTAAATTGATGTTTCTTGTATCGGGATGATTTATTCGGTTATTTAACTGATTTCCACTATTCTCCACTGGGTAAAATATTCCATAATGTGCAGGACATGGTCAGAACTGTTCAAAAGGGAGGTTTTGAAAGGGGTGTAGATGGTGTCAGCTATTTTCAGTTATTTTATTTGATAACCAGAATCATCCCAATTGTATAGACTATGCATAACAACAGCAACATATAAACTTATTTTTAAATTGTTTTTCCTACAGAAGAGAACATGAGCGTTGTGAATTTGATGTACATGAGGTTTATGCAGTTGATGTCTTGATAAGTTCTGGAGAAGGAAAGGTGAGTAATAATGAGTTAAAAAAAGGTCAAAGGTCAAATATATTTAGGTTAAAAATATATCTACGATCCACACAAGCGAGTTAAAATTTCTATTTCATTTTTAAAAAAAAATATTGAAACTTTCATACCACTGAATTAAATGTTGATAATTGTCAACCAATGATTCTTTATCACTTGTATTTCTTACATCCAGTTATATTTTGAACATGCCATGTATTTACATGGACTTAAGAGATTTAAGTACTGGCTTGCAGAGGGGGCCATATATAGGAGCGTGTTAGGACTATGGTGTAGACCACCTTAGATGAATATCCTTAATGTTAAGCTATGTAGGCAAACATGTCAACCATGTTGTTTGTCAACAAAAACAACTTGTGTACAATTGTCAAATATTTGGTGAATTTGACTGCATGATTTGACATGATTTACTAGTATCTAATGTGTTTAGAGTATTTTTGGGGTTACTTAACACTGTCCAATTCCCTGTTTTATTTGCAATAATCTTGAGGCACAAGAAAATTACCTCTGCATTTGAGTTCCAACCACTAACCCTATGACATACAGTTACCCCTGTATAAACACGTTACATGTATTTTCTAAAGTGCAATCTTTAAAAGTAAGAAGTAAGCGTCTGCCACCCAATGGAGGTATTCAACGTAGAACATTATATACACCTCAGTTTTCTGTATGATTGTAGTTTAGTAGGGTTTGACGTGTCAATGCAGGTATTCAACGTAGAACATTATATACACCTCAGTTTTCAGTATGATTGTAGTTTAGTAGGGTTTGACGTGTCAATGCAGGTATTCAACATAGAACATTATTTACACCTCAGTTTTAAGTATGATTGTAGTTTAGTAGGGTTTGACGTGTCAATGCCGGTATTCAACGTAGAACATTATTTACACCTCAGTTTTCAGTATGATTGTAGTTTAGTACGGTTTGACATGTCAATGCAGGTATTCAACGTAGAACATTATATACACCTCAGTTTTCTGTATGATTGTAGTTTAGTAGGGTTTGACGTGTCAATGCAGGTATTCAACGTAGAACATTATATACACCTCAGTTTTCAGTATGATTGTAGTTTAGTAGGGTTTGACGTGTCAATGCAGGTATTCAACATAGAACATTATTTACACCTCAGTTTTAAGTATGATTGTAGTTTAGTAGGGTTTGACGTGTCAATGCCGGTATTCAACGTAGAACATTATTTACACCTCAGTTTTCAGTATGATTGTAGTTTAGTACGGTTTGACATGTCAATGCAGGTATTCAACGTAGAACATTATATACACCTCAGTTTTCTGTATGATTGTAGTTTAGTAGGGTTTGACGTGTCAATGCAGGTATTCAACATAGAACATTATTTACACCTCAGTTTTAAGTATGATTGTAGTTTAGTAGGGTTTGACGTGTCAATGCAGGTATTCAACGTAGAACATTATTTACACCTCAGTTTTCAGTATGATTGTAGTTTAGTAGGGTTTGACATGTCAATGCAGGTATTCAACATAGAACATTATTTACACCTCAGTTTTCAGTATGATTGTAGTTTAGTAGGGTTTGACGTGTCAATGCAGGTATTCAACGTAGAACATTATATACACCTCAGTTTTCTGTATGATTGTAGTTTAGTAGGGTTTGACGTGTCAATGGAGGTATTCAACGTAGAACATTATATACACCTCAGTTTTCAGTATGATTGTAGTTTAGTAGAGTTTGACGTGTCAATGCAGGTATTCAACGTAGAACATTATATACACCTCAGATTTCAGTATGATTGTAGTTTAGTAAGGTTTGACGTGTCAATGGAGGTATTCAACGTAGAACATTATATACACCTCAGTTTTCTGTATGATTGTAGTTTAGTAGGGTTTGATGTGTCAATGGAGGTATTCAACATAGAACATTATTTACACCTCAGTTTTCAGTATGATTGTAGTTTAGTAGGGTTTGACGTGTCAATGCAGGTATTCAACGTAGAACATTATATACACCTCAGTTTTCTGTATGATTGTAGTTTAGTAGGGTTTGACGTGTCAATGGAGGTATTCAACGTAGAACATTATATACACCTCAGTTTTCAGTATGATTGTAGTTTAGTAGGGTTTGACGTGTCAATGGAGGTATTCAACGTAGAACATTATATACACCTCAGTTTTCAGTATGATTGTAGTTTAATAGGGTTTGACGTGTCAATGCAGGTATTCAACGTAGAACATTATTTACACCTCAGTTTTCAGTATGATTGTAGTTTAGTAGGGTTTGACGTGTCAATGGAGGTATTCAACGTAGAACATTATATACACCTCAGTTTTCAGTATGATTGTAGTTTAGTAGGTTTTGACATGTCAATGCAGGTATTCAACGTAGAACATTATTTACACCTCAGTTTTCAGTATGATTGTAGTTTAGTAGGGTTTGACGTCTCAATGGAGGTATTCAACGTAGAACATTATATACACCTCAGTTTTCAGTATGATTGTAGTTTAGAAGGGTTTGACGTGTCAATGGAGGTATTCAACGTAGAACATTATTTACACCTCAGTTTTCAGTATGATTGTAGTTTAGTAGGGTTTGACGTGTCAATGGAGGTATTCAACGTAGAACATTATATACACCTCAGTTTTCAGTATGATTGTAGTTTAGTAGGATTTGACGTGTCAATGGAGGTATTCAACGTAGAACATTATATACACCTCAGTTTTCAGTATGATTGTAGTTTAGTAGGGTTTGACGTGTCAATGGAGGTATTCAACGTAGAACATTATATACACCTCAGTTTTCAGTATGATTGTAGTTTAGTAGGGTTTGACGTGTCAATGGAGGTATTCAACGTAGAACATTATATACACCTCAGTTTTCAGTATGATTGTAGTTTAGAAGGGTTTGACGTGTCAATGCAGGTATTCAACGTCGAACATTATATACACCTCAGTTTTCAGTATGATTGTAGTTTAGTAGGGTTTGACGTGTCAATGCAGGTATTCAACATAGAACATTATTTACACCTCAGTTTTCAGTATGATTGTAGTTTAGTAGGGTTTGACGTGTCAATGCAGGTATTCAACGTAGAACATTATATACACCTCAGTTTTCTGTATGATTGTAGTTTAGTAGGGTTTGACGTGTCAATGGAGGTATTCAACGTAGAACATTATATACACCTCAGTTTTCAGTATGATTGTAGTTTAGTAAGGTTTTGACGTGTCAATGGAGGTATTCAACGTAGAACATTATTTACACCTCAGTTTTCAGTATGATTGTAGTTTAGTAGGGTTTGACGTGTCAATGGAGGTATTCAACGTAGAACATTATATACACCTCAGTTTTCAGTATGATTGTAGTTTAGTAGGGTTTGACGTGTCAATGCAGGTATTCAACGTAGAACATTATTTACACCTCAGTTTTCAGTATGATTGTAGTTTAGTAGGGTTTGACGTGTCAATGGAGGTATTCAACGTAGAACATTATATACACCTCAGTTTTCAGTATGATTGTAGTTTAGTAGGGTTTGACATGTCAATGCAGGTATTCAACGTAGAACATTATTTACACCTCAGTTTTCAGTATGATTGTAGTTTAGTAGGGTTTGACGTCTCAATGGAGGTATTCAACGTAGAACATTATTTACACCTCAGTTTTCAGTATGATTGTAGTTTAGTAGGGTTTGACGTGTCAATGGAGGTATTCAACGTAGAACATTATATACACCTCAGTTTTCAGTATGATTGTAGTGTAGTAAGGTTTGACGTGTCAATGCAGGTATTCAACGTAGAACATTATATACACCTCAGTTTTCAGTATGATTGTAGTTTAGTAGGGTTTGACGTGTCAATGCAGGTATTCAACGTAGAACATTATTTACACCTCAGTTTTCAGTACGATTGTAGTTTAGAAGGGTTTGATGTGTCAATGGAGGTATTCAACGTCGAACATTATATACACCTCAGTTTTCAGTATGATTGTAGTTTAGTAGGGTTTGACGTGTCAATGCAGGTATTCAACATAGAACATTATTTACACCTCAGTTTTCTGTATGATTGTAGTTTAGTAGGGTTTGACGTGTCAATGCAGGTATTCAACGTAGAACATTATATACACCTCAGTTTTCTGTATGATTGTAGTTTAGTAGGGTTTGACGTGTCAATGGAGGTATTCAACGTAGAACATTATATACACCTCAGTTTTCAGTATGATTGTAGTTTAGTAGGGTTTGACGTGTCAATGGAGGTATTCAACGTAGAACATTATTTACACCTCAGTTTTCAGTATGATTGTAGTTTAGTAGGGTTTGACGTGTCAATGGAGGTATTCAACGTAGAACATTATATACACCTCAGTTTTCAGTATGATTGTAGTTTAGTAGGGTTTGACGTGTCAATGCAGGTATTCAACGTAGAACATTATTTACACCTCAGTTTTCAGTATGATTGTAGTTTAGAAGGGTTTGACGTGTCAATGGAGGTATTCAACGTAGAACATTATATACACCTCAGTTTTCAGTATGATTGTAGTTTAGTAGGGTTTGACATGTCAATGCAGGTATTCAACGTAGAACATTATTTACACCTCAGTTTTCAATATGATTGTAGTTTAGTAGGGTTTGACGTCTCAATGGAGGTATTCAACGTAGAACATTATTTACACCTCAGTTTTCAGTATGATTGTAGTTTAGTAGGGTTTGACGTGTCAATGCAGGTATTCAACGTAGAACATTATATACACCTCAGTTTTCAGTATGATTGTAGTTTAGTAAGGTTTGACGTGTCAATGGAGGTATTCAACGTAGAACATTATATACACCTCAGTTTTCAGTATGATTGTAGTTTAGTAGGGTTTGACGTGTCAATGCAGGTATTCAACGTAGAACATTATTTACACCTCAGTTTCCAGTATGATTGTAGTTTAGTAGGGTTTGACGTGTCAATGCAGGTATTCAACGTAGAACATTATATACACCTCAGTTTTCAGTATGATTGTAGTTTAGTAGTGTTTGACGTGTCAATGCAGGTATTCAATGTAGAACATTATTTACACCTCAGTTTTCAGTACGATTGTAGTTTAGTAGGGTTTGACGTGTCAATGGAGGTATTCAACGTAGAACATTATTTACACCTCAGTTTTCAGTATGATTGTAGTTTAGAAGGGTTTGACGTGTCAATGGAGGTATTCAACGTAGAACATTATATACACCTCAGTTTTCAGTATGATTGTAGTTTAGTAGGGTTTGACGTGTCAATGGAGGTATTCAACATAGAACATTATTTACACCTCAGTTTTCAGTATGATTGTAGTTTAGTAGGGTTTGACGTGTCAATGGAGGTATTCAACGTAGAACATTATATACACCTCAGTTTTCAGTATGATTGTAGTTTAGTAGGGTTTGACGTGTCAATGCAGGTATTCAACGTAGAACATTATTTACACCTCAGTTTTCAGTATGATTGTAGTTTAGTAGGGTTTGACGTGTCAATGGAGGTATTCAACGTAGAACATTATATACACCTCAGTTTTCAGTATGATTGTAGTTTAGTAGGGTTTGACATGTCAATGGAGGTATTCAACATAGAACATTATTTACACCTCAGTTTTCAGTATGATTGTAGTTTAGTAGGGTTTGACGTCTCAATGGAGGTATTCAACGTAGAACATTATTTACACCTCAGTTTTCAGTATGATTGTAGTTTAGTAGGGTTTGACGTGTCAATGCAGGTATTCAACGTAGAACATTATATACACCTCAGTTTTCAGTATGATTGTAGTGTAGTAAGGTTTGACGTGTCAATGCAGGTATTCAACGTAGAACATTATATACACCTCAGTTTTCTGTATGATTGTAGTTTAGTAGGGTTTGACGTGTCAATGCAGGTATTCAACGTAGAACATTATTTACACCTCAGTTTTCAGTACGATTGTAGTTTAGAAGGGTTTGATGTGTCAATGGAGGTATTCAACGTAGAACATTATTTACACCTCAGTTTTCAGTATGATTGTAGTTTAGTAGGGTTTGACGTGTCAATGGAGGTATTCAACGTAGAACATTATATACACCTCAGTTTTCAGTATGATTGTAGTTTAGTAAGGTTTGACGTGTCAATGGAGGTATTCAACGTAGAACATTATATACACCTCAGTTTTCAGTATGATTGTAGTTTAGTAGGGTTTGACGTGTCAATGCAGGTATTCAACGTAGAACATTATTTACACCTCAGTTTCCAGTATGATTGTAGTTTAGTAGGGTTTGACGTGTCAATGCAGGTATTCAACGTAGAACATTATATACACCTCAGTTTTCAGTATGATTGTAGTTTAGTAGGGTTTGACGTGTCAATGGAGGTATTCAATGTAGAACATTATATACACCTCAGTTTTCAGTATGATTGTAGTTTAGTAGAGTTTGACGTGTCAATGGAGGTATTCAACGTAGAACATTATATACACCTCAGTTTTCAGTATGATTGTAGTTTAGAAGGGTTTGACGTGTCAATGCAGGTATTCAACGTAGAACATTATTTACACCTCAGTTTTCAGTATGATTGTAGTTTAGTAGGGTTTGACGTGTCAATGGAGGTATTCAACGTAGAACATTATTTACACCTCAGTTTTCAGTATGATTGTAGTTTAGTAGGGTTTGACGTGTCAATGGAGGTATTCAACGTAGAACATTATATACACCTCAGTTTTCAGTATGATTGTAGTTTAGTAGGGTTTGACGTGTCAATGCAGGTATTCAACGTAGAACATTATTTACACCTCAGTTTTCAGTATGATTGTAGTTTAGAAGGGTTTGACGTGTCAATGGAGGTATTCAACGTAGAACATTATATACACCTCAGTTTTCAGTATGATTGTAGTTTAGTAGGGTTTGACATGTCAATGCAGGTATTCAACGTAGAACATTATTTACACCTCAGTTTTCAATATGATTGTAGTTTAGTAGGGTTTGACGTCTCAATGGAGGTATTCAACGTAGAACATTATTTACACCTCAGTTTTCAGTATGATTGTAGTTTAGTAGGGTTTGACGTGTCAATGCAGGTATTCAACGTAGAACATTATATACACCTCAGTTTTCAGTATGATTGTAGTTTAGTAAGGTTTGACGTGTCAATGGAGGTATTCAACGTAGAACATTATATACACCTCAGTTTTCAGTATGATTGTAGTTTAGTAGGGTTTGACGTGTCAATGCAGGTATTCAACGTAGAACATTATTTACACCTCAGTTTCCAGTATGATTGTAGTTTAGTAGGGTTTGACATGTCAATGCAGGTATTCAACGTAGAACATTATATACACCTCAGTTTTCAGTATGATTGTAGTTTAGTAGGGTTTGACGTGTCAATGCAGGTATTCAATGTAGAACATTATTTACACCTCAGTTTTCAGTACGATTGTAGTTTAGTAGGGTTTGACGTGTCAATGGAGGTATTCAACGTAGAACATTATTTACACCTCAGTTTTCAGTATGATTGTAGTTTAGAAGGGTTTGACGTGTCAATGGAGGTATTCAACGTAGAACATTATATACACCTCAGTTTTCAGTATGATTGTAGTTTAGTAGGGTTTGACGTGTCAATGGAGGTATTCAACATAGAACATTATTTACACCTCAGTTTTCAGTATGATTGTAGTTTAGTAGGGTTTGACGTGTCAATGGAGGTATTCAACGTAGAACATTATATACACCTCAGTTTTCAGTATGATTGTAGTTTAGTAGGGTTTGACGTGTCAATGCAGGTATTCAACGTAGAACATTATTTACACCTCAGTTTTCAGTATGATTGTAGTTTAGTAGGGTTTGTCGTGTCAATGGAGGTATTCAACATAGAACATTATTTACACCTCAGTTTTCAGTATGATTGTAGTTTAGTAGGGTTTGACGTGTCAATGCAGGTATTCAACGTAGAACATTATATACACCTCAGTTTTCTGTATGATTGTAGTTTAGTAGGGTTTGACGTGTCAATGGAGGTATTCAACGTAGAACATTATATACACCTCAGTTTTCAGTATGATTGTAGTTTAGTAGGGTTTGACGTGTCAATGGAGGTATTCAACGTAGAACATTATATACACCTCAGTTTTCTGTATGATTGTAGTTTAGTAGGGTTTGACGTGTCAATGGAGGTATTCAACGTAGAACATTATATACACCTCAGTTTTCAGTATGATTGTAGTTTAGTAGGGTTTGACGTCTCAATGGAGGTATTCAACGTAGAACATTATTTACACCTCAGTTTTCAGTATGATTGTAGTTTAGTAGGGTTTGACGTGTCAATGCAGGTATTCAACGTAGAACATTATATACACCTCAGTTTTCAGTATGATTGTAGTTTAGTAAGGTTTGACGTGTCAATGGAGGTATTCAACGTAGAACATTATATACACCTCAGTTTTCAGTATGATTGTAGTTTAGTAGGGTTTGACGTGTCAATGCAGGTATTCAACGTAGAACATTATTTACACCTCAGTTTCCAGTATGATTGTAGTTTAGTAGGGTTTGACGTGTCAATGCAGGTATTCAACATAGAACATTATATACACCTCAGTTTTCAGTATGATTGTAGTTTAGTAGGGTTTGACGTGTCAATGGAGGTATTCAATGTAGAACATTATATACACCTCAGTTTTCAGTATGATTGTAGTTTAGTAGAGTTTGACGTGTCAATGGAGGTATTCAACATAGAACATTATATACACCTCAGTTTTCAGTATGATTGTAGTTTAGAAGGGTTTGACGTGTCAATGCAGGTATTCAACGTAGAACATTATTTACACCTCAGTTTTCAGTATGATTGTAGTTTAGTAGGGTTTGACGTGTCAATGGAGGTATTCAACGTAGAACATTATTTACACCTCAGTTTTCAGTATGATTGTAGTTTAGTAGGGTTTGACGTGTCAATGGAGGTATTCAACGTAGAACATTATATACACCTCAGTTTTCAGTATGATTGTAGTTTAGAAGGGTTTGACGTGTCAATAGAGGTATTCAACGTAGAACATTATTTACACCTCGGTTTTCAGTATGATTGTAGTTTAGTAGGGTTTGACGTGTCAATGCAGGTATTCAACGTAGAACATTATATACACCTCAGTTTTCAGTATGATTGTAGTTTAGTAGGGTTTGACGTGTCAATGGAGGTATTCAACGTAGTACATTATTTACACCTCAGTTTTCAGTATGATTGTAGTTTAGTAGGGTTTGACGTGTCAATGCAGGTATTCAACGTAGAACATTATATACATCTCAGTTTTCAGTATGATTGTAGTTTAGTAGGGTTTGATATGTCAATGCAGGTATTCAACGTAGAACATTATTTACACCTCAGTTTTCAGTATGATTGTAGTTTAGTAGGGTTTGACGTGTCAATGGAGGTATTCAACGTAGAACATTATATACACCTCAGTTTTCAGTATGATTGTAGTTTAGTAGGGTTTGACGTGTCAATGGAGGTATTCAACGTAGTACATTATTTACACCTCAGTTTTCAGTATGATTGTAGTTTAGTAGGGTTTGACGTGTCAATGCAGGTATTCAACGTAGAACATTATATACATCTCAGTTTTCTGTATGATTGTAGTTTAGTAGGGTTTGATATGTCAATGCAGGTATTCAACGTAGAACATTATTTACACCTCAGTTTTCAGTATGATTGTAGTTTAGTAGGGTTTGACGTGTCAATGGAGGTATTCAACGTAGAACATTATATACACCTCAGTTTTCAGTATGATTGTAGTTTAGTAGGGTTTGACGTGTCAATGCAGGTATTCAACGTAGAACATTATTTACACCTCAGTTTTCAGTATGATTGTAGTTTAGTAGGGTTTGACGTCTCAATGCAGGTATTCAACGTAGAACATTATTTACACCTCAGTTTTCAGTATGATTGTAGTTTAGAAGGGTTTGACGTGTCAATGGAGGTATTCAACGTAGAACATTATATACACCTCAGTTTTCAGTATGATTGTAGTTTAGTAGGGTTTTGACGTGTCAATGGAGGTATTCAACGTAGAACATTATTTACACCTCAGTTTTCAGTATGATTGTAGTTTAGTAGGGTTTGACGTGTCAATGGAGGTATTCAGCGTAGAACATTATATACACCTCAGTTTTCAGTATGATTGTAGTTTAGTAGGGTTTGATGTGTCAATGCAGGTATTCAACGTAGAACATTATTTACACCTCAGTTTTCAGTACGATTGTAGTTTAGTAGGGTTTGACGTGTCAATGGAGGTATTCAACGTAGAACATTATTTACACCTCAGTTTTCAGTATGATTGTAGTTTAGTAGGGTTTGACGTGTCAACGCAGGTATTCAACGTAGAACATTATATACACCTCAGTTTTCTGTATGATTGTAGTTTAGTAGGGTTTGACGTGTCAATGCAGGTATTCAACGTAGAACATTATATACACCTCAGTTTTCAGTATGATTGTAGTTTAGTAGGGTTTGACGTGTCAATGGAGGTATTCAACGTAGAACATTATATACACCTCAGTTTTCTGTATGATTGTAGTTTAGTAGGGTTTGACGTGTCAATGCAGGTATTCAACGTAGAACATTATATACACCTCAGTTTTCTGTATGATTGTAGTTTAGTAGAGTTTGACGTGTCAATGCAGGTATTCAACGTAGAACATTATATACACCTCAGTTTTCTGTATGATTGTAGTTTAGTAGGGTTTGACGTGTCAATGGAGGTATTCAACGTAGAACATTATATACACCTCAGTTTTCAGTATGATTGTAGTTTAGTAGAGTTTGACGTGTCAATGGAGGTATTCAACGTAGAACATTATATACACCTCAGTTTTCAGTATGATTGTAGTTTAGAAGGATTTGACGTGTCACTGCAGGTATTCAACGTAGAACATTATTTACACCTCAGTTTTCAGTATGATTGTAGTTTAGTAGGGTTTGACGTGTCAATGGAGGTATTCAACGTAGAACATTATTTACACCTCAGTTTTCTGTATGATTGTAGTTTAGTAGGGTTTGACGTGTCAATGGAGGTATTCAACGTAGAACATTATATACACCTCAGTTTTCTGTATGATTGTAGTTTAGTAGGGTTTGACGTGTCAATGGAGGTATTCAATGTAGAACATTATATACACCTCAGTTTTCAGTATGATTGTAGTTTAGTAGAGTTTGACGTGTCAATGGAGGTATTCAACGTAGAACATTATATACACCTCAGTTTTCAGTATGATTGTAGTTTAGAAGGGTTTGACGTGTCAATGCAGGTATTCAACGTAGAACATTATTTACACCTCAGTTTTCAGTATGATTGTAGTTTAGTAGGGTTTGACGTGTCAATGGAGGTATTCAACGTAGAACATTATTTACACCTCAGTTTTCAGTATGATTGTAATTTAGTAGGGTTTGACGTGTCAACGCAGGTATTCAACGTAGAACATTATATACACCTCAGTTTTCAGTATGATTGTAGTTTAGTAGGGTTTGACGTGTCAATAGAGGTATTCAACGTAGAACATTATTTACACCTCGGTTTTCAGTATGATTGTAGTTTAGTAGGGTTTGACGTGTCAATGCAGGTATTCAACGTAGAACATTATATACACCTCAGTTTTCAGTATGATTGTAGTTTAGTAGGGTTTGACGTGTCAATGGAGGTATTCAACGTAGAACATTATATACACCTCAGTTTTCAGTATGATTGTAGTTTAGAAGGGTTTGACGTGTCAATGCAGGTATTCAACGTCGAACATTATATACACCTCAGTTTTCAGTATGATTGTAGTTTAGTAGGGTTTGACGTGTCAATGCAGGTATTCAACATAGAACATTATTTACACCTCAGTTTTCAGTATGATTGTAGTTTAGTAGGGTTTGACGTGTCAATGCAGGTATTCAACGTAGAACATTATATACACCTCAGTTTTCTGTATGATTGTAGTTTAGTAGGGTTTGACGTGTCAATGGAGGTATTCAACGTAGAACATTATATACACCTCAGTTTTCAGTATGATTGTAGTTTAGTAAGGTTTTGACGTGTCAATGGAGGTATTCAACGTAGAACATTATTTACACCTCAGTTTCCAGTATGATTGTAGTTTAGTAGGGTTTGACGTGTCAATGGAGGTATTCAACGTAGAACATTATATACACCTCAGTTTTCAGTATGATTGTAGTTTAGTAGGGTTTGACGTGTCAATGCAGGTATTCAACATAGAACATTATTTACACCTCAGTTTTCAGTATGATTGTAGTTTAGTAGGGTTTGACGTGTCAATGGAGGTATTCAACGTAGAACATTATATACACCTCAGTTTTCAGTATGATTGTAGTTTAGTAGGGTTTGACATGTCAATGCAGGTATTCAACATAGAACATTATTTACACCTCAGTTTTCAGTATGATTGTAGTTTAGTAGGGTTTGACGTCTCAATGCAGGTATTCAACGTAGAACATTATTTACACCTCAGTTTTCAGTATGATTGTAGTTTAGAAGGGTTTGACGTGTCAATGGAGGTATTCAACGTAGAACATTATATACACCTCAGTTTTCAGTATGATTGTAGTTTAGTAGGGTTTTGACGTGTCAATGGAGGTATTCAACGTAGAACATTATTTACACCTCAGTTTTCAGTATGATTGTAGTTTAGTAGGGTTTGACGTGTCAATGGAGGTATTCAGCGTAGAACATTATATACACCTCAGTTTTCAGTATGATTGTAGTTTAGTAGGGTTTGATGTGTCAATGCAGGTATTCAACGTAGAACATTATTTACACCTCAGTTTTCAGTACGATTGTAGTTTAGTAGGGTTTGACGTGTCAATGGAGGTATTCAACGTAGAACATTATTTACACCTCAGTTTTCAGTATGATTGTAGTTTAGTAGGGTTTGACGTGTCAACGCAGGTATTCAACGTAGAACATTATATACACCTCAGTTTTCTGTATGATTGTAGTTTAGTAGGGTTTGACGTGTCAATGCAGGTATTCAACGTAGAACATTATATACACCTCAGTTTTCAGTATGATTGTAGTTTAGTAGGGTTTGACGTGTCAATGGAGGTATTCAACGTAGAACATTATATACACCTCAGTTTTCTGTATGATTGTAGTTTAGTAGGGTTTGACGTGTCAATGCAGGTATTCAACGTAGAACATTATATACACCTCAGTTTTCTGTATGATTGTAGTTTAGTAGAGTTTGACGTGTCAATGCAGGTATTCAACGTAGAACATTATATACACCTCAGTTTTCTGTATGATTGTAGTTTAGTAGGGTTTGACGTGTCAATGGAGGTATTCAACATAGAACATTATATACACCTCAGTTTTCTGTATGATTGTAGTTTAGTAGGGTTTGACGTGTCAATGGAGGTATTCAACGTAGAACATTATATACACCTCAGTTTTCAGTATGATTGTAGTTTAGTAGGGTTTGACGTGTCAATGGAGGTATTCAACGTAGAACATTATTTACACCTCAGTTTTCAGTATGATTGTAGTTTAGTAGGGTTTGACGTGTCAATGCAGGTATTCAACGTAGAACATTATATACACCTCAGTTTTCAGTATGATTGTAGTTTAGTAGGGTTTGACGTGTCAATGGAGGTATTCAACGTAGAACATTATTTACACCTCAGTTTTCAGTATGATTGTAGTTTAGAAGGGTTTGACGTGTCAATGGAGGTATTCAACGTAGAACATTATATACACCTCAGTTTTCAGTATGATTGTAGTTTAGTAGGGTTTGACATGTCAATGCAGGTATTCAACGTAGAACATTATTTACACCTCAGTTTTCAATATGATTGTAGTTTAGTAGGGTTTGACGTCTCAATGGAGGTATTCAACGTAGAACATTATTTACACCTCAGTTTTCAGTATGATTGTAGTTTAGTAGGGTTTGACGTGTCAATGCAGGTATTCAACGTAGAACATTATATACACCTCAGTTTTCAGTATGATTGTAGTTTAGTAAGGTTTGACGTGTCAATGGAGGTATTCAACGTAGAACATTATATACACCTCAGTTTTCAGTATGATTGTAGTTTAGAAGGGTTTGACGTGTCAATGCAGGTATTCAACGTAGAACATTATTTACACCTCAGTTTCCAGTATGATTGTAGTTTAGTAGGGTTTGACGTGTCAATGCAGGTATTCAACGTAGAACATTATATACACCTCAGTTTTCAGTATGATTGTAGTTTAGTAGGGTTTGACGTGTCAATGCAGGTATTCAATGTAGAACATTATTTACACCTCAGTTTTCAGTACGATTGTAGTTTAGTAGGGTTTGACGTGTCAATGGAGGTATTCAACGTAGAACATTATATACACCTCAGTTTTCAGTATGATTGTAGTTTAGTAGGGTTTGACATGTCAATGCAGGTATTCAACGTAGAACATTATTTACACCTCAGTTTTCAGTATGATTGTAGTTTAGTAGGGTTTGACGTCTCAATGGAGGTATTCAACGTAGAACATTATTTACACCTCAGTTTTCAGTATGATTGTAGTTTAGTAGGGTTTGACGTGTCAATGCAGGTATTCAACGTAGAACATTATATACACCTCAGTTTTCAGTATGATTGTAGTGTAGTAAGGTTTGACGTGTCAATGCAGGTATTCAACGTAGAACATTATATACACCTCAGTTTTCAGTATGATTGTAGTTTAGTAGGGTTTGACGTGTCAATGCAGGTATTCAACATAGAACATTATTTACACCTCAGTTTTCAGTACGATTGTAGTTTAGAAGGGTTTGATGTGTCAATGGAGGTATTCAACGTAGAACATTATTTACACCTCAGTTTTCAGTATGATTGTAGTTTAGTAGGGTTTGACGTGTCAATGCAGGTATTCAACGTAGAACATTATTTACACCTCAGTTTTCAGTATGATTGTAGTTTAGTAGGGTTTGACGTCTCAATGCAGGTATTCAACGTAGAACATTATTTACACCTCAGTTTTCAGTATGATTGTAGTTTAGAAGGGTTTGACGTGTCAATGGAGGTATTCAACGTAGAACATTATATACACCTCAGTTTTCAGTATGATTGTAGTTTAGTAGGGTTTTGACGTGTCAATGGAGGTATTCAACGTAGAACATTATTTACACCTCAGTTTTCAGTATGATTGTAGTTTAGTAGGGTTTGACGTGTCAATGGAGGTATTCAGCGTAGAACATTATATACACCTCAGTTTTCAGTATGATTGTAGTTTAGTAGGGTTTGATGTGTCAATGCAGGTATTCAACGTAGAACATTATTTACACCTCAGTTTTCAGTACGATTGTAGTTTAGTAGGGTTTGACGTGTCAATGGAGGTATTCAACGTAGAACATTATTTACACCTCAGTTTTCAGTATGATTGTAGTTTAGTAGGGTTTGACGTGTCAACGCAGGTATTCAACGTAGAACATTATATACACCTCAGTTTTCTGTATGATTGTAGTTTAGTAGGGTTTGACGTGTCAATGCAGGTATTCAACGTAGAACATTATATACACCTCAGTTTTCAGTATGATTGTAGTTTAGTAGGGTTTGACGTGTCAATGGAGGTATTCAACGTAGAACATTATATACACCTCAGTTTTCTGTATGATTGTAGTTTAGTAGGGTTTGACGTGTCAATGCAGGTATTCAACGTAGAACATTATATACACCTCAGTTTTCTGTATGATTGTAGTTTAGTAGAGTTTGACGTGTCAATGCAGGTATTCAACGTAGAACATTATATACACCTCAGTTTTCTGTATGATTGTAGTTTAGTAGGGTTTGACGTGTCAATGGAGGTATTCAACGTAGAACATTATATACACCTCAGTTTTCTGTATGATTGTAGTTTAGTAGGGTTTGACGTGTCAATGGAGGTATTCAACGTAGAACATTATATACACCTCAGTTTTCAGTATGATTGTAGTTTAGTAGGGTTTGACGTGTCAATGGAGGTATTCAACGTAGAACATTATTTACACCTCAGTTTTCAGTATGATTGTAGTTTAGTAGGGTTTGACGTGTCAATGCAGGTATTCAACGTAGAACATTATATACACCTCAGTTTTCAGTATGATTGTAGTTTAGTAGGGTTTGACGTGTCAATGGAGGTATTCAACGTAGAACATTATTTACACCTCAGTTTTCAGTATGATTGTAGTTTAGAAGGGTTTGACGTGTCAATGGAGGTATTCAACGTAGAACATTATATACACCTCAGTTTTCAGTATGATTGTAGTTTAGTAGGGTTTGACATGTCAATGCAGGTATTCAACGTAGAACATTATTTACACCTCAGTTTTCAATATGATTGTAGTTTAGTAGGGTTTGACGTCTCAATGGAGGTATTCAACGTAGAACATTATTTACACCTCAGTTTTCAGTATGATTGTAGTTTAGTAGGGTTTGACGTGTCAATGCAGGTATTCAACGTAGAACATTATATACACCTCAGTTTTCAGTATGATTGTAGTTTAGTAAGGTTTGACGTGTCAATGGAGGTATTCAACGTAGAACATTATATACACCTCAGTTTTCAGTATGATTGTAGTTTAGAAGGGTTTGACGTGTCAATGCAGGTATTCAACGTAGAACATTATTTACACCTCAGTTTCCAGTATGATTGTAGTTTAGTAGGGTTTGACGTGTCAATGCAGGTATTCAACGTAGAACATTATATACACCTCAGTTTTCAGTATGATTGTAGTTTAGTAGGGTTTGACGTGTCAATGCAGGTATTCAATGTAGAACATTATTTACACCTCAGTTTTCAGTACGATTGTAGTTTAGTAGGGTTTGACGTGTCAATGGAGGTATTCAACGTAGAACATTATTTACACCTCAGTTTTCAGTATGATTGTAGTTTAGAAGGGTTTGACGTGTCAATGGAGGTATTCAACGTAGAACATTATATACACCTCAGTTTTCAGTATGATTGTACTTTAGTAGGGTTTGACGTGTCAATGGAGGTATTCAACATAGAACATTATTTACACCTCAGTTTTCAGTATGATTGTAGTTTAGTAGGGTTTGACGTGTCAATGGAGGTATTCAACGTAGAACATTATATACACCTCAGTTTTCAGTATGATTGTAGTTTAGTAGGGTTTGACGTGTCAATGCAGGTATTCAACGTAGAACATTATTTACACCTCAGTTTTCAGTATGATTGTAGTTTAGTAGGATTTGACGTGTCAATGGAGGTATTCAACGTAGAACATTATATACACCTCAGTTTTCAGTATGATTGTAGTTTAGTAGGGTTTGTCGTGTCAATGGAGGTATTCAACATAGAACATTATTTACACCTCAGTTTTCAGTATGATTGTAGTTTAGTAGGGTTTGACGTGTCAATGCAGGTATTCAATGTAGAACATTATATACACCTCAGTTTTCTGTATGATTGTAGTTTAGTAGGGTTTGACGTGTCAATGGAGGTATTCAACGTAGAACATTATATACACCTCAGTTTTCAGTATGATTGTAGTTTAGTAGGGTTTGACGTGTCAATGGAGGTATTCAACGTAGAACATTATATACACCTCAGTTTTCTGTATGATTGTAGTTTAGTAGAGTTTGACGTGTCAATGGAGGTATTCAACGTAGTACATTATTTACACCTCAGTTTTCAGTATGATTGTAGTTTAGTAGGGTTTGACGTGTCAATGCAGGTATTCAACGTAGAACATTATATACATCTCAGTTTTCTGTATGATTGTAGTTTAGTAGGGTTTGATATGTCAATGCAGGTATTCAACGTAGAACATTATTTACACCTCAGTTTTCAGTATGATTGTAGTTTAGTAGGGTTTGACGTGTCAATGGAGGTATTCAACGTAGAACATTATATACACCTCAGTTTTCAGTATGATTGTAGTTTAGTAGGGTTTGACATGTCAATGCAGGTATTCAACGTAGAACATTATTTACACCTCAGTTTTCAGTATGATTGTAGTTTAGTAGGGTTTGACATCTCAATGCAGGTATTCAACGTAGAACATTATTTACACCTCAGTTTTCAGTATGATTGTAGTTTAGTAGGGTTTGACGTGTCAATGGAGGTATTCAACGTAGAACATTATATACACCTCAGTTTTCAGTATGATTGTAGTTTAGTAGGGTTTGACGTGTCAATGGAGGTATTCAACGTAGAACATTATTTACACCTCAGTTTTCAGTATGATTGTAGTTTAGTAGGGTTTGACGTGTCAATGGAGGTATTCAGCGTAGAACATTATATACACCTCAGTTTTCAGTATGATTGTAGTTTAGTAGGGTTTGATGTGTCAATGCAGGTATTCAACGTAGAACATTATTTACACCTCAGTTTTCAGTACGATTGTAGTTTAGTAGGGTTTGACGTGTCAATGGAGGTATTCAACGTAGAACATTATTTACACCTCAGTTTTCAGTATGATTGTAGTTTAGTAGGGTTTGACGTGTCAACGCAGGTATTCAACGTAGAACATTATATACACCTCAGTTTTCTGTATGATTGTAGTTTAGTAGGGTTTGACGTGTCAATGCAGGTATTCAACGTAGAACATTATATACACCTCAGTTTTCAGTATGATTGTAGTTTAGTAGGGTTTGACGTGTCAATGGAGGTATTCAACGTAGAACATTATATACACCTCAGTTTTCTGTATGATTGTAGTTTAGTAGGGTTTGACGTGTCAATGCAGGTATTCAACGTAGAACATTATATACACCTCAGTTTTCTGTATGATTGTAGTTTAGTAGAGTTTGACGTGTCAATGCAGGTATTCAACGTAGAACATTATATACACCTCAGTTTTCTGTATGATTGTAGTTTAGTAGGGTTTGACGTGTCAATGGAGGTATTCAACGTAGAACATTATATACACCTCAGTTTTCAGTATGATTGTAGTTTAGTAGAGTTTGACGTGTCAATGGAGGTATTCAACGTAGAACATTATATACACCTCAGTTTTCAGTATGATTGTAGTTTAGAAGGATTTGACGTGTCACTGCAGGTATTCAACGTAGAACATTATTTACACCTCAGTTTTCAGTATGATTGTAGTTTAGTAGGGATTGACGTGTCAATGGAGGTATTCAACGTAGAACATTATTTACACCTCAGTTTTCTGTATGATTGTAGTTTAGTAGGGTTTGACGTGTCAATGGAGGTATTCAACGTAGAACATTATATACACCTCAGTTTTCTGTATGATTGTAGTTTAGTAGAGTTTGACGTGTCAATGCAGGTATTCAACGTAGAACATTATATACACCTCAGTTTTCAGTATGATTGTAGTTTAGTAGGGTTTGACGTGTCAATGCAGGTATTCAACATAGAACATTATTTACACCTCAGTTTTCAGTACGATTGTAGTTTAGAAGGGTTTGATGTGTCAATGGAGGTATTCAACGTCGAACATTATATACACCTCAGTTTTCAGTATGATTGTAGTTTAGTAGGGTTTGACGTGTCAATGCAGGTATTCAACATAGAACATTATTTACACCTCAGTTTTCTGTATGATTGTAGTTTAGTAGGGTTTGACATGTCAATGCAGGTATTCAACGTAGAACATTATATACACCTCAGTTTTCTGTATGATTGTAGTTTAGTAGGGTTTGACGTGTCAATGGAGGTATTCAACGTAGAACATTATATACACCTCAGTTTTCAGTATGATTGTAGTTTAGTAGGGTTTGACGTGTCAATGGAGGTATTCAACGTAGAACATTATTTACACCTCAGTTTTCAGTATGATTGTAGTTTAGTAGGGTTTGACGTGTCAATGCAGGTATTCAACGTAGAACATTATATACACCTCAGTTTTCAGTATGATTGTAGTTTAGTAGGGTTTGACGTGTCAATGCAGGTATTCAACGTAGAACATTATTTACACCTCAGTTTTCAGTATGATTGTAGTTTAGAAGGGTTTGACGTGTCAATGGAGGTATTCAACGTAGAACATTATATACACCTCAGTTTTCAGTATGATTGTAGTTTAGTAGGGTTTGACATGTCAATGCAGGTATTCAACGTAGAACATTATTTACACCTCAGTTTTCAATATGATTGTAGTTTAGTAGGGTTTGACGTCTCAATGGAGGTATTCAACGTAGAACATTATTTACACCTCAGTTTTCAGTATGATTGTAGTTTAGTAGGGTTTGACGTGTCAATGCAGGTATTCAACGTAGAACATTATATACACCTCAGTTTTCAGTATGATTGTAGTTTAGTAAGGTTTGACGTGTCAATGGAGGTATTCAACGTAGAACATTATATACACCTCAGTTTTCAGTATGATTGTAGTTTAGAAGGGTTTGACGTGTCAATGCAGGTATTCAACGTAGAACATTATTTACACCTCAGTTTCCAGTATGATTGTAGTTTAGTAGGGTTTGACGTGTCAATGCAGGTATTCAACGTAGAACATTATATACACCTCAGTTTTCAGTATGATTGTAGTTTAGTAGGGTTTGACGTGTCAATGCAGGTATTCAATGTAGAACATTATTTACACCTCAGTTTTCAGTACGATTGTAGTTTAGTAGGGTTTGACGTGTCAATGGAGGTATTCAACGTAGAACATTATTTACACCTCAGTTTTCAGTATGATTGTAGTTTAGAAGGGTTTGACGTGTCAATGGAGGTATTCAACGTAGAACATTATATACACCTCAGTTTTCAGTATGATTGTACTTTAGTAGGGTTTGACGTGTCAATGGAGGTATTCAACATAGAACATTATTTACACCTCAGTTTTCAGTATGATTGTAGTTTAGTAGGGTTTGACGTGTCAATGGAGGTATTCAACGTAGAACATTATATACACCTCAGTTTTCAGTATGATTGTAGTTTAGTAGGGTTTGACGTGTCAATGCAGGTATTCAACGTAGAACATTATTTACACCTCAGTTTTCAGTATGATTGTAGTTTAGTAGGATTTGACGTGTCAATGGAGGTATTCAACGTAGAACATTATATACACCTCAGTTTTCAGTATGATTGTAGTTTAGAAGGGTTTGTCGTGTCAATGGAGGTATTCAACATAGAACATTATTTACACCTCAGTTTTCAGTATGATTGTAGTTTAGTAGGGTTTGACGTGTCAATGCAGGTATTCAATGTAGAACATTATATACACCTCAGTTTTCTGTATGATTGTAGTTTAGTAGGGTTTGACGTGTCAATGGAGGTATTCAACGTAGAACATTATATACACCTCAGTTTTCAGTATGATTGTAGTTTAGTAGGGTTTGACGTGTCAATGGAGGTATTCAACGTAGAACATTATATACACCTCAGTTTTCTGTATGATTGTAATTTAGTAGAGTTTGACGTGTCAATGGAGGTATTCAACGTAGTACATTATTTACACCTCAGTTTTCAGTATGATTGTAGTTTAGTAGGGTTTGACGTGTCAATGCAGGTATTCAACGTAGAACATTATATACATCTCAGTTTTCTGTATGATTGTAGTTTAGTAGGGTTTGATATGTCAATGCAGGTATTCAACGTAGAACATTATTTACACCTCAGTTTTCAGTATGATTGTAGTTTAGTAGGGTTTGACGTGTCAATGGAGGTATTCAACGTAGAACATTATATACACCTCAGTTTTCAGTATGATTGTAGTTTAGTAGGGTTTGACATGTCAATGCAGGTATTCAACGTAGAACATTATTTACACCTCAGTTTTCAGTATGATTGTAGTTTAGTAGGGTTTGACATCTCAATGCAGGTATTCAACGTAGAACATTATTTACACCTCAGTTTTCAGTATGATTGTAGTTTAGTAGGGTTTGACGTGTCAATGCAGGTATTCAACGTAGAACATTATATACACCTCAGTTTTCTGTATGATTGTAGTTTAGTAGAGTTTGACGTGTCAATGCAGGTATTCAACGTAGAACATTATATACACCTCAGTTTTCTGTATGATTGTAGTTTAGTAGGGTTTGACGTGTCAATGGAGGTATTCAACGTAGAACATTATATACACCTCAGTTTTCAGTATGATTGTAGTTTAGTAGAGTTTGACGTGTCAATGGAGGTATTCAACGTAGAACATTATATACACCTCAGTTTTCAGTATGATTGTAGTTTAGAAGGATTTGACGTGTCACTGCAGGTATTCAACGTAGAACATTATTTACACCTCAGTTTTCAGTATGATTGTAGTTTAGTAGGGATTGACGTGTCAATGGAGGTATTCAACGTAGAACATTATTTACACCTCAGTTTTCTGTATGATTGTAGTTTAGTAGGGTTTGACGTGTCAATGGAGGTATTCAACGTAGAACATTATATACACCTCAGTTTTCTGTATGATTGTAGTTTAGTAGAGTTTGACGTGTCAATGCAGGTATTCAACGTAGAACATTATATACACCTCAGTTTTCAGTATGATTGTAGTTTAGTAGGGTTTGACGTGTCAATGCAGGTATTCAACATAGAACATTATTTACACCTCAGTTTTCAGTACGATTGTAGTTTAGAAGGGTTTGATGTGTCAATGGAGGTATTCAACGTCGAACATTATATACACCTCAGTTTTCAGTATGATTGTAGTTTAGTAGGGTTTGACGTGTCAATGCAGGTATTCAACATAGAACATTATTTACACCTCAGTTTTCAATATGATTGTAGTTTAGTAGGGTTTGACGTCTCAATGGAGGTATTCAACGTAGAACATTATTTACACCTCAGTTTTCAGTATGATTGTAGTTTAGTAGGGTTTGACGTGTCAATGCAGGTATTCAACGTAGAACATTATATACACCTCAGTTTTCAGTATGATTGTAGTTTAGTAAGGTTTGACGTGTCAATGGAGGTATTCAACGTAGAACATTATATACACCTCAGTTTTCAGTATGATTGTAGTTTAGAAGGGTTTGACGTGTCAATGCAGGTATTTAACGTAGAACATTATTTACACCTCAGTTTCCAGTATGATTGTAGTTTAGTAAGGTTTGACGTGTCAATGCAGGTATTCAACGTAGAACATTATATACACCTCAGTTTTCAGTATGATTGTAGTTTAGTAGGGTTTGACGTGTCAATGCAGGTATTCAATGTAGAACATTATTTACACCTCAGTTTTCAGTACGATTGTAGTTTAGTAGGGTTTGACGTGTCAATGGAGGTATTCAACGTAGAACATTATTTACACCTCAGTTTTCAGTATGATTGTAGTTTAGAAGGGTTTGACGTGTCAATGGAGGTATTCAACGTAGAACATTATATACACCTCAGTTTTCAGTATGATTGTACTTTAGTAGGGTTTGACGTGTCAATTGAGGTATTCAACATAGAACATTATTTACACCTCAGTTTTCAGTATGATTGTAGTTTAGTAGGGTTTGACGTGTCAATGGAGGTATTCAACGTAGAACATTATATACACCTCAGTTTTCAGTATGATTGTAGTTTAGTAGGGTTTGACGTGTCAATGCAGGTATTCAACGTAGAACATTATTTACACCTCAGTTTTCAGTATGATTGTAGTTTAGTAGGATTTGACGTGTCAATGGAGGTATTCAACGTAGAACATTATATACACCTCAGTTTTCAGTATGATTGTAGTTTAGTAGGGTTTGTCGTGTCAATGGAGGTATTCAACATAGAACATTATTTACACCTCAGTTTTCAGTATGATTGTAGTTTAGTAGGGTTTGACGTGTCAATGCAGGTATTCAATGTAGAACATTATATACACCTCAGTTTTCTGTATGATTGTAGTTTAGTAGGGTTTGACGTGTCAATGGAGGTATTCAACGTAGAACATTATATACACCTCAGTTTTCAGTATGATTGTAGTTTAGTAGGGTTTGACGTGTCAATGGAGGTATTCAACGTAGAACATTATATACACCTCAGTTTTCTGTATGATTGTAGTTTAGTAGAGTTTGACGTGTCAATGGAGGTATTCAACGTAGTACATTATTTACACCTCAGTTTTCAGTATGATTGTAGTTTAGTAGGGTTTGACGTGTCAATGCAGGTATTCAACGTAGAACATTATATACATCTCAGTTTTCTGTATGATTGTAGTTTAGTAGGGTTTGATATGTCAATGCAGGTATTCAACGTAGAACATTATTTACACCTCAGTTTTCAGTATGATTGTAGTTTAGTAGGGTTTGACGTGTCAATGGAGGTATTCAACGTAGAACATTATATACACCTCAGTTTTCAGTATGATTGTAGTTTAGTAGGGTTTGACATGTCAATGCAGGTATTCAACGTAGAACATTATTTACACCTCAGTTTTCAGTATGATTGTAGTTTAGTAGGGTTTGACATCTCAATGCAGGTATTCAACGTAGAACATTATTTACACCTCAGTTTTCAGTATGATTGTAGTTTAGTAGGGTTTGACGTGTCAATGCAGGTATTCAACGTAGAACATTATATACACCTCAGTTTTCTGTATGATTGTAGTTTAGTAGAGTTTGACGTGTCAATGCAGGTATTCAACGTAGAACATTATATACACCTCAGTTTTCTGTATGATTGTAGTTTAGTAGGGTTTGACGTGTCAATGGAGGTATTCAACGTAGAACATTATATACACCTCAGTTTTCAGTATGATTGTAGTTTAGTAGAGTTTGACGTGTCAATGGAGGTATTCAACGTAGAACATTATATACACCTCAGTTTTCAGTATGATTGTAGTTTAGAAGGATTTGACGTGTCACTGCAGGTATTCAACGTAGAACATTATTTACACCTCAGTTTTCAGTATGATTGTAGTTTAGTAGGGATTGACGTGTCAATGGAGGTATTCAACGTAGAACATTATTTACACCTCAGTTTTCTGTATGATTGTAGTTTAGTAGGGTTTGACGTGTCAATGGAGGTATTCAACGTAGAACATTATATACACCTCAGTTTTCTGTATGATTGTAGTTTAGTAGAGTTTGACGTGTCAATGCAGGTATTCAACGTAGAACATTATATACACCTCAGTTTTCAGTATGATTGTAGTTTAGTAGGGTTTGACGTGTCAATGCAGGTATTCAACATAGAACATTATTTACACCTCAGTTTTCAGTACGATTGTAGTTTAGAAGGGTTTGATGTGTCAATGGAGGTATTCAACGTCGAACATTATATACACCTCAGTTTTCAGTATGATTGTAGTTTAGTAGGGTTTGACGTGTCAATGCAGGTATTCAACATAGAACATTATTTACACCTCAGTTTTCTGTATGATTGTAGTTTAGTAGGGTTTGACATGTCAATGCAGGTATTCAACGTAGAACATTATATACACCTCAGTTTTCTGTATGATTGTAGTTTAGTAGGGTTTGACGTGTCAATGGAGGTATTCAACGTAGAACATTATATACACCTCAGTTTTCAGTATGATTGTAGTTTAGTAGGGTTTGACGTGTCAATGGAGGTATTCAACGTAGAACATTATTTACACCTCAGTTTTCAGTATGATTGTAGTTTAGTAGGGTTTGACGTGTCAATGCAGGTATTCAACGTAGAACATTATATACACCTCAGTTTTCAGTATGATTGTAGTTTAGTAGGGTTTGACGTGTCAATGCAGGTATTCAACGTAGAACATTATTTACACCTCAGTTTTCAGTATGATTGTAGTTTAGAAGGGTTTGACGTGTCAATGGAGGTATTCAACGTAGAACATTATATACACCTCAGTTTTCAGTATGATTGTAGTTTAGTAGGGTTTGACATGTCAATGCAGGTATTCAACGTAGAACATTATTTACACCTCAGTTTTCAATATGATTGTAGTTTAGTAGGGTTTGACGTCTCAATGGAGGTATTCAACGTAGAACATTATTTACACCTCAGTTTTCAGTATGATTGTAGTTTAGTAGGGTTTGACGTGTCAATGCAGGTATTCAACGTAGAACATTATATACACCTCAGTTTTCAGTATGATTGTAGTTTAGTAAGGTTTGACGTGTCAATGGAGGTATTCAACGTAGAACATTATATACACCTCAGTTTTCAGTATGATTGTAGTTTAGAAGGGTTTGACGTGTCAATGCAGGTATTCAACGTAGAACATTATTTACACCTCAGTTTCCAGTATGATTGTAGTTTAGTAGGGTTTGACGTGTCAATGCAGGTATTCAACGTAGAACATTATATACACCTCAGTTTTCAGTATGATTGTAGTTTAGTAGGGTTTGACGTGTCAATGCAGGTATTCAATGTAGAACATTATTTACACCTCAGTTTTCAGTACGATTGTAGTTTAGTAGGGTTTGACGTGTCAATGGAGGTATTCAACGTAGAACATTATTTACACCTCAGTTTTCAGTATGATTGTAGTTTAGAAGGGTTTGACGTGTCAATGGAGGTATTCAACGTAGAACATTATATACACCTCAGTTTTCAGTATGATTGTACTTTAGTAGGGTTTGACGTGTCAATGGAGGTATTCAACATAGAACATTATTTACACCTCAGTTTTCAGTATGATTGTAGTTTAGTAGGGTTTGACGTGTCAATGGAGGTATTCAACGTAGAACATTATATACACCTCAGTTTTCAGTATGATTGTAGTTTAGTAGGGTTTGACGTGTCAATGGAGGTATTCAACGTAGAACATTATTTACACCTCAGTTTTCAGTATGATTGTAGTTTAGTAGGATTTGACGTGTCAATGGAGGTATTCAACGTAGAACATTATATACACCTCAGTTTTCAGTATGATTGTAGTTTAGTAGGGTTTGTCGTGTCAATGGAGGTATTCAACATAGAACATTATTTACACCTCAGTTTTCAGTATGATTGTAGTTTAGTAGGGTTTGACGTGTCAATGCAGGTATTCAATGTAGAACATTATATACACCTCAGTTTTCTGTATGATTGTAGTTTAGTAGGGTTTGACGTGTCAATGGAGGTATTCAACGTAGAACATTATATACACCTCAGTTTTCAGTATGATTGTAGTTTAGTAGGGTTTGACGTGTCAATGGAGGTATTCAACGTAGAACATTATATACACCTCAGTTTTCTGTATGATTGTAGTTTAGTAGAGTTTGACGTGTCAATGGAGGTATTCAACGTAGTACATTATTTACACCTCAGTTTTCAGTATGATTGTAGTTTAGTAGGGTTTGACGTGTCAATGCAGGTATTCAACGTAGAACATTATATACATCTCAGTTTTCTGTATGATTGTAGTTTAGTAGGGTTTGATATGTCAATGCAGGTATTCAACGTAGAACATTATTTACACCTCAGTTTTCAGTATGATTGTAGTTTAGTAGGGTTTGACGTGTCAATGGAGGTATTCAACGTAGAACATTATATACACCTCAGTTTTCAGTATGATTGTAGTTTAGTAGGGTTTGACATGTCAATGCAGGTATTCAACGTAGAACATTATTTACACCTCAGTTTTCAGTATGATTGTAGTTTAGTAGGGTTTGACATCTCAATGCAGGTATTCAACGTAGAACATTATTTACACCTCAGTTTTCAGTATGATTGTAGTTTAGTAGGGTTTGACGTGTCAATGCAGGTATTCAACGTAGAACATTATATACACCTCAGTTTTCTGTATGATTGTAGTTTAGTAGAGTTTGACGTGTCAATGCAGGTATTCAACGTAGAACATTATATACACCTCAGTTTTCTGTATGATTGTAGTTTAGTAGGGTTTGACGTGTCAATGGAGGTATTCAACGTAGAACATTATATACACCTCAGTTTTCAGTATGATTGTAGTTTAGTAGAGTTTGACGTGTCAATGGAGGTATTCAACGTAGAACATTATATACACCTCAGTTTTCAGTATGATTGTAGTTTAGAAGGATTTGACGTGTCACTGCAGGTATTCAACGTAGAACATTATTTACACCTCAGTTTTCAGTATGATTGTAGTTTAGTAGGGATTGACGTGTCAATGGAGGTATTCAACGTAGAACATTATTTACACCTCAGTTTTCTGTATGATTGTAGTTTAGTAGGGTTTGACGTGTCAATGGAGGTATTCAACGTAGAACATTATATACACCTCAGTTTTCTGTATGATTGTAGTTTAGTAGAGTTTGACGTGTCAATGCAGGTATTCAACATAGAACATTATATACACCTCAGTTTTCAGTATGATTGTAGTTTAGTAGGGTTTGACGTGTCAATGCAGGTATTCAACATAGAACATTATTTACACCTCAGTTTTCAGTACGATTGTAGTTTAGAAGGGTTTGATGTGTCAATGGAGGTATTCAACGTCGAACATTATATACACCTCAGTTTTCAGTATGATTGTAGTTTAGTAGGGTTTGACGTGTCAATGCAGGTATTCAACATAGAACATTATTTACACCTCAGTTTTCTGTATGATTGTAGTTTAGTAGGGTTTGACATGTCAATGCAGGTATTCAACGTAGAACATTATATACACCTCAGTTTTCTGTATGATTGTAGTTTAGTAGGGTTTGACGTGTCAATGGAGGTATTCAACGTAGAACATTATATACACCTCAGTTTTCAGTATGATTGTAGTTTAGTAGGGTTTGACGTGTCAATGGAGGTATTCAACGTAGAACATTATTTACACCTCAGTTTTCAGTATGATTGTAGTTTAGTAGGGTTTGACGTGTCAATGCAGGTATTCAACGTAGAACATTATATACACCTCAGTTTTCAGTATGATTGTAGTTTAGTAGGGTTTGACGTGTCAATGCAGGTATTCAACGTAGAACATTATTTACACCTCAGTTTTCAGTATGATTGTAGTTTAGAAGGGTTTGACGTGTCAATGGAGGTATTCAACGTAGAACATTATATACACCTCAGTTTTCAGTATGATTGTAGTTTAGTAGGGTTTGACGTGTCAATGCAGGTATTCAACGTAGAACATTATTTACACCTCAGTTTTCAATATGATTGTAGTTTAGTAGGGTTTGACGTCTCAATGGAGGTATTCAACGTAGAACATTATTTACACCTCAGTTTTCAGTATGATTGTAGTTTAGTAGGGTTTGACGTGTCAATGCAGGTATTCAACGTAGAACATTATATACACCTCAGTTTTCAGTATGATTGTAGTTTAGTAAGGTTTGACGTGTCAATGGAGGTATTCAACGTAGAACATTATATACACCTCAGTTTTCAGTATGATTGTAGTTTAGAAGGGTTTGACGTGTCAATGCAGGTATTCAACGTAGAACATTATTTACACCTCAGTTTCCAGTATGATTGTAGTTTAGTAGGGTTTGACGTGTCAATGCAGGTATTCAACGTAGAACATTATATACACCTCAGTTTTCAGTATGATTGTAGTTTAGTAGGGTTTGACGTGTCAATGCAGGTATTCAATGTAGAACATTATTTACACCTCAGTTTTCAGTACGATTGTAGTTTAGTAGGGTTTGACGTGTCAATGGAGGTATTCAACGTAGAACATTATTTACACCTCAGTTTTCAGTATGATTGTAGTTTAGAAGGGTTTGACGTGTCAATGGAGGTATTCAACGTAGAACATTATATACACCTCAGTTTTCAGTATGATTGTACTTTAGTAGGGTTTGACGTGTCAATGGAGGTATTCAACATAGAACATTATTTACACCTCAGTTTTCAGTATGATTGTAGTTTAGTAGGGTTTGACGTGTCAATGGAGGTATTCAACGTAGAACATTATATACACCTCAGTTTTCAGTATGATTGTAGTTTAGTAGGGTTTGACGTGTCAATGCAGGTATTCAACGTAGAACATTATTTACACCTCAGTTTTCAGTATGATTGTAGTTTAGTAGGATTTGACGTGTCAATGGAGGTATTCAACGTAGAACATTATATACACCTCAGTTTTCAGTATGATTGTAGTTTAGTAGGGTTTGTCGTGTCAATGGAGGTATTCAACATAGAACATTATTTACACCTCAGTTTTCAGTATGATTGTAGTTTAGTAGGGTTTGACGTGTCAATGCAGGTATTCAATGTAGAACATTATATACACCTCAGTTTTCTGTATGATTGTAGTTTAGTAGGGTTTGACGTGTCAATGGAGGTATTCAACGTAGAACATTATATACACCTCAGTTTTCAGTATGATTGTAGTTTAGTAGGGTTTGACGTGTCAATGGAGGTATTCAACGTAGAACATTATATACACCTCAGTTTTCTGTATGATTGTAGTTTAGTAGAGTTTGACGTGTCAATGGAGGTATTCAACGTAGTACATTATTTACACCTCAGTTTTCAGTATGATTGTAGTTTAGTAGGGTTTGACGTGTCAATGCAGGTATTCAACGTAGAACATTATATACATCTCAGTTTTCTGTATGATTGTAGTTTAGTAGGGTTTGATATGTCAATGCAGGTATTCAACGTAGAACATTATTTACACCTCAGTTTTCAGTATGATTGTAGTTTAGTAGGGTTTGACGTGTCAATGGAGGTATTCAACGTAGAACATTATATACACCTCAGTTTTCAGTATGATTGTAGTTTAGTAGGGTTTGACATGTCAATGCAGGTATTCAACGTAGAACATTATTTACACCTCAGTTTTCAGTATGATTGTAGTTTAGTAGGGTTTGACATCTCAATGCAGGTATTCAACGTAGAACATTATTTACACCTCAGTTTTCAGTATGATTGTAGTTTAGTAGGGTTTGACGTGTCAATGCAGGTATTCAACGTAGAACATTATATACACCTCAGTTTTCTGTATGATTGTAGTTTAGTAGAGTTTGACGTGTCAATGCAGGTATTCAACGTAGAACATTATATACACCTCAGTTTTCTGTATGATTGTAGTTTAGTAGGGTTTGACGTGTCAATGGAGGTATTCAACGTAGAACATTATATACACCTCAGTTTTCAGTATGATTGTAGTTTAGTAGAGTTTGACGTGTCAATGGAGGTATTCAACGTAGAACATTATATACACCTCAGTTTTCAGTATGATTGTAGTTTAGAAGGATTTGACGTGTCACTGCAGGTATTCAACGTAGAACATTATTTACACCTCAGTTTTCAGTATGATTGTAGTTTAGTAGGGATTGACGTGTCAATGGAGGTATTCAACGTAGAACATTATTTACACCTCAGTTTTCTGTATGATTGTAGTTTAGTAGGGTTTGACGTGTCAATGGAGGTATTCAACGTAGAACATTATATACACCTCAGTTTTCTGTATGATTGTAGTTTAGTAGAGTTTGACGTGTCAATGCAGGTATTCAACGTAGAACATTATATACACCTCAGTTTTCAGTATGATTGTAGTTTAGTAGGGTTTGACGTGTCAATGCAGGTATTCAACATAGAACATTATTTACACCTCAGTTTTCAGTACGATTGTAGTTTAGAAGGGTTTGATGTGTCAATGGAGGTATTCAACGTCGAACATTATATACACCTCAGTTTTCAGTATGATTGTAGTTTAGTAGGGTTTGACGTGTCAATGCAGGTATTCAACATAGAACATTATTTACACCTCAGTTTTCTGTATGATTGTAGTTTAGTAGGGTTTGACATGTCAATGCAGGTATTCAACGTAGAACATTATATACACCTCAGTTTTCTGTATGATTGTAGTTTAGTAGGGTTTGACGTGTCAATGGAGGTATTCAACGTAGAACATTATATACACCTCAGTTTTCAGTATGATTGTAGTTTAGTAGGGTTTGACGTGTCAATGGAGGTATTCAACGTAGAACATTATTTACACCTCAGTTTTCAGTATGATTGTAGTTTAGTAGGGTTTGACGTGTCAATGCAGGTATTCAACGTAGAACATTATATACACCTCAGTTTTCAGTATGATTGTAGTTTAGTAGGGTTTGACGTGTCAATGCAGGTATTCAACGTAGAACATTATTTACACCTCAGTTTTCAGTATGATTGTAGTTTAGAAGGGTTTGACGTGTCAATGGAGGTATTCAACGTAGAACATTATATACACCTCAGTTTTCAGTATGATTGTAGTTTAGTAGGGTTTGACATGTCAATGCAGGTATTCAACGTAGAACATTATTTACACCTCAGTTTTCAATATGATTGTAGTTTAGTAGGGTTTGACGTCTCAATGGAGGTATTCAACGTAGAACATTATTTACACCTCAGTTTTCAGTATGATTGTAGTTTAGTAGGGTTTGACGTGTCAATGCAGGTATTCAACGTAGAACATTATATACACCTCAGTTTTCAGTATGATTGTAGTTTAGTAAGGTTTGACGTGTCAATGGAGGTATTCAACGTAGAACATTATATACACCTCAGTTTTCAGTATGATTGTAGTTTAGAAGGGTTTGACGTGTCAATGCAGGTATTCAACGTAGAACATTATTTACACCTCAGTTTCCAGTATGATTGTAGTTTAGTAGGGTTTGACGTGTCAATGCAGGTATTCAACGTAGAACATTATATACACCTCAGTTTTCAGTATGATTGTAGTTTAGTAGGGTTTGACGTGTCAATGCAGGTATTCAATGTAGAACATTATTTACACCTCAGTTTTCAGTACGATTGTAGTTTAGTAGGGTTTGACGTGTCAATGGAGGTATTCAACGTAGAACATTATTTACACCTCAGTTTTCAGTATGATTGTAGTTTAGAAGGGTTTGACGTGTCAATGGAGGTATTCAACGTAGAACATTATATACACCTCAGTTTTCAGTATGATTGTACTTTAGTAGGGTTTGACGTGTCAATGGAGGTATTCAACATAGAACATTATTTACACCTCAGTTTTCAGTATGATTGTAGTTTAGTAGGGTTTGACGTGTCAATGGAGGTATTCAACGTAGAACATTATATACACCTCAGTTTTCAGTATGATTGTAGTTTAGTAGGGTTTGACGTGTCAATGCAGGTATTCAACGTAGAACATTATTTACACCTCAGTTTTCAGTATGATTGTAGTTTAGTAGGATTTGACGTGTCAATGGAGGTATTCAACGTAGAACATTATATACACCTCAGTTTTCAGTATGATTGTAGTTTAGTAGGGTTTGTCGTGTCAATGGAGGTATTCAACATAGAACATTATTTACACCTCAGTTTTCAGTATGATTGTAGTTTAGTAGGGTTTGACGTGTCAATGCAGGTATTCAATGTAGAACATTATATACACCTCAGTTTTCTGTATGATTGTAGTTTAGTAGGGTTTGACGTGTCAATGGAGGTATTCAACGTAGAACATTATATACACCTCAGTTTTCAGTATGATTGTAGTTTAGTAGGGTTTGACGTGTCAATGGAGGTATTCAACGTAGAACATTATATACACCTCAGTTTTCTGTATGATTGTAGTTTAGTAGAGTTTGACGTGTCAATGGAGGTATTCAACGTAGTACATTATTTACACCTCAGTTTTCAGTATGATTGTAGTTTAGTAGGGTTTGACGTGTCAATGCAGGTATTCAACGTAGAACATTATATACATCTCAGTTTTCTGTATGATTGTAGTTTAGTAGGGTTTGATATGTCAATGCAGGTATTCAACGTAGAACATTATTTACACCTCAGTTTTCAGTATGATTGTAGTTTAGTAGGGTTTGACGTGTCAATGGAGGTATTCAACGTAGAACATTATATACACCTCAGTTTTCAGTATGATTGTAGTTTAGTAGGGTTTGACATGTCAATGCAGGTATTCAACGTAGAACATTATTTACACCTCAGTTTTCAGTATGATTGTAGTTTAGTAGGGTTTGACATCTCAATGCAGGTATTCAACGTAGAACATTATTTACACCTCAGTTTTCAGTATGATTGTAGTTTAGTAGGGTTTGACGTGTCAATGCAGGTATTCAACGTAGAACATTATATACACCTCAGTTTTCTGTATGATTGTAGTTTAGTAGAGTTTGACGTGTCAATGCAGGTATTCAACGTAGAACATTATATACACCTCAGTTTTCTGTATGATTGTAGTTTAGTAGGGTTTGACGTGTCAATGGAGGTATTCAACGTAGAACATTATATACACCTCAGTTTTCAGTATGATTGTAGTTTAGTAGAGTTTGACGTGTCAATGGAGGTATTCAACGTAGAACATTATATACACCTCAGTTTTCAGTATGATTGTAGTTTAGAAGGATTTGACGTGTCACTGCAGGTATTCAACGTAGAACATTATTTACACCTCAGTTTTCAGTATGATTGTAGTTTAGTAGGGATTGACGTGTCAATGGAGGTATTCAACGTAGAACATTATTTACACCTCAGTTTTCTGTATGATTGTAGTTTAGTAGGGTTTGACGTGTCAATGGAGGTATTCAACGTAGAACATTATATACACCTCAGTTTTCTGTATGATTGTAGTTTAGTAGGGTTTGACGTGTCAATGGAGGTATTCAATGTACAACATTATATACACCTCAGTTTTCAGTATGATTGTAGTTTAGTAGAGTTTGACGTGTCAATGGAGGTATTCAACGTAGAACATTATATACACCTCAGTTTTCAGTATGATTGTAGTTTAGAAGGGTTTGACGTGTCAATGCAGGTATTCAACGTAGAACATTATTTACACCTCAGTTTTCAGTATGATTGTAGTTTAGTAGGGTTTGATGTGTCAATGGAGGTATTCAACGTAGAACATTATTTACACCTCAGTTTTCAGTATGATTGTAGTTTAGTAGGGTTTGACGTGTCAACGCAGGTATTCAACGTAGAACATTATATACACCTCAGTTTTCAGTATGATTGTAGTTTAGTAGGGTTTGACGTGTCAATAGAGGTATTCAACGTAGAACATTATTTACACCTCGGTTTTCAGTATGATTGTAGTTTAGTAGGGTTTGACGTGTCAATGCAGGTATTCAACGTAGAACATTATATACACCTCAGTTTTCAGTATGATTGTAGTTTAGTAGGGTTTGACGTGTCAATGGAGGTATTCAACGTAGTACATTATTTACACCTCAGTTTTCAGTATGATTGTAGTTTAGAAGGGTTTGACGTGTCAATGGAGGTATTCAACGTAGAACATTATATACATCTCAGTTTTCAGTATGATTGTAGTTTAGTAGGGTTTGATATGTCAATGCAGGTATTCAACGTAGAACATTATTTACACCTCAGTTTTCAGTATGATTGTAGTTTAGTAGGGTTTGACGTGTCAATGGAGGTATTCAACGTAGAAAATTATATACACCTCAGTTTTCAGTATGATTGTAGTTTAGTAGAGTTTGACATGTCAATGCAGGTATTCAACGTAGAACATTATTTACACCTCAGTTTTCAGTATGATTGTAGTTTAGTAGGGTTTGACGTCTCAATGCAGGTATTCAACGTAGAACATTATTTACACCTCAGTTTTCAGTATGATTGTAGTTTAGTAGGGTTTGACGTGTCAATGGAGGTATTCAACGTAGAACATTATATACACCTCAGTTTTCAGTATGATTGTAGTTTAGTAAGGTTTGACGTGTCAATGGAGGTATTCAACGTAGAACATTATATACACCTCAGTTTTCAGTATGATTGTAGTTTAGTAGAGTTTGACGTGTCAATGGAGGTATTCAACGTAGAACATTATTTACACCTCAGTTTTCAGTATGATTGTAGTTTAGTAGGGTTTGACGTGTCAATGGAGGTATTCAGCGTAGAACATTATATACACCTCAGTTTTCAGTATGATTGTAGTTTAGTAGGGTTTGACGTGTCAATGCAGGTATTCAACGTAGAACATTATATACACCTCAGTTTTCTGTATGATTGTAGTTTAGTAGGGTTTGACGTGTCAATGGAGGTATTCAACGTAGAACATTATATACACCTCAGTTTTCAGTATGATTGTAGTTTAGTAGGGTTTGACGTGTCAATGGAGGTATTCAACGTAGAACATTATATACACCTCAGTTTTCTGTATGATTGTAGTTTAGAAGGGTTTGACGTGTCAATGCAGGTATTCAACGTAGAACATTATATACACCTCAGTTTTCTGTATGATTGTAGTTTAGTAGAGTTTGACGTGTCAATGCAGGTATTCAACGTAGAACATTATATACACCTCAGTTTTCTGTATGATTGTAGTTTAGTAGGGTTTGACGTGTCAATGGAGGTATTCAACGTAGAACATTATATACACCTCAGTTTTCAGTATGATTGTAGTTTAGTAGAGTTTGACGTGTCAATGGAGGTATTCAACGTAGAACATTATATACACCTCAGTTTTCAGTATGATTGTAGTTTAGAAGGATTTGACGTGTCACTGCAGGTATTCAACGTAGAACATTATTTACACCTCAGTTTTCAGTATGATTGTAGTTTAGAAGGGTTTGACGTGTCAATGGAGGTATTCAACGTAGAACATTATATACACCTCAGTTTTCTGTATGATTGTAGTTTAGTAGGGTTTGACGTGTCAATGCAGGTATTCAACGTAGAACATTATATACACCTCAGTTTTCTGTATGATTGTAGTTTAGTAGGGTTTGACGTGTCAATGGAGGTATTCAATGTAGAACATTATATACACCTCAGTTTTCAGTATGATTGTAGTTTAGTAGAGTTTGACGTGTCAATGGAGGTATTCAACGTAGAACATTATATACACCTCAGTTTTCAGTATGATTGTAGTTTAGAAGGGTTTGACGTGTCAATGCAGGTATTCAACGTAGAACATTATTTACACCTCAGTTTTCAGTATGATTGTAGTTTAGTAGGGTTTGACGTGTCAATGGAGGTATTCAACGTAGAACATTATTTACACCTCAGTTTTCAGTATGATTGTAGTTTAGTAGGGTTTGACGTGTCAATGGAGGTATTCAACGTAGAACATTATATACACCTCAGTTTTCAGTATGATTGTAGTTTAGTAGGGTTTGACGTGTCAATGGAGGTATTCAACGTAGAACATTATTTACACCTCGGTTTTCAGTATGATTGTAGTTTAGTAGGGTTTGACGTGTCAATGCAGGTATTCAATGTAGAACATTATATACACCTCAGTTTTCAGTATGATTGTAGTTTAGTAGGGTTTGACGTGTCAATGGAGGTATTCAACGTAGAACATTATATACACCTCAGTTTTCAGTATGATTGTAGTTTAGTAGGGTTTGACGTGTCAATGCAGGTATTCAACGTAGAACATTATATACACCTCAGTTTTCAGTATGATTGTAGTTTAGTAGAGTTTGACGTGTCAATGGAGGTATTCAACGTAGAACATTATATACACCTCAGTTTTCAGTATGATTGTAGTTTAGTAGGGTTTGACGTGTCAATGCAGGTATTCAACGTAGAACATTATTTACACCTCAGTTTTCAGTATGATTGTAGTTTAGTAGGGTTTGACGTGTCAATGGAGGTATTCAACGTAGAACATTATATACACCTCAGTTTTCAGTATGATTGTAGTTTAGTAGGGTTTGACATGTCAACGCAGGTATTCAACGTAGAACATTATATACACCTCAGTTTTCTGTATGATTGTAGTTTAGTAGGGTTTGACGTGTCAATGCAGGTATTCAACGTAGAACATTATATACACCTCAGTTTTCAGTATGATTGTAGTTTAGTAGGGTTTGACGTGTCAATGGAGGTATTCAACGTAGAACATTATAAACACCTCAGTTTTCTGTATGATTGTAGTTTAGTAGGGTTTGACGTGTCAATGCAGGTATTCAACGTAGAACATTATATACACCTCAGTTTTCTGTATGATTGTAGTTTAGAAGGGTTTGACATGTCAATGCAGGTATTCAACGTAGAACATTATATACACCTCAGTTTTCAGTATGATTGTAGTTTAGTAGGGTTTGACGTGTCAATGGAGGTATTCAACGTAGAACATTATATACACCTCAGTTTTCAGTATGATTGTAGTTTAGTAGAGTTTGACGTGTCAATGGAGGTTTTCAACGTAGAACATTATATACACCTAAGTTTTCAGTATGATTGTAGTTTAGTAGGGTTTGACGTGTCAATGCAGGTATTCAACGTAGAACATTATTTACACCTCAGTTTTCAGTATGATTGTAGTTTAGTAGGGTTTGACGTGTCAATGCAGGTATTCAACGTAGAACATTATATACACCTCAGTTTTCAGTATGATTGTAGTTTAGTAGGGTTTGACATGTCAATGCAGGTATTCAACGTAGAACATTATTTACACCTCAGTTTTCAGTATGATTGTAGTTTAGTAGGGTTTGACGTCTCAATGCAGGTATTCAACGTAGAACATTATTTACACCTCAGTTTTCAGTATGATTGTAGTTTAGTAGGGTTTGACGTGTCAATGCAGGTATTCAACGTAGAACATTATATACACCTCAGTTTTCAGTATGATTGTAGTTTAGTAAGGTTTGACGTGTCAATGGAGGTATTCAACGTAGAACATTATATACACCTCAGTTTTCAGTATGATTGTAGTTTAGTAGGGTTTGACGTGTCAATGCAGGTATTCAACGTAGAACATTATATACACCTCAGTTTTCAGTATGATTGTAGTTTAGTAGGGTTTGACGTGTCAATGCAGGTATTCAACGTAGAACATTATTTACACCTCAGTTTTCAGTACGATTGTAGTTTAGTAGGGTTTGACGTTTCAATGGAGGTATTCAACGTAGAACATTATTTACACCTCAGTTTTCTGTATGATTGTAGTTTAGTAGGGTTTGACGTGTCAACGCAGGTATTCAACGTAGAACATTATATACACCTCAGTTTTCAGTATGATTGTAGTTTAGTAGGGTTTGACGTGTCAATGCAGGTATTCAACGTAGAACATTATATACACCTCAGTTTTCAGTATGATTGTAGTTTAGTAGGGTTTGACGTGTCAATGCAGGTATTCAACGTAGAACATTATTTACACCTCAGTTTTCAGTATGATTGTAGTTTAGTAGGATTTGACGTGTCAATGGAGGTATTCAACGTAGAACATTATATACACCTCAGTTTTCAGTATGATTGTAGTTTAGTAGGGTTTGTCGTGTCAATGGAGGTATTCAACATAGAACATTATTTACACCTCAGTTTTCAGTATGATTGTAGTTTAGTAGGGTTTGACGTGTCAATGCAGGTATTCAATGTAGAACATTATATACACCTCAGTTTTCTGTATGATTGTAGTTTAGTAGGGTTTGACGTGTCAATGGAGGTATTCAACGTAGAACATTATATACACCTCAGTTTTCAGTATGATTGTAGTTTAGTAGGGTTTGACGTGTCAATGGAGGTATTCAACGTAGAACATTATATACACCTCAGTTTTCTGTATGATTGTAGTTTAGTAGAGTTTGACGTGTCAATGGAGGTATTCAACGTAGTACATTATTTACACCTCAGTTTTCAGTATGATTGTAGTTTAGTAGGGTTTGACGTGTCAATGCAGGTATTCAACGTAGAACATTATATACATCTCAGTTTTCTGTATGATTGTAGTTTAGTAGGGTTTGATATGTCAATGCAGGTATTCAACGTAGAACATTATTTACACCTCAGTTTTCAGTATGATTGTAGTTTAGTAGGGTTTGACGTGTCAATGGAGGTATTCAACGTAGAACATTATATACACCTCAGTTTTCAGTATGATTGTAGTTTAGTAGGGTTTGACATGTCAATGCAGGTATTCAACGTAGAACATTATTTACACCTCAGTTTTCAGTATGATTGTAGTTTAGTAGGGTTTGACATCTCAATGCAGGTATTCAACGTAGAACATTATTTACACCTCAGTTTTCAGTATGATTGTAGTTTAGTAGGGTTTGACGTGTCAATGGAGGTATTCAACGTAGAACATTATATACACCTCAGTTTTCAGTATGATTGTAGTTTAGTAGGGTTTGACGTGTCAATGGAGGTATTCAACGTAGAACATTATTTACACCTCAGTTTTCAGTATGATTGTAGTTTAGTAGGGTTTGACGTGTCAATGGAGGTATTCAGCGTAGAACATTATATACACCTCAGTTTTCAGTATGATTGTAGTTTAGTAGGGTTTGATGTGTCAATGCAGGTATTCAACGTAGAACATTATTTACACCTCAGTTTTCAGTACGATTGTAGTTTAGTAGGGTTTGACGTGTCAATGGAGGTATTCAACGTAGAACATTATTTACACCTCAGTTTTCAGTATGATTGTAGTTTAGTAGGGTTTGACGTGTCAACGCAGGTATTCAACGTAGAACATTATATACACCTCAGTTTTCTGTATGATTGTAGTTTAGTAGGGTTTGACGTGTCAATGCAGGTATTCAACGTAGAACATTATATACACCTCAGTTTTCAGTATGATTGTAGTTTAGTAGGGTTTGACGTGTCAATGGAGGTATTCAACGTAGAACATTATATACACCTCAGTTTTCTGTATGATTGTAGTTTAGTAGGGTTTGACGTGTCAATGCAGGTATTCAACGTAGAACATTATATACACCTCAGTTTTCTGTATGATTGTAGTTTAGTAGAGTTTGACGTGTCAATGCAGGTATTCAACGTAGAACATTATATACACCTCAGTTTTCTGTATGATTGTAGTTTAGTAGGGTTTGACGTGTCAATGGAGGTATTCAACGTAGAACATTATATACACCTCAGTTTTCAGTATGATTGTAGTTTAGTAGAGTTTGACGTGTCAATGGAGGTATTCAACGTAGAACATTATATACACCTCAGTTTTCAGTATGATTGTAGTTTAGAAGGATTTGACGTGTCACTGCAGGTATTCAACGTAGAACATTATTTACACCTCAGTTTTCAGTATGATTGTAGTTTAGTAGGGATTGACGTGTCAATGGAGGTATTCAACGTAGAACATTATTTACACCTCAGTTTTCTGTATGATTGTAGTTTAGTAGGGTTTGACGTGTCAATGGAGGTATTCAACGTAGAACATTATATACACCTCAGTTTTCTGTATGATTGTAGTTTAGTAGGGTTTGACGTGTCAATGGAGGTATTCAATGTAGAACATTATATACACCTCAGTTTTCAGTATGATTGTAGTTTAGTAGAGTTTGACGTGTCAATGGAGGTATTCAACGTAGAACATTATATACACCTCAGTTTTCAGTATGATTGTAGTTTAGAAGGGTTTGACGTGTCAATGCAGGTATTCAACGTAGAACATTATTTACACCTCAGTTTTCAGTATGATTGTAGTTTAGTAGGGTTTGATGTGTCAATGGAGGTATTCAACGTAGAACATTATTTACACCTCAGTTTTCAGTATGATTGTAGTTTAGTAGGGTTTGACGTGTCAACGCAGGTATTCAACGTAGAACATTATATACACCTCAGTTTTCAGTATGATTGTAGTTTAGTAGGGTTTGACGTGTCAATAGAGGTATTCAACGTAGAACATTATTTACACCTCGGTTTTCAGTATGATTGTAGTTTAGTAGGGTTTGACGTGTCAATGCAGGTATTCAACGTAGAACATTATATACACCTCAGTTTTCAGTATGATTGTAGTTTAGTAGGGTTTGACGTGTCAATGGAGGTATTCAACGTAGTACATTATTTACACCTCAGTTTTCAGTATGATTGTAGTTTAGAAGGGTTTGACGTGTCAATGGAGGTATTCAACGTAGAACATTATATACATCTCAGTTTTCAGTATGATTGTAGTTTAGTAGGGTTTGATATGTCAATGCAGGTATTCAACGTAGAACATTATTTACACCTCAGTTTTCAGTATGATTGTAGTTTAGTAGGGTTTGTCGTGTCAATGGAGGTATTCAACATAGAACATTATTTACACCTCAGTTTTCAGTATGATTGTAGTTTAGTAGGGTTTGACGTGTCAATGCAGGTATTCAATGTAGAACATTATATACACCTCAGTTTTCTGTATGATTGTAGTTTAGTAGGGTTTGACGTGTCAATGGAGGTATTCAACGTAGAACATTATATACACCTCAGTTTTCAGTATGATTGTAGTTTAGTAGGGTTTGACGTGTCAATGGAGGTATTCAACGTAGAACATTATATACACCTCAGTTTTCTGTATGATTGTAGTTTAGTAGAGTTTGACGTGTCAATGGAGGTATTCAACGTAGTACATTATTTACACCTCAGTTTTCAGTATGATTGTAGTTTAGTAGGGTTTGACGTGTCAATGGAGGTATTCAACGTAGAACATTATATACACCTCAGTTTTCTGTATGATTGTAGTTTAGAAGGGTTTGACGTGTCAATGCAGGTATTCAACGTAGAACATTATATACACCTCAGTTTTCTGTATGATTGTAGTTTAGTAGAGTTTGACGTGTCAATGCAGGTATTCAACGTAGAACATTATATACACCTCAGTTTTCTGTATGATTGTAGTTTAGTAGGGTTTGACGTGTCAATGGAGGTATTCAACGTAGAACATTATATACACCTCAGTTTTCTGTATGATTGTAGTTTAGTAGAGTTTGACGTGTCAATGGAGGTATTCAACGTAGAACATTATATACACCTCAGTTTTCAGTATGATTGTAGTTTAGAAGGATTTGACGTGTCACTGCAGGTATTCAACGTAGAACATTATTTACACCTCAGTTTTCAGTATGATTGTAGTTTAGAAGGGTTTGACGTGTCAATGGAGGTATTCAACGTAGAACATTATATACACCTCAGTTTTCTGTATGATTGTAGTTTAGTAGGGTTTGACGTGTCAATGCAGGTATTCAACGTAGAACATTATATACACCTCAGTTTTCTGTATGATTGTAGTTTAGTAGGGTTTGACGTGTCAATGGAGGTATTCAATGTAGAACATTATATACACCTCAGTTTTCAGTATGATTGTAGTTTAGTAGAGTTTGACGTGTCAATGGAGGTATTCAACGTAGAACATTATATACACCTCAGTTTTCAGTATGATTGTAGTTTAGAAGGGTTTGACGTGTCAATGCAGGTATTCAACGTAGAACATTATTTACACCTCAGTTTTCAGTATGATTGTAGTTTAGTAGGGTTTGACGTGTCAATGGAGGTATTCAACGTAGAACATTATTTACACCTCAGTTTTCAGTATGATTGTAGTTTAGTAGGGTTTGACGTGTCAATGGAGGTATTCAACGTAGAACATTATATACACCTCAGTTTTCAGTATGATTGTAGTTTAGTAGGGTTTGACGTGTCAATGGAGGTATTCAACGTAGAACATTATTTACACCTCGGTTTTCAGTATGATTGTAGTTTAGTAGGGTTTGACGTGTCAATGCAGGTATTCAATGTAGAACATTATATACACCTCAGTTTTCAGTATGATTGTAGTTTAGTAGGGTTTGACGTGTCAATGGAGGTATTCAACGTAGAACATTATATACACCTCAGTTTTCAGTATGATTGTAGTTTAGTAGGGTTTGACGTGTCAATGCAGGTATTCAACGTAGAACATTATATACACCTCAGTTTTCAGTATGATTGTAGTTTAGTAGAGTTTGACGTGTCAATGGAGGTATTCAACGTAGAACATTATATACACCTCAGTTTTCAGTATGATTGTAGTTTAGTAGGGTTTGACGTGTCAATGCAGGTATTCAACGTAGAACATTATTTACACCTCAGTTTTCAGTATGATTGTAGTTTAGTAGGGTTTGACGTGTCAATGGAGGTATTCAACGTAGAACATTATATACACCTCAGTTTTCAGTATGATTGTAGTTTAGTAGGGTTTGACATGTCAACGCAGGTATTCAACGTAGAACATTATATACACCTCAGTTTTCTGTATGATTGTAGTTTAGTAGGGTTTGACGTGTCAATGCAGGTATTCAACGTAGAACATTATATACACCTCAGTTTTCAGTATGATTGTAGTTTAGTAGGGTTTGACGTGTCAATGGAGGTATTCAACGTAGAACATTATAAAAACCTCAGTTTTCTGTATGATTGTAGTTTAGTAGGGTTTGACGTGTCAATGCAGGTATTCAACGTAGAACATTATATACACCTCAGTTTTCTGTATGATTGTAGTTTAGAAGGGTTTGACATGTCAATGCAGGTATTCAACGTAGAACATTATATACACCTCAGTTTTCAGTATGATTGTAGTTTAGTAGGGTTTGACGTGTCAATGGAGGTATTCAACGTAGAACATTATATACACCTCAGTTTTCAGTATGATTGTAGTTTAGTAGAGTTTGACGTGTCAATGGAGGTTTTCAACGTAGAACATTATATACACCTAAGTTTTCAGTATGATTGTAGTTTAGTAGGGTTTGACGTGTCAATGCAGGTATTCAACGTAGAACATTATTTACACCTCAGTTTTCAGAATGATTGTAGTTTAGTAGGGTTTGACGTGTCAATGCAGGTATTCAACGTAGAACATTATATACACCTCAGTTTTCAGTATGATTGTAGTTTAGTAGGGTTTGACATGTCAATGCAGGTATTCAACGTAGAACATTATTTACACCTCAGTTTTCAGTATGATTGTAGTTTAGTAGGGTTTGACGTCTCAATGCAGGTATTCAACGTAGAACATTATTTACACCTCAGTTTTCAGTATGATTGTAGTTTAGTAGGGTTTGACGTGTCAATGCAGGTATTCAACGTAGAACATTATATACACCTCAGTTTTCAGTATGATTGTAGTTTAGTAAGGTTTGACGTGTCAATGGAGGTATTCAACGTAGAACATTATATACACCTCAGTTTTCAGTATGATTGTAGTTTAGTAGGGTTTGACGTGTCAATGCAGGTATTCAACGTAGAACATTATATACACCTCAGTTTTCAGTATGATTGTAGTTTAGTAGGGTTTGACGTGTCAATGCAGGTATTCAACGTAGAACATTATTTACACCTCAGTTTTCAGTACGATTGTAGTTTAGTAGGGTTTGACGTTTCAATGGAGGTATTCAACGTAGAACATTATTTACACCTCAGTTTTCTGTATGATTGTAGTTTAGTAGGGTTTGACGTGTCAACGCAGGTATTCAACGTAGAACATTATATACACCTCAGTTTTCAGTATGATTGTAGTTTAGTAGGGTTTGACGTGTCAATGCAGGTATTCAACGTAGAACATTATATACACCTCAGTTTTCAGTATGATTGTAGTTTAGTAGGGTTTGACGTGTCAATGCAGGTATTCAACGTAGAACATTATTTACACCTCAGTTTTCAGTATGATTGTAGTTTAGTAGGATTTGACGTGTCAATGGAGGTATTCAACGTAGAACATTATATACACCTCAGTTTTCAGTATGATTGTAGTTTAGTAGGGTTTGTCGTGTCAATGGAGGTATTCAACATAGAACATTATTTACACCTCAGTTTTCAGTATGATTGTAGTTTAGTAGGGTTTGACGTGTCAATGCAGGTATTCAATGTAGAACATTATATACACCTCAGTTTTCTGTATGATTGTAGTTTAGTAGGGTTTGACGTGTCAATGGAGGTATTCAACGTAGAACATTATATACACCTCAGTTTTCAGTATGATTGTAGTTTAGTAGGGTTTGACGTGTCAATGGAGGTATTCAACGTAGAACATTATATACACCTCAGTTTTCTGTATGATTGTAGTTTAGTAGAGTTTGACGTGTCAATGGAGGTATTCAACGTAGTACATTATTTACACCTCAGTTTTCAGTATGATTGTAGTTTAGTAGGGTTTGACGTGTCAATGCAGGTATTCAACGTAGAACATTATATACATCTCAGTTTTCTGTATGATTGTAGTTTAGTAGGGTTTGATATGTCAATGCAGGTATTCAACGTAGAACATTATTTACACCTCAGTTTTCAGTATGATTGTAGTTTAGTAGGGTTTGACGTGTCAATGGAGGTATTCAACGTAGAACATTATATACACCTCAGTTTTCAGTATGATTGTAGTTTAGTAGGGTTTGACATGTCAATGCAGGTATTCAACGTAGAACATTATTTACACCTCAGTTTTCAGTATGATTGTAGTTTAGTAGGGTTTGACATCTCAATGCAGGTATTCAACGTAGAACATTATTTACACCTCAGTTTTCAGTATGATTGTAGTTTAGTAGGGTTTGACGTGTCAATGGAGGTATTCAACGTAGAACATTATATACACCTCAGTTTTCAGTATGATTGTAGTTTAGTAGGGTTTGACGTGTCAATGGAGGTATTCAACGTAGAACATTATTTACACCTCAGTTTTCAGTATGATTGTAGTTTAGTAGGGTTTGACGTGTCAATGGAGGTATTCAGCGTAGAACATTATATACACCTCAGTTTTCAGTATGATTGTAGTTTAGTAGGGTTTGATGTGTCAATGCAGGTATTCAACGTAGAACATTATTTACACCTCAGTTTTCAGTACGATTGTAGTTTAGTAGGGTTTGACGTGTCAATGGAGGTATTCAACGTAGAACATTATTTACACCTCAGTTTTCAGTATGATTGTAGTTTAGTAGGGTTTGACGTGTCAACGCAGGTATTCAACGTAGAACATTATATACACCTCAGTTTTCTGTATGATTGTAGTTTAGTAGGGTTTGACGTGTCAATGCAGGTATTCAACGTAGAACATTATATACACCTCAGTTTTCAGTATGATTGTAGTTTAGTAGGGTTTGACGTGTCAATGGAGGTATTCAACGTAGAACATTATATACACCTCAGTTTTCTGTATGATTGTAGTTTAGTAGGGTTTGACGTGTCAATGCAGGTATTCAACGTAGAACATTATATACACCTCAGTTTTCTGTATGATTGTAGTTTAGTAGAGTTTGACGTGTCAATGCAGGTATTCAACGTAGAACATTATATACACCTCAGTTTTCTGTATGATTGTAGTTTAGTAGGGTTTGACGTGTCAATGGAGGTATTCAACGTAGAACATTATATACACCTCAGTTTTCAGTATGATTGTAGTTTAGTAGAGTTTGACGTGTCAATGGAGGTATTCAACGTAGAACATTATATACACCTCAGTTTTCAGTATGATTGTAGTTTAGAAGGATTTGACGTGTCACTGCAGGTATTCAACGTAGAACATTATTTACACCTCAGTTTTCAGTATGATTGTAGTTTAGTAGGGATTGACGTGTCAATGGAGGTATTCAACGTAGAACATTATTTACACCTCAGTTTTCTGTATGATTGTAGTTTAGTAGGGTTTGACGTGTCAATGGAGGTATTCAACGTAGAACATTATATACACCTCAGTTTTCTGTATGATTGTAGTTTAGTAGGGTTTGACGTGTCAATGGAGGTATTCAATGTAGAACATTATATACACCTCAGTTTTCAGTATGATTGTAGTTTAGTAGAGTTTGACGTGTCAATGGAGGTATTCAACGTAGAACATTATATACACCTCAGTTTTCAGTATGATTGTAGTTTAGAAGGGTTTGACGTGTCAATGCAGGTATTCAACGTAGAACATTATTTACACCTCAGTTTTCAGTATGATTGTAGTTTAGTAGGGTTTGATGTGTCAATGGAGGTATTCAACGTAGAACATTATTTACACCTCAGTTTTCAGTATGATTGTAGTTTAGTAGGGTTTGACGTGTCAACGCAGGTATTCAACGTAGAACATTATATACACCTCAGTTTTCAGTATGATTGTAGTTTAGTAGGGTTTGACGTGTCAATAGAGGTATTCAACGTAGAACATTATTTACACCTCGGTTTTCAGTATGATTGTAGTTTAGTAGGGTTTGACGTGTCAATGGAGGTATTCAACGTAGAACATTATATACACCTCAGTTTTCAGTATGATTGTAGTTTAGTAGGGTTTGACGTGTCAATGGAGGTATTCAACGTAGTACATTATTTACACCTCAGTTTTCAGTATGATTGTAGTTTAGAAGGGTTTGACGTGTCAATGGAGGTATTCAACGTAGAACATTATATACATCTCAGTTTTCAGTATGATTGTAGTTTAGTAGGGTTTGATATGTCAATGCAGGTATTCAACGTAGAACATTATTTACACCTCAGTTTTCAGTATGATTGTAGTTTAGTAGGGTTTGTCGTGTCAATGGAGGTATTCAACATAGAACATTATTTACACCTCAGTTTTCAGTATGATTGTAGTTTAGTAGGGTTTGACGTGTCAATGCAGGTATTCAATGTAGAACATTATATACACCTCAGTTTTCTGTATGATTGTAGTTTAGTAGGGTTTGACGTGTCAATGGAGGTATTCAACGTAGAACATTATATACACCTCAGTTTTCAGTATGATTGTAGTTTAGTAGGGTTTGACGTGTCAATGGAGGTATTCAACGTAGAACATTATATACACCTCAGTTTTCTGTATGATTGTAGTTTAGTAGAGTTTGACGTGTCAATGGAGGTATTCAACGTAGTACATTATTTACACCTCAGTTTTCAGTATGATTGTAGTTTAGTAGGGTTTGACGTGTCAATGCAGGTATTCAACGTAGAACATTATATACATCTCAGTTTTCTGTATGATTGTAGTTTAGTAGGGTTTGATATGTCAATGCAGGTATTCAACGTAGAACATTATTTACACCTCAGTTTTCAGTATGATTGTAGTTTAGTAGGGTTTGACGTGTCAATGGAGGTATTCAACGTAGAACATTATATACACCTCAGTTTTCAGTATGATTGTAGTTTAGTAGGGTTTGACATGTCAATGCAGGTATTCAACGTAGAACATTATTTACACCTCAGTTTTCAGTATGATTGTAGTTTAGTAGGGTTTGACATCTCAATGCAGGTATTCAACGTAGAACATTATTTACACCTCAGTTTTCAGTATGATTGTAGTTTAGTAGGGTTTGACGTGTCAATGGAGGTATTCAACGTAGAACATTATATACACCTCAGTTTTCAGTATGATTGTAGTTTAGTAGGGTTTGACGTGTCAATGGAGGTATTCAACGTAGAACATTATTTACACCTCAGTTTTCAGTATGATTGTAGTTTAGTAGGGTTTGACGTGTCAATGGAGGTATTCAGCGTAGAACATTATATACACCTCAGTTTTCAGTATGATTGTAGTTTAGTAGGGTTTGATGTGTCAATGCAGGTATTCAACGTAGAACATTATTTACACCTCAGTTTTCAGTACGATTGTAGTTTAGTAGGGTTTGACGTGTCAATGGAGGTATTCAACGTAGAACATTATTTACACCTCAGTTTTCAGTATGATTGTAGTTTAGTAGGGTTTGACGTGTCAACGCAGGTATTCAACGTAGAACATTATATACACCTCAGTTTTCTGTATGATTGTAGTTTAGTAGGGTTTGACGTGTCAATGCAGGTATTCAACGTAGAACATTATATACACCTCAGTTTTCAGTATGATTGTAGTTTAGTAGGGTTTGACGTGTCAATGGAGGTATTCAACGTAGAACATTATATACACCTCAGTTTTCTGTATGATTGTAGTTTAGTAGGGTTTGACGTGTCAATGCAGGTATTCAACGTAGAACATTATATACACCTCAGTTTTCTGTATGATTGTAGTTTAGTAGAGTTTGACGTGTCAATGCAGGTATTCAACGTAGAACATTATATACACCTCAGTTTTCTGTATGATTGTAGTTTAGTAGGGTTTGACGTGTCAATGGAGGTATTCAACGTAGAACATTATATACACCTCAGTTTTCAGTATGATTGTAGTTTAGTAGAGTTTGACGTGTCAATGGAGGTATTCAACGTAGAACATTATATACACCTCAGTTTTCAGTATGATTGTAGTTTAGAAGGATTTGACGTGTCACTGCAGGTATTCAACGTAGAACATTATTTACACCTCAGTTTTCAGTATGATTGTAGTTTAGTAGGGATTGACGTGTCAATGGAGGTATTCAACGTAGAACATTATTTACACCTCAGTTTTCTGTATGATTGTAGTTTAGTAGGGTTTGACGTGTCAATGGAGGTATTCAACGTAGAACATTATATACACCTCAGTTTTCTGTATGATTGTAGTTTAGTAGGGTTTGACGTGTCAATGGAGGTATTCAATGTAGAACATTATATACACCTCAGTTTTCAGTATGATTGTAGTTTAGTAGAGTTTGACGTGTCAATGGAGGTATTCAACGTAGAACATTATATACACCTCAGTTTTCAGTATGATTGTAGTTTAGAAGGGTTTGACGTGTCAATGCAGGTATTCAACGTAGAACATTATTTACACCTCAGTTTTCAGTATGATTGTAGTTTAGTAGGGTTTGATGTGTCAATGGAGGTATTCAACGTAGAACATTATTTACACCTCAGTTTTCAGTATGATTGTAGTTTAGTAGGGTTTGACGTGTCAACGCAGGTATTCAACGTAGAACATTATATACACCTCAGTTTTCAGTATGATTGTAGTTTAGTAGGGTTTGACGTGTCAATAGAGGTATTCAACGTAGAACATTATTTACACCTCGGTTTTCAGTATGATTGTAGTTTAGTAGGGTTTGACGTGTCAATGCAGGTATTCAACGTAGAACATTATATACACCTCAGTTTTCAGTATGATTGTAGTTTAGTAGGGTTTGACGTGTCAATGGAGGTATTCAACGTAGTACATTATTTACACCTCAGTTTTCAGTATGATTGTAGTTTAGAAGGGTTTGACGTGTCAATGGAGGTATTCAACGTAGAACATTATATACATCTCAGTTTTCAGTATGATTGTAGTTTAGTAGGGTTTGATATGTCAATGCAGGTATTCAACGTAGAACATTATTTACACCTCAGTTTTCAGTATGATTGTAGTTTAGTAGGGTTTGACGTGTCAATAGAGGTATTCAACGTAGAAAATTATATACACCTCAGTTTTCAGTATGATTGTAGTTTAGTAGAGTTTGACATGTCAATGCAGGTATTCAACGTAGAACATTATTTACACCTCAGTTTTCAGTATGATTGTAGTTTAGTAGGGTTTGACGTCTCAATGCAGGTATTCAACGTAGAACATTATTTACACCTCAGTTTTCAGTATGATTGTAGTTTAGTAGGGTTTGACGTGTCAATGCAGGTATTCAACGTAGAACATTATATACACCTCAGTTTTCAGTATGATTGTAGTTTAGTAAGGTTTGACGTGTCAATGGAGGTATTCAACGTAGAACATTATATACACCTCAGTTTTCAGTATGATTGTAGTTTAGTAGAGTTTGACGTGTCAATGGAGGTATTCAACGTAGAACATTATTTACACCTCAGTTTTCAGTATGATTGTAGTTTAGTAGGGTTTGACGTGTCAATGGAGGTATTCAGCGTAGAACATTATATACACCTCAGTTTTCAGTATGATTGTAGTTTAGTAGGGTTTGACGTGTCAATGCAGGTATTCAACGTAGAACATTATATACACCTCAGTTTTCTGTATGATTGTAGTTTAGTAGGGTTTGACGTGTCAATGGAGGTATTCAACGTAGAACATTATATACACCTCAGTTTTCAGTATGATTGTAGTTTAGTAGGGTTTGACGTGTCAATGGAGGTATTCAACGTAGAACATTATATACACCTCAGTTTTCTGTATGATTGTAGTTTAGAAGGGTTTGACGTGTCAATGCAGGTATTCAACGTAGAACATTATATACACCTCAGTTTTCTGTATGATTGTAGTTTAGTAGAGTTTGACGTGTCAATGCAGGTATTCAACGTAGAACATTATATACACCTCAGTTTTCTGTATGATTGTAGTTTAGTAGGGTTTGACGTGTCAATGGAGGTATTCAACGTAGAACATTATATACACCTCAGTTTTCAGTATGATTGTAGTTTAGTAGAGTTTGACGTGTCAATGGAGGTATTCAACGTAGAACATTATATACACCTCAGTTTTCAGTATGATTGTAGTTTAGAAGGATTTGACGTGTCACTGCAGGTATTCAACGTAGAACATTATTTACACCTCAGTTTTCAGTATGATTGTAGTTTAGTAGGGTTTGACGTGTCAATGGAGGTATTCAACGTAGAACATTATTTACACCTCAGTTTTCAGTATGATTGTAGTTTAGTAGGGTTTGACGTGTCAATGCAGGTATTCAACGTAGAACATTATATACACCTCAGTTTTCTGTATGATTGTAGTTTAGTAGGGTTTGACGTGTCAATGGAGGTATTCAATGTAGAACATTATATACACCTCAGTTTTCAGTATGATTGTAGTTTAGTAGAGTTTGACGTGTCAATGGAGGTATTCAACGTAGAACATTATATACACCTCAGTTTTCAGTATGATTGTAGTTTAGAAGGGTTTGACGTGTCAATGCAGGTATTCAACGTAGAACATTATTTACACCTCAGTTTTCAGTATGATTGTAGTTTAGTAGGGTTTGACGTGTCAATGGAGGTATTCAACGTAGAACATTATTTACACCTCAGTTTTCAGTATGATTGTAGTTTAGTAGGGTTTGACGTGTCAATGGAGGTATTCAACGTAGAACATTATATACACCTCAGTTTTCAGTATGATTGTAGTTTAGTAGGGTTTGACGTGTCAATGGAGGTATTCAACGTAGAACATTATTTACACCTCGGTTTTCAGTATGATTGTAGTTTAGTAGGGTTTGACGTGTCAATGCAGGTATTCAATGTAGAACATTATATACACCTCAGTTTTCAGTATGATTGTAGTTTAGTAGGGTTTGACGTGTCAATGGAGGTATTCAACGTAGAACATTATATACACCTCAGTTTTCAGTATGATTGTAGTTTAGTAGGGTTTGACGTGTCAATGCAGGTATTCAACGTAGAACATTATATACACCTCAGTTTTCAGTATGATTGTAGTTTAGTAGAGTTTGACGTGTCAATGGAGGTATTCAACGTAGAACATTATATACACCTCAGTTTTCAGTATGATTGTAGTTTAGTAGGGTTTGACGTGTCAATGCAGGTATTCAACGTAGAACATTATTTACACCTCAGTTTTCAGTATGATTGTAGTTTAGTAGGGTTTGACGTGTCAATGGAGGTATTCAACGTAGAACATTATATACACCTCAGTTTTCAGTATGATTGTAGTTTAGTAGGGTTTGACATGTCAACGCAGGTATTCAACGTAGAACATTATATACACCTCAGTTTTCTGTATGATTGTAGTTTAGTAGGGTTTGACGTGTCAATGCAGGTATTCAACGTAGAACATTATATACACCTCAGTTTTCAGTATGATTGTAGTTTAGTAGGGTTTGACGTGTCAATGGAGGTATTCAACGTAGAACATTATAAACACCTCAGTTTTCTGTATGATTGTAGTTTAGTAGGGTTTGACGTGTCAATGCAGGTATTCAACGTAGAACATTATATACACCTCAGTTTTCTGTATGATTGTAGTTTAGAAGGGTTTGACATGTCAATGCAGGTATTCAACGTAGAACATTATATACACCTCAGTTTTCAGTATGATTGTAGTTTAGTAGGGTTTGACGTGTCAATGGAGGTATTCAACGTAGAACATTATATACACCTCAGTTTTCAGTATGATTGTAGTTTAGTAGAGTTTGACGTGTCAATGGAGGTTTTCAACGTAGAACATTATATACACCTAAGTTTTCAGTATGATTGTAGTTTAGTAGGGTTTGACGTGTCAATGCAGGTATTCAACGTAGAACATTATTTACACCTCAGTTTTCAGTATGATTGTAGTTTAGTAGGGTTTGACGTGTCAATGCAGGTATTCAACGTAGAACATTATATACACCTCAGTTTTCAGTATGATTGTAGTTTAGTAGGGTTTGACATGTCAATGCAGGTATTCAACGTAGAACATTATTTACACCTCAGTTTTCAGTATGATTGTAGTTTAGTAGGGTTTGACGTCTCAATGCAGGTATTCAACGTAGAACATTATTTACACCTCAGTTTTCAGTATGATTGTAGTTTAGTAGGGTTTGACGTGTCAATGCAGGTATTCAACGTAGAACATTATATACACCTCAGTTTTCAGTATGATTGTAGTTTAGTAAGGTTTGACGTGTCAATGGAGGTATTCAACGTAGAACATTATATACACCTCAGTTTTCAGTATGATTGTAGTTTAGTAGGGTTTGACGTGTCAATGCAGGTATTCAACGTAGAACATTATATACACCTCAGTTTTCAGTATGATTGTAGTTTAGTAGGGTTTGACGTGTCAATGCAGGTATTCAACGTAGAACATTATTTACACCTCAGTTTTCAGTACGATTGTAGTTTAGTAGGGTTTGACGTTTCAATGGAGGTATTCAACGTAGAACATTATTTACACCTCAGTTTTCTGTATGATTGTAGTTTAGTAGGGTTTGACGTGTCAACGCAGGTATTCAACGTAGAACATTATATACACCTCAGTTTTCAGTATGATTGTAGTTTAGTAGGGTTTGACGTGTCAATGCAGGTATTCAACGTAGAACATTATATACACCTCAGTTTTCAGTATGATTGTAGTTTAGTAGGGTTTGACGTGTCAATGGAGGTATTCAACGTAGAACATTATATACGCCTCAGTTTTCTGTATGATTGTAGTTTAGTAGGGTTTGACGTGTCAATGCAGGTATTCAACGTAGAACATTATATACACCTCAGTTTTCTGTATGATTGTAGTTTAGTAGAGTTTGACGTGTCAATGCAGGTATTCAACGTAGAACATTATATACACCTCAGTTTTCTGTATGATTGTAGTTTAGTAGGGTTTGACGTGTCAATGGAGGTATTCAACGTAGAACATTATATACACCTCAGTTTTCAGTATGATTGTAGTTTAGTAGAGTTTGACGTGTCAATGGAGGTATTCAACGTAGAACATTATATACACCTCAGTTTTCAGTATGATTGTAGTTTAGAAGGTTTTGACGTGTCACTGCAGGTATTCAACGTAGAACATTATTTACACCTCAGTTTTCAGTATGATTGTAGTTTAGTAAGGTTTGACGTGTCAATGGAGGTATTCAACGTAGAACATTATTTACACCTCAGTTTTCTGTATGATTGTAGTTTAGTAGGGTTTGACGTGTCAATGCAGGTATTCAACGTAGAACATTATATACACCTCAGTTTTCTGTATGATTGTAGTTTAGTAGGGTTTGACGTGTCAATGGAGGTATTCAATGTAGAACATTATATACACCTCAGTTTTCAGTATGATTGTAGTTTGGTAGAGTTTGACGTGTCAATGGAGGTATTCAACGTAGAACATTATATACACCTCAGTTTTCAGTATGATTGTAGTTTAGAAGGGTTTGACGTGTCAATGCAGGTATTCAACGTAGAACATTATTTACACCTCAGTTTTCAGTATGATTGTAGTTTAGTAGGGTTTGACGTGTCAATGGAGGTATTCAACGTAGAACATTATTTACACCTCAGTTTTCTGTATGATTGTAGTTTAGTAGGGTTTGACGTGTCAATGGAGGTATTCAACGTAGAACATTATATACACCTCAGTTTTCTGTATGATTGTAGTTTAGTAGGGTTTGACGTGTCAATGGAGGTATTCAATGTAGAACATTATATACACCTCAGTTTTCAGTATGATTGTAGTTTAGTAGAGTTTGACGTGTCAATGGAGGTATTCAACGTAGAACATTATATACACCTCAGTTTTCAGTATGATTGTAGTTTAGAAGGGTTTGACGTGTCAATGCAGGTATTCAACGTAGAACATTATTTACACCTCAGTTTTCAGTATGATTGTAGTTTAGTAGGGTTTGACGTGTCAATGGAGGTATTCAACGTAGAACATTATTTACACCTCAGTTTTCAGTATGATTGTAGTTTAGTAGGGTTTGACGTGTCAACGCAGGTATTCAACGTAGAACATTATATACACCTCAGTTTTCAGTATGATTGTAGTTTAGTAGGGTTTGACGTGTCAATAGAGGTATTCAACGTAGAACATTATTTACACCTCGGTTTTCAGTATGATTGTAGTTTAGTAGGGTTTGACGTGTCAATGCAGGTATTCAACGTAGAACATTATATACACCTCAGTTTTCAGTATGATTGTAGTTTAGTAGGGTTTGACGTGTCAATGGAGGTATTCAACGTAGTACATTATTTACACCTCAGTTTTCAGTATGATTGTAGTTTAGTAGGGTTTGACGTGTCAATGGAGGTATTCAACGTAGAACATTATATACATCTCAGTTTTCAGTATGATTGTAGTTTAGTAGGGTTTGATATGTCAATGCAGGTATTCAACGTAGAACATTATTTACACCTCAGTTTTCAGTATGATTGTAGTTTAGTAGGGTTTGACGTGTCAATGGAGGTATTCAACGTAGAACATTATATACACCTCAGTTTTCAGTATGATTGTAGTTTAGTAGGGTTTGACATGTCAATGCAGGTATTCAACGTAGAACATTATTTACACCTCAGTTTTCAGTATGATTGTAGTTTAGTAGGGTTTGACGTCTCAATGCAGGTATTCAACGTAGAACATTATTTACACCTCAGTTTTCAGTATGATTGTAGTTTAGTAGGGTTTGACGTGTCAATGCAGGTATTCAACGTAGAACATTATATACACCTCAGTTTTCAGTATGATTGTAGTTTAGTAAGGTTTGACGTGTCAATGGAGGTATTCAACGTAGAACATTATATACACCTCAGTTTTCAGTATGATTGTAGTTTAGTAGAGTTTGACGTGTCAATGGAGGTATTCAACGTAGAACATTATTTACACCTCAGTTTTCAGTATGATTGTAGTTTAGTAGGGTTTGACGTGTCAATGGAGGTATTCAGCGTAGAACATTATATACACCTCAGTTTTCAGTATGATTGTAGTTTAGTAGGGTTTGACGTGTCAACGCAGGTATTCAACGTAGAACATTATATACACCTCAGTTTTCTGTATGATTGTAGTTTAGTAGGGTTTGACGTGTCAATGGAGGTATTCAACGTAGAACATTATATACACCTCAGTTTTCAGTATGATTGTAGTTTAGTAGGGTTTGACGTGTCAATGGAGGTATTCAACGTAGAACATTATATACACCTCAGTTTTCTGTATGATTGTAGTTTAGAAGGGTTTGACGTGTCAATGCAGGTATTCAACGTAGAACATTATATACACCTCAGTTTTCTGTATGATTGTAGTTTAGTAGAGTTTGATATGTCAATGCAGGTATTCAACGTAGAACATTATATACACCTCAGTTTTCAGTATGATTGTAGTTTAGTAGGGTTTGACATGTCAATGCAGGTATTCAACGTAGAACATTATATACACCTCAGTTTTCAGTATGATTGTAGTTTAGTAGGGTTTGACGTCTCAATGCAGGTATTCAACGTAGAACATTATTTACACCTCAGTTTTCAGTATGATTGTAGTTTAGTAGGGTTTGACGTCTCAATGCAGGTATTCAACGTAGAACATTATTTACACCTCAGTTTTCAGTATGATTGTAGTTTAGTAGGGTTTGACGTGTCAATGCAGGTATTCAACGTAGAACATTATTTACACCTCAGTTTTCAGTATGATTGTAGTTTAGTAAGGTTTGACGTGTCAATGGAGGTATTCAACGTAGAACATTATATACACCTCAGTTTTCAGTATGATTGTAGTTTAGTAGGGTTTGACGTGTCAATGGAGGTATTCAACGTAGAACATTATTTACACCTCAGTTTTCTGTATGATTGTAGTTTAGTAGGGTTTGACGTGTCAATGGAGGTATTCAGCGTAGAACATTATATACACCTCAGTTTTCAGTATGATTGTAGTTTAGTAGGGTTTGACGTGTCAATGCAGGTATTCAACGTAGAACATTATTTACACCTCAGTTTTCAGTACGATTGTAGTTTAGTAGGGTTTGACGTGTCAATGGAGGTATTCAACGTAGAACATTATTTACACCTCAGTTTTCTGTATGATTGTAGTTTAGTAGGGTTTGACGTGTAAACGCAGGTATTCAACGTAGAACATTATATACACCTCAGTTTTCAGTATGATTGTAGTTTAGTAGGGTTTGACGTGTCAACGGAGGTATTCAACGTAGAACATTATATACACCTCAGTTTTCAGTATGATTGTAGTTTAGTAGGGTTTGACGTGTCAATGGAGGTATTCAACGTAGAACATTATATACACCTCAGTTTTCTGTATGATTGTAGTTTAGTAGGGTTTGACGTGTCAATGGAGGTATTCAACGTAGAACATTATATACACCTCAGTTTTCTGTATGATTGTAGTTTAGTAGAGTTTGACGTGTCAATGCAGGTATTCAACGTAGAACATTATATACACCTCAGTTTTCAGTATGATTGTAGTTTAGTAGAGTTTGACGTGTCAATGGAGGTATTCAACGTAGAACATTATTTACACCTCAGTTTTCAGTATGATTGTAGTTTAGTACGGTTTGACATGTCAATGCAGGTATTCAACGTAGAACATTATATACACCTCAGTTTTCTGTATGATTGTAGTTTAGTAGGGTTTGACGTGTCAATGCAGGTATTCAACGTAGAACATTATATACACCTCAGTTTTCAGTATGATTGTAGTTTAGTAGGGTTTGACATGTCAATGCAGGTATTCAACGTAGAACATTATTTACACCTCAGTTTTCAGTATGATTGTAGTTTAGTAGGGTTTGACGTCTCAATGCAGGTATTCAACGTAGAACATTATTTACACCTCAGTTTTCAGTATGATTGTAGTTTAGTAGGGTTTGACGTGTCAATGCAGGTATTCAACGTAGAACATTATATACACCTCAGTTTTCAGTATGATTGTAGTTTAGTAAGGTTTGACGTGTCAATGGAGGTATTCAACGTAGAACATTATATACACCTCAGTTTTCAGTATGATTGTAGTTTAGTAGAGTTTGACGTGTCAATGGAGGTATTCAACGTAGAACATTATTTACACCTCAGTTTTCAGTATGATTGTAGTTTAGTAGGGTTTGACGTGTCAATGGAGGTATTCAGCGTAGAACATTATATACACCTCAGTTTTCAGTATGATTGTAGTTTAGTAGGGTTTGACGTCTCAATGCAGGTATTCAACGTAGAACATTATTTACACCTCAGTTTTCAGTATGATTGTAGTTTAGTAGGGTTTGACGTGTCAATGCAGGTATTCAACGTAGAACATTATTTACACCTCAGTTTTCAGTATGATTGTAGTTTAGTAAGGTTTGACGTGTCAATGGAGGTATTCAACGTAGAACATTATATACACCTCAGTTTTCAGTATGATTGTAGTTTAGTAGGGTTTGACGTGTCAATGGAGGTATTCAACGTAGAACATTATTTACACCTCAGTTTTCTGTATGATTGTAGTTTAGTAGGGTTTGACGTGTCAATGGAGGTATTCAGCGTAGAACATTATATACACCTCAGTTTTCAGTATGATTGTAGTTTAGTAGGGTTTGACGTGTCAATGCAGGTATTCAACGTAGAACATTATTTACACCTCAGTTTTCAGTACGATTGTAGTTTAGTAGGGTTTGACGTGTCAATGGAGGTATTCAACGTAGAACATTATTTACACCTCAGTTTTCTGTATGATTGTAGTTTAGTAGGGTTTGACGTGTAAACGCAGGTATTCAACGTAGAACATTATATACACCTCAGTTTTCAGTATGATTGTAGTTTAGTAGGGTTTGACGTGTCAACGGAGGTATTCAACGTAGAACATTATATACACCTCAGTTTTCAGTATGATTGTAGTTTAGTAGGGTTTGACGTGTCAATGGAGGTATTCAACGTAGAACATTATATACACCTCAGTTTTCTGTATGATTGTAGTTTAGTAGGGTTTGACGTGTCAATGGAGGTATTCAACGTAGAACATTATATACACCTCAGTTTTCTGTATGATTGTAGTTTAGTAGAGTTTGACGTGTCAATGCAGGTATTCAACGTAGAACATTATATACACCTCAGTTTTCAGTATGATTGTAGTTTAGTAGGGTTTGACGTGTCAATGCAGGTATTCAACGTAGAACATTATTTACACCTCAGTTTTCAGTATGATTGTAGTTTAGTAAGGTTTGACGTGTCAATGGAGGTATTCAACGTAGAACATTATATACACCTCAGTTTTCAGTATGATTGTAGTTTAGTAGGGTTTGACGTGTCAATGGAGGTATTCAACGTAGAACATTATTTACACCTCAGTTTTCTGTATGATTGTAGTTTAGTAGGGTTTGACGTGTCAATGGAGGTATTCAGCGTAGAACATTATATACACCTCAGTTTTCAGTATGATTGTAGTTTAGTAGGGTTTGACGTGTCAATGCAGGTATTCAACGTAGAACATTATTTACACCTCAGTTTTCAGTACGATTGTAGTTTAGTAGGGTTTGACGTGTCAATGGAGGTATTCAACGTAGAACATTATTTACACCTCAGTTTTCTGTATGATTGTAGTTTAGTAGGGTTTGACGTGTAAACGCAGGTATTCAACGTAGAACATTATATACACCTCAGTTTTCAGTATGATTGTAGTTTAGTAGGGTTTGACGTGTCAACGGAGGTATTCAACGTAGAACATTATATACACCTCAGTTTTCAGTATGATTGTAGTTTAGTAGGGTTTGACGTGTCAATGGAGGTATTCAACGTAGAACATTATATACACCTCAGTTTTCTGTATGATTGTAGTTTAGTAGGGTTTGACGTGTCAATGGAGGTATTCAACGTAGAACATTATATACACCTCAGTTTTCTGTATGATTGTAGTTTAGTAGAGTTTGACGTGTCAATGCAGGTATTCAACGTAGAACATTATATACACCTCAGTTTTCAGTATGATTGTAGTTTAGTAGAGTTTGACGTGTCAATGGAGGTATTCAACGTAGAACATTATTTACACCTCAGTTTTCAGTATGATTGTAGTTTAGTACGGTTTGACATGTCAATGCAGGTATTCAACGTAGAACATTATATACACCTCAGTTTTCTGTATGATTGTAGTTTAGTAGGGTTTGACGTGTCAATGCAGGTATTCAACGTAGAACATTATATACACCTCAGTTTTCAGTATGATTGTAGTTTAGTAGGGTTTGACATGTCAATGCAGGTATTCAACGTAGAACATTATTTACACCTCAGTTTTCAGTATGATTGTAGTTTAGTAGGGTTTGACGTCTCAATGCAGGTATTCAACGTAGAACATTATTTACACCTCAGTTTTCAGTATGATTGTAGTTTAGTAGGGTTTGACGTGTCAATGCAGGTATTCAACGTAGAACATTATATACACCTCAGTTTTCAGTATGATTGTAGTTTAGTAAGGTTTGACGTGTCAATGGAGGTATTCAACGTAGAACATTATATACACCTCAGTTTTCAGTATGATTGTAGTTTAGTAGAGTTTGACGTGTCAATGGAGGTATTCAACGTAGAACATTATTTACACCTCAGTTTTCAGTATGATTGTAGTTTAGTAGGGTTTGACGTGTCAATGGAGGTATTCAGCGTAGAACATTATATACACCTCAGTTTTCAGTATGATTGTAGTTTAGTAGGGTTTGACGTCTCAATGCAGGTATTCAACGTAGAACATTATTTACACCTCAGTTTTCAGTATGATTGTAGTTTAGTAGGGTTTGACGTGTCAATGCAGGTATTCAACGTAGAACATTATTTACACCTCAGTTTTCAGTATGATTGTAGTTTAGTAAGGTTTGACGTGTCAATGGAGGTATTCAACGTAGAACATTATATACACCTCAGTTTTCAGTATGATTGTAGTTTAGTAGGGTTTGACGTGTCAATGGAGGTATTCAACGTAGAACATTATTTACACCTCAGTTTTCTGTATGATTGTAGTTTAGTAGGGTTTGACGTGTCAATGGAGGTATTCAGCGTAGAACATTATATACACCTCAGTTTTCAGTATGATTGTAGTTTAGTAGGGTTTGACGTGTCAATGCAGGTATTCAACGTAGAACATTATTTACACCTCAGTTTTCAGTACGATTGTAGTTTAGTAGGGTTTGACGTGTCAATGGAGGTATTCAACGTAGAACATTATTTACACCTCAGTTTTCTGTATGATTGTAGTTTAGTAGGGTTTGACGTGTAAACGCAGGTATTCAACGTAGAACATTATATACACCTCAGTTTTCAGTATGATTGTAGTTTAGTAGGGTTTGACGTGTCAACGGAGGTATTCAACGTAGAACATTATATACACCTCAGTTTTCAGTATGATTGTAGTTTAGTAGGGTTTGACGTGTCAATGGAGGTATTCAACGTAGAACATTATATACACCTCAGTTTTCTGTATGATTGTAGTTTAGTAGGGTTTGACGTGTCAATGGAGGTATTCAACGTAGAACATTATATACACCTCAGTTTTCTGTATGATTGTAGTTTAGTAGAGTTTGACGTGTCAATGCAGGTATTCAACGTAGAACATTATATACACCTCAGTTTTCAGTATGATTGTAGTTTAGTAGAGTTTGACGTGTCAATGGAGGTATTCAACGTAGAACATTATTTACACCTCAGTTTTCAGTATGATTGTAGTTTAGTACGGTTTGACATGTCAATGCAGGTATTCAACGTAGAACATTATATACACCTCAGTTTTCTGTATGATTGTAGTTTAGTAGGGTTTGACGTGTCAATGCAGGTATTCAACGTAGAACATTATATACACCTCAGTTTTCAGTATGATTGTAGTTTAGTAGGGTTTGACATGTCAATGCAGGTATTCAACGTAGAACATTATTTACACCTCAGTTTTCAGTATGATTGTAGTTTAGTAGGGTTTGACGTCTCAATGCAGGTATTCAACGTAGAACATTATTTACACCTCAGTTTTCAGTATGATTGTAGTTTAGTAGGGTTTGACGTGTCAATGCAGGTATTCAACGTAGAACATTATATACACCTCAGTTTTCAGTATGATTGTAGTTTAGTAAGGTTTGACGTGTCAATGGAGGTATTCAACGTAGAACATTATATACACCTCAGTTTTCAGTATGATTGTAGTTTAGTAGAGTTTGACGTGTCAATGGAGGTATTCAACGTAGAACATTATTTACACCTCAGTTTTCAGTATGATTGTAGTTTAGTAGGGTTTGACGTGTCAATGGAGGTATTCAGCGTAGAACATTATATACACCTCAGTTTTCAGTATGATTGTAGTTTAGTAGGGTTTGACGTCTCAATGCAGGTATTCAACGTAGAACATTATTTACACCTCAGTTTTCAGTATGATTGTAGTTTAGTAGGGTTTGACGTGTCAATGCAGGTATTCAACGTAGAACATTATTTACACCTCAGTTTTCAGTATGATTGTAGTTTAGTAAGGTTTGACGTGTCAATGGAGGTATTCAACGTAGAACATTATATACACCTCAGTTTTCAGTATGATTGTAGTTTAGTAGGGTTTGACGTGTCAATGGAGGTATTCAACGTAGAACATTATTTACACCTCAGTTTTCTGTATGATTGTAGTTTAGTAGGGTTTGACGTGTCAATGGAGGTATTCAGCGTAGAACATTATATACACCTCAGTTTTCAGTATGATTGTAGTTTAGTAGGGTTTGACGTGTCAATGCAGGTATTCAACGTAGAACATTATTTACACCTCAGTTTTCAGTACGATTGTAGTTTAGTAGGGTTTGACGTGTCAATGGAGGTATTCAACGTAGAACATTATTTACACCTCAGTTTTCTGTATGATTGTAGTTTAGTAGGGTTTGACGTGTAAACGCAGGTATTCAACGTAGAACATTATATACACCTCAGTTTTCAGTATGATTGTAGTTTAGTAGGGTTTGACGTGTCAACGGAGGTATTCAACGTAGAACATTATATACACCTCAGTTTTCAGTATGATTGTAGTTTAGTAGGGTTTGACGTGTCAATGGAGGTATTCAACGTAGAACATTATATACACCTCAGTTTTCTGTATGATTGTAGTTTAGTAGGGTTTGACGTGTCAATGGAGGTATTCAACGTAGAACATTATATACACCTCAGTTTTCTGTATGATTGTAGTTTAGTAGAGTTTGACGTGTCAATGCAGGTATTCAACGTAGAACATTATATACACCTCAGTTTTCAGTATGATTGTAGTTTAGTAGGGTTTGACGTGTCAATGCAGGTATTCAACGTAGAACATTATTTACACCTCAGTTTTCAGTATGATTGTAGTTTAGTAAGGTTTGACGTGTCAATGGAGGTATTCAACGTAGAACATTATATACACCTCAGTTTTCAGTATGATTGTAGTTTAGTAGGGTTTGACGTGTCAATGGAGGTATTCAACGTAGAACATTATTTACACCTCAGTTTTCTGTATGATTGTAGTTTAGTAGGGTTTGACGTGTCAATGGAGGTATTCAGCGTAGAACATTATATACACCTCAGTTTTCAGTATGATTGTAGTTTAGTAGGGTTTGACGTGTCAATGCAGGTATTCAACGTAGAACATTATTTACACCTCAGTTTTCAGTACGATTGTAGTTTAGTAGGGTTTGACGTGTCAATGGAGGTATTCAACGTAGAACATTATTTACACCTCAGTTTTCTGTATGATTGTAGTTTAGTAGGGTTTGACGTGTAAACGCAGGTATTCAACGTAGAACATTATATACACCTCAGTTTTCAGTATGATTGTAGTTTAGTAGGGTTTGACGTGTCAACGGAGGTATTCAACGTAGAACATTATATACACCTCAGTTTTCAGTATGATTGTAGTTTAGTAGGGTTTGACGTGTCAATGGAGGTATTCAACGTAGAACATTATATACACCTCAGTTTTCTGTATGATTGTAGTTTAGTAGGGTTTGACGTGTCAATGGAGGTATTCAACGTAGAACATTATATACACCTCAGTTTTCTGTATGATTGTAGTTTAGTAGAGTTTGACGTGTCAATGCAGGTATTCAACGTAGAACATTATATACACCTCAGTTTTCAGTATGATTGTAGTTTAGTAGAGTTTGACGTGTCAATGGAGGTATTCAACGTAGAACATTATTTACACCTCAGTTTTCAGTATGATTGTAGTTTAGTACGGTTTGACATGTCAATGCAGGTATTCAACGTAGAACATTATATACACCTCAGTTTTCTGTATGATTGTAGTTTAGTAGGGTTTGACGTGTCAATGCAGGTATTCAACGTAGAACATTATATACACCTCAGTTTTCAGTATGATTGTAGTTTAGTAGGGTTTGACATGTCAATGCAGGTATTCAACGTAGAACATTATTTACACCTCAGTTTTCAGTATGATTGTAGTTTAGTAGGGTTTGACGTCTCAATGCAGGTATTCAACGTAGAACATTATTTACACCTCAGTTTTCAGTATGATTGTAGTTTAGTAGGGTTTGACGTGTCAATGCAGGTATTCAACGTAGAACATTATATACACCTCAGTTTTCAGTATGATTGTAGTTTAGTAAGGTTTGACGTGTCAATGGAGGTATTCAACGTAGAACATTATATACACCTCAGTTTTCAGTATGATTGTAGTTTAGTAGAGTTTGACGTGTCAATGGAGGTATTCAACGTAGAACATTATTTACACCTCAGTTTTCAGTATGATTGTAGTTTAGTAGGGTTTGACGTGTCAATGGAGGTATTCAGCGTAGAACATTATATACACCTCAGTTTTCAGTATGATTGTAGTTTAGTAGGGTTTGACGTCTCAATGCAGGTATTCAACGTAGAACATTATTTACACCTCAGTTTTCAGTATGATTGTAGTTTAGTAGGGTTTGACGTGTCAATGCAGGTATTCAACGTAGAACATTATTTACACCTCAGTTTTCAGTATGATTGTAGTTTAGTAAGGTTTGACGTGTCAATGGAGGTATTCAACGTAGAACATTATATACACCTCAGTTTTCAGTATGATTGTAGTTTAGTAGGGTTTGACGTGTCAATGGAGGTATTCAACGTAGAACATTATTTACACCTCAGTTTTCTGTATGATTGTAGTTTAGTAGGGTTTGACGTGTCAATGGAGGTATTCAGCGTAGAACATTATATACACCTCAGTTTTCAGTATGATTGTAGTTTAGTAGGGTTTGACGTGTCAATGCAGGTATTCAACGTAGAACATTATTTACACCTCAGTTTTCAGTACGATTGTAGTTTAGTAGGGTTTGACGTGTCAATGGAGGTATTCAACGTAGAACATTATTTACACCTCAGTTTTCTGTATGATTGTAGTTTAGTAGGGTTTGACGTGTAAACGCAGGTATTCAACGTAGAACATTATATACACCTCAGTTTTCAGTATGATTGTAGTTTAGTAGGGTTTGACGTGTCAACGGAGGTATTCAACGTAGAACATTATATACACCTCAGTTTTCAGTATGATTGTAGTTTAGTAGGGTTTGACGTGTCAATGGAGGTATTCAACGTAGAACATTATATACACCTCAGTTTTCTGTATGATTGTAGTTTAGTAGGGTTTGACGTGTCAATGGAGGTATTCAACGTAGAACATTATATACACCTCAGTTTTCTGTATGATTGTAGTTTAGTAGAGTTTGACGTGTCAATGCAGGTATTCAACGTAGAACATTATATACACCTCAGTTTTCAGTATGATTGTAGTTTAGTAGGGTTTGACGTGTCAATGCAGGTATTCAACGTAGAACATTATTTACACCTCAGTTTTCAGTATGATTGTAGTTTAGTAAGGTTTGACGTGTCAATGGAGGTATTCAACGTAGAACATTATATACACCTCAGTTTTCAGTATGATTGTAGTTTAGTAGGGTTTGACGTGTCAATGGAGGTATTCAACGTAGAACATTATTTACACCTCAGTTTTCTGTATGATTGTAGTTTAGTAGGGTTTGACGTGTCAATGGAGGTATTCAGCGTAGAACATTATATACACCTCAGTTTTCAGTATGATTGTAGTTTAGTAGGGTTTGACGTGTCAATGCAGGTATTCAACGTAGAACATTATTTACACCTCAGTTTTCAGTACGATTGTAGTTTAGTAGGGTTTGACGTGTCAATGGAGGTATTCAACGTAGAACATTATTTACACCTCAGTTTTCTGTATGATTGTAGTTTAGTAGGGTTTGACGTGTAAACGCAGGTATTCAACGTAGAACATTATATACACCTCAGTTTTCAGTATGATTGTAGTTTAGTAGGGTTTGACGTGTCAACGGAGGTATTCAACGTAGAACATTATATACACCTCAGTTTTCAGTATGATTGTAGTTTAGTAGGGTTTGACGTGTCAATGGAGGTATTCAACGTAGAACATTATATACACCTCAGTTTTCTGTATGATTGTAGTTTAGTAGGGTTTGACGTGTCAATGGAGGTATTCAACGTAGAACATTATATACACCTCAGTTTTCTGTATGATTGTAGTTTAGTAGAGTTTGACGTGTCAATGCAGGTATTCAACGTAGAACATTATATACACCTCAGTTTTCAGTATGATTGTAGTTTAGTAGAGTTTGACGTGTCAATGGAGGTATTCAACGTAGAACATTATTTACACCTCAGTTTTCAGTATGATTGTAGTTTAGTACGGTTTGACATGTCAATGCAGGTATTCAACGTAGAACATTATATACACCTCAGTTTTCTGTATGATTGTAGTTTAGTAGGGTTTGACGTGTCAATGCAGGTATTCAACGTAGAACATTATATACACCTCAGTTTTCAGTATGATTGTAGTTTAGTAGGGTTTGACATGTCAATGCAGGTATTCAACGTAGAACATTATTTACACCTCAGTTTTCAGTATGATTGTAGTTTAGTAGGGTTTGACGTCTCAATGCAGGTATTCAACGTAGAACATTATTTACACCTCAGTTTTCAGTATGATTGTAGTTTAGTAGGGTTTGACGTGTCAATGCAGGTATTCAACGTAGAACATTATATACACCTCAGTTTTCAGTATGATTGTAGTTTAGTAAGGTTTGACGTGTCAATGGAGGTATTCAACGTAGAACATTATATACACCTCAGTTTTCAGTATGATTGTAGTTTAGTAGAGTTTGACGTGTCAATGGAGGTATTCAACGTAGAACATTATTTACACCTCAGTTTTCAGTATGATTGTAGTTTAGTAGGGTTTGACGTGTCAATGGAGGTATTCAGCGTAGAACATTATATACACCTCAGTTTTCAGTATGATTGTAGTTTAGTAGGGTTTGACGTCTCAATGCAGGTATTCAACGTAGAACATTATTTACACCTCAGTTTTCAGTATGATTGTAGTTTAGTAGGGTTTGACGTGTCAATGCAGGTATTCAACGTAGAACATTATTTACACCTCAGTTTTCAGTATGATTGTAGTTTAGTAAGGTTTGACGTGTCAATGGAGGTATTCAACGTAGAACATTATATACACCTCAGTTTTCAGTATGATTGTAGTTTAGTAGGGTTTGACGTGTCAATGGAGGTATTCAACGTAGAACATTATTTACACCTCAGTTTTCTGTATGATTGTAGTTTAGTAGGGTTTGACGTGTCAATGGAGGTATTCAGCGTAGAACATTATATACACCTCAGTTTTCAGTATGATTGTAGTTTAGTAGGGTTTGACGTGTCAATGCAGGTATTCAACGTAGAACATTATTTACACCTCAGTTTTCAGTACGATTGTAGTTTAGTAGGGTTTGACGTGTCAATGGAGGTATTCAACGTAGAACATTATTTACACCTCAGTTTTCTGTATGATTGTAGTTTAGTAGGGTTTGACGTGTAAACGCAGGTATTCAACGTAGAACATTATATACACCTCAGTTTTCAGTATGATTGTAGTTTAGTAGGGTTTGACGTGTCAACGGAGGTATTCAACGTAGAACATTATATACACCTCAGTTTTCAGTATGATTGTAGTTTAGTAGGGTTTGACGTGTCAATGGAGGTATTCAACGTAGAACATTATATACACCTCAGTTTTCTGTATGATTGTAGTTTAGTAGGGTTTGACGTGTCAATGGAGGTATTCAACGTAGAACATTATATACACCTCAGTTTTCTGTATGATTGTAGTTTAGTAGAGTTTGACGTGTCAATGCAGGTATTCAACGTAGAACATTATATACACCTCAGTTTTCAGTATGATTGTAGTTTAGTAGAGTTTGACGTGTCAATGGAGGTATTCAACGTAGAACATTATTTACACCTCAGTTTTCAGTATGATTGTAGTTTAGTACGGTTTGACATGTCAATGCAGGTATTCAACGTAGAACATTATATACACCTCAGTTTTCTGTATGATTGTAGTTTAGTAGGGTTTGACGTGTCAATGCAGGTATTCAACGTAGAACATTATATACACCTCAGTTTTCAGTATGATTGTAGTTTAGTAGGGTTTGACATGTCAATGCAGGTATTCAACGTAGAACATTATTTACACCTCAGTTTTCAGTATGATTGTAGTTTAGTAGGGTTTGACGTCTCAATGCAGGTATTCAACGTAGAACATTATTTACACCTCAGTTTTCAGTATGATTGTAGTTTAGTAGGGTTTGACGTGTCAATGCAGGTATTCAACGTAGAACATTATATACACCTCAGTTTTCAGTATGATTGTAGTTTAGTAAGGTTTGACGTGTCAATGGAGGTATTCAACGTAGAACATTATATACACCTCAGTTTTCAGTATGATTGTAGTTTAGTAGAGTTTGACGTGTCAATGGAGGTATTCAACGTAGAACATTATTTACACCTCAGTTTTCAGTATGATTGTAGTTTAGTAGGGTTTGACGTGTCAATGGAGGTATTCAGCGTAGAACATTATATACACCTCAGTTTTCAGTATGATTGTAGTTTAGTAGGGTTTGACGTGTCAACGCAGGTATTCAACGTAGAACATTATATACACCTCAGTTTTCTGTATGATTGTAGTTTAGTAGGGTTTGACGTGTCAATGGAGGTATTCAACGTAGAACATTATATACACCTCAGTTTTCAGTATGATTGTAGTTTAGTAGGGTTTGACGTGTCAATGGAGGTATTCAACGTAGAACATTATATACACCTCAGTTTTCTGTATGATTGTAGTTTAGAAGGGTTTGACGTGTCAATGCAGGTATTCAACGTAGAACATTATATACACCTCAGTTTTCTGTATGATTGTAGTTTAGTAGAGTTTGATATGTCAATGCAGGTATTCAACGTAGAACATTATATACACCTCAGTTTTCAGTATGATTGTAGTTTAGTAGGGTTTGACATGTCAATGCAGGTATTCAACGTAGAACATTATATACACCTCAGTTTTCAGTATGATTGTAGTTTAGTAGGGTTTGACGTCTCAATGCAGGTATTCAACGTAGAACATTATTTACACCTCAGTTTTCAGTATGATTGTAGTTTAGTAGGGTTTGACGTCTCAATGCAGGTATTCAACGTAGAACATTATTTACACCTCAGTTTTCAGTATGATTGTAGTTTAGTAGGGTTTGACGTGTCAATGCAGGTATTCAACGTAGAACATTATTTACACCTCAGTTTTCAGTATGATTGTAGTTTAGTAAGGTTTGACGTGTCAATGGAGGTATTCAACGTAGAACATTATATACACCTCAGTTTTCAGTATGATTGTAGTTTAGTAGGGTTTGACGTGTCAATGGAGGTATTCAACGTAGAACATTATTTACACCTCAGTTTTCTGTATGATTGTAGTTTAGTAGGGTTTGACGTGTCAATGGAGGTATTCAGCGTAGAACATTATATACACCTCAGTTTTCAGTATGATTGTAGTTTAGTAGGGTTTGACGTGTCAATGCAGGTATTCAACGTAGAACATTATTTACACCTCAGTTTTCAGTACGATTGTAGTTTAGTAGGGTTTGACGTGTCAATGGAGGTATTCAACGTAGAACATTATTTACACCTCAGTTTTCAGTATGATTGTAGTTTAGTAGGGTTTGACGTGTCAACGCAGGTATTCAACGTAGAACATTATATACACCTCAGTTTTCAGTATGATTGTAGTTTAGTAGGGTTTGACGTGTCAACGGAGGTATTCAACGTAGAACATTATATACACCTCAGTTTTCAGTATGATTGTAGTTTAGTAGGGTTTGACGTGTCAATGGAGGTATTCAACGTAGAACATTATATACACCTCAGTTTTCTGTATGATTGTAGTTTAGTAGGGTTTGACGTGTCAATGGAGGTATTCAACGTAGAACATTATATACACCTCAGTTTTCTGTATGATTGTAGTTTAGTAGAGTTTGACGTGTCAATGCAGGTATTCAACGTAGAACATTATATACACCTCAGTTTTCAGTATGATTGTAGTTTAGTAGAGTTTGACGTGTCAATGGAGGTATTCAACGTAGAACATTATATACACCTCAGTTTTCAGTATGATTGTAGTTTAGAAGGGTTTGACGTGTCACTGCAGGTATTCAACGTAGAACATTATTTACACCTCAGTTTTCAGTATGATTGTAGTTTAGTAAGGTTTGACGTGTCAATGGAGGTATTCAACGTAGAACATTATTTACACCTCAGTTTTCTGTATGATTGTAGTTTAGTAGGGTTTGACGTGTCAATGCAGGTATTCAACGTAGAACATTATATACACCTCAGTTTTCTGTATGATTGTAGTTTAGTAGGGTTTGACGTGTCAATGGAGGTATTCAATGTAGAACATTATATACACCTCAGTTTTCAGTATGATTGTAGTTTAGTAGAGTTTGACGTGTCAATGGAGGTATTCAACGTAGAACATTATATACACCTCAGTTTTCAGTATGATTGTAGTTTAGAAGGGTTTGACGTGTCAATGGAGGTATTCAACGTAGAACATTGTTTACACCTCAGTTTTCAGTATGATTGTAGTTTAGTAGGGTTTGACGTGTCAATGCAGGTATTCAACGTAGAACATTATATACACCTCAGTTTTCAGTATGATTGTAGTTTAGTAGGGTTTGACGTGTCAATGGAGGTATTCAACGTAGAACATTATATACACCTCAGTTTTCAGTATGATTGTAGTTTAGTAGGGTTTGACGTGTCAATGGAGGTATTCAACGTAGAACATTATATACACCTCAGTTTTCTGTATGATTGTAGTTTAGAAGGGTTTGACGTGTCAATGCAGGTATTCAACGTAGAACATTATATACACCTCAGTTTTCTGTATGATTGTAGTTTAGTAGAGTTTGATATGTCAATGCAGGTATTCAACGTAGAACATTATATACACCTCAGTTTTCAGTATGATTGTAGTTTAGTAGGGTTTGACATGTCAATGCAGGTATTCAACGTAGAACATTATATACACCTCAGTTTTCAGTATGATTGTAGTTTAGTAGGGTTTGACGTCTCAATGCAGGTATTCAACGTAGAACATTATTTACACCTCAGTTTTCAGTATGATTGTAGTTTAGTAGGGTTTGACGTCTCAATGCAGGTATTCAACGTAGAACATTATTTACACCTCAGTTTTCAGTATGATTGTAGTTTAGTAGGGTTTGACGTGTCAATGCAGGTATTCAACGTAGAACATTATTTACACCTCAGTTTTCAGTATGATTGTAGTTTAGTAAGGTTTGACGTGTCAATGGAGGTATTCAACGTAGAACATTATATACACCTCAGTTTTCAGTATGATTGTAGTTTAGTAGGGTTTGACGTGTCAATGGAGGTATTCAACGTAGAACATTATTTACACCTCAGTTTTCTGTATGATTGTAGTTTAGTAGGGTTTGACGTGTCAATGCAGGTATTCAACGTAGAACATTATATACACCTCAGTTTTCTGTATGATTGTAGTTTAGAAGGGTTTGACGTGTCAATGCAGGTATTCAACGTAGAACATTATATACACCTCAGTTTTCTGTATGATTGTAGTTTAGTAGAGTTTGATATGTCAATGCAGGTATTCAACGTAGAACATTATATACACCTCAGTTTTCAGTATGATTGTAGTTTAGTAGGGTTTGACGTCTCAATGCAGGTATTCAACGTAGAACATTATTTACACCTCAGTTTTCAGTATGATTGTAGTTTAGTAGGGTTTGACGTCTCAATGCAGGTATTCAACGTAGAACATTATTTACACCTCAGTTTTCAGTATGATTGTAGTTTAGTAGGGTTTGACGTGTCAATGCAGGTATTCAACGTAGAACATTATTTACACCTCAGTTTTCAGTATGATTGTAGTTTAGTAAGGTTTGACGTGTCAATGGAGGTATTCAACGTAGAACATTATATACACCTCAGTTTTCAGTATGATTGTAGTTTAGTAGGGTTTGACGTGTCAATGGAGGTATTCAACGTAGAACATTATTTACACCTCAGTTTTCTGTATGATTGTAGTTTAGTAGGGTTTGACGTGTCAATGGAGGTATTCAGCGTAGAACATTATATACACCTCAGTTTTCAGTATGATTGTAGTTTAGTAGGGTTTGACGTGTCAATGCAGGTATTCAACGTAGAACATTATTTACACCTCAGTTTTCAGTACGATTGTAGTTTAGTAGGGTTTGACGTGTCAATGGAGGTATTCAACGTAGAACATTATTTACACCTCAGTTTTCAGTATGATTGTAGTTTAGTAGGGTTTGACGTGTCAACGCAGGTATTCAACGTAGAACATTATATACACCTCAGTTTTCAGTATGATTGTAGTTTAGTAGGGTTTGACGTGTCAACGGAGGTATTCAACGTAGAACATTATATACACCTCAGTTTTCAGTATGATTGTAGTTTAGTAGGGTTTGACGTGTCAATGGAGGTATTCAACGTAGAACATTATATACACCTCAGTTTTCTGTATGATTGTAGTTTAGTAGGGTTTGACGTGTCAATGGAGGTATTCAACGTAGAACATTATATACACCTCAGTTTTCTGTATGATTGTAGTTTAGTAGAGTTTGACGTGTCAATGCAGGTATTCAACGTAGAACATTATATACACCTCAGTTTTCAGTATGATTGTAGTTTAGTAGAGTTTGACGTGTCAATGGAGGTATTCAACGTAGAACATTATATACACCTCAGTTTTCAGTATGATTGTAGTTTAGAAGGGTTTGACGTGTCACTGCAGGTATTCAACGTAGAACATTATTTACACCTCAGTTTTCAGTATGATTGTAGTTTAGTAAGGTTTGACGTGTCAATGGAGGTATTCAACGTAGAACATTATTTACACCTCAGTTTTCTGTATGATTGTAGTTTAGTAGGGTTTGACGTGTCAATGCAGGTATTCAACGTAGAACATTATATACACCTCAGTTTTCTGTATGATTGTAGTTTAGTAGGGTTTGACGTGTCAATGGAGGTATTCAATGTAGAACATTATATACACCTCAGTTTTCAGTATGATTGTAGTTTAGTAGAGTTTGACGTGTCAATGGAGGTATTCAACGTAGAACATTATATACACCTCAGTTTTCAGTATGATTGTAGTTTAGAAGGGTTTGACGTGTCAATGGAGGTATTCAACGTAGAACATTGTTTACACCTCAGTTTTCAGTATGATTGTAGTTTAGTAGGGTTTGACGTGTCAATGGAGGTATTCAACGTAGAACATTATTTACACCTCAGTTTTCAGTATGATTGTAGTTTAGTAGGGTTTGACGTGTCAATGGAGGTATTCAACGTAGAACATTATATACACCTCAGTTTTCAGTATGATTGTAGTTTAGTAGGGTTTGACGTGTCAATGGAGGTATTCAACATAGAACATTATTTACACCTCGGTTTTCAGTATGATTGTAGTTTAGTAGGGTTTGACGTGTCAATGCAGGTATTCAACGTAGAACATTATATACACCTCAGTTTTCAGTATGATTGTAGTTTAGTAGGGTTTGACGTGTCAATGGAGGTATTCAACGTAGTACATTATTTACACCTCAGTTTTCAGTATGATTGTAGTTTAGTAGGGTTTGACGTGTCAATGCAGGTATTCAACGTAGAACATTATATACATCTCAGTTTTCTGTATGATTGTAGTTTAGTAGGGTTTGATATGTCAATGCAGGTATTCAACGTAGAACATTATTTACACCTCAGTTTTCAGTATGATTGTAGTTTAGTAGGGTTTGACGTGTCAATGGAGGTATTCAACGTAGAACATTATTTACACCTCAGTTTTCAGTATGATTGTAGTTTAGTAGGTTTGACATGTCAATGGAGGTATTCAACGTAGAACATTATATACACCTCAGTTTTCTGTATGATTGTAGTTTAGTAGGGTTTGACGTGTCAATGCAGGTATTCAACGTAGAACATTATATACACCTCAGTTTTCTGTATGATTGTAGTTTAGTAGGGTTTGACGTGTCAATGCAGGTATTCAACGTAGAACATTATATACACCTCAGTTTTCAGTATGATTGTAGTTTAGTAGAGTTTGACGTGTCAATGGAGGTATTCAACGTAGAACATTATATACACCTCAGTTTTCAGTATGATTGTAGTTTAGAAGGGTTTGACGTGTCAATGCAGGTATTCAACGTAGAACATTATTTACACCTCAGTTTTCAGTATGATTGTAGTTTAGTAGGGTTTGACGTGTCAATGGAGGTATTCAACGTAGAACATTATTTACACCTCAGTTTTCAGTATGATTGTAGTTTAGTAGGGTTTGACATGTCAATGGAGGTATTCAACGTAGAACATTATATACACCTCAGTTTTCTGTATGATTGTAGTTTAGTAGGGTTTGACGTGTCAATGGAGGTATTCAGCGTAGAACATTATTTACACCTCAGTTTTCAGTATGATTGTAGTTTAATAGGGTTTGACGTGTCAATGGAGGTATTCAACGTAGAACATTATTTACACCTCAGTTTTCAGTATGATTGTAGTTTAGTTTGACGTGTAATATAAAGTTACAATACATACATTTATATTTGTAGGGAAGAGAGTTAGATACCAGGACAACAGTTTATAAGAAAAAAGATATAGTTTATCAACTAAAAATGAAAGCCTCACGACGTGAGTATCTGATCAATTGTAGATGGTGTATGGTTTAGGTTTATGGTGCCACTTTCAACAATATTTCAGTTATATCGTGGCAGTCAGTTTTATTGGTGGAGGAAACCTGAGAAAATCACGACCTGCTGCAAGTCACTGATAAACTTTTTCACATAATGTTGTATCGAGTACACATCGCCTCAGCAGGGTTTGAACTCACAACATTAGTGATGATAGGCACTGATTGCATAGGTAGTTATAAATCAAACTACCATATGATCATGACGGTCTCCTAGATAGTGTATGGTCTTGTTGCCATTCATCTTTTATATATTTAGAATATATGTCACTTTTGTCCACCAATATCAACAAAACGAACTATCACCTCTCACCTTTAATCATAGAACATTAGAAAAAGACTATGACATGAGGTTGGAAATCCAGATAGGTGCAAAAAAAATGTGGTAGGGTTGAACGGATTCCAACTCGCCGCCTCTATTGAAAGTCATGATGGTTTTTATCCATGTGAGAAATACAGGTTCAGGTGAGCCTCTAATTTAAACAAAAACTATTGCAATATACATATAGGTACTATTTAATTTATGACATGCTACAGTTATGTGAATTTTGTTATTTTACATCCACCTGTTCTTGGCATGTTAAGTTTGTGTTGTAACTTTACATGAATATTATGGTGGTATATAAAATGTGGACTGTCTTCGGTGCTGGAGTTCTGTATACTTCAGATTCCTCCTCTATGTTCACTACATTAGTTTGAAAAATCAAGTTGAATTTTGATTTATGTACATAATGTATCTTCTGTGGAAATAAGAATCATGACTCACCAAAACAGACCAAGTGGGCAGCTTTGTTTTTACCTGATTTCAATGAAATCATCCTATACCCACCCTGTCAGTCTTTGGAAGTCTGTACTTTTTCTCTAATTATCATACTTTTTCTTAAATTTTCATGTGTAAGGAGCCCCCCTTTTTCTTCTTTTTCTTTTTTCCTTAGTATTGATAGGGGCTGTCGTGGTCGTGATCGTATGGTAGTTGGGCATCTATTAAATGCAGTGCAAAACTTTCCAAATGGATATTATGAAAGATACCATGCATCTCATAGGTAATAGACAACTTGCTGCAGTTTCTAATGAGCATGCATTGTTAGGAGTGGTGGTTGCTTGAACATGTGAAGGAATGTTTGTTCATCATCTTCTCCTGATCACTGGTAATGAAATGAATGCATCTGTAAGCTTATTCCATACAGGGACGTTTGAAACGTCATTGTTTTTATAAGCATTTTGAAAATAAGAATCAGCACAGCCAGCCTCTCAGTATGGCCTCTCCACGAATGTGTTAGATCATGGACTATAAAATTAATATTTGCAGCTTCAAGGAATAAGAGCAAAGAATAGGGACATATCTACCTGTGAACTGCTGTTTCAGTGAGCTAGCACCATAAAAATCCAATTCAGTGTGTTGTTCTAGTACAAAGCAGACATCATTATCAAGTCATCAAATGTAACTTTTTCTCTCAATGATATAGCTTAAAAAAATACTCGCTTGGCATTAAGCATCAATGACTTGTTGAAAAAAGGATTTAAAACAAATTTTTATTTTTCAGAATTTTTAAGTGATGTGGATAAAAAATTTGGTTTAATGCCTTTCTCATTGAGGTGAGTGAATGAATATTAAAATTTCTTTATTTTCAACAGTTTGTGAAGCTCTCGAACAAAAAAAGTTTTAACAAGTCTGTCATTATCGCTCTCCAAACCAGTTATATTTGTCCTTATATTTATACCCAACTGATAAGTAATTAATATTTTCCAGTCCTCATGATGAGCTCCCACCCAAGACCAGTAAAGCTTATTCAGAACTATATAAAAATAAATTCAGGAATTTGTTTCGGACCAATAAATTACAATTTTCATTTCAAGGACTGTTTCCTTGCGATCTTTGAAATATTTGAACAGTTTAATTAAGTATTTTCGGTAACTAGTGAACAAATTGGGATAAGCTATGTTGTTTGAGACTCCAGAAGTGTTAAAAACAAACAAACTATATTGTTATTTGCCTCTTGCAAAGCTTTTGCGGACCTCATCATCATCTCATTGAAAATTAACTTGTTCTCGCCATGATATAGCTTAAAAAAAATTGCTGAATTGGGGTAAAACAACTTAAACAAAACTCAATATCTTACTCTTTGTTTTGACAGGTTGTGTGAAGATGAAAAGAAAGCCAAGATGGGTGTAGTAGAATGTGTTAAGCATGATCTAATGTTACCTTTCTCTGTATTGTATGAAAAAGAAGGTAAGTGATTTGATTGACTGTCTAATATTGTCAGACTTGTATACCTTAATAAGTCGTGAATCACGTTATAGATATGTAGTCAAACTGCTTATTTGGCCACCCTATTATCAGTCCTCTGGTTCAAGACCAGTAATACTGTGTTCGGACCAGTAAATTTTTCAGTTTTTATTAGCTCACTTTGCCAAAGGCAATATGAGCTTTTGTCTTCTGTCGTCTTAACTCTTCACATTTTAATCTTCTCCTCTGAAACCCAGCCAAATGAACTGAAACTTGGTAGGAAGTATCTATAGAAAGTTCTCTAAAGAATGCTCATTTCGTCTCGATCCATTAATAAACATGGCCGCCACAGGCAATTCTTGTTTCTGATTGGCCGATTTTTAAAAAAATTTCTCCTCTGAAACCGCTTGGCCAAATGAACTGAAACTTGGTAGGAAGCATCTATGGAAGGTCCTCTATAAAGATTGCTCATTTCGTCCCGATCCATTAACAAACATGGCTCTAAAAAACTTTTCCTCTGCTAAAAGAAAGATAACTCTTGCCGAAACTGTTAAAAGAAAGATAACTTGATATTATCTCCCTTAGAAATTAACTAATGCTGATATAGTGTAGCATGTTTATTTTATACATTACAAGTAGGTATTCACATTTTAATTTTTCTTTTTAGCTCACCTTGCCAAAGGCAATATGAGCTTTTGCCATCACTTGGTGTCTGTCGTCTGTCGTCACATTTTAATTTTCTCCTCTGAAAACCCTCAGCCAAATGAACTGAAACTTGTTAGGAAGCATCTATGGAAGGTCCTCTCTAAAGAGTGCCCATTTTGTTATGATCCATTACCAAACATGGCTGCCACAGGCAATTCTTGTTTCTGATTGGCAGATTTTTAAAAATCTTCTCTGAAACCGCTTGGCCAAATGAACCGAAACTTGGTAGGAAGCATCTATGGAATGTCCTCTATGAAGATTGCTGATTTCGTCCCGATCCGTTAACAAACATGGCTACCACTGAAACTTGGTAGGAAGCATCTATGGAATGTCCTCTATGAAGATTGCTGATTTCGTCCCGATCGGTTAGCAAACATGGCCACCACATAAATTTCTTGTTTCTGATTTGTCGATTTCTAAAAAATCTTCTCCTTTGAAACTGCTTAGCCATATGAATCGAAACTTGGTAGGAAGCATCTACATGTATGGAAGGTTCTGTATTAAGTTTCCTCAAAGCAGAATGAAAGGTGACTGACACGGGCTCGGCCCACTGAGCCTCTAGTTTAGAGAGAGAGATATATATATATAATAAATTCAAATATTTGATTCAGACCAGTAAATTCAAATTTTCATTTCAAGCACTGCGATTACGAAATTGTGTCGTGTAATGATTGTATGGGGAAAATAGAAATAAAAATGTACTCAATAAATAATGAAGACCTTTTTAAACTGTCTAAATTGATTGCTACGATTATTATTTTTTTGTCTATCAGGGACACAGTTTTGATAAATAATCCACCTGTTCTTGGCATGTTAATTTTGTGTTGTAACTGGACATGAATATTATGGTGTTATATAAAATGTGGACTGTCTTCGGTGCTGGAGTTCTTTGTACTTCAGATCCCTCCTCTATGTTCACAACATAAAACATCTGTACAATACAGACAAAGCCCTGTTCATGTTAAGCCAATAAAATAATGGTTAGCGAGCTCGCTTCAAATGTAGAATGTGGGTTCGATCCTTGGTGAGGTAAAACCAAAGACTATAGAATTGGTATTTACTGCTAAGTAGAAACAAAGACTGGTTTGCTCGGAATCCGAATAACATGTCTGAGTGTAGCGATATGTCTATCAGTGAACTAGCTCTATGAAAATCCAACTGTATGTGATGGTCTTCTAGTACAAAGCAAACATCATCTCCTCAAAATGTAACTTGATCTTGCCATGATATAGCTGAAAAATTTCTCACTTAATGTTGACAACAATCACTCGCTCACTCACTCAAACCCAAGATGTAGTACTTGATGCATCTCTTGTAAGTATGCAGGATTGTGGCAGAGGAAAAAACACAATCAAATAACATCTTGTGCAGGGTCATGTTTTCAACCAAGCAATCAGTGACAAGCTTACCAAATCTTGAGTTATTAAAACCCAAGATGTCAGTACCCATGAACCATGGGTGTGGAATTGCTATGCCCGACTCGTACATAAAACCTGCCGGACAAGTAGATTTTCCTGGCTAGCTTGTGTCGGGGACAAGTAAAGATCAACAAATAAAAATAATTTCTTATTAAAGTATTGTGGAAAGACAATTTCTCAAATGATACTATATTGTAAAATATTGACGGTTATATAGATAAATGTTTTATGTGGGTTTATTTTTATTGGAAACGATTGTGTCAGTGGTGTTCCGAAAGCAGCTAAAAATAACCAGAATTGTGTAAGTTCTTAGTATTATGACCCGATTGCAATGATAATTTTACTGCATTTACTTAACGAAAACCGGAACCATGTAACAGGTTTTTATTGATGTTCCGAATGTGACGTTTCTTTGCTTGTCTATGGCTTTTCGTAAAAAAACAGGGCCTAACATCTGTGAACATACATTGTATAATACAAATCGGGTTACAGTCGTTACAATGGATAAATATTTAATAATAAAAAAGACTGAGAAAGGTTCTGATCACAATGAGAAAGTTAACAAATGCAAAACTCTAGCAGAAAAGGACACCTAATTTGAGGGAAAACACCCAACAGTAGCAACAGACTGTTCAGTCAAAATGGCTAACCGATTTCTCATGGTTACTGCTGGATTCTGATATTGTCTCATATTGCAATATCTGCAGGAAATATTTTGATTTTGCTGACCAGAAATCATTAATGTTTATTGGCAAAATCGTGGACAGAATGGATACCTATCTTCCCATTCCCAAGGAGACACTAAAACTATTTGATGGATAAAGCCATTGCCAAGTTTAATCTAAATGAACTTGATTGATATGAATTTTTTTTTCAACACAGCTTATTCTGTATCTAAAAATAACCGGCTATTCTCTGACTGCACATTCCTATCTGAAATTCAAATTTAAAATGGTCTTCATTTGGGCAGTGATCACTTAGACGGGGATGTTTGTGTTAACTTTATTAAAACTATTTCAAATTTTACACAATGATGTAATAGACAATATAAACAAGTTCAATTTAGTTAGCAACTATGTATGTAAGTATCAAATGTTTATAACAATAAAAAAAAAACAGGACAAGTAGGATTTTGTCCGGACAAGTAACTTTTTTCAGATAACTTGCCCGGGGACTGGTAGAATATTTCAGTATTTCCACACCCTGTGAACAAAATGTAATTTCAATATTTTTACTGATCATCTGTTTAAATATGTTGATCTCATGTAAAGTTTATAAAAAAAAAATTCCCCCACACAGGTAATTTTGAAAATTGAGTTTTGGTACAAGTGAAGAAATACTTAAGACTTCCCAGTGGTTCATGATGTGCTGTTTATTATATTTGTAGGAGAGTTTGTAGTCCAATATAAGTTTACAGTACTGCTGATGCCAAATGGTCCACTCAAGATAACAGGGCTGCCGTTCGAATCAGAATTGTATGAATCTGATAAGTCTATCCAAGATGAAGAAATAAAAGTATGTATATTCGTGATAATTAAGAAAAGAAAATTTCAACAGTGATGGTAAACAATTACAACAAAATCAACAAAGTGAACAATCACCTCTCACCTCAACTCATTGATCGTTAAGAAAGCCAGGTCTTGCCTTGGGACATGCACAAACATTATCTGACTTAACAATTGAAACTAGCTGTCAATCAAATCCCGACTGATCATCTCTTCTTTGTTTTTAATTTCATCATGCTAGTTCTTATTTTTAGCTCACCTTGCCAAAGGCAATGTGAGCTTTTGCCAACACTTGGGGTCCGTTGTCAGTTAACTTTTCACATTTTAATCTTCTCCTCTGAAACCTCTCGGCCAAATGAACTGAAACTTGGTAGAAAGCATCTATGGAAGGTCCTCTATAGAGATTGCTCATTTCGTTTTGATCCATTAACAAGCATGGCTGCCAGAGACAATTCTTGTTTTAGATTGGTCGATTTCTAAAAAATCTTCTTCTCTGAAACTGCTTTGCCAAAATGAACTGAAATTTGGTGGGAAGCACCTATGGAAGGTTCTGTATTAAGTTTTCTCAAAGCAGAATGAAAGGTGAGTGACACACTCAGCTCATTGAGCCTCTAGTTTAATTGATTCTGCAAATCTATGATATTTTCAGCATTTTTCAAAGACATGATTCCAGAATTCAATAGGATTGATTGATTGGTGTTTAATGCCAACTTTAGCAATATTTCAGCTATATCGTGGCGAGAATTAAATAGGAAGAGATTGGAAACTACATATGTATGAACAAGACTCAACTATATCTTGATAATAATGTTATTAATGGCCACAGGAAAAAAAATAAAAATATAATAATATTTAGTTATAATTAGTGACGAGTTAAGAGAAACGTCTTGTTGACATCGAATGAGAATATTGTGTCCGAGTGCAGTGACAGGTCTAATTGTGGACAGTTATTTCAGTGAACTAGCGCTATATAAATCTAACTAAGCATGTTTGTCTAGTACCAAGAAAGTAACAAAACTACTTTGCTCTCACCATGATATAGATGAAAATTGTTCACTTGGCATTAACACAATAATTGAGCACTTGTTTTATGATAAACATATTTGTCTTTTCAGACAATTTTAGCCACCTCAGCATCACGAAAAGCTGCAAAGAAGAAGAAGGCAGGAAAATCAATGGATGCAGAAATGGCTGAAACAAATGAAGCTTGAAAGAACTGACGTTTTAAACAAAAAATTATAGGTCGTTGTGATCTAGTTTAAAAGTGCTACTAGTCTTAAACTGGGTTATATAAATGAAGATTGATGATAAAATTCTGGGAAGTGTGAAGATGACATTTTGGAAATCAAATACAATAATAATTGGCAAGGTTCATCATGCCGTTTTTAGTTCTAAATATCTTATAATAGAAACAATCTTTTAAAGTTAAACAAACGACACACATACTTTATTTATATTTGACAAAATAATTTATTTATTGATAAAATGTAAGAAGCTTGAGACACTTAAAAGATTATACTTTAAACTGGTTTATATCAGTATTTTTATTACAATGCTTATAGAAGAGATTTCAGAAGATAATGGATTGAAAATCATCGAAATGTGAAATCGTGGTGTTAAAGATGTTGAATTAACTTGAAAATGAAATCTATAAGTGAAAATTACCTCTGCATGGCATTATTATAAACAATTATTTATAGCACACCAAAAAAAACCAATCAAAATGATTACAAAGAGTCATTTATAGATGGCTTTGTTGTATTTCATATGTTAATGTTGCAATGTTAATTTATTCAGTTTAAATTAAGTTACATTTATTAGGGAGAATCTCAAAATTGTTAGTTTCTCTGTAATACCAGAAAATAAAATTGTTTTAGGCCCAGATATGTTGATTTATGTGTACTTCTTATAGAATTTGAAAACAGCATTGGCGATGTAACTCGTCTCAAGTGTGATAGATCGTGGGTTGGAGCCCCGCTCAGTGACAGTGTAATGATTAGTACTCGGTCTCAAGTGTGGTAGATATTGGATTGGAGCCATATTGGATTGGAGCCCCTCTCGAGTCAAACTAGACTTTAAAATTGGTTTTTGTTGATTCACTGCATTAACTCATTCAGCCCCGATCACGTCTAAAGGCGTGATTGAATATCTGCATTGAATGGCCGATACCGCCAGAAGTCGTGGTTTGTTTTCTTCATTCAATGGCCGATCACGTCTGTAGTCGCAACGAAAGTATGTTGTAAAACCTTCACCGATTGGTCAAATAAAGGCGGGATACTATGATTCTTTCAATATTGGCCAATAGAAAAATAGTTTACATTTACTTTTTCCTTCCTTTAAGTATTCAGAAGTCAAAGGTTATTAAATTACATCAATTTTACTACACGTGTTTCATTCATTAAAATTTGTAAACAATTGCGGAAATTAGAGTGATTTTTGGTGATGATGATCGTGAAAATGAAGAGTTTCTAGGCTTCGTACTCGACAATATTGAGGAAGCAGAGGAAAGATGTATTCGGCAATTAGATGTGCTGAATGATTTTGACTCTGACATCGAATTTTCCGAGATGGGATCGTCGGACAAAGAGGAAATTGACAGCAATGATGATACTGTTCTCGCAGACATTGCTAAATGGAGGGACACTCTTAGACCCATTTAAATCACTGAATTTACGGGACCAACGACTGTTATGGAGAATAATAAATGAGAAATATATTTTTTAAATATTTTAATCCCGGAAGCATTGTCAATTGAAATTGCTACTCAAACAAATGAGTACACATGGAAGCACATTGAACAATTGAGGCAACACCAAGCAAAAATTGGTACCCAACCAATGCAGAGGAAATCAAGGCTTTTCCAGTTTATATATTGTCATGGGTGTTCTACAACCCCCCTGACCAAGACATGTACTGATACAAAGATAAATTGTTCCATCCATCAATTATTGAAATGAAATTTAGTCCTACAAGCTGAAAATTTGATGAAATATTTTCTTGTTCCTGACACTTTCAGAAATTTTGTGAATATAACATAAAATTTAGATAAAAAAGAAAATAACAAAATGCATATCATTGTGTAGCTAATTTTATTTGGAACAAAATGTGAAAATTTCATGGATTTATCTTGGATATTAACAGAGAAATGAAGGTAGGACTGACTGCATGTGCATGATGTTTATAAAATTTTCTAAAGATAAAATACCTCTGGGGCACATGAAGCTATACATAGATAAATGATGCTGGGGCATTATCAACAGTGATACTGATAGTGTTGGGGCTGAATGAGTTGAGGAGTAAGAACTTCTTGGCTGGAAATCAGGATGGAGCAATATTTCTAACCACAGACTGTGTTTCAGTGAGCTAGCAATCCAACAGAACTGACATCATCATCTCATTTAAATGTAATTTGTTCTTGCCAGGATTAAGCTTTTTAAAAATTGCTCACTTGGCATTAAACAACAATCAATCACTCTCTCTTATATCACTGGCATTAAACAACAATCCATCGCTCTCTTATATCACTGGCATTAAACAACAATCAATCACTCTCTTATATCACTGGCATTAAACAACAATCAATCGCTCTCTTATATCACTGGCATTAAACAACAATCAATCACTCTTATATCACTGGCATTAAACAACAATCAATCACTCTTATATCACTGGCATTAAACAACAATCAATCACTCTCTTATATCACTGGCATTAAACAACAATCAATCACTCTTATATCACTGGCATTAAACAACAATCAATCATTCTCTCTTATATCACTGGCATTAAACAACAATCCATCGCTCTCTTATATCACTGGCATTAAACACCAATCAATCACTCTTATATCACTGGCATTAAACAACAATCAATCACTCTCTTATATCACTGGCATTAAACAACAATCAATCACTCTTATATCACTGGCATTAAACAACAATCAATCACTCTTATATCACTGGCATTAAACAACAATCAATCACTCTTTTATATCACTGGCATTAAACAACAATCAATCACTCTTATATCACTGGCATTAAACAACAATCAATCACTCTCTCTTATATCACTGGCATTAAACAACAATCAATCACTCTCTTATATCACTGGCATTAAACAACAATCAATCACTCTCTTATATCACTGGCATTAAACAACAATCAATCACTCTTATATCACTGGCATTAAACAACAATCAATCACTCTCTCTTATATCACTGGCATTAAACAACAATCAATCACTCTCTTATATCACTGGCATTAAACAATAATCAATCACTCTCTCTTATATCACTGGCAATAAACAACAATCAATCGCTCTCTCTTATATCACTGGAATTAAACAACAATCAATCACTCTCTTATATCACTGGCATTAAACAACAATCAATCACTCTTATATCACTGGCATTAAACAACAATCAATCACTCTCTAATATCACTGGCATTAAACAACAATCAATCACTCTTATATCACTGGCATTAAACAACAATCAATCACTCTCTCTTATATCACTGGCATTAAACAACAATCCATCGCTCTCTTATATCACTGGCATTAAACAAAAATCAATCACTCTCTTATATCACTGGCATTAAACAACAATCAATCACTCTCTCTTATATCACTGGCGATAAACAACAATCAATCACTCTCTTATATCACTGCAATAATGGTTGTCTATTAACATTTACTTCAAGTGATTGGCTCTTGAATATTTTGGACCGCATCGGTGGTGTAATGGTTTGCGTGCTCGCCTCGAGTGTGGTAGGTTTTGTGTTCGAACCTTTGATATAAACTAAGCTTTCCTGGGGGAATTTTGAATTTTTAGAGTTTCGTAAATTATAGTTTTTAGCTCACCTTGACAATGGCAAGGTGAGCTTTTGCCATCACTTGGCGTCCATCGTCCGTTAACTTTTCACATTTTAATCTTCTCCTCTGAAACCACTCGGCCAAATGAACTGAAACTTGGTAGGAAGCATCTATGGAACGTCCTCTATATATAGATTGCTCATTTCGTCCAGATCCATTAACAAACATGGCCGCCACAGGCAATTCTTGTTTCTGATTGGCCGATTTTTAGCTCGCCTGGCCAAAGGCCATGTGAGCTTTCGCCATCACTTTGTGTCTGTCGTCGTAAACTTTCACATCTAAATCTTCTCTGAAACCCCTGAACCAAATTAAACCAAGCCTGGCTGGGTCCCTTTCAAAATTGTGTCCGACAGACCTGCCCTCCATTCAAGATGGCTGCTGTTACTAAAAATAGAAATTTCTTCAATTGTCCATTGCTGCTTTATTTAAGAAATAATTCATGGCAGGCATAGAGTTGTATGTGAAATAATGTGTGCGTACTGCCACTGCGGATCCAGGATTTCAAGTTAGGGGGGGCGCACATAAAAAAAATTGCGCCGAGCGGAGGGAGGCAATAAAAATTTTGGGGTATTTCGTGTGAAAAATCACGATTTTACGCAAAAAAATCATATTTTTTCCAATTGCGGAGAGAGGCGCGAAAATTTGTGGAGTATTTCGTGTGAAAAATACTTAGTTACAGAATATTTATTTATAACTTAGGAGGAATTTTTATTTTAAGGACTTTTAAAAATACGTTATATGCCGGTGTTTTGTTTGTTTACACTCGGTCGTCACGGTAATTTCACAGCGGGAGTCACATTGGAACAGCCAGATTTGTTGTGTACTGCACTTGCGCTAAATATAGAGTTGTTGAGTATTAACATGTGTACCGTATTAGAGACGTCATAATAGAATATAAATCTAAATGAGCTCAAATATTTACTGCAGCTACATGGCAAGGAGTAGTTTAACATATATTCCGGGTTTTTCTGTGAAATTTTTCTTTCAGCCAATTTATACCGATTATGCAAATTGGGCATATTTTGATAAAAGATCACATTTTAAATCTTCTCCTCTGAAACCGCTGAACCAAATTAAAGCAAATTTGGCAGGGGTGGGTCCCTTTCAAAATTGTGTACGACAGCCCCGCCCTCCATTCAAGATGGCTGCTGTTACTAAAAATATAAATTTCTTCAATTGTCCATTGCTGCTTTAGTATAAGTCACAATGAGCTCAAATTTTAACTGCTGCTACATGGCAAGGAGTAGTTTAACAAATATTCCAGGTTTTTTTGGGAAATTTTTCTTTCAGCCGATTTATACCGATTATGCAAATTAGCCATATTTTGAGATCACATTTAAATCTTCTCTGAAACCGCAGAACCAAATTAAAGCAAATTTGGCTGGGGTGGTCCCCTTTCAATATTGTGTCCAACAGCCCTGCCCTCCATTCAAAATGGCTGCTGTTACTAAAAATAGAAATTTCTTCAATTGTCCATTGCTGCTTTAGTATAAGTCAAAATGAGCTCTTTTTAACTACTGCGACATGGCAAGGAGTACATTTGTAGTTTAACAAATATTCCAGGTTTTTCTGGGAAATTTTTCTTTCAGCCGATTTATACCGATTATGCAAATTAGCCATATTTTGAGATCACATTTAAATCTTCTCTGAAACCGCAGAACCAAATTAAAGCAAATTTGGCTGGGGTGGTCCCCTTTCAATATTGTGTCCAACAGCCCTGCCCTCCATTCAAAATGGCTGCTGTTACTAAAAATAGAAATTTCTTTAGGTCAATCTTTGCTTTATTACAAATCAAAATAAACTCAAATTTTTACTGCAGCTACATGGCAATGAGTAGGTTAACATATATTCTGGGATTTTCTGTGAGATTTTTTCAGCCAATTTATTCTGTTTAGGAATATTACGAGATAAAAATCACATCAAAATCTTTTGCTCAGAAATTTGAGTTGAAATGATCTTTGGGTGGCCCACTTTCAAAATTATGTGCAACACCCCCATTTTCTATCAACTTTAGATGTCAAATTGAAAACCAGGTGAGCAATTACAGACTCCTGGGAGCCTCTATTTAAAAATCTTCTCTGATGAAATCGCTTGGCTAGATGAACCAAAACTTTGTAGGAAGCATCTATGGAAGGTCCGATCTCTATAAAGAGTGCTCATTTCGTCCTGATCCGTTAACAAACATGGCCACCACAGGCAATTCTTGTTTCTGATTGGCCGATTTTCTAAAATCTTCTCTGAAAGCGCTAGGCCAAATGAACTGAAACTTGGTAGGAAGCATCTATGGAAGGTACTCTATAAAAATTGCCCATTTCGTCCCGATCCATTAACAAACATGGCCTCCACAGGCAATTCTTGTTTCTGATTGGCCGATTTTTAACAATCTTCTCTGAAACCGCTTGGCCAAATGAACCGAAACTTGGTAGGAAGCATGTCATCATAAACATGGTTATATATATGTGTAAATTAGTCATATTAGTAACATGAAACAGGGTTGTAATAGATATATGTCTTACTTTATTGGTCAAGAACGTATGACTTGGTTTCGAGAGTCTCATGCAACTGGATTAACGAGTCGTCATATTATATAAACGCACTGGCGGCGTAATGGTTAGCAAGCTCTCCTCGAATGGATTTGAAAGCCGGTCGGGTCAAACCAAAGACTATAAAATTGGTATTTGTTGCTTTTCCGCTAAGCACGCAGCATTAAGGCGAAAGAGCAAATACTGGTTGGCTCGGAATCAGAATAATGTGTCCGAGTGGAACGACATGTCTACCCGCAGACTGTTGTTTCAGAGAGCTAGCACTATACAAATCCAACTCAGCGTGTTGGTCTAGTACAAAGCGCACCTCATCATCATCTCATTAAAAATTAACTGATATAGCTGAAAAATTGCTGAATTGGCGTTAAACAACAATCACTCAAGAGTCGCCATATCATAAATAACTGTTTTAACAACCACAACAAAAACCAACACCCAGAACATTTACCGAACTTCAAATATAAATTCATTAGAAAGTTCTATATTTTGCGTGATTGCATTGCAATCTTTTATATTGGAGTTACCTCCCTTTTTTATTTTGCATGATTGCATTGCAATCTTTTATATTGGATTTACCTCCCTTTTATATTTTGCATGATTGCATTGCAATCTATTAAATTGGAGTTACCTCCCATTTTATATTTTGCGTGATTGCATTGCAATCTTTTATATTGGAGTTACCTCCCTTTTTTATTTTGCGTGATTGCATTGCAATCTTTTATATTGGAGTTATCTCCCTTTTTTATTTTTTTTATATTTTGCGTGATTGCATTGCAATCTATTAAATTGGAGTTACCTCTCTTTTATATTTTGCGCGATTGCATTGCAATCTATTAAATTGGAGTTACCTCCCTTTTTATATTTTGCGTGATTGCATTGCAATCTTTTATATTGGAGTTATCTCCCTTTTTTATTTTTTTTATATTTTGCGTGATTGCATTGCAATCTATTAAATTAGAGTTACCTCCCTTTTTATATTTTGCGTGATTGCATTGCAATCTTTTTATATTGGGGTTACCTCCCTGTTATATTTTGCATGATTTCATTGCAATCTATTAAATTGGAGTTACCTCCCTTTTATATTTTGCGTGTTTGCATTGTAATCTATTAAATTGGAGTTACCTCCCTTTTTTATTTTGTGTGATTGCATTGCAATCTATTAAATTGGAGTTACCTCCCTTTTTATATTTTGCGTGATTGCATTGCAATCTTTTTATATTGGAGTTACCTCCCTTTTATATTTTGCATGATTTCATTGCAATCTATTAAATTGGAGTTACCTCCCTTTTATATGTTGCGTGTTTGTATTGTAATCTATTAAATTGGAGTTACCTCCCTTTTTTATTTTGCGTGATTGCATTGCAATCTATTAAATTGGAGTTACCTCCCTTTTTATATTTTGCGTGATTGCATTGCAATCTATTAAATAGGAGTTACCTCCCTTTTTTAGCTCACCTGACCCAAAGGGTCATGTGAGGTATTGCCATCACTTGTCGTCCGTCCGTTAACTTTTCATATTTTAATCTACTCCTCTGAAACAACTGGACCAAATGGAACCAAACTTGGCAGAAAGCATCTATATAAGGTCCTCTATAAAGTTTCTTCATTTCGTCCCATTCCGCCAACAAATATGGCCGCCAAGGACAATTCTTGTTTCTGATTGGCTAATGTTAAAAAAATCTTCTCCTCTGAAACTGCTTGGCCAAATGGAGCCAAACTTGGCAGGAAGCATCTATGTAAGATCCTCTATAAAACTTCTTCATTTAATTCCATTCGACCAACAAACATGGCCGCTGTTACTAAAAATAGAACATAGGGTAAAATTGCACGTTTTTGGTAACAACTCAAAAACCGTTAATAATATTAGAAATCTGACTGGGTAAAAATGATCAGCACAGGAAGATCTAACTACCCTGAAATTTTGAAGAAAATCTGATTACCTATCTTGGAGTTATTGCCCTTTTTTCATCAAATTTTCAAAATGTTAATACTTTTCGTTTTTTATTTCAAAAACTATAAGAGATAGACGTTAAGTTTAAACAGCAAACATGTGCAGCATGTCAAGATCTACATGCCCTGCAATTTTGAAGTAAATCTGATTACCCGTCTAGGAGTTATTGTCCTTTTTTATTTTTTATTTTTTTAATTTAAACATTTTTGTCTGATATTTCAAAAACTATTAGAGATAAAGGTTAAGTTTAAATTGCAAACATGTGCAGCATATTAAGATCTACCTACCCTGTAATTTTGAAGTTAATTTGAGTACCTAATTTGGAGTTATTGCCCTTTTTTTCGTCAAATTTTCAAAATGTTAATACCTTTTGTCCTTTATTTCAAAAACTATAAGAGATAGATGTTAAGTTTAAACAGCAAACATGTTCAGCATGTCAAGATCAACATAGCCTACAATTTTAAAGTAAATCTGATTACCCATCTTGAAGTTATTGCCCTTTTTTCATCAAATTTTAAAAATGTTAATACTTTTCATCCTTTATTTCAAAAACTATAAGAGATAGATGTTGAGTGTAAACTGAAAACATGTTCAGCTTGTCAAGATCTACATGCCCTGCAATTTTGAAGTAAATCTGATTACCCGTCTAGGAGTTATTCCCCTTTTTTCATCATTTTTTAGCTCACCTGACCCAAAGGGCCATGTGAGGTATTGCCATCACTTGACGTCCGTCGTCCGTCCGTTAACTTTTTCATATTTTAATCTTCTCCTCTGAAACAACTTGGCCAAATGGAACCAAACTTGGCAGTAAGCATCTATGTAAGGTCCTCTATAAAGTTTCTCCATTTCGTTCCTTTTGGCCTATAAACATGGCCGCCAAGAATAATTCTTTTTTCTGATTGGCTAATGTTAAAAAAAATTTCTCCTCTGAAACAGCTTGGCCAAATGGAGCCAAACTTGGCATAGATGGTCCCTGGGTGTGTCCCTTTTAAAATTGTGTCCGACAGCCCCACCCTCCATTCAAGATGGCTGCTGTTTTTTAAGGTAATGATTATCTCCCTTTGAAATTTGCTTCAGTATCATTCTATTGTCAGGTGAGCGATACAGGCTCAGTGGGCTGAGCCTCTAGTTTGTGTTAAACAACAATCACGTTCACACTTGAGAATTGATTTGACATCCCACTGTTGTTGTTTTTCTTCTTGGAAATGGGGGGAGGGTGGTGGTGAGAAAGCTGTCTATTTCTAGAAAAAGCCTTGAAACAAAATAAAACTTGTCATTCAATTATAACAAACATCAGCTAAGGGAGGTAATTTGTTAAATGATTTGTATTATATTATAATGATGGATGATTGATTGATTGTTGCTTAATGTCCAGTGGCAAATATTTCATCCATATTCATGTACATGTATTAAATAATACAAAAACTTGCCTCGAATGTGGTAGATCATGGGTTTGAGCCCTGGTCGTGTCAAACCAAAGACTATAACACTGGTATTTACTGCTTCTCTGCTACATTGTGTATTGATGGTCATTTTTCCACCAATATCAACAAAATAAACAACTACCTCTCACCTCAAATCATTGAACACAAAAAAAAAAAAATGCAAACAGACCTGGCTTGGGACAGACACAAAAATGTGGATGTGTTAAACGAATTAAAGTCACTTCGGCACCTAATATAGTCATTTGGGCCCCTAGATAAATGTCACTTGGTCAAATCGGCACCTATGTATAATTATGTCTCCCCTTCGAACGAAGGGACACATATTGTTTTAGTCTGATTTGTTCTGTTTCATCTCTACGAAGCTTGTCCGGACCATAACTTTTTTGTCTTTCCAGATAGGTCAATTTTATTTGGTATGTGCGTGCATGACCAACCATAAGGTGGTATGTCACATACCGTAATGACCTTCGTGGGACCTTGACCTTTGACCTCAAGGTCAAATAATTGTTTTTTAAATAGTATTTTCTTGTCTGGGTCATAACATTTTTGTCTTTCGAGATAGGTCAATGATATTTGGTATGTGGGTGCATAACCATAAGGTGGTATGTCGCATACCATAATGACCTTCGTGGGACCTTGACCTTTGACCTCAAGGTCAAATAATTGTTTTTTAAATAGTATTTTCTTGTCCGGGCCATAACATTTTTGTCTTTCGAGATAGGTCAATGATATTTGGTATGTGGGTGCATGACCATAAGGTGGTATGTTGCATACCGTAATGACCTTCGTGGGACTTTGACCTCAAGGTCAAATAATTGTTTTTTAAATAGTATTTTCTTGTCGGGGTCATAACATTTTTCTCTTTCGAGATAGGTCAATGATATTTGGTATGTGGGTGCATGACCATAAGGTGGTATGTCGCATATCGTAATGACCTTCGTGGGACTTTGACCTCAAGGTCAAATAATTGTTTTTTAAATAGTATTTTCTTGTCCGGGTCATAACATTTTTTGTCTTTCGAGATAGGTCAATGATATTTGGTATGTGGGTGCATGACCATAAGGTGGTGTGTCGCGTACTGTAATGGCCTTCGTGGGACCTTGACCTTTGACCTCAAGGTCAAATAATTGTTTTTTAAATAGTATGATTCAACTCATAATGTGTAACTTATTGTTGTACAGATGGTCACATTAAGGGGAGACATAAGTTTTAGGTATCTAAAACAGTTCTTCCTAGTTAAAATTGTTTTCATTTGTACATTTGAAAGTCTTCATGTAATTGTCATTGATATTTAAGTGTTTAATTTGACTTGATAATTTCTTAATTTGAATGAAAAAATGCTCATATCTGCAATATGTATATAGCTGTAAATTAAGTGTGAGGCGAGTATTAGAAACAATATTCAGAGTTAATAAATTATTTTTATCATCATAATCATAATTTTAAAAGTAATCAATATCCTATAACAAGGTTTGTACATTGTATGCAGCTGTCAAATTTAAGATTAGATTTTTCTAAAATTTCTCAAAATGATAACGACTTGGGTGCCGAAATAACCAAACGTTAGGTGCCGACATGACTAGATACCAATTTGTCATTATGTCTTTCAATAAATTTATTGTTTCAAATGTCTAAATTCAGCAATGCAATAGCTTTAACACAAATTTACTGCTTCCAGTTTAATATACATGTTCACAAAATGATGTTTTTTAAGTAATAATATATTTACTATTGTTTTGTTTTACAGATATAACTGATATCCTTAAAGTCTGGAAGAAGAAAAAAGGATTAAGAATGTGATGGAGACATGTGTTTTAGTGTCAAAAACAACTTTAATTTTTGTTTGTTTGTATAATTCATTTATTGTATCTGTGTCTGTAATATGTTAATAATAATATGTAGATAATGTATTGAATAGTATGCAGATTAATAAAAATAAAATATATTAGTTAATAACATCTTATGTCTTTTTTATATTTTCATTTCATGACAAATTGTAAATAAAACGGTAATGGTTGACAATATTAGTAGCCACAACAACATTAAATCACATCAAAAGTGCAAAAATAAACAAGAAAAGCTGATAGAAATTGTATATCCTGGGTTGTAATAGGCACAAAAATTATCTGCACTGAAAGGTTACAACAAGATCTGATAATTGCTTCGATCAAGAGAACGATTCAACTTGCTGTGTTGCAACCACCTCTCGCCAGAGGACATGTTCTAATGGAATGACCTCTTTTGAGAAACAGCTACCTCTTTTTAGAGGACATGTTCAAGACTGACCTCTTCGGAGGACATGTATCCAAAGAACAGTTGAAACTTGTTTTGATGCAACCACCTCTATTCAGAGGACACTCTGAACTGACAATTACTAATCTCGCAGGAACAGGTAGGTGGAACTATTTGGACTTGGGACAAACTAAAGCATAGAAAGTTAAGCCTGGTGTGTTTGGGGTTCACATCTATGAACGTCCCCCCTATGCTTAGATGGCCAGGTCCGAGTGCATTTAGGCATAACCAAATGTCAGGAGTTGCATTTGGAGGCCATGTCCCTTGGGTACTATGTATGCTCTGTGTACCTTGACTAGGGGGCAGTGGGGAAGGAACAGGTGTCTGCAGCTACACTGGGGTCCTATATTCGGGGTGTCGTGATCCCCTTAGTTGAACTACCATGCGGGTGTAGTTTTACAAGGGAGATCGACCTAAGTGTCAGGAGCTACATTTGGGTCACGGGGGAAGATGTTGAAGATTAAAAGAGTTGCATGGAGATGTCGGTGGTAAGTGAGAATTCTTTTTGTAGATACTTTTATATCTGCTAGTCTATTGTTTAACTGAAGCTAAAAATTAAAGTACAAATAATTTGTTAAATGGGAGATCCTCTATAAAAAATTCCTCATTTTGTATAGGATAAACATGAACTATAAATTCATTCCTATCATGCTGATTGGCTGAAATTATTATAAAAAAAAATCTCCCCTCAATCTACTTTCAGAATTACAGATACAAATTATTTGTTTAATACACAGAACAAATGATCTATGTGAAATCTTCTACAAACATTCCTCATTTTATATTTACCTCTTAAAAATGTGGATGCTATGGCAAATTCTTTTTTTTTGAATGGCTAAGCATTTTTTTAAGTAATTTTTCATTTATTAATGTAAAACTTATGAAAATTATGTTAAAAAGAAATTTGTTAGATCGTATGGTAGTAGGATTTACAACTATCTATACAGTCAGTGCCTATCACCACTGATGTGAGTTCGAATCTTGATCAGAGCAAGGTGTCAACATTATGTGATAAAGTTTGTCAGTGACGTGTGACAGGTCAGTGGTTTTCACTGGGTCCTCCGGTTTCCTCCATCAATAAAACTGACTGCCATGATAAAGCTGAAATATTGTTGAAAGGGGCGTTAAACACCATCAAAACAAACAAACAAAAACATAATTTGTTACATTTCGTGTTAAAATTATTAATATATATATATACCGGTATATGATTCCGTTATATGTTGCATATCATTAATGGACTGATCGATTGAATGAAGTTTGTCAAGGTAATGAGGAATAGTTTTTGTCAATGGCTGATGCAATCGGTCGATTAAGTTCTCATCCATCAATTTTGGATCCATCACAAATCTGTCGACAATCAAACAGTTACAGTAGCCATTGCCAGGACTGTTGCATACTGTTATGCTTGACTGCTCACTCTACTGGATTTGCTACAGGCACTTCAATAAAAAAATGACTGGGCTAAGCTAGTTTTATAGACTGCAACTTCTACTCAAAAAGGGAGATAACTCATTTTATTTACATTGCTCATGTTAAAAACTCTCCCAAATTAAAGGACAATCAACAAATCAATGATGTAATCCAGGTATGTTTTATATTAGAGGGTTATCACCAGAGAGGACCAACACATCCAACAGAGGAGGATACAGACAGACCCTACTCAACAGAGGGCTTCTATCAGATGAGACGACCACCAAACCACAGGAAATCAAAAGAGAAAACCGAGATACTACATCAGAGAGGAACCAGCAGCGGCAGACCAGAGAGTATCAAACAGCTGAGTAAAATACATCAATAAAGGTGAAATATTGTAAAACAGCTTACTTAATTAGGTGATTTATTGTAAAAACATCTGAATTACCGGTAGTTAATTTATTATAAACACAACTGAATTAATCAAAATTCTATAATTCAGAAGGAAGGGATTTAAGACAACAACAACAAAAAATGAAACAAAAACAACATACTTGTATATAATTAGAGTTACCTCCCATTAACTAGTACAGATTTTATTACACATAAACTTGGAGTCTTAAGAAAGATGGTTTTTTTTTTATCTGTGTTAACTATATATCAATATTTTATACTTTGAATTAAACATATTGAGCATACAATTTCTTTTGCAGGAAAAGGGTAAAAAAAAGGGGGACATTTAAGATAGCAAAGTAAGAGAGGATAATCCATTAGTTATAGCAAACAATTTCTTGAACTGAAATTGAAATAAAAAAACAGTTGGATAATTGTTTCTAGATAATTTAAATGAATATGTCTGTAAGACACTCACCATTTCAGTTGTACTTTAATCGAGTGCTGAGGATCTTAGTTATTATATTTTGATATAAAGAAAAAAATTGACTCAATAAAAGTTATATAATATTCAATTTTTTTTTACCTCAATGGAAAAAATAAGTGGTCCTCGGTTTAAAAATATAACTTAGATTTCACCTGCGTCTATGAATCACTTGAAACAGAGACACATATAGGACTATATGTCTCCACTTGAAACAAACCAAAGTCATAACATGCATGGCTGAAAATAAAATGCATTGGTGCATTACATTTGTGCACAGAAAAACTTATTACATTTCTTTGCAGTAAAAACAGATTAAGTATGGGTATAAATTAATTCAATAACTCTTGTGTACCAAACTACCCTCTGTCCAAGTCCCCTGCTAATCAATGGTAAAGTGGATGTTGGATTTCAAACAGGATAAGAACAACTGTTTCCTTTTTTTTTGGACAATGAAAAAAAAATCCATGATTGTCCACTTGAAAAAGTCTTTCAAACTGACTACATTCATTTAGTATATACTGTGTAGATTTTATAATTTGTCATCACATAAACACAGTTAATACAGCTAAATCAGATTAAATATTTCTTTTAAATTGATACAAATTATGTATACATAATACATGAATACATGTATACAGAAACCCTGTCAAAATGTTTTTTGAAAATAGGTTCAGAAGTGGTCATGTTGATATTTTGGGATTCAGAAAGAGGTTGGTTGGTTTATGGTGTTTAATGCCACTTTGAACAATATTTCAGTTAATATATTTTGGCGGTCAGAAAAAGGTAAAATGGCATTCAAATAGAAATAAAAACAAATAAATGAGACATGTACACGTAATATCTGTCCAGCCAAATGCATTTTGTTGTTTTAGTCCATGCATATTATACCGTTTGTGTCTTTCAGGTGATTCATAGGCAGTGTGCCGACATACATGTTCCCCTGGCACACTCTTTCCTAAGTATAAACATTTCCAAGTAAGTTATTCTTTTCTTAAGCAAGAAAAAAATAATTCATTGTAGTCAGAGTTTAACAATTATTACTCGCACTTACTTCTGATGTTTGTTTTTATACCCCCCGCAAACATAGTTTGAGGGGGTATATAGGAATCGACCTGTCCGTCTCTCTGTCTGTCCGTCTGTCCGGACCAACTTCCACATCTTTTGTCCGATTTCCACCAAACTTTGTGGAATTTAAGATCATGATGTGTGATCTTTGCAGTATAAAGGATTTTATTGTCCATTGAATTTTACCTCAGTTATGCCTCTTTGGACTTAGAAATTTTGAGACAATTCAGTATGCACTTTGTCATCGCAAATTCTCCTACATGATTAATCAGAAGTTCATGAAACTTTGTACATTGCAAGATCCTAATATGAAGATGTGCACATTAGTAGGATATCCCGATGCATTGAGTTTTACCCCTGTTATGCTTCTTTGGACTTAGAAATTTTGAGACAATTCAGTATGCACTTTGTCATCGCAAATTCTCTTACATGATTAATCAGAAGTTCATGAAACTTTGTACATTGCAAGATCCTAATATGAAGATGTGCACATTAGTAGTATATCCTGGTCCATCAAGTTTTCCTAGAATTATGAGTCTAAAAGTTGTGTTCCAAATATGTTTTGGCTCAATTAAGATGATGGGGACGCGGGGGTATTAGTCCCGCATAGCGGACAGTTAAGTTATTTAATTTATGTATCAATGCAGAACTCCTGCGTCCAGCAGCACCTCTAGTTTAAATAATTTTTTATAATTAAAGACACAAACAAAAACCAAACAAAACAAAAAAGAATTTCAGTATCAGTGAGTGCCTAGCATGCCGTATTCATTTAAATTATTTTGTCATCAGTGAGTGCCTAGCATGCCGTATTCATTTAAATTATTTTGTCATCAGTGAGTGCCTAGCATGCCGTATTCATTTAAATTATTTTGTCATCAGTGAGTGCCTAGCATGCCATATTCATTTAAATTATTTTGTCATCAGTGAGTGCCTAGCATGCCGTATTCATTTAAATTATTTTGTCATCAGTGAGTGCCTATCATGTCATATTCATTTAAATTATTTTGTCATCAGTGAGTGCCAAGCATGCCATATTCATTTAAATTATTTTGTCATCAGTGAGTGCCTAGCAAGCCATATTCATTTATTTTGTCATCAGTGAGTGCCTAGCATGCTGTATTCATTTATTTTGTCATCAGTGAGTACCTAGCATGCCGTATTTGAAATGGTAATTAAATAATATATGCAAAATTATCAAATTTTGATATATATTTTTATAAGTTACCTCCCCTTCCTGATAATTTTGAGCAATAATAAAAATGAATTTATTGTATATTCTGACTCCAAATTAATAATTTTTTCATCTTTTTATTTTGAAATAATCATAATTTACTCGATTTTTACAATATTTTAATCTAAGTTTATGATTTTAAAGATTTTGGTGAAAAGCAAATTTTTCTGAAAGTTTTAAAAACAATAGTAGCTATTATATATCTCTTATTGGTTTCATATTTTTGTATTGCAGAGATTGCATATAGGCCTTTAAAGAAATAATATGGAAAATAGTCTTCTATGTGATTTTATAGTAAAAATGATTCATTCAAAATGCTGTTTTAGCCCATTCTTATACAACTACTTTGGCTTTAATCCCATTTTCGTAGTAATTTTTAGAATATTTCTTTAAAATAAAACAAACTAATTTTCTATATTCTCATAGAAAAGAAAATAGTTAGTAGGTATATTTAGAAATACAGCTTAATTTTTTATTGAAAATAATATTACAGTGTCATAATATGCCAGTAAATGTCTTTTGTCTACAAATTTACTGCAAAACATGACTTAGATTGAAACTTTGGTAAAGCATATCTCGAAAACTACATAATCAATCATTTAGAAATTTTGCATGCTTGTTAACTATATTTATTTGTATCCATTGATGAAAAAGAAGAAATGATGTCTAAGCAATAAAGTTTTTATTGATCTCTGAAATATGATTTCCATTCATTATGCACAAAATGAATGTGGGCCTCACTAAATATGCTACATCACATCATTGTAGAATTGCTCTCAATTTGTCTGAAGATGTTTGTTTTTCATATTTTTCATTATTTTTCAGCACCAACAGCTAAGAAAAACCAGCCTTCTACCACCATAGATACCATGACAGACAACAGGCCCACACAAGTAGACCAAGACCTACTAGCAATCAACAGACAGAAAACATATACATTGTATATACATACCGGTATAAGAAAGGGGATCAATGGGCCACATATGTTGTTTTTATTGAAACTTTAATTGAACTTTAAAGAGCACATTAGAGGAAATCAATAGATTTGACAGACTCTACACCAGTGGAAACTCAGTACAAGATGACATACTAGTACAATGTATATCAGAGAGTTACCATCAGAGGAGACCAACAAATATTACACCAGAGAATAACAAAACAAGAAGACCAAAACACTGCCACAAGAGAGTTAACAGATCTTAGTTCAGAGGCTAGCCAACAGACTGGAACAAGAGAGTTAACAGATCTTAGTTCAGAGGCTAACCAACAGACTGGAACAAGAGAGATGACAGATCTTAGATCAGAGGCCAACTAACAGACTGGCACAAGAGAGTTATCAACAGATCTAAGTTCAGAGGTCAACCAACAGGCTGGAACAAGAGAGTTAACAGATCTTAGATCAGAGGCCAACCAACAGACTGGCACAAGAGAGTTAACAGATCTTAGTTCAGAGGCTAACCAACAGACTGGCACAAGAGAGTTAACAGATCTTAGTTCAGAGGCTAACCAACAAACTGGCACAAGAGAGTTAACAACAGATCTTATATCAGAGGCCAACCAACAGACTGGCACAAGAGGGTTAACAACAGATCTTATATTAGAGGCCAACCAACGGACTGGCACAAGAGAGTTAACAGCAGATCTTCGTTCAGAGGCTAACCAACAAACTGGCACAAGAGAGTTAACAACATATCTTATATCAGAGGCCAACCAACAGACTGGCACAAGAGAGTTAACAGCAGATCTTCGTTCAGAGGCTAACCAACAAACTGGCACAAGAGAGTTAACAACAGATCTTATATCAGAGGCCAACCAACAGACTGGCACAAGAGAGTTAACAACAGATCTTATATCAGAGGCCAACCAACAGACTGGCACTAGAGAGTTAACAACAGATCTTAGATCAGAGGCTAACCAACAGACTGGCACAAGAGAGTTAACAGATCTTAGTTTAGAGGCTAACCAACAGACTGGCACAAGAGAGTTAACAGATCTTAGTTCAGAGGCTAACCAACAAACTGCCACAAGAGAGTTAACAACAGATCTTATATCAGAGGCCAACCAACAGACTGGCACAAGAGAGTTAACAACAGATCTTATATCAGAGGCCAACCAACAGACTGGCACAAGAGAGTTAACAACAGATCTTATATCAGAGGCCAACCAACGGACTGGCACAAGAGAGTTAACAACATATCTTAGATCAGAGACTAACCAACAGACTGACAGCAGAAAGTTAACAACAGATCTTAGATCAGAGGCTAACCAACAGACTGGTGCAAGAGAATTACAAACAGATCTTAGATTTGAGGCTAACCAACAGACTGGCACAAGAGAGTTACCAACATATCTTAGATCAGAGGCTAACCTACAGACTGGTGCTAGAGAGTTACCAACATATTTTAAATCATAGGCTAAGCAACAGCCTGGCACAAGACAGTTGACAACAGATCTTAGATTAGAGGTTAATCAACAGACTGACACAAGAGAGTTGACAACAGATTTTAGATCAGAGGTTAACCAACAAACTGGCACAAGAGAGTTAACAACAGATCTTATATCAGAGGCCAACCAACAGACTGGCACAAGAGAGTTAACAGCAGATCTTCGTTCAGAGGCTAACCAACAAACTGGCACAAGAGAGTTAACAACAGATCTTATATCAGAGGCCAACCAACAGACTGGCACAAGAGAGTTAACAACAGATCTTATATCAGAGGCCAACCAACAGACTGGCACTAGAGAGTTAACAACAGATCTTAGATCAGAGGCTAACCAACAGACTGGCACAAGAGAGTTAACAGATCTTAGTTTAGAGGCTAACCAACAGACTGGCACAAGAGAGTTAACAGATCTTAGTTCAGAGGCTAACCAACAAACTGCCACAAGAGAGTTAACAACAGATCTTATATCAGAGGCCAACCAACAGACTGGCACAAGAGAGTTAACAACAGATCTTATATCAGAGGCCAACCAACAGACTGGCACAAGAGAGTTAACAACAGATCTTATATCAGAGGCCAACCAACGGACTGGCACAAGAGAGTTAACAACATATCTTAGATCAGAGACTAACCAACAGACTGACAGCAGAAAGTTAACAACAGATCTTAGATCAGAGGCTAACCAACAGACTGGTGCAAGAGAATTATAAACAGATCTTAGATTTGAGGCTAACCAACAGACTGGCACAAGAGAGTTACCAACATATCTTAGATCAGAGGCTAACCTACAGACTGGTGCTAGAGAGTTACCAACATATTTTAAATCATAGGCTAAGCAACAGCCTGGCACAAGACAGTTGACAACAGATCTTAGATTAGAGGTTAATCAACAGACTGACACAAGAGAGTTGACAACAGATTTTAGATCAGAGGTTAATCAACAGACTGGTACAAGAGAGTTGACAACAGATCTTAGATCAGAGGTTAATCAACAGACTGACACAAGAGAGTTGACAACAGATCTTAGATCAGAGGTTAATCAACAGACTGGCACAAGAGAGTTGACAGCAGATCTTAGATCATCGGCTAATCAACAGACTGGCACAAGAGAGTTGACAGCAGATTTTAGATCAGAGGTTAATCAACAGACTGGCACAAGAGAGTTGACAACAGATTTTAGATCAGAGGTTAATCAACAGACTGACACAAGAGAGTTAACAACATATCTTAGATCAGAGACTAACCAACAGACTGACAGCAGATAGTTAACAACAGATCTTAGATCAGAGGCTAACCAACAGACTGGTGCAAGAGAATTACAAACAGATCTTAGATTTGAGGCTAACCCACAGACTGGCACCAGAGAGTTACCAACATATCTTAGATCAGAGGCTAACCTACAGAATGGTGCTAGAGAGTTACCAACATATTTTAAATTATAGGCTAAGCAACAGCCTGGCACAAGACAGTTGACAACAGATCTTAGATCAGAGGCTAATCAACAGACTGGCACAAGAGAGTTACAAACAGATCTTAGATCATAGGCTAATCAACAGATTGGCACAAGAGAGTTGACAGCAGATTTTTAGATCAGAGGTTGATCAACAGACTGACACAAAAGAGTTGACAACAGATCTTAGATCAGAGGTTAATCAACAGACTGGCACAAGAGAGTTGACAACAGATTTTAAATCAGAGGTTAATCAACAGACTGGCACAAGAGAGTTGACAACAGATCTTAGATCAGAGGCTAGTCAACAGACTGGCACCAGAGAGTTAACTACAGATCTTAGATGAGAGGCTAACCAACAGACTGGCACCAGAGAGTTAACAACAGATCTTAGATCAGAGGCTAACCAACAGACTGGTGCAAGAGAATTACAAACAGATCTTAGATCAGAGGCTAACCAACAGACTGGCACCAGAGAGTTACCAACATATCTTAGATCAGAGGCTAACCTACAGACTGGTGCTAGAGAGTTACCAACATATCTTAAATCATAGGCTAAGCAACAGCCTGGCACAAGACAGTTGACAACAGATCTTAGATCAGAGGCTAATCAACAGACTGGCACAAGAGAGTTACAAACAGATCTTAGATCATAGGCTAATCAACAGACTGGCACAAGAGAGTTGACAGCAGATTTTAGATCAGAGGTTAATCAACAGACTGGCACAAGAGAGTTGACAACAGATCTAAGATTAGAGGTTAATCAACAGACTGACACAAGAGAGTTGACAACAGATTTTAGATCAGAGGTTAATCAACAGACTGATACAAGAGAGTTGACAACAGATCTTAGATCAGAGGTTAATCAACAGACTGACACAAGAGAGTTGACAGCAGATCATAGATCATAGGCTAATCAACAGACTGGCACAAGAGAGTTACCAGCATATCTTAAATCAGAGGCTAACCAACAGACTGGCACCAGAGAGTTAACAACAGATCTTAGATCAGAGGCTAACCAACAGACTGGCACCAGAGAGTTAACTACAGATCTTAGATGAGAGGCTAACCAACAGACTGGCACCAGAGAGTTAACAACAGATCTTAGATCAGAGGCTAACCAACAGACTGGCACCGGAGAGTTAACAACAGATCTTAGATCAGAGGCTAACCAACAGACTGGCACCAGAGAGTTAACTACAGACTTTGGATGAGAGGCTAGTCAACAGACTGGCACCAGAGAGTTAACAACATATCTTAGATCAGAGGCTAACCAACAGACTGGTGCTAGAGAGTTACCAACATATCTTAGATCAGAGGATAACCAACAGACTGGCACCAGAGAGTTAACTACAGATCTTAGATGAGAGGCTAGTCAACAGACTGGCACCAGAGAGTTAACAACATATCTTAGATCAGAGGCTAACCAACAGACTGGTGCTAGAGAGTTACCAACAGATCTTAGATCAGAGGCTAACCAACAGACTGGCACCAGAGAGTTAACTACAGATCTTAGATGAGAGGCTAGTCAACAGACTGGCAGCATAGATTTACAAACAGATCTTAGATCAGAGGGTAACCAGCAGACCCCACACTAGAACAAAATACATCAATAAAGGTAATTTGTTGTATAATCTAATTAATCAGTGTTTTTAGAATTTAAATGGAAAGGATTTGATGAAAAGAAAGTTTAAACAGTTATGTTTAACAATTCCAACAATATCAACACAAAAAAGACCATGACAGATGATGTTGTAAATCCAGGTCCTGGCTTGGGACAGGCACAAAAAGGTGGTGGGGTTAAATCGGTTAATGGGACCCCCTCCCCCCCCAACTCTTGATTTGAACAGTGATGATAACAAAATCAATAATAACTCTCACCTTTGAATGTACATAAAAACAACCAAGGTGTGAAACAGACACAAGAAAAGTTTGTAGATACCAAAAGGATAATCATAAGTCGGAAATCAAAAGACAGACAATACAATGGCCAAAAGAAAAAAGGACAAACAAATACCAGTATACCTGAAATTTACAAATATTCAAATACCAGTATACCTGAAATTTACAAATATTCAAATAACAGTATAACCTGAAATTTACAAGAATTTGTTTAGATTTCTCATTTCATGTTTGAATAGAATGTATTTATTGCTACTATTAAAAAAAAAGAATATTTCCTTTTATAGATACTAACTATAAAGTTGAGGAGCAAAAATACTTTCTGATGAATATATAGCATTATCATAGAATATATAGCATTATCATAGAGTTGACATGTCTAAAATGACATAAAACAGTGGACAAAAATTTCAAAAAATGTAGTTTTTCCCCTTTTGCTTCTTTTTGCTGCCTTTAAACCCAGAATTCCTAAGAATGACAATTGTCACATCTAGAACCCAAATATGTTATGGTTTCCTTTGTTTCATGTTTTCTTACAAATGTATGTTAAAAAAATATTCATATATAATTTTTTTGAGGGGGATCCGTCATGGCCGTGATCATATGGTTGTTTGATTTACAACTACATGTGCAATCAATCAGTGCCTATCACCACAAAAGTTGTGAGTTTGAATGGCCAGGTGTACTTGATGCAACATTATCTGATAACGTTTGTCAGTGACTTGCGACAGGTCGATGGTTTTCTCTGGATACTCTAGTTACCTTTACCAATAAAACTACCACCACGATATAACTGAAATATTATTGAAAGTAGCATAAAACACCATAAACATAAACCAAATCTAAAAAAATTTAATAAGTTTGATAAGTCCTTCTCAGAAAAAAATTAAACTTTTCTGTTAAAACTGCCGAGCTAGTCGATTTAAATCTTCTTATACTCATAATAAGTATAAATGATACAAGTTGTCTTGCTCAATCAATATTCACATGCCTGGTTACCTGCATGGTTCTTAGTACAATTTCCAAACCGAAATGATCAAAACATTTTGCATATGATTATAACTTTTTTGTTCATTTAGTTAACAAATAAGAATAAAATACAGTCAAAGCTGCCTTCAAGGGCACCTCTATATAACAAATCACTGCCTTTAAAGGACAGTCTCATTTTTCCCATTAATGAATAGAGCATATAATTTTAGCCTGTATATAAAGGGGAACTGCTAATAAAGGCCACATTTTCAGGTTTCCCTGAGTGGCCTCTATATGGTTTATAGTTATATGGTTACCAGTTTGACATGATATATCTATTATCACATGGTATGATATCTATTATCATGCAACTAGCGTGATATTAACATAATATCACTGTTTTTTAATGTAAGGTTTTATGTTTTGCTTGAAATTGACTTCTCATTGTATCCCACATCTCAGGTTTCACCTCCGACATGATATTGCTATGAGAAATCCATTCTTGCAAAGCAAATCATATAGTATATATTTACATTTCTTTAATTAAAATTATGTTAAAAATATAAACTGTTTTATAATTTATTAAGCTTTGTGTTAAAATTTAAGAGTGAGTGAGTGGTTGTTATTTAAGACCAACTCTGCAATTATTTTCTAAGCCGTCACCAATCAGTCAGCAATCATTCGGTCAAATAGTTAGGGTTAATGTCCCAAGGACTGTATGTATGATTGTAGACCAGATAAAAAATTGAAGACTGGAGGGATTAGTTGTTATTATTGATGTAAAATAGTTTTGAAATTTAAAGAAAATGCATCAATTTTATGATAACAATTATATTACAGGGCAAATGTAATATCTAGAATGGACAGATTTAATGGTATAAATTTATTGGATGAACCGCGTTATCTCCCCTTGGACAGATGTAATGGTAAAACACAGGATGAACAGAGCTACCTCCACTTGGACAGATGTAATGATAAAACACAGGATGAACAGAGCTACCTCCACTTGAACAGATGTAATGGGAAAAGATCACATGCTGTACAGAGTTATCTTCACTTGGTTTAAGAACTTTTGTTTTGAATGTATCAGTTATTTGTGATATTTTATTACTCTGGTGTATATTTAGTAAAAATATTTAAACATTTGAGACTTATTCTAGGTCAATATTTGAATGAGAAATTTGACACACATGAAATGTTTTAATTAAAGGCAAGCATAATTTCTACAACAATTTCTCAATTTTTACTAGGAGTACAAAATAACAAAACTAATTATGGATCTTCTTTTTAACTTTGAAGATCACATTTCTACTTTTTAAATCTATAAAATGTTTGTCTCATTTGGGTTGAATTAATTGATTGCTTCTTAATTTTGTAAAATAAAAATGTAATGATGAAGTTGATGTGAAAAAAGCAACATTTTTATATGTATTAGTAATGGTAAAAATTTATACTGTCTGCTGTTTGTTCACTACTATCAGATGTCCTTATGAACAGATAATGTGGTTAGAATATCTACTTTAAAAAGAAGTGAATCTTATATGATTTGTTATGATTTTCTATATACTATATCTCACCTTATTATGCATCACATGCCTTGCATGTTGTTGGGTTTGGAAATAACCTCCTATATTAACACGGTATAGCTCAACACTAGATATAATTTCACTGAGGTGTACTTTTCTCACTCACTACATAACCCTCCTCCTATATTAAAACGGTATAGCTCAAAACTAGATATAATTTCACTGAGGTGTACTTTACCCCCACTCACTACATAACTCTTCTCCTATATTAAAACAGTATAGCTCAACACTAGACATAATTTCAATGAGGTGTACTTTACCCCACTCACTACATAACCCTCCTCCTATATTAACACGGTATAGCTCAACACTAGATATAATTTCACTGAGGTGTACTTTTCACACTCACTACATAACCCTCCTCCTATATTAAAACAGTATAGCTCAACACTAGATATAATTTCACTGAGGTGTACTTTTCTCATTCACTACATAACCCTCCTCCTATATTAACACGGTATAGCTCAACACTAGATATAATTTCACTGAGGTGTACTTTTTTCACTCACTGAGTAACTCTCCTCCTATATTAACAGTATAGATCAACACTAGATATAATTTCACTGAGGTGTACTTTTCCCACTCACTACATAACCTTCCTCCTATATTAAAACGGTATAGCTCAACACTAGATATAATTTCACTGAGGTGTACTTTTCCCACTCACTACATAACCCTCCTCCTATATTAAAATGGTATAGCTCAACACTAGATATAATTTCACTGAGGTGTACTTTTCCCACTCACTGCATAACCTTCCTCCTATATTAAAATGGTATAGCTCAACACTAGATATAATTTCACTGAGGTGTACTTTTCCCACTCACTACATAACCCTCCTCCTATATTAAAATGGTAGAGCTCAACACTAGATATCATTTCACTGAGGTGTACTTTTCCCACTCACTGCATAACCTTCCTCCTATATTAAAATGGTATAGCTCAACACTAGATATAATTTCACTGAGGTGTACTTTTCCCACTCACTACATAACCCTCCTCCTATATTAAAACGGTATAGCTCAACACTAGATATAATTTCACTGAGGTGTACTTTTCCCACTCACTACATAACTTTCCTCCTATATTAAAACGGTATAGCTCAACACTAGTATATAATTTCACTGAGGTGTACTTTTCCCACACACTACATAACCCTCCTATATTAAAACAGTATAGCTCAACACTAGATATAATTTCACTGAGGTGTACTTTACCCCACTCTCTACTTAACCCTCCTCCTATATTAAAACGGTAGAGCTCAACACTAGATATAATTTCACTGAGGTGTACTTTTCCCACTCACTACATAACTCTCCTCCTATATTAAAACAGTATAGTTCAACACATCTAATATCACCGAGCTCTATATTTCTCTTGACACAGTATACCAGTTAAATGTTAACATACTAACTGTTTACAAAATCACAATTAATACATCTATGGTTCATAGTGTATTTTGGTTGAGATTGTTCTTACCACAAAATTTGTTCATTAATATGAAAACTGATTACCAAGTTCTCTGTTGTATGACTTTGTGTTCTATATTGTGGTTATGTTTATTTTGTATGTCTGTGTTGAACTTATGATGAATAGTGCCATGTTATATCAAAAGTTGTCATGTTTTAATGTTAATTGATTTGTGATTGGTTGTTTTTAATTATCATACTGTTGGATTATTAGAGTGATTGGTTGTTTTTAATTATCATACTGTTGAATCATTAGAGTGATTGGTTGTTTTTAATTATCATACTGTTGGATTATTAAAGTGATTGGTTGTTTTTAATTATCATACTGTTGAATCATTAGAGTGATTGGTTGTTTTTAATTATCATACTGTTGAATCATTAGAGTGATTGGTTGTTTTTAATTATCATACTGTTGAATCATTAGAGTGATTGGTTGTTTTTAATTATCATACTGTTGAATCATTAGAGTGATTGGTTGTTTTTAATTATCATACTGTTGGATTATTAGAGTGATTGGTTGTTTTTAATTATCATACTGTTGAATCATTAGAGTGATTGGTTGTTTTTAATTATCATACCGTTGAATCATTAGAATGATTGGTTGTTTTTAATTATCATACTGTTGGATTATTAGAGTGATTGGTTGTTTTTAATCATCATACTGTTGAATCATTAGAGTGATTGGCTGTTTTTAATTATCATACTGTTGAATCATTAGAGTGATTTGTTGTTTTTTATTATCATACTGTTGAATCATTAGAGTGATTGGCTGTTTTTAATTATCATACTGTTGAATCATTAGAGTGATTGGCTGTTTTTAATTATCATACTGTTGAATCATTAGAGTGATTGGTTGTTTTTAATTATCATACTGTTGAATCATTAGAGTGATTGGCTGTTTTTAATTATTATACTGTTGAATCATTAGAGTGATTGGCTGTTTTTAATTATCATACTGTTGAATCATTAGAGTGATTGGCTGTTTTAAATTATCATACTGTTGAATCATTAGAGTGATTGGCTGTTTTTAATTATCATACTGTTGGATTATTAGAGTGATTGGTTGTTTTTAATTATCATACTGTTGAATCATTAGAGTGATTGGTTGTTTTTAATTATCATATTGTTGGATTATTAGAGTGATTGGTTGTTTTTAATTATCATACTGTTGGATTATTAGAGTGATTGGTTGTTTTTAATTATCATACTGTTGAATCATTAGAGTGATTGGTTGTTTTTAATTATCATACTGTTGGATTATTAGAGTGATTGGTTGTTTTTAATTATCATACTGTTGGATTATTAGAGTGATTGGTTGTTTTTAATTATCATACTGTTGGATTATTAGAGTGATTGGTTGTTTTTAATTATCATATTGTTGGATTATTAGAGTGATTGGTTGTTTTTAATTATCATACTGTTGGATTATTAGAGTGATTGGTTGTTTTTAATTATCATACTGTTGAATCATTAGAGTGATTGGTTGTTTTTAATTATCATACTGTTGGATTATTAGAGTGATTGATGGTTTTTAATTATCATACTGTTGGATTATTAGAGTGATTGGTTGTTTTTAATTATCATACTGTTGGATTATTAGAGTGATTGGTTGTTTTTAATTATCATACTGTTGAATCATTAGAGTGATTGGTTGTTTTTAATTATCATACTGTTGGACCTTTAGAGTGATTGGTTGTTTTTAATTATCATACTGTTGAATCATTAGAGTGATTGGTTGCTTTTAATTATCATACCGTTGAATCATTAGAGTGATTGGTTGTTTTTAATTATCATACTGTTGAATCATTAGAGTGATTTGTTGTTTTTAATTATCATACTGTTGAATCATTAGAGTGATTGGTTGTTTTTAATTATCATACTGTTGGATTATTAGAGTGATTGGTTGTTTTTAATTATCATACTGTTGAATCATTAGAGTGATTGGTTGTTTTTAATTATCATACTGTTGGATTATTAGAGTGATTGGTTGTTTTTAATTATCATACTGTTGGATTATTAGAATGATTGGTTGTTTTTAATTATCATACTGTTGGATTATTAGAGTGATTGGTTGTTTTTAATTATCATACTGTTGGATTATTAGAGTGATTGGTTGTTTTTAATTATCATACTGTTGGATTATTAGAGTGATTGGTTGTTTTTAATTATCATACTGTTGGATTATTAGAGTGATTGGTTGTTTTTAACTATCATACTGTTGAATCATTGGAGTAATTGGTTGTTTTTAATTATCATACTGTTGGATTATTAGAGTGATTGGTTGTTTTTAATTATCATACTGTTGGATTATTAGAGTGATTGGTTGTTTTTAATTATCATACTGTTGAATCATTAGAGTGATTGGTTGTTTTTAATTATCATACTGTTGGATTATTAGAGTGATTGGTTGTTTTTAATTATCATACTTTCCGAGCCAAGCAGTCTTTGCTCTCTTTCTCCTTAATTATTTTCTACCTCTTCAAGTTCACTCCTCCGAAAATATTTTTTTTCTTAACTAGAATAATGTAATATAAATAAGACTAAGCACAGTGCATGGTTGTGTGTTCGTTACAAGATCGCATATAAACATAATATCAAAATAATAAATTCATTCAGTCTTTCATTTCTACCCCTAAAAGAGGGTGTGAGTGGGACTAACACTTTTGTCGTATTAAGACTTGTAACGAACGTCGCATTAATCGAAGGGGCCCGGGTGGCTCAATGAATTCGGTCGTTGGATCTAACAGCTCAACAAGCCTATCACCAATACGGCGTGGGTTCGCGGCCAGATTTGTAAATAACAAAAAGGGTGCACTCGCCGCCGCAAGTGATAAGGTTTACCAGTTGCTTGCCCAGTGTCGGTGGTTTTCTCCGGGTACTCCGGCTTCCTCCACCACTAAAACTGGTCGCCATAAAATAGCTGAAATATTGCTGAATGTGGTGTTAAATACCAAAATTCAAATTCGCATTAATCGAACACACCTAAAATTGTCTTTATATACTAACTGTCAAATCGTCCGTGCGGAAAGGAATTCCATATTCCTTATTTGCATATCTATAACGTTCATGTAAAACTTATTATACTGTGAAGAAATTTAATGGTGCGTGCTTAGCGGAGAATCATGTAATTTTTTAACACCGATATGATTTTGTTGTATGACTGTAGTCGTAAAATAAATGTTTCCAAGTTTCAACTCGAGTATATAAAAAAAATGGCATAAACCGTTCATAGATCCTATTTTTTTTTCAATTTTGCTTCCGTATAAATTGTATTGTGTATAATTTTCCAACTGAACTGGTTTGCTTTTCTTGTGTTGCTCGATTTATATGCAAGTTCGTCCATATTCTTTCTCACGGAAATTTTTCTTAAAATAAATATTCCATTTATTTTGACAATATAAAAATCATTTGCAATTTAACCATAAGAAGACACTAAAGGGGCAATCAGAATCCGTATATCGAAGAACAACACAGTGGCCAAAAGAAAAAGTACATAAGGTCAAACAACGATCAACTAAACATATATATAAAACTAAAGATAGAGTAGCACGAACCCCACTAAAAACCGGGGGTGAACTCAGGTGATCCGGAAGGGTGAGCAGTTCCTGCTCCACTAGTGACACCCGTTGTGTTAATCTAGTTACAAACTCGGTGATAAGTCATGAACGAGGAAAGGACCGGGAAGTGTTTACATAGCCAGAAATCATGGGTGATTTTGCTCATGAATATTCTTAAACCAAATCGCGTCATTTATGACGTCAGCAAATAAACGTTGAACCATATTTGGAAGAGGCTGATGAAAACTCGTATCTATTTTTTTTAAATGATATTTCATCACAGTTTTGATCACATAAATAACTTCATAATTATTTGTGATCGTATCAAAATTAATTGTCATCATATGTTTATTAGGAATCCGATGATGTGTGTAAAAGATCGAACATATATTTAATGCACTGCCCCCCCCCCCCTTTTTTTTCCCACGAAATAAAAATATGTAAATAAAAAATATAATGTGCATATTTTTTCAATTTCTGCCCCACATAAGTATTAGTATGTCATTGAAATCGTTTAGTATATATATTGTTAAATTTTTTGAACTTTATATATCGGCAGTATTGTTACCAATTGTATTATAGTTACTTCTTCTGTTGTTTTGTCGAAATAAAAAAAATACCCTTGTGGAGCCTTTTTTTAATTGTTTATTTACATTTACAATGGAATGCGGTGCTTACTCAAATAATGCTATGTCTAGCAGAAGCAGTTTTACGAAATAGTAGATATTTTTGCATGAACCCCTATTGAATCTCTACTAGAAAGGTAAAAAAAACTTGTGAAGCCCTCTTTTAAATTATCGTGGGAACCTTTAATTTTTCAGCAAAATATTTATCGAAGAAAGATTTCTCAACAATGTTACCGGAACTGACCGAATTTGTCCCGGCAACTAGAATGGGGATTGCAAGAAAAGTGCTTTAAGGTCTTGAAAGCCGTGCAGGATGCATTTTTTCACTTCTTCTCAATGCTTGTGAATGGTGCTTACGCTTCAAAATTTGAAACTGGGTGGGAACCTTGAGTTTTCATGGTACAGCTGTAATATTTTGAGATATTGTTCAAACCGATGCATAGTTTGATTTTCTATCCCGGCAATTTGTCCGGCCCAAGCTAACAGAAAGTTTCCCGTTCAACTATATGTTAAAATCCAAATTATCTTTGAGCCGCCATTTTGAATATGCAAATAAGCAAATCACCTATCATTTCTGGCTATGTACGACAAGTGGAACATATCAGTGGTCATTTGTGACACGGATATTCCATACCGGTCAACCAAGTCGTGGTGGCGACGGTAAAACTTTCGAATTGATGATTTCAACTTAATTATGAGGAACCCTTGGTTCAGTAGCTTCTTTGTTAGCAGCAACCCTCTATCAAGGAAATCCTGATAGGAACCACAAGCTCTGGAATATCGTATCGACTGAGAGATATATACTCCATATGCAGGTGCTGCTGGAATGTTGCTACATATGAATGAAAAGTTCACAATGGGAAAATTGAAATCATCTCTTTTGTCGTAAAGTTTCGTTGTTAACCGCCTCTCACTGTCGATTTCGAGGTGTAGGTCAAGGTATGAAGCAGACGTATCTGTATGTGTGGTATCCTTTATTTCAAGCTCAATGGGATAGATGCGATCAACGAAATCACCAAACCCTGAATTATTTAGTGAAAGGACATCATCTATATAGCGGAACTTGATATTAAAGGATCGGGCTAGTTTCTTTTCGTTTTTCTTGAGAAACTCCTGTATGAAGTCTACCTCATACGAATAAAGGAACAAGTCGGCGAGAAGATGAGCACAGTTTGTACCCATAGGTATGCCGACTGTCTGTTGAAAAACACGTCCACCAAAGATAACAAATGTGTTGTCAATCAAAAACTCGAGCATGTTGATGAAATCAGTTTCAGAGAACTTTTTGGTAGAATCAGTGGGTTTTTTTTTACAAAATAAGATCTGTCCCTTCCTAGCACAAGGTATTTATATCTACGTTGGCCCTTCTTCTTTATGAAACACAGTTGGACCAACTCCCTTAATTTGTCCTTCAGCTTAGAGTGAGGAATAGTTGTGTAGAGGGTAGAGAAGTCAAATGTTTTAATACTATTGCAGGAGGAGAGTGGCTTAAAATAAAATTTTATTTACTTGGCATTTCCGCCCGACCCACTGAAAAACTTGCCGCCCAAATTATTTTATTTGCGTTTCAGACAATTTTTTTTTATTAAAAAAAATCGGAATCGCGCCGGAATTTCGATCGTGTCCGCGGAGTTTTTTCCGGGCTTTATTTATTTCAAATCTCGATCGTAAAAGCGCTTAAGGTACACTGTATTGAGAGCAAACGTTTAAACGACATAGAATAGAAAATGGTCTGCTGAAGCGAAAATAATGTCGAAGAGGCCGGCAGTGGAAAGAATCCCCCTATGCTGCAATGCATCAGTTAAGGAGGGTGAACATTTTATCAAAAATAAGATCTTCAGTTATTTTATGGACGAAACATGGGAGAACGTTCTGAAAAACCTTTTAGAAGACTTCATCTTCATCATGACGTCGTCGCTTCATGGGATGGACGCTTTTCATCCGAACATGACAGAACAAATATGAAGGGAGACATGCAAGCATAATTCAAACTCTATTCACTATCATTAAACTACTAGTCTGCAGTGGAGTACTGTATTTTGTTTGGGCGTTAAAATTGTTGAATGTCAGACATTTTGAATGTGTTATTTCTAACACTGATGCTACTTAGCATCGTGTTATCGGTTTTCGTGCTATTATCGATTTTCAGATATAGCGATTAACAGTGTTAACCCTTCATTCATATGACGATTGGAATTTTCAAAGAATGGCTAGTTAAATATTTCTTTGTACATAAGATTGTTTTTAATTTTAAAGCCATTCTTGTATTTTAATATACTCTCGATTATCTGGCAACTTTTGTTGTCAGTAAAATGGCGTCATCTGTTTTCGTGTGAAGTAAAAACAAGGCCGATATACGGGATGGAAACGAATATATAATCCGGAAATGGCTGGTTTTAAAATTTCATGGTTTTGGCCATCTACCAAAGCATACTACATCTAAATAAAATAACAGAATGTTTGAAAATTACCACTTTCAAAATTGTGTTTACTTTTGATGTTTTTTTTAGTGTTGAAACCACAATGCACTGTAAAATGACATGTATTTTATATAAGAAACAGGCACATTTCAGTCAGCTCTTTTGTTTACAAGTACGATCAGTGACCCCATGACAGTTACATGACAGGAAGAACCGGTGTCTTGAGAGGCAGATGACATAGTTAAATTTTATATAGCCTTCTGGATTTTTTTCCAGCTACTTTATAAATGAAGTAAATTTTTAGCATTACAAAAAGTATGGTTCAGTAGGTAGGTTCACTGTTCTTGGTACTTACGTCTTTAAAAGCAAACTTTAACATCTTTTACAGATGTCACGCTGTAGTCTTGTTTATGTTCCATAAATAGAAACCGGAAGACACGTCAAAAATAATGCGTGCACTGTGGAAATCAAAATAAAATGGATAAAACGAAAACAGATGACGCACGAAAACACATACTGTGACGATAACATTGTGTGGTGTAAAAGACACAATATACCAATCATCTTTGCTTTTCATTCAGTGTCAGATTGCCAGATTTAATAGATACAGTACAGCTGACAGCATACACTGATAAAACCTCATCATTGAATGCTGAGCCTTTTAAATGCTCAGCATTTATCAGTGTATGCTGTCAGCTGTACTGTAGGACTCTGATTTCAGAATTCAACTGAAAATGTTTTTTTTTATGAAAATAGAATTTGGTTTTTGCTGTTCTTTATGTTGCATTAAATTTGATTCTTTAATGTCATATCTTCCTCTGTGTTCCTATGAAAAACCAGTCTGAAAATATAAAGCTTTCAAATGTAAAAAAATTCCCTACCTACATACCCACCTGCTGATAGTGTGGGTCGGCAATGCCAAACAAACAAACAATATTTTAAGGGTGGCCAGAGCCAGAGGGACCTAGATTGTATGTACTCTAACAGATCTTTAGAGTTCTACAGAATCCACATCTGATTCACATCACCCCTAGGGTAGCTAGTGTCACAGTAACTCTGAAGCCCGGTTTTGACATACATGTATCTTTATTCGATCCGCGATTTAAAAAAATTTGACACAAAGATAACATGACAACACACATTGGATACACTCGCAACATTCAGAAACGAGCGTTCGGGTGTGGGGGGCTTGGGTTGCATATGTTCCCGGAACCAAACCTTAAATCAGCATTCCATAGACCATTCTCTGCTAATAACTGGGTGCGAACACTTCATATAAGCCTTACTACGCCCCTGATTCAAGGTCGTCTTAACAGCATTATAGCCCCCCCCCCCTCCCTGAGCAAAGCAGTGTACTTGGCCCCTACCTACACCACCACTCACAGGAATAAAAATAGAAATGGTTGATAAAATTAAATATAGAATTATTGTATTGGTAGTTCTATAAACAGCATACATAGATTATCATGGGGCCCCTGGGCAACTGCCAAACGTGTCCATGGGTTAAGACAAAATTGTGGTCCGACTGTTACTGTGAAATGAAGAAATCAATATAACCATGCTGCTCATTTACTTTAATTTGTGTCCAAGTGTAAATTTGGATAGCCATTTTACCTTTCTTACTAATATTAAGCTGAACTTATTCACAATTTTGTAATTCAGGAAACAAGTACATTATATATTTTACGAACTTGACCTCAAATGAGATCTTTTCATTGGCTATAGTCTGCATTTTAATTTCGATAGTCCGACAGAGATGTGTTTGTTTTTCACTTTCACCGTCCAAGTAAGAACAGCAACAAAGTAAAAAAGATCTAAAGCTTTAGCTTGACCAATTTTCTTGAATATTTGTTTGAATTTGTACTTGTATGATGGAATTTTTTCATCCACTTACATGAAGACATAGAAATTTCCTTTAATTCAATGATAATCTCAAAGTGACGACCATATGATTTTCGAGGGGGTATTTTGGATCAAATTAAATCATTTCACCTTTTTCGCCGTTAGATTATTATTTTTCTGACAGAGCCGATGTAGCAGGCAATTTGTTCCGGACTGAGTGTGTGATTGTTATTTAACGCCAATTCATCAATTTTTCAGCTATATCATGGGGAGAACAAATAAATTTTCAATGAGATGATGATGAGGTCTGCATTGTACTAGACCAACACACTGAGTTAGATTTTTATAGTGCTTACTCACTGAAACAACAGCCCATGGGTAGACGTGTCGCTCCACTCAAGCACATTATTCGGATTCCGAGCCAAGCAATCTTTGCTCTTTCTCCTTAATGGAATAATGCTACGTGCTTAGCGGAGAAACAACAAATACCAATTTTATAGTCTTTGGTTTGACCCGACTGGGGCTCCAACCCACGATCTACCGTACAACCATGCCAACCATTACACCACCGATGCAGCAACTCCCTTTTAATGTAGATATATTTAAACTACCACTATTTTGAACCATATATATTGAAAAACAGGGAAAATTATTAACAGGTATCATGTAATTTTTCACTTAATTATCAGTTATGATACTTTATACTCAGTCCACTATCTGTAATAGGCTAGTAGAAGACCAGCCAGGGCTGTCTTAACAGTTTTACTAGGCCTCCAGGACAAAGCAGTGGACTGGGGCCCATACCTACACAAGCACTCGCAGGAATAAATTGTAAATGTCGATAGAATTAAACAGAAATTTATTGTATTGGTATTTCCAAGAAAATCAGTGTTTAAACATTAAAAAGCATGCTGTACACAACATACATAGATTAACATGGGGACTCCGGGTAACTCCCCAGCATGCCCATGCGTTAAGACAGTACTGTTTCCAGTGCCAAAATCTCCAAAGAATAAGTAAGAGGCCGATTTCATTGATATCAATTTTAAAACTGAAAATGTCATCAACAATTGAATATAAAAATGTCTAAGTTGTGGTGGTATCAATCTTACAGGAATTCTATAAGTCACATGAGATATTTAAATTGTCTGCTTAATAGAATATATACATTTTGTAGGCAGTGGTATACTAGGCCTTGTATAGAAAACAGCATAAGTTTTTAAGTTTTCAAGATAACAAGATTCTGAAGAAAAACTAGAACTGTGAGTGACAAGTTGAATTATCTCCCCTTCCAAATTTTGGACCGCGACCATATTTCTTCATGCACATCTGCAGGTAGTGTACTACAACTGTGTAAAGTTTCACAAAAATCTAATAAGCCGTTCAGGAGGAGTTGCACTTACAAGGTACACGACCCCCCTTTTTGTGAAAGAATAAGTTGAATTATCTCCCCTTCTAAATTTTAGACAGCAACAGTATTCCTTCATGCACATCTGCAGGTAAAGTTTCATAAAAATTCAATAAGCAGTTTAGTAGGAGTTGCGCTTACAAGGTACATGCCCCCCCTTTTCGTGAAAGTATAAGTTGAATTATCTCCCCTTTTAAATTTTGGACAGCAACCATATTCCTTCATGCACATCTGCAGGTAGTGTAGTGTACTACAACTGTGTAAAGTTTCACAAAACTCCAATAGGCCGTTTAGGAGGAGTTGTGCTTACAAGGTACACAACCCCCCCTTTTCATGAAAGTATAAGTTGAATTATCTCCCCTTCTAAATTTTAGACAGCAACAGTATTCCTTCATGCACATCTGCAGGTTGTGTACTACAACTATGTAAAGTTTCATGAAAATTCAATAAGCAGTTTAGTAGGAGTTGCACTTACAAGGTACACCCTCCCCCTTTTCGTGAAAGTATGTTGAATTATCTCCCCTTTGAAATTTTGGACAGCAACCATATTCCTTCATGCACATCTGCAGGTAGTGTACTACAAATGTGTAAAGTTTCATAAAAATCCAATTAGCCGTTTAGGAGGAGTTGCGCTTACAAGGTACATGGACGGACGGACAGGGTGATTCCTATATACCCCCCCAAACTTTGTATAAAATCTTGCTAGTATTTCTTGACAAATTCAATTAAAATAAATTTGAATTACAAGACAACCGATTGTAATTTGTATATCAAACTGGGTAAAAACAATGATCTGATTTTAGGGAGCTCTTGTCTGCTCTAGGAGGATGAGCAGTTCCTGCATTTTGACTAAATCTGGTTTCAATCCATTCAGTGGTTCTGAAGAAGATTTTCAAAGATTTCCAATTTTTCAACCAATGAGAAGCCATCTTTAATATTAGGCAAGGTCAATGGACACAATTTTGGAAGAGGGGCATTCAAAGAGTATCACATCAAAGTTTGGTTCAATTTGACCCGGTGGTTCTTGAGAAGATCAAAATGTGAAAATTTAATGGATGACAGACAACAGACACAAAGTGATGGGAAAAACTCATTTGAACCTTTGGCCCTAGTGAACTAAAAACTTTTACGAGAACTATCAAATGGACACTCCTACCGTGTTTTAATATAATTGTTCCTGTGGTTTCAGGGAAGAGATTAAAATGTAAAAGTTTACGGACGACTGGGAGGGATGGACATCAAGTGATGATAATACCTCGCATAACCCTTAAAGGTCTCATCTTCATTCAAGCACACCCTTATCAATATATGAAAAAACACAACAAAAATTAAAGTTTAACGACCAGCTCGATGCATGTCTGAACTTTTTTCTCAGCTGTCGATTTAATACAACATAAATATTTAGATATATATATATGCAAACAATGACAAATCGGCAATAAATTACATATAGACTTCGATATACTTAAACCCAGCATTAAAACCAATGGAAATGGCATCCACTGGAAAAAGCTTTGGTTTAAAATTGTATATCCATTCAATGACTGACAATATTATAACTACCGGTACCTCTAATTATATACAACTATTACTAAATGAACTGCCATGATATAACCGATATATTGTTGAAAGTGGTGTTAAACAAAAGTTTAAATTAAATTTTTTGTTCTTCTTCATATAGAATACTTTTACAAATTATACAATATTTATATATACAATATTTTTGTCATGTCAGAATTTGTATAATGATCATTGGCGTTCCCGATTTCTTGTATTGTTGTATACTACTTATTATGGTCTTGTTGTCATGGCAGATCTCCGATTAAAAAAATAAAACAACGAAACAATAAAAATTACCAAAATAGATTACAAAAAAAAAAAAAAAAAAAATTTTTTTTAAAAGAAAGAAAATATTTACATTAGTAATATGAATTAATGCATATAATTGCACTTATCTTAATTTTGGAAATTTAGAGAATTATTAAATCATTTAACTAAAAATCACCAAAAGTAGGACTTCTATTTTTTAAGTGTTCAAAGTGATACATTTTGAAAGATTAAAACAATATATTTAAATTATCAGCTTATAATTTATTTTGAAAATATAAAAAAAACAAATCAAGATTAAAGTTTACTGAAATTTTTAAAATGGAATTATTTTGAAAATAATTAAAAATAAATTAGGAAATATTTTTGAAAATGATTCCAATAAATTAAATGTTAAAGATAAAACATCAGAATCTCCACTGTTTGAATGCATGTAAGTACTATGACAATTAGAAAGTGTTCTGCACCTATGATAATTATTGGAATAATTGGACTATAAAGGACTAAAAAAGTCAGGACCAATCCATATTTTATAGGTTTTACCACAAAATATGATGAACCTTGCTTCCATGTTCCTTTAATAGTACGAAATTCATATTTATACAATTTAATAAACAAAATTTAAAGGGCAATAACTCTTGATAATTCGTAACTACACAGGAGGAATGAAGGATGTTATCCTTTTTAATACACATTTTATCACAGCAACAAAAAATAAAGGATTCATTACTTACTTGGTTTAAAACTAAAAAAATGTTTACCAAATATAATTAAATTTTTTAGAAACTCGATAATTTTTGACAATATTTTTTTATGTAAATGTAAAACACGTAAATTAAATTAGAAAAGAAAGATAAGACTTAGAATTTTGGAAAGTATAAAACTTTAAAAGAGTTTTAAACCAAGTAGACTGACATGACATAACTAATACAAAAGTACAAAAATAGCTGATTGATGGTCTGGCTAGAATTTTACTTTTTGTTTATTAAATTCCCTCCAAAATTTTAAAATAACAGGTTCTGCTTACATTTTGGTTTTCTTTAATTTTATTTAATTGTATGTGTGTTTTTTGTTGTTGTCAGTTTTGTACAATTATGTTATCCCATCCTTTACAGAGCCTGTTTTGTTTCTAGCAAGACCATAAGTTACAAAGAAACGCACCATTTCTACCAAAAAAAATAAAAAAATTAACTTTAAGCATAGAAATGTGACGTTTCTTATTCAATCCCCCTTTTTTTTTTAAGAGGATTATATTTACAATTCTATTAAAATTTTGTAGTCTTTATATCTCACATATACAAAAATAACTGATTGGTGGTCTGGCTAGAATTTTACTTTTCTTTATTAAAATGCCCTCCAAAATTTAAAAGAACAGGTTCTGCTTACATTTTTTTTTTCTATTATCCATTTTGTGTGTGATATTTTTTTTTTTTGGTACAATTCTGTTATCCCATCCTTTACAGAACCTGTTTTGTTTCTAGCAAGACCATAAGTTACAAAGAAACGCACCACTTCTACCAAAAAAAATGAAGAAAAGAAATATAATTTAACCTTAAGCATAGAAATGTGACGTTTCTTATTCAGCCCCCCTTTTTTTTAGGGGATTATATTTACAATTTTATAAAAATTTTGAAGTCTTTATATCTCGCATAGCATAATTAATATACATAATTATAAAACTATACAATATTACAAGATAAAAAAATAAAACAACGAAACTAAAAAATACCAAAATAGATTACAAAAAAAACCAGAAAATAATTTTTTTTAAAAGAAAGAAAATATTTACATTAGTAATGAATTAATGCATATAATTGTACTTATTTTAATTTTGGAAATTTAGAGAATTATTAAATCATTTAACTAAAAATCACCAAAAGTAGGACTTCTATTTTTTAAGTGTTCAAAGTGATACATTTTGAAAGATTAAAACAATATATTTAAATTATCAGCTTATAATTTATTTTGAAAATATAAAAAAAAAAAATCAAGATTAAAGTTTACTGAAATTTTTAAAATGGAATTATTTTGAAAATAATTAAAAATAAATTAGGAAATATTTTTGAAAATGATTCCAATAAATTAAATGTTAAAGATAAAACATCAGAATCTCCACTGTTTGAATGCATGTAAGTACTATGACAATTAGAAAGTGTTCTGCACCTATGATAATTATTGGAATAATTGGACTATAAAGGACTAAAAAAGTCAGGACCAATCCATATTTTATAGGTTTTACCACAAAATATGATGAACCTTGCTTCCATGTTCCTTTAATAGTACGAAATTCATATTTATACAATTTAATAAACAAAATTTAAAGGGCAATAACTCTTGATAATTCGTAACTACACAGGAGGAATGAAGGATGTTATCCTTTTTAATACACATTTTATCACAGCAACAAAAAATAAAGGATTCATTACTTACTTGGTTTAAAACTAAAAAAATGTTTACCAAATATAATTAAATTTTTTAGAAACTCGATAATTTTTGACAATATTTTTTTATGTAAATGTAAAACACGTAAATTAAATTAGAAAAGAAAGATAAGACTTAGAATTTTGGAAAGTATAAAACTTTAAAAGAGTTTTAAACCAAGTAGACTGACATGACATAACTAATACAAAAGTACAAAAATAGCTGATTGATGGTCTGGCTAGAATTTTACTTTTTGTTTATTAAATTCCCTCCAAAATTTTAAAATAACAGGTTCTGCTTACATTTTGGTTTTCTTTAATTTTATTTAATTGTATGTGTGTTTTTTGTTGTTGTCAGTTTTGTACAATTATGTTATCCCATCCTTTACAGAGCCTGTTTTGTTTCTAGCAAGACCATAAGTTACAAAGAAACGCACCATTTCTACCAAAAAAAATAAAAAAATTAACTTTAAGCATAGAAATGTGACGTTTCTTATTCAATCCCCCTTTTTTTTTTAAGAGGATTATATTTACAATTCTATTAAAATTTTGTAGTCTTTATATCTCACATATACAAAAATAACTGATTGGTGGTCTGGCTAGAATTTTACTTTTCTTTATTAAAATGCCCTCCAAAATTTAAAAGAACAGGTTCTGCTTACATTTTTTTTTTCTATTATCCATTTTGTGTGTGATATTTTTTTTTTTTGGTACAATTCTGTTATCCCATCCTTTACAGAACCTGTTTTGTTTCTAGCAAGACCATAAGTTACAAAGAAACGCACCACTTCTACCAAAAAAAATGAAGAAAAGAAATATAATTTAACCTTAAGCATAGAAATGTGACGTTTCTTATTCAGCCCCCCTTTTTTTTAGGGGATTATATTTACAATTTTATAAAAATTTTGAAGTCTTTATATCTCGCATAGCATAATTAATATACATAATTATAAAACTATACAATATTACAAGATAAAAAAATAAAACAACGAAACTAAAAAATACCAAAATAGATTACAAAAAAAACCAGAAAATAATTTTTTTTAAAAGAAAGAAAATATTTACATTAGTAATGAATTAATGCATATAATTGTACTTATTTTAATTTTGGAAATTTAGAGAATTATTAAATCATTTAACTAAAAATCACCAAAAGTAGGACTTCTATTTTTTAAGTGTTCAAAGTGATACATTTTGAAAGATTAAAACAATATATTTAAATTATCAGCTTATAATTTATTTTGAAAATATAAAAAAAAAAAATCAAGATTAAAGTTTACTGAAATTTTTAAAATGGAATTATTTTGAAAATAATTAAAAATAAATTAGGAAATATTTTTGAAAATGATTCCAATAAATTAAATGTTAAAGATAAAACATCAGAATCTCCACTGTTTGAATGCATGTAAGTACTATGACAATTAGAAAGTGTTCTGCACCTATGATAATTATTGGAATAATTGGACTATAAAGGACTAAAAAAGTCAGGACCAATCCATATTTTATAGGTTTTACCACAAAATATGATGAACCTTGCTTCCATGTTCCTTTAATAGTACGAAATTCATATTTATACAATTTAATAAACAAAATTTAAAGGGCAATAACTCTTGATAATTCGTAACTACACAGGAGGAATGAAGGATGTTATCCTTTTTAATACACATTTTATCACAGCAACAAAAAATAAAGGATTCATTACTTACTTGGTTTAAAACTAAAAAAATGTTTACCAAATATAATTAAATTTTTTAGAAACTCGATAATTTTTGACAATATTTTTTTATGTAAATGTAAAACACGTAAATTAAATTAGAAAAGAAAGATAAGACTTAGAATTTTGGAAAGTATAAAACTTTAAAAGAGTTTTAAACCAAGTAGACTGACATGACATAACTAATACAAAAGTACAAAAATAGCTGATTGATGGTCTGGCTAGAATTTTACTTTTTGTTTATTAAATTCCCTCCAAAATTTTAAAATAACAGGTTCTGCTTACATTTTGGTTTTCTTTAATTTTATTTAATTGTATGTGTGTTTTTTGTTGTTGTCAGTTTTGTACAATTATGTTATCCCATCCTTTACAGAGCCTGTTTTGTTTCTAGCAAGACCATAAGTTACAAAGAAACGCACCATTTCTACCAAAAAAAATAAAAAAATTAACTTTAAGCATAGAAATGTGACGTTTCTTATTCAATCCCCCTTTTTTTTTTAAGAGGATTATATTTACAATTCTATTAAAATTTTGTAGTCTTTATATCTCACATATACAAAAATAACTGATTGGTGGTCTGGCTAGAATTTTACTTTTCTTTATTAAAATGCCCTCCAAAATTTAAAAGAACAGGTTCTGCTTACATTTTTTTTTTCTATTATCCATTTTGTGTGTGATATTTTTTTTTTTTGGTACAATTCTGTTATCCCATCCTTTACAGAACCTGTTTTGTTTCTAGCAAGACCATAAGTTACAAAGAAACGCACCACTTCTACCAAAAAAAATGAAGAAAAGAAATATAATTTAACCTTAAGCATAGAAATGTGACGTTTCTTATTCAGCCCCCCTTTTTTTTAGGGGATTATATTTACAATTTTATAAAAATTTTGAAGTCTTTATATCTCGCATAGCATAATTAATATACATAATTATAAAACTATACAATATTACAAGATAAAAAAATAAAACAACGAAACTAAAAAATACCAAAATAGATTACAAAAAAAACCAGAAAATAATTTTTTTTAAAAGAAAGAAAATATTTACATTAGTAATGAATTAATGCATATAATTGTACTTATTTTAATTTTGGAAATTTAGAGAATTATTAAATCATTTAACTAAAAATCACCAAAAGTAGGACTTCTATTTTTTAAGTGTTCAAAGTGATACATTTTGAAAGATTAAAACAATATATTTAAATTATCAGCTTATAATTTATTTTGAAAATATAAAAAAAAAAAATCAAGATTAAAGTTTACTGAAATTTTTAAAATGGAATTATTTTGAAAATAATTAAAAATAAATTAGGAAATATTTTTGAAAATGATTCCAATAAATTAAATGTTAAAGATAAAACATCAGAATCTCCACTGTTTGAATGCATGTAAGTACTATGACAATTAGAAAGTGTTCTGCACCTATGATAATTATTGGAATAATTGGACTATAAAGGACTAAAAAAGTCAGGACCAATCCATATTTTATAGGTTTTACCACAAAATATGATGAACCTTGCTTCCATGTTCCTTTAATAGTACGAAATTCATATTTATACAATTTAATAAACAAAATTTAAAGGGCAATAACTCTTGATAATTCGTAACTACACAGGAGGAATGAAGGATGTTATCCTTTTTAATACACATTTTATCACAGCAACAAAAAATAAAGGATTCATTACTTACTTGGTTTAAAACTAAAAAAATGTTTACCAAATATAATTAAATTTTTTAGAAACTCGATAATTTTTGACAATATTTTTTTATGTAAATGTAAAACACGTAAATTAAATTAGAAAAGAAAGATAAGACTTAGAATTTTGGAAAGTATAAAACTTTAAAAGAGTTTTAAACCAAGTAGACTGACATGACATAACTAATACAAAAGTACAAAAATAGCTGATTGATGGTCTGGCTAGAATTTTACTTTTTGTTTATTAAATTCCCTCCAAAATTTTAAAATAACAGGTTCTGCTTACATTTTGGTTTTCTTTAATTTTATTTAATTGTATGTGTGTTTTTTGTTGTTGTCAGTTTTGTACAATTATGTTATCCCATCCTTTACAGAGCCTGTTTTGTTTCTAGCAAGACCATAAGTTACAAAGAAACGCACCATTTCTACCAAAAAAAATAAAAAAATTAACTTTAAGCATAGAAATGTGACGTTTCTTATTCAATCCCCCTTTTTTTTTTAAGAGGATTATATTTACAATTCTATTAAAATTTTGTAGTCTTTATATCTCACATATACAAAAATAACTGATTGGTGGTCTGGCTAGAATTTTACTTTTCTTTATTAAAATGCCCTCCAAAATTTAAAAGAACAGGTTCTGCTTACATTTTTTTTTTCTATTATCCATTTTGTGTGTGATATTTTTTTTTTTTGGTACAATTCTGTTATCCCATCCTTTACAGAACCTGTTTTGTTTCTAGCAAGACCATAAGTTACAAAGAAACGCACCACTTCTACCAAAAAAAATGAAGAAAAGAAATATAATTTAACCTTAAGCATAGAAATGTGACGTTTCTTATTCAGCCCCCCTTTTTTTTAGGGGATTATATTTACAATTTTATAAAAATTTTGAAGTCTTTATATCTCGCATAGCATAATTAATATACATAATTATAAAACTATACAATATTACAAGATAAAAAAATAAAACAACGAAACTAAAAAATACCAAAATAGATTACAAAAAAAACCAGAAAATAATTTTTTTTAAAAGAAAGAAAATATTTACATTAGTAATGAATTAATGCATATAATTGTACTTATTTTAATTTTGGAAATTTAGAGAATTATTAAATCATTTAACTAAAAATCACCAAAAGTAGGACTTCTATTTTTTAAGTGTTCAAAGTGATACATTTTGAAAGATTAAAACAATATATTTAAATTATCAGCTTATAATTTATTTTGAAAATATAAAAAAAAAAAATCAAGATTAAAGTTTACTGAAATTTTTAAAATGGAATTATTTTGAAAATAATTAAAAATAAATTAGGAAATATTTTTGAAAATGATTCCAATAAATTAAATGTTAAAGATAAAACATCAGAATCTCCACTGTTTGAATGCATGTAAGTACTATGACAATTAGAAAGTGTTCTGCACCTATGATAATTATTGGAATAATTGGACTATAAAGGACTAAAAAAGTCAGGACCAATCCATATTTTATAGGTTTTACCACAAAATATGATGAACCTTGCTTCCATGTTCCTTTAATAGTACGAAATTCATATTTATACAATTTAATAAACAAAATTTAAAGGGCAATAACTCTTGATAATTCGTAACTACACAGGAGGAATGAAGGATGTTATCCTTTTTAATACACATTTTATCACAGCAACAAAAAATAAAGGATTCATTACTTACTTGGTTTAAAACTAAAAAAATGTTTACCAAATATAATTAAATTTTTTAGAAACTCGATAATTTTTGACAATATTTTTTTATGTAAATGTAAAACACGTAAATTAAATTAGAAAAGAAAGATAAGACTTAGAATTTTGGAAAGTATAAAACTTTAAAAGAGTTTTAAACCAAGTAGACTGACATGACATAACTAATACAAAAGTACAAAAATAGCTGATTGATGGTCTGGCTAGAATTTTACTTTTTGTTTATTAAATTCCCTCCAAAATTTTAAAATAACAGGTTCTGCTTACATTTTGGTTTTCTTTAATTTTATTTAATTGTATGTGTGTTTTTTGTTGTTGTCAGTTTTGTACAATTATGTTATCCCATCCTTTACAGAGCCTGTTTTGTTTCTAGCAAGACCATAAGTTACAAAGAAACGCACCATTTCTACCAAAAAAAATAAAAAAATTAACTTTAAGCATAGAAATGTGACGTTTCTTATTCAATCCCCCTTTTTTTTTTAAGAGGATTATATTTACAATTCTATTAAAATTTTGTAGTCTTTATATCTCACATATACAAAAATAACTGATTGGTGGTCTGGCTAGAATTTTACTTTTCTTTATTAAAATGCCCTCCAAAATTTAAAAGAACAGGTTCTGCTTACATTTTTTTTTTCTATTATCCATTTTGTGTGTGATATTTTTTTTTTTTGGTACAATTCTGTTATCCCATCCTTTACAGAACCTGTTTTGTTTCTAGCAAGACCATAAGTTACAAAGAAACGCACCACTTCTACCAAAAAAAATGAAGAAAAGAAATATAATTTAACCTTAAGCATAGAAATGTGACGTTTCTTATTCAGCCCCCCTTTTTTTTAGGGGATTATATTTACAATTTTATAAAAATTTTGAAGTCTTTATATCTCGCATAGCATAATTAATATACATAATTATAAAACTATACAATATTACAAGATAAAAAAATAAAACAACGAAACTAAAAAATACCAAAATAGATTACAAAAAAAACCAGAAAATAATTTTTTTTAAAAGAAAGAAAATATTTACATTAGTAATGAATTAATGCATATAATTGTACTTATTTTAATTTTGGAAATTTAGAGAATTATTAAATCATTTAACTAAAAATCACCAAAAGTAGGACTTCTATTTTTTAAGTGTTCAAAGTGATACATTTTGAAAGATTAAAACAATATATTTAAATTATCAGCTTATAATTTATTTTGAAAATATAAAAAAAAAAAATCAAGATTAAAGTTTACTGAAATTTTTAAAATGGAATTATTTTGAAAATAATTAAAAATAAATTAGGAAATATTTTTGAAAATGATTCCAATAAATTAAATGTTAAAGATAAAACATCAGAATCTCCACTGTTTGAATGCATGTAAGTACTATGACAATTAGAAAGTGTTCTGCACCTATGATAATTATTGGAATAATTGGACTATAAAGGACTAAAAAAGTCAGGACCAATCCATATTTTATAGGTTTTACCACAAAATATGATGAACCTTGCTTCCATGTTCCTTTAATAGTACGAAATTCATATTTATACAATTTAATAAACAAAATTTAAAGGGCAATAACTCTTGATAATTCGTAACTACACAGGAGGAATGAAGGATGTTATCCTTTTTAATACACATTTTATCACAGCAACAAAAAATAAAGGATTCATTACTTACTTGGTTTAAAACTAAAAAAATGTTTACCAAATATAATTAAATTTTTTAGAAACTCGATAATTTTTGACAATATTTTTTTATGTAAATGTAAAACACGTAAATTAAATTAGAAAAGAAAGATAAGACTTAGAATTTTGGAAAGTATAAAACTTTAAAAGAGTTTTAAACCAAGTAGACTGACATGACATAACTAATACAAAAGTACAAAAATAGCTGATTGATGGTCTGGCTAGAATTTTACTTTTTGTTTATTAAATTCCCTCCAAAATTTTAAAATAACAGGTTCTGCTTACATTTTGGTTTTCTTTAATTTTATTTAATTGTATGTGTGTTTTTTGTTGTTGTCAGTTTTGTACAATTATGTTATCCCATCCTTTACAGAGCCTGTTTTGTTTCTAGCAAGACCATAAGTTACAAAGAAACGCACCATTTCTACCAAAAAAAATAAAAAAATTAACTTTAAGCATAGAAATGTGACGTTTCTTATTCAATCCCCCTTTTTTTTTTAAGAGGATTATATTTACAATTCTATTAAAATTTTGTAGTCTTTATATCTCACATATACAAAAATAACTGATTGGTGGTCTGGCTAGAATTTTACTTTTCTTTATTAAAATGCCCTCCAAAATTTAAAAGAACAGGTTCTGCTTACATTTTTTTTTTCTATTATCCATTTTGTGTGTGATATTTTTTTTTTTTGGTACAATTCTGTTATCCCATCCTTTACAGAACCTGTTTTGTTTCTAGCAAGACCATAAGTTACAAAGAAACGCACCACTTCTACCAAAAAAAATGAAGAAAAGAAATATAATTTAACCTTAAGCATAGAAATGTGACGTTTCTTATTCAGCCCCCCTTTTTTTTAGGGGATTATATTTACAATTTTATAAAAATTTTGAAGTCTTTATATCTCGCATAGCATAATTAATATACATAATTATAAAACTATACAATATTACAAGATAAAAAAATAAAACAACGAAACTAAAAAATACCAAAATAGATTACAAAAAAAACCAGAAAATAATTTTTTTTAAAAGAAAGAAAATATTTACATTAGTAATGAATTAATGCATATAATTGTACTTATTTTAATTTTGGAAATTTAGAGAATTATTAAATCATTTAACTAAAAATCACCAAAAGTAGGACTTCTATTTTTTAAGTGTTCAAAGTGATACATTTTGAAAGATTAAAACAATATATTTAAATTATCAGCTTATAATTTATTTTGAAAATATAAAAAAAACAAATTTATATTAAACTTTACTGAAATTTTTAAAATGGAATTATTTTGAAAATAATTAAAAATAAATTAGGAAATATTTTTGAAAATGATTCCAATAAATTAAATGTTAAAGATAAAACATCAGAATCTCCACTGTTTGAATGCATGTAAGTACTATGACAATTAGAAAGTGTTCTGCACCTATGATAATTATTGGAATAATTGGACTATTAGAGGACTAAAAAAGTCAGGACCAATCCATATTTTATAGGTTTTACCACAAAATATGATGAACCTTGCTTCCATGTTCCTTTAATAGTACGAAATTCATATTTATACAATTTAATTAACAAAATTTAAAGGGCAATCACTCTTGATAATTCGTAACTACACAGGAGGAATGAAGGATGTTATCCTTTTTAATACACATTTTATCACAGCAACAAAAAATAAAGGATTCATTACTTACTTGGTTTAAAACTAAAAAAATGTTTACCAAATACAATTAAATTTTTTAGAAACTCGGTAATTTTTGACAATATTTTTTTATGTAAATGTAAAACACGTAAATTAAATTAGAAAAGAAAGATAAGACTTGGAATTTTGGAAAGTATAAAACTTTAAAAGAGTTTTAAACCAAGTAGACTGACATGACATAACTAATACAAAAGTACAAAAATAGCTGATTGATGGTCTGGCTAGAATTTACTTTTTGTTTATTAAATTCCCTCCAAAATTTTAAAATAACAGGTTCTGCTTACATTTTGGTTTTCTTTAATTTTATTTAATTGTATGTGTGTTTTTTGTTGTTGTCAGTTTTGTACAATTATGTTCTCCCATCCTTTACAGAGCCTGTTTTGTTTTTAGCAAGATCATAAATTACAAAGATACGCACCATTTCTACCAAAAAAAAATAAAAAAATTAACTTTAAGCATAGAAATGTGACGTTTCTTATTCAATCCCCCTTTTTTTTAGAGGATTATATTTACAATTCTATTAAAATTTTGTAGTCTTTATATCTCACATATACAAAAATAACTGATTGGTGGTCTGGCTAGAATTGTACTTTTCTTTATTAAAATGCCCTCCAAAATTTAAAAGAACAGGTTCTGCTTACATTTTTTTTTTCTATTATCCATTTTGTGTGTGATATTTTTTTTTTTGGTACAATTCTGTTATCCCATCCTTTACAGAACCTGTTTTGTTTCTAGCAAGACCATAAGTTACAAAGAAACGCACCACTTCTACCAAAAAAAATGAAGAAAAGAAATATAATTTAACCTTAAGCATAGAAATGTGACGTTTCTTATTCAGCCCCACTTTTTTTTAGGGGATTATATTTACAATTTTATAAAAATTTTGAAGTCTTTATATCTCGCATAGCATAATTAATATACATAATTATAAAACTATACAATATTACAAGATAAAAAAATAAAACAACGAAACTAAAAAATACCAAAATAGATTACAAAAAAAAACAGAAAATAATTTTTTTTAAAAGAAAGAAAATATTTACATTAGTAATGAATTAATGCATATAATTGCACTTATCTTAATTTTGGAAATTTAGAGAATTATTAAATCATTTAACTAAAAATCACCAAAAGTAGGACTTCTATTTTTATGTGTTCAAAGATGGACTAAAGTGATACATTTTGAAAGATTAAAACAATATATTTAAATTATTATGCCAATCAGCTTGCTCATTTTGTTCATGTTAATAGGTGGCTTCAAAATATAAATATTTATTGAAAGCCGACTATTAAAGTGCAGGGGGGATGCAATGCATGGTTAAATAGGGAAATGTAATGCTCTGTTGGATGGGGGTTATGCAGTGCCTGGTTAGCTGAGGTTTACAACAAAATCAGCAAGACAATAAATAAATTTGACAAACAATTATTACTTATCTCTCTAAAATGTATCAGCTTATAATTTATTTTTAAAATATTAAAAAAAAAAAAATCAAGATTAAAGTTTACTGAAATTTTTAAAATGAAATTATTTTGAAAATAATTAAAAATAAATTAGGAAATATTTTTGAAAATGATTCCAATAAATTCGATGTTAAAGATAAAACATCAGAATCTCCACTGTTTGAATGCATGTAAATACTATGACAACAATTAGAAAGTGTTCTGCACCTATGATAATTATTGGAATAATTGGACTATTAGAGGACTAAAAAAGTCAGGACCAATCCATATTTTATAGGTTTTACCACAAAATATGATGAACCTTGCTTCCATGTTCCTGTAATAGTACGAAATTCATATTTATATAATTTAATAAACAAAATTTGTAGGGCATTAACTCTTGATAATTCGTAACTACACAGGAGGAATGAAGGATGTTATCCTTTTTATACACATTTTATCACAGCAACAAAAAATAAAGGATTCATTACTTACTTGGTTTAAAACTAAAAAAATGTTTACCAAATACAATTAAATTTTTTAGAAACTCAGTAATTTTTGACAATATTTTTTTATGTAAATGTAAAAACACGTAAATTAAATTAGAAAAGAAAGATAATTTTTGAAAGTATAAAACTTTAAAGAGTTTTAAACCAAGTAGACTGACATGACATAACTAATACAAAAGTACAAAAAATAGCTGATTGATGGTCTGGCTAGAATTTTACTTTTTGTTTATTAAATTCCCTCCAAAATTTAAAATAACAGGTTCTGCTTACATTTTGGTTTTCTTTAATTTTATTTAATTGTATGCATGTTTTTTGCTTGTCGTTTTTGTACAATTCTGTCATCCCATCCTTTACAGAGCCTGTTTTGTTTTTAGCAAGATCATAAATTACAAAGAAACGCACCACTTCTACCAAAGAAAAAAAAAATTTAACCTCAAGCATAGAAATGTGACGTTTCTTATTCAATCCCCCTTTTTTTAGAGGATTATATTTACAATTTTATTAAAATTTTGACAGTAAATCTTACAAGCAGTTTTTAAGGAAATTAAATGAATGTATTGTCTGTCCTTCGATTTAAATTTTCTGATAACCTCTTTGGTATCTTCAAACTCTTCTTACCCTTCCAGAGCATCTGAGCTCAAGCCCAGTTTTTGTGGGGTTCATGGTGCTTGATCGTTAGTTTTCTGTGTAGTGTTTTGTAGATCATTGTTTTGGGTTTTTTTTTCCCCATTGTATTGTCTGTCCTTTGATTTACAGATTCTGATTACCCCTTTGGTATCTTCAAACTCTTCTTACCTTTACAAAGCATCTGAGCTCAACCCGTTTTTTGTGGGGTTCATGGTGCTTTATCGTTAGTTTTCTGTGTAGTGTTTTGTAGATCATTGCTATTGGGTTTTTTTTGTCGATTGTATTGTCTGTTCTTCCAACGATTTACGAATTCTGATAACCCTCTCGGTATCTTCAAACTCTTCTTGCCCTTACAGAGCATCTGGGCTCAACCCCAGTCTTTGTAGGGTTTATGGTGCTTGATCGTTAGTTTTCTGTGTAGTGTTTTGTAGATCATTGCTATTGGTTTTTTTTTGTAGATTGTATTGTCTGTCCTTCGATTTACGAATTCTGATTACCACTTTGGTATCTACAAACTCTTCTTACCCTTCCAGAGCATCTAAGCTCAACCCACTTTTTGTGGGGTTCATGGTGATCTATCGTTAGTTTTCTGTGTAGTGTTTTGTAGATCATTTTTTTGGGGGTTTTTTTGTCCATTGTATTGTCTGTCCTTCGATTTACAGATTCTGATAACCCCTTTGGTATCTTCAAACTCTTCTTACCCTTCAAGATCATCTGAGCTCAACCCCAGTCTTTGTAGGGTTTATGGTACTTGATCATTAGTTTTCTGTGTAGTATTTTGCAGATCATTGTTTTGGTTTGTTTTTTTCCCATTGTATTGTCTGTCCTTCTTCGATTTACGGATTCTGATTACCACTTTGGTATCTTCAAACTCTTCTTGTCCCTATTAAAACCCCTTAAATTTAAAACCTACCAAAAGTATTGACTGTACTTTCAGCGGCTTTGATGCCATCTTCAATTGACTGGTGTCTACATGGGTGCATCTTAAAACACTCTTTTTTTTTTATAAATACTAAATTGTTAAATTATTTTAGAATTGCCATTAATACCAAATCTTCATGAAAAAACTATTACTTTAGCAAAAAAAAAGTCACCAGAAATGAGATTTTTTTCAAAATTATATTAAATTTACAAAAGATCCAAAACAAACAAAAATATTAATTTTACAATTTGCCAAAAGTATTGCTGTAGGCCACTCTTACTTCTGAAAAAACTAAAATAGATTAGTATACCTGAAAAACAAAAGCTGATTAATACATGCAATATTTCTTTTTTTTTTTTTTTCATGCAATTTTTTTTGTTTTTTTTGGGTTTTTTTTATAAAAGCATCTCTGTTTTTGCATCTTACTATAACATCACAAACCAACACTTGCCATACATGTATCTTTACAGGAGATCATGTTGTAGTTGGGGGAAAAATGCTAGAGTACACATTTTTGATGGGAAATAGCCTGCATACAGGTAGTACATGATATAACTGATAACATTTTAAACCATATACATTTATATAGTTGAAATTTACAGCACACAAGTTTCAAATTTAGGGAAGAGGTCGTCTCACATTCATGTTGAGGTGTGAGTTGTTTATCATTGTATATAAACAGCAAACTCTAAGGATATCTAAACCACAATGATACCAAACATGTCCTTGATAGATATACTGAAAAATATCAAACAACACATACTGTTCAGTTGACAAAAAAAAAGAACTCCTACATATACTTTATTACCATGGTTTGTGCCGTTTTAAGTCTTTCATCCTTTTTATTTTCCTTGATCATGCATTTTCAATTAGAACTAGTCTCTCAAGAACTAACACATTTGAGATCCATTCCATTAGTACTTCAAAATCCTTAATCCATTTAATTACTGACAGTATAAAAAAGTATTGTATTTTTGGCACTATTGTGTCTTTATTAAATGTGAAACCTAGCTGGGAAAAAGTTATTTATCTATCATTCAATTCATTCATACACCCATTTCTTGCATGCTACCTATGTTAGATGTGAAACCTAACTGGGAAAAAGTTTTTATCTATCATTCATCCTTGCATACCCCTGTTTCTAGCATGCAACATTCACTCATAAACCTTATTTAATTATCAAAATTTATTTATATTGAAGTACATAAATGAACATATATAATTCTATGATAAATCTAATTCTAATTCAAAATGCTGATTTTTTGGGTACGAGTTCTGCTGTCCAGATCTTAAGAAGATGTTATTGATCGGCTTCACACTGACACCGATCTGTTTTGAGCTATTTCATACTGGGGCAGTATGGGTATTAATTATCTATAAAGATTCTCGGAAAATCAGTATTTTCATGAGATGGGATGTGGAATCTAATGAACACGAAGAAAGAAAAATCATTTTTTACACTTAGAACTAACCAAAAGTCTAGGAATAATAGCTTTTATTAAACAAATTATTTTAAACTTTGACGTCGAATCACTTTTCCAAATGAAGGTTTGCAATATCTTAATGATGCTTACAGAAATGTAACAATATCACATACTAAATACATAATATTAATGATTAAAAACATATTTACATATTTACACACACTATATACAAAAATATATTTACACTATACATATATACATAGACCTATTTACAAATAGAGTAGAAGACCTTAGACACTGGGACACCATGATCAGATGCTTAAACACAACTTTAACCAAGAACAGACAAGTGGGGAGGGGGCTTTAACAAAGAGTCTTAGAAACTTGGATTGGAAGAAGGAGGGGCAGATTAATACACACTAAAAGGTCTTGGAAACTGGAGTTGGGTTAGGAAGGGACATAAATTGACACCTTACCTAATGGTGTTCTACATTGACCTATCTGTGCTCAATATTAGGACAACCGACATAATGGCTTTATGTGATAAAGTGTCTGTAGTTTTCTGCGGACACATCGGTTTCCTCCACCAATATAACTGACTGCCATAATTGATATATTGTTGAAAGTGGCATTACATACCAAAACCCAATTGACCTAATGGAATTCCTCAGTGTGACATTTGACCTAATGTACCATGATCAGAAGTTTAACACAACTTTAACCACCAACAGACAATATGATTTTTAGACAAATAAAACAAAATTTTGACAATTTAAATAAATATCGGATCAAATCAGTTCTGTGAAGCAATTTTTAAAAAATAAATTATCTCCCCTTTTTTGGTTTTTTAACCTTCATTATAAAAACATAAAAATGATTAGAAATTCCAAATCTTTGCTACAACAGACTGAACCATGATCTTTCCGAAATGATTTCAAAATTGCAACCCCTTTTTGAATTTAGAAATTTTGCCCCTTAAAAGAAAACATGCCCGTCATTGACAATCATATTGCCGACAGCAAGAGCAGCCCTAACACACCACCGAGTCCAACCTCTCTGGGGAGCAGGGGCAACAGGAACAACTGGGATGTCTATGGCCTCAAAAACCTGCTCTGCTGCCACCACCTCCAAAGTGACACAGGGCGCTTCAGCTACCACCTCCTGGCCTATAGCAGCCATTGTTTCATCATCTACATCTGCTGAATTAACAGCTGGTGTAGACAATGAAAAAAGTCTGACTACAGGGGAAACCACCACGGGATTCTGCAAATCCCGTGGTAGTTCAGGGAGGGTAGCCTCCACTGGTACAAACACGGGTGTCTGCACCACTGGTACAAACACGGGTGTCTGTACCACTGGTACAGGCTCGGGAGCTTGTACCAGAACCCTGGGACGCCTTGTCCGAACTGGAAGGTCCTCGGCCTTAAACTCTGGGGCTAGCCCCAACTTACGCCTCGAGCGTCTTTCACCCTCACGGACAGGTTTCACCCTGAAAAAAAAATTAATTGTTAAGCAAACTGTCAAACTGTGAAGATTAAATGGATATTGCATTTAAAAGTTTATATATCAAATTTACATATAAGAATAACATACAATTGATGACTTCTGAGACAGACACAGATTTTTTAACACGAAACAATGGCAGCTGTCACACCCAATACGAGCAAAGTATTGACTAATGTCATTATGATTTTCTTGTAAATTTTGTGGGGGGAGCGAGGAGTGATAGATCTTGTTTTAATGAAAATAAAATGCTTTATATATGGGTAATGATATAATTGTTTCTTTGTCCTTTTTAAACTCTAGGGAGGGGGCATTGAAAAAAAACTTTAGGAATTTTTGTCAAAATGCTGGTCTAACTACTACACATTTAAGACATTTCTAAGAGTAAAAATCTAAGTGTTATTGACTTTCAACGTACTCTAACATTCTCAGAGAAGTGTTTATGTTCTAACATGGTCAAACAACAGTTGTCCATGTCTTTATTATGAACATTTAAAGACCTCAGCTTTGCCTTGGTTTTAAATGTGCATAAAACATGGAGAGTCTTTGTTTAACCCATACATAATTAAATAATTTCCTAGGCACATAATAAAACAAGAATTTATTGTCTTCGATAGATATCTGTTCACCAGATAGATGATTTTTTGTCTCTAAAAATTGATGTTGTATATTGCTAACAGAGCTCATTCTGGGATTTGAGAAAAATTGTCTAGTGGCCACTCCTATTAAAAAAGTGGGCAATTAAAAATTAGATTTGAGCCAATGCATTAAACCAAACAAATGAGTCTATTTGAGTGAGTGAGTGATTGTTTAACACCAATTCAGCAATTTTTCAGCTATAGCGAGAACAAGTTAATTTTCAATGTCATGATGATGAGGTCTGCTTTGCTCTAGACCAACAGGTTGAGTTGGATTTTTATAGTGCTAGCTCACTGAAACAACAGCCCGCGGGTAGACATGTCGCTCCACTCGGACACATTATTCTGATTCCGAGCCAGCCAGTCTTTGCTCTTATTCCTTAATGCAGTGTGTTCATTAACCCATGATCTACCACACTCCAGCGAGCACGATAACCATTACACCATGTGAGCTAAACAATGAACTGAACCTGCCTTAAAGGGAATAAATAGATTTTAACATCAACTATAGTAAAACCCCATTTCTGAGGATGATCAGGGAACTCCACGCAAACGACATTACATAGTGCGATGCATGCAGATATTATTTACAAACGATGATTTTTGTATGTCATGTTTGTATCATGAAAGATTGTTTCTATAAGTTATGATAAATTATCATTGTTTATTTATAATTTTTTATCCGTTAACAACCACCATCGGTAAATTTGTCATTCTATTTCCAATGGTCATTATAAACATTATGTCTCTGTCCATACTTCCATACTTGGCGGTTTAACACGGTTTGACTACAAATCAGAATAGAAATTTATATTTGAAATTTGATATATACCTGTACAATGTACTTGTATGAGAATTATTTAATAAATAAAAGGGAATTTGAATGCAGATATAAGATTTTCAACATACAGTCAAACCTATATTAAAGGGATATTAAAGCTCGTTTTAACATATATTTTTTCAACTTGTGACGAAGGTTGTTTCTTTAAATAATTGTAAAAACAATCCAAAAATACTTTGCATGCCCATATAATCCCTAATATCGTTAAATTATCACTTAAAAGGGTCAAAATGAATTTTTGTCCAGAAAGCAAAAATTCAATTATTGTAAAGACTGCAAGATATGACAGAATTATCAACGAATTATGTCACTTTTACAAAGTTCCATTGATAAAAACCGGGTTAATGTTTCATAAATATCATTTATTGAACCAATTACAAGTTTTCATGAGATACAAAAAATTACCAAAATCAGCTTTAATATCCCTTGTCAACTTTGGGACCAAAAAAAATAGTGGCCTTATAAAACTACAGGCTCAGTAGGCTGAGCCTGTGTCGTTCACCTGTCATTCCGTTTTGAGGAAACCTTATACAGAACCTTCCATAGATGCTTCCTACCAAGTTTCGTTTCGTTTGGCCATGCGGTTCAGAAAAGATTTTTTATAAATCGACCAATCAGAAACAAGAATTGCCTGTAGTGGCCATGTTTGTAAAGGGATCTGGATGAAATGAGCCATCCTTATAGAGGACTTTCCCTTGATGCTTCCTATTAAGTTTCAGTTCATTCGGCCATGCGATTTCAGAGATTTTTTTTAGAAATCGACCAATCAGAAACAATAATTGCCTGTAGCAGCCATGTTTGTTAATGGATCCGGATGAAATGAGCAATCTTTATAGAGGACCTTCCATTGAGGCTTCCTATCAAGATTCGGCTCATTTGGCAAAGCGATTTCAAGGGAGAAGATTTTTCAGAAATTGACCAATTGGAAACAAAAATCACCTGTGGCGGCCATATTTGTTACAGATCGGGACGAAATGAGCAATCTCTATAGATGTTTCCTACCAAGTGTCGATTCATTTGACCAAGCGGTTTCAGAGGAGAAGATTTTTAGAAATGTACCAATCAGAAACAAGAATTGCCTGTGGCGGCGATGTTTACTCACAAAATCAGGACGAAATGGGCAATCTTTATAGAGGACCTTCCATAGATGCTTCCTACCAAGTTTTGGTTCATTTGTCCAAGCGGTTTCAGTGCAGAAGATTTTTTTAGAAATCAACCAATCAGAAACAAGACTCTCCTGTGGTGGCCATGTTTGTGACGGATCGAGACGAAATGAGCATCTTTATAGAGGACCTTCCATAGATGCTTCCTACCAAGTTTATGTTTATTTGGTCAAACGGTTTCAGAAGAAGAGATTTTTTTAGAAATTGGCCAATCAGAAACAAGAATTGCCTGTGGCAGCCATGCTTATGACGGATTGGGACGAAATGAGCAATCTTTATAGAGGACCTTCCATAGATGCTTCCTACCAAGTTTCGTTTCATTTGGCCATGCGGTTTCAGAGAAGATCTTTTAGAAATCGACCAATCAGAAACAGACGATGGACAACGGACGCCAAGTGATGGCAAAAGCTCACATTGCCTTTGGCAAGTTGAGCTAAAAAGACAAGTGACCTTCTAAAGAGGTTCATTTGAAATTTTCTATGACCAGAAAAGAAAAAAGTAGCCTTTCAATATAGGCAACTGCTTAATAGAGGTAACCACATAAGACAGGTTTGACTGTACATGTAACTAGGAAACATTAAAAAGTTTCATAAGATTATATGAATGCTTAATGATTAAAAAACATCATTTGTTTAAAGTGACAGTTTCTACGATTATTCATAATTTTAAAGTTTGACAACTTGAAAATGAGATAGATCATAAATCAATAAAATGACCAAATTAAACCATCTCAGATAAACAGAAATTTGTTTAATTAGATGTAATTAAACAAATTACTTCATGACCCATTAACCCAGATTTATCAAAACAAAGACATGGATGACTAAAATGTATAATTCATACATGTTTAATGATAAATTAGACATATCTCAAATTATTAGCCTTTTTTGTAACAATTTTAGTTTGTAAACAACATGCATGTGTAGTTCATCATACAGAGGGGGAGTTATCTTGAATTAGATTAGCCAAGACAAAAGTTGCTTGCGCACACGTTTCCCCCAAAATATTTCGTGAATACAAATGTACCACTTTTCGGTGTTTTTGGCTGTTTTAGATGAATTTTTACTCACATCTGTTCAAGTTTGGGAAAAAAATTCAAATTTAAAAAATCTGACAAAATCGTAGACATTGTCCATTTAAGAAAGTAAAATTTACAGTATTTTACCATTAAAAAAAACAAGTTCAAATTCTGTCAAAAATGAAAAAAAAAAAACATTATTTTCGAAATTTTTGTGTTAAGATTTTTTTATTCTTGAATAATTTCATCAAATTTATGACCAACATATTTTTGGTCATAAATTTGATGAAATTATTCAAGAATAAAAAATGTAAAAAGTTAACAGATGGCGGACACCAAGTGATGGCAAAATCTCACATGCCCTTTGGCCAGTTGAGGTAAAAAATAAACTGAATCTGCCTTAAAGGGAAAAAATAGATTTTAGCTTCAACTACTATTCAGAATAGAAATTGATATTTGAAATTTGGTATATACAATGTACTTATTATTTTTGAATTTGCATGCAGATCAGATATAATATTTTCAACATAGTCAAACCTGTATTAAGAGGCCGGAGTACCCAGAGAGAACCACCGACCATGGGCAAGCAACTGGTAAACTTTATAACTTGCGGCTGCGAGTCGAGTGCACCCTTTTTTGTAATTTACAAAGACGGGTGAGAACACACACTGTATTGGTGATAACCTTGTATGAGTTGTTCGATAATCCAACTACCTACTTTTTCGTATCTGATATTAAACTGCAAGCAATTTACAAAGTTATACATACTTCTAACTATGATGGTCATATAAGCGAATATATTTGCATGATTGATAAATATAATCAGAGGGGTATAATCTTTTCTTGTAACACTATTGTAGTCCATATGAAATAAAAATAAAAATTTGGGGGGGGGGGGGGGGGGCAGTGGGAGGGGGTTGTATGTTGGGAGTGGGGGGGTTACCCTTCCGTAATGTGTTCCCCCTTTTGATAGTGAACAGGTATGTTGGGTTTCATTTTAATGCCTATCATAGTTTAGATTGAGAAAATTGTATTTTTAGAAAAAAATGCAAGTAAACTAGAGGTTCCCAAGAGCCTGTAATCGCTCACCTGGTTTTCAATTTGACATCTAAAGTTGATAGAAAATGGGGGCGTTATACATAATTTTGAAAGTGGGCCACCCAAAGATCATTTCAACTCAAATTTCTGAGCAAAAGATTTTGATGTGATTTTTATCTCATAATATTCCTAAACGGAATAAACTGGCTGAAAAAATCTCACAGAAAAACCTAGAATATATGTTAAACTACTCATTGTCATGTAGCTGCAGTTAAAATTTGAGTTCATTTTGATTTATAATAAAGCAGCAATGGACAACTAAAGAAATTTCTATTTTTAGTAACAGCAGTCATCTTGAATGAAGGGCGGGACTGTCGGACACAATTTTGAAATGGGACTACCCAAGGACTATCCCAGCCAAATTTGGTTTAATTTGGTTCAGTGGTTTCAGAGAAGATTTAAATGTGATCTTTTATCAAAATATGCCTAATTTGCATAATTGGTATAAATCGGCTGAAAGAAAAATTTCACAGAAAAACACAGACTATATGTTAAACTACTCATTGTCATGTAGCTGCAGTTAAAGTATGAGCTCATTTTGATTTATAATAAAGGAACAATGGACAATTGAAGAAATTTCTATTTTTAGTAACAGCAGCCATCTTGAATGTCAGACACAATTTTGAAATGGGACTACCCTAGGACTATCCCAGCCAAATTTTGTTTGATTTGGTTAGACGGTTTCAGAGAAGAAGATTTAAATGAGATCTTTTATCAAAATATGCCTAATTTGCATAATCGGTATAAATCGGCTGAAAGAAAAATTTCACAAAAAACCCCCAGAATATATGTTAAACTACTCTTTGCCATGTAGCTGCAGTTAAAATTTGAGCTCATTTGAGCTTGTACTAAAGCAGCAATGAACAATTGGAGAAATTTCTATTTTTAGTAACAGCAGCTATCTTGAATGGAGGGCGGGGCTGTCGGACACAATTTTGAAAGGGACCCACCCAGGGACCATCCCTGCCAGGTTTGGTTTAATTTGGTTCAGCGGTTTCAGAGGAGAAGATTTAAATGTGAAAGTTTATGACGTATGACGGAGGCCAAGTGATGGCAAAAGCTCACATGGCCTTTGGCCAGGTGAGCTAAAAAAGGGAAAAAACTCAAATAAAAGGCTGGATAGAGTTGTCTTCTCTTGTCAATAGAACGGGGTCAACACTTTCTACAAGTGTATTGAGTTTCAAGTTAATAGCTTGGATAGTTATTGAGAAATTTTAATTATACTAAAACAATATCCCAAATTTCTATGTGCTATGCCAAAACAAGGGAAGATAACTCTGGATATACAAATCACAGGGTCACCTGCCTTGTTGTAATGGGTTCCCCATTTGATAGTGAACAGGTATGTTGAGTTTCATTTCAATGCCCATCATAATTATTGAGAAATTGTATTTTTTGAAGAAATTCTAAGTCAGAAAGGGGGAATAACTCAAATAAAATGCTGGATGGAGTTGTCTTCTCTTGTCAACAGATTGGGGTCAACACTTTCTACAAGTGTATTGAGTTTCAAGTTAATAGCTTTGATAGTTATTGAGAAATTTCAATTATACTAAAAAAATATCCCTAATTTCTATGTACTACAGATCCTGGATTGTATAAGTTTACAATACGCACGAAACGAACGAAAAATGAACAAACGCTTCACACGAACGATACGAAAAATGCACGATGCACGAAACGAACAAACGAATCATTGGAGCGTACATGTAACCATATATTATCCAATGATAAACGATCCTGTTTCTACAGAAGTACAATATAGTATCGTGTTATTATTTGAATGGCTTTTGTTCAAATTGACGTGATTAACTAATCTTATATTTTATATGCAATTGATACAAAATGGATATATAAATGATAAATTAGTCAGTAGAGTAATAGGATAATACAATTTATATTAAATAGTTTATATTATCAATGTGTTTAATAATTATATATATGATCAAATTTTGAATCTCATATATTTAACTTCCAAATATGACTTTATATTTATATAATTATATAATTATTCAGAATTTATATTTACATAATTATTCAGATTCTGTATTGACAACCAGACATAGGTGTATCAGTTATTTTCCCGGTCAAGCTATCAGAGAGGTGTGTGGCTTAAAAAGGTCATAAATAGTATAATTGTTAATTAGAATGAAATTAAGAGTTGACATTTCACACCTGCAGTGCATGTATTTCCCAGGTGAAACCACCAGGGGCATTTGTTTACATACATATAGATGTTACACATGTAGATGATTTCTTGTTTATTTGTCCGTAGAGTAAATTATTGAAAAAAATGCATTTATTAATTATGTTTTCCCTTAAAACAATTAATAAAATAGTCCAGTCTGGTAACATCACACACCCTCTAACTTTGCACATATGCGGCTATGCCCATTTGAATGTTTCCAATGGGTATATATTTTAATTGTGTTTATGAATTGTTAATGCACAATTTATTTTGTTTTTAACTCGAAAAAATTTGGAATGTGTACATAAACTGACGAACGAAACACGAAACGAACGTTACACGAAACGAATGAACCAATTACATGAACGAAACGCAAACGAACGGAAAACGAACGAACGATACATACAAACAAAAAAGATATGAAATATCTATTAACTTAACGATCCAGGGTCTGTATGTTAAAACAAGGGCAGATAACTCTGGATATAGAAATCACAGGGTCATCTGCCTTGTTGTAATTTGTTCCTCTTTTGATAGTGAACAAGTATTCCAAGTTTCAAATGGATACCTTTGTATAGTTTTTGAGAAATGGACTCTTGACAAAAAACTTAACCGACCCAGACGCTGTAGTGACGACAATAGCTCAACTTTTTTTCTTCGAAATGTTGAGCTAAAAAGTAACCTTTTAATACAGGCAACTGCTTAATAGAGGTGACCACATAAGACAGGTTTGACTGTACATGTAACTAGGAAACATTAAAAAGTTTCATAAGATTATATGAATGTTTAATGATTAAAAAACAACGTTTGGTTTAAGAAAGTAAAATTTAACATTTAAGATAAACAAGTTCAAATTCTGTCAAATATGAAACAAAAATGTTACATTATTTTCAAAATGTTTGTGTTAGATACAATTTTTTGGCCACAAATAAGCTGATGTCATAAATTTAGGAAATTATATGAAGGTTTGATAAAATTATTCAAGAATAAAAAAAAATTAGCCTCACGAAGAAAATTCTTTTACATATCATACATTAAATATGTAAGGAGATATGTTTCAGTTAAGACAAAATAAGTCAAAATGATGAAAAGTAATCTAAATGTAATCAGAAAGTAATCATGATTACAGGGTCAAAATGAATGCAATCGATTACATGTAATCTAAAATATGGCAGATTACATCCGATTACATGAAAAAATGTAATCGATTACAACTGATTACGATTACAAATTATGATTACCCCATGTCTGTATCGAGGGGGGAGGGGCTGGTGCATTCAGTTTTAAGAGAGGACTGCCCAAGAACTATCATAGCATCAGTTTGGATTAAATTGTATCAGCTACAGAAGATTTTCAAAATAATATTTATGTCATAATCATTGATGGATGTTGTGCTTTGTATGATGGTTGTATGATAAAAAATCATCCCAAAGTATCCTTATAAATTTAGTGGCTGAGCACGAATTGCATAAGAGAATCAAGTGATTATGTGCATGGTCCAACAAATTCTATGTTTATCTTCCATCTTTTGAAAGTAGAATGGAGTTATCTCCCCTTGACCATTACTGAATCACCTTCTACACCATAAATAAATTTATATATAACATTTAAATGCAGTTTTGATAAAATTAATCTTATTTGAATAGAAAATGACCATGGTGCCTTCTTTTGTATAAGACTGAATCTCCATTTACAATTATATGTCATTTCTAGTTCTGGGGAATGCTATATTAAAAATTATTCTATTGTAACCTATATATATTGACCCCCAAAGGCTCAGACCCCACAGACTCTGAGGTCTTCATTTGTGCAAGCTTGTATCTACCACAGGCACTCGACGTTCAATGAATAAAATGTAGGGTCAATGTTGTTAGATATGTGTGTATTGCCAATGGAAAAAATTAAAAAAGATACAACAAACATCCAATTCTAATTAAGATTGGTATACACTTGGATTGACATAAAATTGTATAACAAGCAGTAAACATGAAATACCGGTAAAATTACAAGAAGAATCAATTAAAAAAAAATTCTCAATTGTTGGGAAAAGGGGGGGGGGGGGGGGGGGTGGGTATGAAATTCCTGTCTTAAGTGCCAATAGTGGGGAACTTGTGGTTACAATTTGGTGGCCATTTTGGTAAATCGGTCCATAAAATATACAAATGTACATATTTTGATGCCTATTTTTGGTCATAACTTTAGAACCACTCAAGATATTGACATGATTTAAACACCAATTTCTTTCTTTTTTCAAACTCTTTCCAATGGATTGACTTTCATTTCAGCTTAATGGCTTTAAAAAAGCTTGTGTCATACCTATTATAAGACAACATTTATACATCTTCAACTTGACAACAATGGCATCCTATACATTTTATTCTTCAGACTAAAAATGGATACTCAGTGATGGTTCCAGGGGCTAATCCTTGACAGAGCTACCCAGCACATCCCCAGCTGGTGCAGATAAGAATGCTCTTTTGATTTTTTTCTTGGGGCGACGTCAGATTAAAACTCCACAATGGCGGTGAACGGGTACAAAATGTATGCAATATTTACAATGTTTTCAGGTTCAGAGGTACCTTTTCTGCATTTTCAAATTAAACAATGCTGTATATTTGCTAGGTGTATTAACTTCTACCATAAACATCATGTTGTGCTATTTATTTCACCTTTTTTTTTAATACTTAAAACAAAATATCAAGATTCCACAAAAATATGTTGCAGCATGAAAAACTGAAAACATTACAACAAATTACAGGGCTAGTAATTAACTTCTTTCAAAACAATCAAAACTTTGATAGTGGTGAAAAATCAATTACTGAATTTAATGCTTCATAATATTATAAGTGTGCTAATAAAATAATTAAAACATTAAAGTTTAATGTGATTTATTTAACAAAGTCATAAAGTCGCTCTCTCTGGTCATATTGCATTGTGAGAGTAGTCTGTTTGTCTATTGGACATGTTGAAATGTTCTTTAAATTTGTGGGATAGAATGTACAATATTTACAAATATAAATTTTCTACAATTCATTTAGAGAAATAAAAATGTATATATGGAATATGATGGAAGTACATGTATACTGAATTCTCTTCAATTAAACTACATGTATTAAAATGGATTTACAACTAATTATGCAATAAGTGCCTATCATCACCAACAGTGTGAGTTCGAATCCCACTCATGGCGAGGTGTACTCGATACAATGTTATGTGATTAAGTTTGTCAGTGACTTGCGGTAGATTGGTGATTTTCTCTGGGTACTTTGGTTTCCCCTATCAATAAAACTGACCTCAACGATATAACCAAAATATTGTTGAAAGTAGCGTTAAACACAAAACCCTAATCGCTTCACTTTCTGAATTTCTATATACACCGTAGTTTTTATTTCATTATTGAACACAGCTGAAATGCTGCTTGCTGGACGTTAAGCAATAATCAATCATTAATTTTATTTATTTACTTTGTGTAGGGGGGGGGGTTCATTTTGCTTTCAATTAAGAAATTCAAATGAAAAGAAATCTAATTTGGCATATCGAATGCACCCCCATTAAGTATTATAATGAACCTTAATCAGGTATTTCCACTGATAGTGATATAACAGCTGTGATATTGGTTAAAAAAAGAGGGTTTTTTTTTTTACTTTGATTGGAAAAGGGGGAAGATTTGATTTTTTTTGTCTTTGTCTTTTAAATAAATCATACATTTGTGTTATTGGATTTAATCAATGATCAATAATTATGATCATTATTTTTTATTGCTTTATGTAATCAAGGTTTATTGTCAAACTCAGGCTGCACTTGATGTGGCAATTTGTTTTTATCAAAATTTCTTAGTGTACTTCAATATTTTATTTAACAGCAAAAACGAACCAAAAACAATAAGAGTAATAGTTACTTGATATAAGATGCTTTTTTCACATAGACATCCTACTCTCTAGAACTTGTGTCAGAATATAAATATTTAGGAATTATATTTAAACCCTCAGGTTCTTTTTCATTTGCTAAAAATTATTTGTCAAAGAAAGCCTCTAAGGCAATGTTCTGTATTCGCAAAACACTATATTCAGAAAAACTGAATGCCTTTTTACATCTAAGACTCTTTGATGCTTGTGTCAAACCCATTCTTTTATATTGTAGTGAAATATGGTCTCTTGATATCCTAATTAAAAGAAATTTAAATTTTGAATCAAAATATGATTCCTTTGTTCCAAATAAAACATAAATAAAATTTGCCAAATTTGTATTAGTAGTTCATAAGTCAGCAACAAATATTGCTGTATTATCGGAACTTGGTTTATTCCCCCTTTCATTGTGTACTATAAAAGCTACTATTAATTATTGGCTTCATCTTTTGAGCGCAAATGCAAATAGCTTAATTTATCATTCATACCAAGAAAACACCTTGCGTAAAGATGGCTTATGTTCTAAAATAAAACTTTTACTAGCTGAAATTGGGTTTACTCATGTTTGGGTGAATCAAGGTACATTTTCTAAGTCTAAATTATTACACTCTTTATCAATCAAACTAGAAGACAGATATATTAACCATTGGAAAAAATTATTGTTTAATGATGATAATAAAAATGGTGGTAATAAACTGCAAACTTATAGGAAATTAAAAAATAGTTACAAAATGGAGAAATTTTTACACTCTGATGTGGATAAATTTGCTTTATCTATATTTGTTAAAATTAGAATAAGCAACAGTAACCTGAATATTGAAAGGGGTAGATACATCAAACTTCCAGTGGAAAAGAGAATATGTCCTCTCTGTAATATAGAACCAGAGGATGAAATAATTTCATTTTAAAATGTTCCAAATTGGACGAGTGTCGTAAAGAATTATTTTCTAATATAAGTTCAGTGGTTCCTTCATTTAATGATATGGATGAGTTCCAAAAATTTAAATTCATATTGAGTAGTAATGATCTTGATATATGTAAAATATGTATTTTAGGTGTGAATAAATTGTATTCTATCAATCAAGATCTGAAAGGGAAGTTATAACTTAATTATTATGCAAAATTATTATTACAGTATATACAGAATTATTTAAATATTGTTATATACATTGAGTGACACTGTTGTGTACAATGGGAGATAATCCTTATAAATATTGTAATCTTCAATGGGAGATAATTCATACACTCCTCAGCTGTGATAACATCTTCTTTGTACATGTATTGTATGTATTTAGCTTAGTTCTGCTTTGTCTTTTGATGATTGTTCAATGTTTGGACTTTAAATCAATACAATTATTATTATTATTATTATATTATTATCATACTCTACAAATAATGGGTTGTAAAGTTTACACTTTTTCATGATGCAGCATCATTTTCATAGAATTCAGATCTTTTGTTTTAAGTAAAAAATTGAAAAAAATAAATAGAACAACATGATGTTGATGGTAAAGGCTAGGCACTCACAGCATATAGTGTTTTATAAGAATTTTTTTTATTGTCCAATAGAGGGCCCACAAGGGGCAAAGTCATTACAGTGATATATAATTATGGGATGTAGAAAAGGTATCTTTGAACTTGAAAACATTGTAAATATGGCAACATTTCCCACTTCTGATACAATTTTGAGGCATTAAAATACAACTTATGAATATGTAAACAGTGGGAGTTCCTATCTAATTGATCATACACTCTTTGAATATTGCAATAATCCAAGTGCATAGCAAATAAAGAAAAAATTACAAATTCCATATAAATCATGACCATTCTGTCGAAGACAACATTGACAAGAGTCAATTCTGCAAAATCCTTTTTATATATTTTTCTTTTATTGTTATAAAACGCATCCCCATGTAAAATAGGGGCTGTCGTGGCCGGGTTTGTATGGTAATTGGATTTACAACTACCTATGCAATCAGTTCCTATCACCACTGATATCGTGAGTTTGATTCTCATTCAGGGTGAGGTGTACAACATTATATGATAAAGTTTGTCAGTGACTTGGTTTTCTCTACCAATAAAACTGAGATATTGTTGAAAGTGGCATTAAACACCAAAAACCCACCATCAAACAAACAAACACAAACCCATGTAAAATATTTTGACTATGTGCTGTTGTATATCTACACATTTTTCACTCATTTATTTTAAGATAAATTTGTGTTCTTCCTTTTATCAAATTGCAAGTCAAACACACCCTTGGTAAGACGACCATCAATAAATAAATAACCATACAGTTTAAAGGCTACCAATGGAACATTTGGCCAACAATAGCAATGATAAGATCAACATTGGAATGCCACCTCTGATACAATTGTGAACAGCACAGAATGTCTTAAAATTGACAGCCATTTTTTTCAGGCATCTGTGAGAAAATGACGCTATCCTGTTTTGTGTTCATTTGAAATACATTTAATCGTCAAATGTTAATTTAAGAAAATATGGATTGTCTTACCTTTTAGGAACTGTCCTTCTTTTTACGACAACTAGACAAGACATTTCTACACAATTCGACATTTTGATTTCTACAATGTAAATAAATATAGGTTAGTATGGCTATGAATATAGTTCAAACTGGAAGAAAATTTTGATTTTTTTTCTTATATACCCCCTATATGGCCTTATCCAATCAGAAAACAGTTTATTAAATGCATAATCTGTTAACCAATCGGAAAACACTTATTTTCTTTTTTCAAATACAGGACTAGACTCTAAGGATAGAGTGGGTTTGATTGAAAATCCTGACGAAAATAAAAGCAGCGAATATATATGGGCACCTATAAAGTGCGAAACGAAATAGAAACGAAACGAAACGAAACGAAATCAATGAAATAAAAACGAAATAAAACGAAACCAACGAAAACAAAACGAAATAGAAAATGGAAGAAAAAATAATAGGGGCCTAAAAGAAATCAAACCTATTTTCACAATTACGATGCTAGACTACTTCCCACACATGTCTCAGTGTCTTTCATCAGGAGAGGACAGGATTTGATCACCATTGAACAAGAATACTATGCATTTATTCAGCGGGAGTCTGTCCTTTTCACTTAGTGGCTTCTTTTAAATTTGGGAACCATAAGAGCAACGTCAAGTCTGTTGAAAGGAGAGGAATTAAAATAACAGAAGTGCAGTAGTTAAAGTTCACTAATAAATACCCCCGTCCGAGCAAAATTTAAAAGTGTGTCGGAGAGACGAAAAAGTGTGACGATCGGACGGACAGCAGAAGTCCTATATACCCCTATCTTTTTTTGGCGGAGGTATACAAATCCTATCAAAAATTAACTTTAGAAATTTAAAAAAAATCTACATATCTTGTAAAAGTACCTTTTTTCCCTTTGATCCCTTTTCATATAAAAAAAAAAACCAAATCATCCCCCCTCCAAACATTTTTCCGGTATTAATAAAATTTGATACGGCACATATTTTTATACCCCCCGCTATCCTGCGGGAGGGGGTATATAGTATATGTCCGTTTGTCCGTGAGTGTTTCCCTCACTGCCTATGGAATTCCTCCTTAACAACTTGATGGAATTGAATGAATCTTACAGGAAATCTTTAATACCATATGGCAAGGTTCGTTAATTTCATGAATTCTTTAGTACCAAATGGCATTGTCCACCTTCTATTTTTGTTTTCCCATTTTAACAGTTCTTGCTAAAATTTCTTCACTTTTGGACTTTGTCATTTAAGGCTATGTAATTGTCATACAAGGCTATACAATAGAGAGAGGATACTGTTGCGTTATCCATAACTCTTCCTAAACAACAGAATGGATTTCAATAAAACTTCCAGAGTTTCTCATGTTTAGTTTTTGCAAGCATTATTTTTCCCAGAAGTTCTTCTGTAAGGAGGGCGCTCACTGTACGTCCTGTTATGTTGCTGTTGGTTTTTTTTTAGTTCTTCAAAATAGAACAATAGGATTTGAAATAAAAAGTTTATAGTGTTGGGTCTTTTTGACGCCTGTATATCTCGGAAAGAACAACGGTAAGACATTACACCAGATCTGTTGGCACACTACCGAATAAAGGTAATAGCAATGGTACCGTACTCCAAGGCGCATTCAAAAGGGAAAGTCCACAAAAACAGACAAAACCGATAAGAAGCTCAACCATCTGAGTTTTCAATCAACGGAACAACTGAAAAACAACACATTCCTGACTTGGTACAGGCATTTTCCCAGGAAAATGGTGGGTTCTGATAGCAGATAGGCAGATGCCACTCGTCTAACCCTAAGACGTTACCAAGTATAAAAACAATCGGTACATGTAATTTCTCTAATCCTAAGACATGACCAAATGTGAAACTAGAAAACAACTATTTCATATTCTCGACTTGGTATAGGTATTTCCCAAGAAAATGGTGGGTCAAACCTCTCACTTGTATGACAGTCGTTAATAGTTCCGTCATATTGACAAATAGGGGGGGGGGGGGGGGGGGGGGGTACATGAGGATTAAACGTGACAAGTCGGGAAAATCCAGAAGTCAAATAGTGTCCAGAATCTGAAACTAAAGACCGTCCTGTATGATTTGCGAATAGGCAAATTTATGTAGAATACAAACGAAAAACGTAATAAAATCAGACGAAAAATGAACCCTCAATATCCCAATCTATGAAAATACCCCCTCATACCCCCCCCTTTTTTTTTTCTATATGCCCACTCCAGAAACTTTATAATTCATAAATACTGACACACACTCAACACAAATAAAAATATGACATTTGAACTTCTGAAAGTTTGTCGGCGAAGCAAACCCGGCTTGAATTGAGTTGCGGGTAATGTACGCGAGGAGTAATGTAATGGACAGACATGCAAGATGGGTTTCCCGGTTATAATTAATCAAAATTATTGTATTTAAAAAATCTAATTATCTTTTTTTTTTAATTTCTTTATTTCGTTTTGTCTTTTATTTTTTCCTTCCATTTTCTTCATATCAGTCTATTTCGTTTTGTTTTCGTTGATTTCGTTTTGCTTTCGTTGGTTTCGTTTTATTTCGTTTTCATTTCGTTGATTTCGTTTCGTTTGGTTTCGTTTCGTTTTTGTTGATTTCGTTTCGTTTCGTTTCGTTTTCGTTGATTTCGTTTCGTTTCGTTTCTATTTCGTTTCGCACTTTACAGGTGCCCTAATTTAAGTACATAATAGTAGATTTTGGTCTTCCTAATCGCACCTTACAACAGACTCGTATCATTACAATCAAAAAGCATCAGACACGGGCACAAACCATCGTTTGACCTAATATGGTAAAAATTGATTTTTCTTCTACCGGTATTTTACAAAATTTGATTATTTTTCAATGAAGTTAACATTCCTATAGGGTAGAGTATTCATAATTAAACTAATTTCACAATTTCTTTGATATTAAATGCATAAAAATGTGAAGATTAATACCAAAAAAGTAAAGAAATTGTAATTGATAAATGAACTACACTTGAAAGTTTAATTCATGCAAAATTCAATAAACTTGAGAAAAGTTTGATATTGATTTTTACCATATTTGGTTTGTGACTGTGTCTGATGGTTTTTGACTCTAATGACATTATCCGTTGTAGTATGTGCTATTGAAAACTTGTGTCGAATGGGGTCTGTGTAGCCACTAAATGTCCATGTTCGGTATAGGATAGCAACATTCAAATTTTACAGGCAACAATGGGATCATAATATTTGTTTTTACATTTAAATGGGGTATTTTTAGTGCGTTCAGGTAGAGAAGGAAACAAAAAAGCTCTTAGGAACAACTTGGAGATAAAAAAAAAAAACTCAAACAATTTTGGATAATTTTCTTTGAAAAATCTCAACCCCACCCTTTCCAGTAAATTGGTCTGTACCTAATAAAAGTGTGACAACGACGAAACAGGACATAAGTCACACGACCTTGGAAACACAGAACCAACAAGTTTACCCACAAAACAAAGAAATATATTGTAATACACCTGGCATGGTCTACCTGGTAAACACTTTTGGCTATTATACCTATCGTATCTTTTGACAAGAAAGTGATCTCTATCATAGAACTTTGAGTGAAGATCACATTTTAATTTAAGAAGTGGTTACGATTACACTGGAATATAGCAATAATATTTTTGTTGTTGTTACGACATTACGAACTGAGTTCCGGAATGCAATAGCGATATACATATAGCAGACCACAAGTACCTGGGGACAGGTTACTTTTTTACCCACCCCCTTTTTTCTCATTTTTTTTAGCAACATTGTTTTTCATATTTCTTGTTTATATCATGTTTCACATATATGTAATACTCTTATATACTTTGCATGACGATTTTATGCAATTTACAGCACAGTCGACCGGTGAAATCGGAAAAATATTCAACTTGTGACTGACAAACACGGATAATTAACTCATGTGTTATATGCATTCGTGAATTATTCCGTTGTTCGGTCACTCGTTGAATATTTTCTATATCTGGATTCTTCAAGTAGTTATCCTATATTATTTTCTCCATCTAATAATCCTGGAAACATTCATTGTGTTAAGTTTACCAAATTCGGGCAGCAAACATTGAATTTTCATTATTGAGGGGTATTTTTTTTCCATGTGAAAAGAGAGCCCACAAAAAATAGATTTTTCAAACATTAAGTGGTGGGCGCCTTATTCGTGGGGTACAAATTTAAGTATGTACTCCCCTTATTCTCAACCCTACCTTTCAGGCTTTATGTTGATAAATTTGAAAATGTCCCTTTTACACAGCATAAGATTTTTACTAGTAAGACTATTTTTACGCCCAATGTAATGGTCATTCATAAAGAGTACATTATATGTGTGGCCTACTTGCCTTGAACTCTTTAAGCAACACCTTACAAAATATCACCAGAGGTCACTACAAGATCTTAAACCCACAATATTTAGTAGACTTGGAAATTTCCTGCCTCTTTAAAGATATGCCAGATGACTCGCCTGCAATAGCATTACAACATTTGACTTCTCTACCCTTTACACTACTATTCCTCACTCTAAGCTGAAGGACAAATTAAGGGAGTTGGTCCAACTGTGTTTCATAAAAAAGAATGGCCAAAGTAGATACAAATACCTTGTACTAGGAAGAGACAGATCTTATTTTGTAAAACATCAATCTGATTCTACCAAAAAGTTATCTGAAACTGATATCTTCAACATGCTCGAGTTTTTGATTGACAACATATTTGTTATGTTTGGTGGACGTGTTTTTCAACAGACAGTCGGCATTACCTATTGGTACCAACTGTGCTCTTCTCGCCGACTTGTTCCTTTATTCGTATGAGGCAGACTTCATACAGGGGCTTCTCAAGAAAAACGAAAAGAAGCTAGCCCGATCCTTTAATTTCACGTTCCGCTATATAGATGATGTCCTTTCACTAAATAATTCTAGGTTTGGTGATTTTGTTGATCGCATCTATCCCATTGAGCTTGAAATAAAGGATACCACAGATACAGATACGTCTGCTTCATACCTTGACCTACACCTCGAGATCGACAGTGAGGGTCGGTTAAGAACGAAACTTTATGACAAAAAAGATGATTTCAATTTTCCCATTGTGAACTTTCCATTTATATGTAGCAACATTTCAGCAGCACCTGCATATGGAGTATATATCTCTCAGATGATACGATAATCCAGAGCTTGTGGTTCCTATCAGGAATTCCTTGATAGAGGGTTGCTGCTAACAAGGAAGCTACTGAACCAAGGGTTCCTTTTGGTAAAATTGAAGTCATCACTTCGAAAATTTCCTGGTCCTTTCCTCATTCACGACTTATTACCGGATTTGTAACTAGATTAACACGACGGGTGCCACTAGTGGAGCAGGAACTGCCTATCCTTCCAGAGCACCTGAGTTCACCTCCGGTTTTAAGTGGGGTTCGTGTTACTCGATCTTTAATTTTATATGTATGTTTTGTCGATCGTTATTTGTCCTTTTGTACTTTTTCTTTTGGCCATTGTGTTGTCTGGTCTTCTTCAATATACGGTTTCTGATTACCTCCCTTTGGTATCTTCAAACTCTTCTTGTGCATATTTAACCACTTCTGCATTTTTAATGCCAGGTGAGCAATTCAGGCTCCCGAGAGCCTCTAAGTTAAAATATAGACATACATTTGTATTTATCACACTGCATCCTTTTAGGTTGAAAACAAGACATTTGCTGCTGTATTTGTGCCCACCTCTATGAAATGCATACCTCTCTTTTCACTGTAAGGTAATTAAACCTTTGCAAAGATACTTGTACCCCTCCCCTTGTATAAAAATCTACCCCCTTATCTGTAAGGTATTAAAACTCTTTCCGCAATATTCGTTAAATCCTGTATGGAATTCCTACCTCCCCTTCATCTGTAAGGTATTTAAACCTTAATTACTGTGATATTAGAATCTCTCTCTATGAAATTCCAACCTCCCCTTAATCAAAAAGATATTAAAACTTTGCCATGATATTTGTACCCTCCCCCCTCTATAAACCTTTATCTGTTAAGTTATTAAATAATTGCTGCTATATTTGCACCTGGGCTCTATGGAATTATGTTCTCCCCAATATCTGCATTAAATCACTAGCGGCAATATTTGTACTCCCTCTATGAAATTCCAATCCCCTTTACCTTTAATGTATTTAAACCTTTGCCAAGATATTTGTACCCCCTCTTTGAAATTCCTACCCCTAGTTGCATGATTATCGGACCTGTCAGACCCCTTTATCTGTAAGGGATCTTAATCTTTGCACAGATAGCCATTTTTAACTTGCAGCAGTATTAGGATATAGGTACAAGGCGCAATTACCTATATAGGTAAGACACCTTCCAAATCTAAATAACAACAATATATTCATTATTTGTTCATTAGAACCATAGATGGATCATCTATGGTAGAACTGAGGAGAGACGACCTCCAACTATTTTTGATTCATTACTCCTTTTTTGTGTCTGTTTTGTATTGTTATATCTATAATAAGGACAATATTGAATTTAAAATCGACTCCAAAAATGACTCCAAAATCGACTCCAAAAATGACTCCAAAATCGACTCCAAAAATGACTCCAAACTCCACTCCAAAAAAGACCCCAGACTCCACTCCAAGTTTTACAACATACCCAAATTTTATATCTTTTTCAGTATAAATTCCCTCAAAATAACATATTTCCTATAATATTATTGCTCACAGTTTGAGAAAGATTCTTATTTCAGGCAACAGAGAAAAAAAACTGTTCAAAGATTGATATATATACCAAGGTGTAAATTAATTTTATGGTAGTAAAAATAATGTGCTTGGGGAAAAATTGGTAATATCTGAGCCTTTTTTTGTAATTAATTAATCAAGTAGAGTCACCATCAAACCACACCTCCCCCTCCTCAACCAACCAGAAAATAAAAAAGACAAATGCAGTAAATTGGTAATTTGGACATCCACTATGTCAAATATAAGAATTCAAAAGCTTTTTATATTTAGCTTATTAATAAGTCCTTTTAGCATCGACCCTTGCCTTGGTGTCCCCTGCATTTGAATAACTATTGTGCTCGAGTGCTTGGGGCACTAGGAGGACTTACTCATTTATATTTATGTTTTTGTTTTTATTTATATAATACATATACATGTGTCTTACTCTAAGTCTTGAATTGTAATAGATTCACATATTTAGTTATTTAATAAGTCCTTTTAGCATCGACCCTTGGTGTTCCCTGCATTTGAATAACTATGGCATTGTTCATGTGCTTTGGACAAAGGGAGGACTTTTTCTTCCCTTTATTTAATATAAATAGACAGACAAACAAATATTGATATGAGTGATATATTTATTCTCTCCTGCTTTAAGTATTTATACAGTATATGCATTTAATTTCGAAAATGTAGTTATTTCACATGTATAATATGTGTGCGAATGTGTTATAGTCCTATTTTCACCGGCCCTTGGTTTCCTCTGCAATTGTACAACTACCGTACAGTACTTGTCCATGTGCATAGGACACGGGGAGGACTTGACCATTACACTACATGTAAATTAACTATTGATGTCTGATGTGGCCAACAATGTCATAGTCGACGGCACTTAATTATTATTATAACTATTATTAGTATAAGTATTTAGTATATATTTTATGGGCAGTTTTGTTCATTGTAACGTATAATATTTATATTTTTTATTTTTTAATGTTATTGTTTATGAATCACTGTAATGACTTTGCCCCTTGTGGTCCCTCTATTGGACAATAAAATTCTTATTCTTATTCTTATTATTGGTAACTATTTTTTTTTAATCTTACAAATAAAGAAACAACAAAGGATAAGTGTGTAATAACTTTCCTCGACAATTTCATTTTTTCTGGGTGTCATCCATGGAAAACATAATTTTAAATATTTTAAAAATCCGACGGTAAAATTTGGTGCAATGATGTCTATATGTATATTCTTTACTGTGACATTTTTTGATTGAAATTAATCGACAAGATTTTTTTAAATCAGATTTTTAATACCACGGTGGTATCTCAGGGCATCCCCCCTTTTTTCCAATTTCAACTGTTTTGCACGTGATTTTCTTCAAACATGATATTCATAGATGCTAGATATTTCATAATTATTCAACAATAACACTTTCAAGTATATTAAAGCCAAAATATTCCCTTTCAACCAGAAATAAATGCGTATATCTATTAGAAGCTTCCGAAACTAGTACCGGTATTACCATCTGGCGTCAAGAATACCGCCAAAATTGCTATATTTAGGATGTGCTATGGAGAAAACGGCACGGTGCAATTTCTTGAAAATTTGGCAGCTAATGTATTTAGCCATAGATATTCAATGATGCAAATATAAAAAAAAATTGAACTATGGGAGGAAAATTTTGGGGTTGCCCAGGCCTACACCCTTAAGCAATAGTTTATTGGGAGTGATCGTAGGTGGCATGCATGCTGCTATTCAAAATTTTACTACCCTACACATTATCTTCTTTTACTTTATGCAATCAAAACTTTTACATAGGTTCACACAATCATTTACCCACATTGTTTATTGTTTGTCAACCTATCCTCTTAAATAAAGAGGTGGCCGTTTTGATCGTATGGTTGTTGGATTTATAACTACATATGCAATCCCACTCAGAAGAGGTGTACTCGATACAACATTTGCTCCGGTTACTCTGGTTTCCTCCAACAATAAAACTGACCGCCACGATAAAACTGAAATATTTTTGAAAGTGGCGTTAAACACCATAACTCCCAAGATGACCCCCACTTGGGCTATTTAAAACAATCAAAAAAAGGTCTTTACAGTATATGTAGCCACTACTGCTTTCAGTCAAAATGAACTCAAAAGTTGTGTCTGACAGCATTGTCCTCCAAAAAGAGGGCACCTATAAAAAAAAATATGACTGAGGATAGGGGTTTAAATATTTTCTCTTAAACTACAGATGGTCTCCATTTTTTTTGTGTTTTTTTTTTTTAATTTATAAACAATTAGAGAATAGCCTCCACTGTATAGGTATGAAAGTTTTAAAATGGCCTAGTGGAGAGATATTAACGAATTCCAATTGTCGGTACCACCAGAAGTAGAGTGGGTCTTAAAAACAACCTGGACATCCTCACATAGCAGGTCGGCCCATTGTTGTTTAGTTGAGCGGACTACAGGGTATTGCCCAAATGCCCGTATGGACAGTCCCGTCTGGGTAGTACAGATCATGCAGTATTTTTTGAGGATGTGTCGTCCATTCTACACCTGTTTCTGTTTTTACACGATAACTCAAGTTCGATTTTACCTATCTTCTGAAATTTTAGCTCAATGATCCTAAGCACTGGCGCTCGTGGCACGGAATTACCACCCCCTTTTTTTAACTTTCTGTTTACATATTTATTTTCAATAACATTTCTTTATTTCTTTATTATTTCATCATTTTCCTTATTTTAACTTGTTCGTGTCAATATTTATATAATCTTATGTTAACAGCAACTTGCATGTTTCGATCCTATATACTAATTATCCACAAGGCAGGAAACACCGAAACTTTTAAAATCGTACACCTGCTCGCTTCGGTTACATTTAATGCACCTTATTTCCATTATATCATTCAAACTAGGACATGTATCAATTCCTAAAAGACGTTCATTTTCGCCTCTCTGCTTGTTTTGTGCATACTATAACTCAGTTCTCCAGAATTTTAAGATTTTCACTAATTTATTGCTTCATTTTTCGTATAGCAGGGGCGGATTCAGGATTTCAATTTAGGGGGGGGGGGGGGCACTTAAAAAATTTGCGCCGAGCGGAGGGAAGCGCGAAATTGTTGGGGTATTTCGTGTGAAAAATCACGATTTTACGCCAAAAAATCATATTTTTTTCAATTTTAGGGGGGGGGGGGGCGCCCCCGGCGCCCTGGTTCCGCCCCTGCAATTGTATCTATAAATAGATCCGCCCCTGTATAGTACCCTTCCGTTGACGGAAGTAGAGTGTGAGTCTTGTGTCGAATGTAATTACTTCAACGATAGGGCAAGAAAAGTTCGAAAAACTTTCCGGATTTCATTTTCGAACTTTTCTTGATCCTAAGCACAGACTAGTTCGAATTGATGCTGGAGTTACTAACCCTATTCTGTTTTCAAGCAAGGGGTTAAAGGTGAAAAAATGTTGGTCTTTTGTAGATGTAATAGGTTATATAGATGCGTGACCCTTTATTTAAAATAAGTAACTTGCTTAGATTCAGCACAAATCGGGTTTCTGTGAACCAGTTAAAGAGCTAAAATATCAGACATATTCAACATATCATAATATCTTCACGACATTCAAAACATCAGAGGCCGTCGTGGTCGTGATCGTATGGTATTCGGATTTACAACTGCCTATCACCACTAAAGTTGTGAATTTGAACACCGTACATGGCGAGGTGTACTCGATACAGCATTATGTGATAAAGTTTGTCAGTGACTTGCGACAGACGGGTGGTTTTCTCCGGGTACACAGATTTCTTCCACCTATAAAACTGACCGCCACGATATAACTGAAATATTGTTGAAAGTGACGCTAAGCACCATAAACCAAACCATTCAAAACATAGGCCAATGCACACGAAAACCAAACCATAATAGAATTCGACATTTATTTTTATCTGGATGGATATGTTCAATAATTGAAAAGTAAAACAAATAAGTTATTTTGAATTTTATTAATTTTTTAAAGTGACATCATGTTGAAATAAAATCTGAATGATTTCCACGTGTTGGTAGAATTATCCCTAGTCAGTGTCAAGGACATCCAGAACATTTACACGTGTAGTGGTCACAGTCTCCACGGTCACATCCGGCTCTACGACAACACGTGAGACATGAGTTATCTGCCGAAAAGCTCGGGCATCCTCTGATATTAATGGAGCAGGAACTAGGAATCAGTGTTAGTTTCGCATATGTCACCTCCAAAACTACAAAAAAAAAAATATATATCCTGCAAAGTGATAGCATGATCAGAGGCGGATCCAGGAATTCAAGTTAGGGGGGAGGGCGCACTTAAAAAAATTGCGCGAAAATTGTTGGGGTATTTCGTGTGAAAAATTACGATTTTACGCAAAAAAATCATATTTTTTCCAATTTTAGGGTGCGCCCCCCTCCCCCCTCTTGGATCCGCCCCTGATGATAAGTTTTTGGTGGGGTTCGTGTTGCTCGGTCTTTGTTTTCTGTGTAGTGTTTTATACATCGTTGTTTGTACTTTTCTGTTGGCCATTGTTTTGTCTGTCCTTCGAATTACGACTTCTGATTACCACTTTGGTATCTTCAAAACCTTTCTTTCTTAAGGTTTCCAGACATCTACACATGGTCGGTTTTTTCAATGGTCTGTTTGAGCACCTCCAATATAACCATTCGAGTAAAGCTCTCGACAACATATTGGATTGACTGATTGATTTTTGGTGTTTTAATGCCACTTTCAACAATAGTTCAGCTATATCATGGCGACCAGTTTTAGTGGTGGAGGAAGCCGGAGAGAACCACCGACCATGGGCAAGCAGCTGGTAAACTTTATCACTTGCACCGCGGCTGCGAGTCGAGTGCACCCTAACCGGGCGCGAACCCACGCCGTATTGGTGATAGGCTTGTATGAGTTGTTAGATCCAACGACCTAACTCATTGAGCCACCCGGGCCCCGACAACATATTGGCAACTCTTGTGTTGCTATATAAGTGTGATACTGTTATAGTGACAGCCGGAACCTTTGAGCCGTAATGAAAGCGGGAGGTTTGGCGCTTTAAAATCTGATTCAACCCACCATTTCTTTAGAAATACCTGTACCAAGTCAGGTTCATTACGGTTTTCACAGTTTTCCGGTTGTTGACTGATTTTGTCTGTTTATATACTTATGGGTTTTGACTTTCCCTTTGTAAGATTGTTCGGAGTTCGGTAATTTTGGTATTACCCTTATGGAATAGGCCGTGTAACATACTTCATATATATCTAAAACCAACATTATTATTTTCTCTATAGGCCTTTAATTTACGTGTAAATTATCTTACCAGTTAAACGGAGAAGCAGTCCTACAATAGCCACGGCCTTCTGCATTTTACCTGAACAAATGGAAATAACTTTCATTAAGTCAAAGTGCATATGAAAATGAGAGTTGTGAAGCCAGTGAAAGGAACTTTCAAACTACATGTAGTTTCAGGCATAGGGAAATCAGAGGTTTTTGTTAGGGAAACAAGCTGCTACTGTAACGTCTGCTTAGAAGGCGGCATCTGTGATGGATGGAGAAAAGAAGGGCTAGGAAAGGTGGCCGGAGTCAATCCAGGCAATGACCCAGGTGTAACAGAGGACCCCAGTGTTATAGAGGACCGAGGTGTAATAGAGAACAACGATGTACAAATTAGAGTAGAAAAGGATCAGTATGTCATAGCAACATACTTACAAAGGTGTTGCGTCGGCAAAGTCTTGAACGTCGATCCAGATGATGGAGAAATAGAAATTTCTTTTATGGAAAACAAAAAGAACAAATTTCAGTGGCCAATGCATGGAGATGTCTTGTGGATCCCGTCAAAAGACGTTTTGAGCATTGTCGCCGAACCATTCCTAAGTGGGAGAAGTGGGAGAATGCTTCAACTCCGGACGGAGGACAAAGACATATTTGACAAATTTCTCAGTTGAACAATTGAAATGAACGTTACCGAAATTATACTGATGTGACACCATTCCCTCTAAATAACCATTGTCTTGTGGTTATTCTGTTTTTGTTGACGTTTTTATTGTAGTTTTAATACATTAATATAAGCATTCTCTATTATTCCTCTGGAATTATCGTTTTTGGAATGATTTGATATGTACGTTACTGAATATTGAAATCCTCATATTTTAATTTCTTGTTACTTTGAGTCATGAAAATAATTAGTAAAACTGATCACATTTTCACATAAGAAATATTCTAAAATAAGTCAATGAAGAAAATATGATTTTTTGGCTCTTCATAAAAATTGCTCAATTTTTGTATTGTACGTTACATGTTAGCATGTTACTTGGAAAGGACAAACATATTTAGGTAAATTATAATTTAATGAGATAAAGTATTCAGAAAAGAAAGTATATATTATTCTTGATGAAATTTAACGTATTCATGCTATAGAAATTAAAAGTAATGCTCTATGCGAAAAAGAAGAAGATCGGAATTAACGGAATAACTTTTATTTAATAATTGAAAAAATCATTCAATGGAAAATGAAGAAAAAAATAAAGAGAAAATATTTATTTTCAATTTTCTGGCTTGTAACAGATGCAGTTTATATACAAATATAAGAAAAGGGTACTTAAACATTTTTAATCAGAAGCTTGTTTATGCATAATGGACTCCGATCGGTGTGATATAAACAATAACGTACATTTTTGTGTTCTATTTTTAATAAAATTACAACGAATCTTCATATGTTGAATCATTTTATTCCTTAAGATATGATATAAAAACTTTTCTTGTCTTAATATTTCAGTATTCTGCTTTTCAGAAAAGGAGAAAAAACACCAATATCATGCACTTCATTTTTTGTCTTTTAGGAAATGCCTTTGAATCCTTGTATTGAGAATCAGTGCAAAGTGCATATGAAAATGACGTTCATATAGAAATCAAACCTAGTTTCTCACAACTTCTCGTGAAAGTAGCGCCTGTCGTTGAATAAGACAAATCAAAAGTACGACTCGTCTTAGAAGGAACATACATGAGTGATTCGTGTTTGTAAAAGGACACACTCCTTGCACTCTAAGGAGAGGTTATGGTTTTATTCATTTGTTGTTATAAACAATAAAATATATTTAAACTAGAAAAAATAGTGCTTATGGTGGCCTGTTGTTGAGTAATATTTAACAAACCCAGCCATCCATTATCTCCCCTTTAACCATTGGCAGTCAAAACGACCATCCATAATCGCGTCTTAGTCAGACGTTTTTCACTTTATTCGTTGTGTGTAAATTTGTTTTTGTCATGAATATAGGTGAAATAGTGCTAACTTGAATAGAAACAGAAATACATGCGCACTATTGTTAATATCAATTACAAATTACTGATGCTGATATATCCGACTTTTATTTAGACTTACATCTAGATATTGACCGTGAGAAACTATTTTGTACAATGGTTTATAATAAACACGATAATTTCAGTTTTCCCATAGTAAATTTCCCATTTTGTTATTAGAAGTATATTCCTGCCTGTCCACTTTACGTTGTGTATTATAACCTGTTTTACTTATCGCCCCTTCTTGTAACAGGGGGTTACTCGTATCTGACAAATTAATCAGTCATGGTTTCCAGACCTCTAGTAAATTGCTTAAACCGAGTTACTTGAAACTTCCTTTAAAAATTGTATGGTTGTCATCATGTCCATACGGAAATCCAGTGTCTCAATTGATTGCAGACAAGTTTCCATTATATGTTAATTAGTTTTTTGGGAGACGAGGGTTGAGGGAAGTCATAAACGGAATAGGGCACTAAAAAAAATAGTATGCTAACCCTTCCATGTCATCTGGTCTCGTTTGTTTTTTTCTGACCTAAGCACTCTGTCGTGTTCGCCTAATTAGTAAAATAACCATAACGAAAATGTGTCTATAATTGCGATAATTTTAGTCAAGGAACACGTACACATATTTATAGAACTATCGAGTACGAGCTTGGTACTCTTACTCGAAAAAACATCCAATCAGAACGTCACATCCGATAAAAACGACGCTTTGATTGGACAATTTGGAACTTATGGATACGAAAAACGTTCTTGAAAGTTTTTTTCCGTGATGCCATATCGCATTGTTTTTTTTTAATGTGCAGCAGTAGAGCATATTTTATCTCCGAAACATGTCCCCGACAGGATTGGATCCCGGGGCCTATCGCACTGTAAGCCATAGCTCTACCAACAGAGCTAAAGAAGATATCTACTCAAGTTAAGCAGTTAGCAGAGGTGGTTATGAATTAACATATTGGTATTTATACGGTTCATATAACCTTAGGTATGGGAGCTTTACCGTTACACATATGGAAGATTAAGGAAACAAAAATAGCAGACTTACCTGATTTTGATGTTTGTGGAATGCTTTTCAAATGTATATATGATGATCGGTATTTGTTCTTTCCTCCTAGCTGGTTTATATAGCAATGACAAACGAGATAAGCACCTGTCTAAAAAACGCATCTGATGAGGAATTAACACCCTGGGGTAACGGTCAAACAAGATTTAATTACACTCTACTAATTCGAACCAAATGTGTCGGTTGACTTCGAAAAATCGTGATTCGATTTATTTGGCTTTAAAAAAAGTCTTTTAGATAATTTTAAACAATGAATGTTAGTCAGTAACATTTTGGCTAAAATATAACGGTAATTAGCTGGTCAAAATTTGTTGTAAAAAAAGACACGGATAACCTTTTTCGACTTTGACTCTTCATAAAATAATTTTGTGCAAATGAGACCGTTAAGCATCATCTGATTAATATGTATTATTTATTGTTTCTGTCCGACATATTGAGTTTAGCATACATAAACATGCTGCCATGATGGTTACACAGATGCTGATTAGTCCTCTCGTCAGTCTCGAGTTAAAAATAGCGAGAACGAGAGTCGTAGTGTAAGCAGATACCGGCATTTCAGATTTTTTCCCCCCTGAAACCCATGAACACTAATTTATTCACAGTATGTCTCTGTATTTTAAATTGATATTCTCGTGTTCTGTGAGGTACAAGTCAAAAATGTTAAAATTAAATTTTGCGCCAAAAAATTCCCGAACTTTTTACCCGGAACTCTCGCGTTTTACCGTATCGTCAATATTTGAAATGACCAGCAGATGTCGCTAATATCACACTTCCGTAGCTTTAATTCGAGTTTTCAAAAATGTCGTCTGAAAATCACAAATCGCGAGGGGAAAATGTTCCATGGAAAGTTGTCAACTGCTGCAAATAAATATTGATGTGTGTTTTCAGGGAGAATAATATATACAGAGAAGGACTAAGCCAATTTCCAGACATGTAGGCCTTTTTTATTCACTAAATTTAAGATGAATGCACAAGTACCCAAATGTAAACAAAGAAGAGACTCCAAAGAGTGACTTACCTTCTTCTAACTTATATCATGTCAGAAACCCGGCATGGATAGAAACTACTGTTTGATTGTATTTATTGTATATATGTCATACAGTGATACATAGAAAGTTGCAAAATGTTGTTTATATGAAAAAAGTCGATGCTCAAATAAAAAAAAAAAAAAAAAAGGGGGGGAGGGGGGCAACATCTTAAAAAAAAACCAAAAGGGAGCAACATAGGGTCCTGTCCACAAGTACCTGTGCGGTGCACATGAATTATTCAAAATTTCAGTAGCCAGTGGGACACTGTTTGGAAATGTTCAGGTGCCCAGAACAAAATTTCAGTCTTGACTCTTGGGCCATTGGGCCTCTTCTAAGTTTTATCCCCACTTATATTAAATGTTTTCCCCTCGAGTTTGAGTGAAACACAAGCATCTTCTTCTTGGATGTTTGTAGCTCTTGTTGAATTTACAGTACACAAGTGATGATTAAATTCAAAGGGACGTAATTCTGATTACTGATTGTATTCTGAATACTGATGAGTGATGTGTATGCTGGAAGTCAAGTTTTGAATACAATAATGATTGTATCATTATACTGTTTCAAATAGTTGTATTATAATAGATAGCTTAATGTTGGTATGGTCTTAAGGAGGAAAATTGTTACCCACGGACCGAAATTTCTCACAATTTTTTTCCAGTATTTTCACTAAAACTTTATATCTGAGAAAAATTTGTAACTGAGAAGGTCACAGTATTAAATTTTTGTGTATACAATCTCTATGAAATTAATTAATTAGATTAAACATATTTTATTGCTAAATATTATAACAATTGGATTGGACACAAATTATAACAATTTACAAGGGTCCTCTCCACAATTAATTAATTATAATTATATCATTATATAATAGGTATCATATCCCAGTTGACCAATCGGTGACAAGCTTAGAAAAATCTGAGACCTTAAAATTTAAGATGGCCGTTTCCATAGGGAAAACAAATGTTTCATTTTTTTGGCAGATTTATCTCACCTTACCTATCCTCTTTACCCCCGGTGGCACATAAGGCGCTAAAACAGATTTGTCTTGTTTAAAAATGTTGCAGTCTCCACGTAAAGTTTATGAACAACTAATTTTGTCCAAACTAATCTTAAATATTCTATGTTTATACGATAGTGGTATCTATAATGGATGTCACTATATTGTTTAATAGGTTTGAGTGGTTTGAATGGTCAATATATTTTTGCTGTTTTACATACAATAGATTCACCTGTTCTTGGCATGTTTAGTTTGTATTGTAACTTTACATGAATATTATGGTGGTAAATAAAATGTGGACTGTCTTCGGTGCTGAAGTTCTGTATACTTCAGATTCCTCCTCTATGTTCACAACATAGCTAGACAAGTTAAGGTCACAACCCAGGGTGTATATGGGAGGGAGGAATTTTATCATTCAATTATTCAGGGGCTGTTGTGGCCGTGATCATATGGTAGTTGGAGTTACAACTACATGATCAGTGCGAGTTGCACAACATTATGTGATAAAGTGTGTCGGTGACTTGCGGCAAGTCGGTGGTTTCCTCCACCAATAAAACTACCTTCACGATATAACTGAGATACTGTTGAAAGTGGCGTTAAACACCCAAACCCTTATTTTAAGTACACAAGTGATGATTAAATTCAAAGGGACGTAATTCTGATTACTGATTGTATCTTTGAAAACTGATGTGTATGCTTGCTGTAGATAGAATTTGTCAAATGTTTTAAGTACAATTTAAACAATTCAGATTTCACATATATTTTTTTCTTCTATTTCAGGATAAGAAAGTAAAGGGTAGAAAAGCTGATGCAATATTAGCAGCTCACTTAGCTTCAGAGGTAGCACTGAGATTAGTCAAACCTGGCAATGAAGTAAGTATTATAACCATGTCATAGTTTTACATTTTGTATGTTTGGTTCATACCGTATTGTTAGTGTAAAATAAATAAAATTGGTATTTGTTGGTTTTCCGCTAAGCGCACAGCACTAATGAGCAAGAGCAAAAACTGGTTGGCTTGGAATCAGAGTGGAACAACATTTCTCCCATTATTAAGCCCACTGTACCAGTGGTGGAAAAATCTGTAATCCTCTAGAGGATTAAAATGTCTCATGCCTTTCCCCGCAGAATTGTGTAGAGGTCCGCCAAAGGATTTTGAAATAAAATTTGTGTTAAATAATGGGAGAAACAAATTCTCCTTCAGTTTCCCATGTGGTTTACGATATTTCTCCACTCTCTAGAGTTAAATTTAACTCGCTTGAGTGGAGAAATATCGTAACCCACGGGCAACTGAAGGAGAATCTATACGTCTACCCTTGGACTATTGTTTCAGTGAGCTAGCACTATAAAAATCCAAGTAAGCTTGTTGTACTAGTACAAAGCGGATGTCATCTCTTCGAATGTAACTTGTTCTCACCATGATATAGCTGAAAAATTGTACATTTGGCGTTACACTACAATCACTTAGTCACTCGATTTTATTAGAGGAATTGTATATATGTAACATATTTTGATTTTATTTCACAGAATTACAATGTTGCAGAAAACATACAGAAAGTTGCAGAAGCATTCGACTGTAAACCTGTTGAGGGTAAGAAAATAGGATGTATTCTCTTAATACCAAATTATCTACTTTAATCACTGTAAATATATATACACAGCAATATTTTTATTAGTTTATTGATAATTAATATCAAACTTAATAAAATAATATTGATACAGATTATACTAAATGAAGCCAATCCCTTTAAAATATACTTAAATGGAATAGATTTAAGGCACTAAGCTATTGTAAGATGTGTAGATATATATATATATGTATATCTCAGTTAAGATTAATGGCTCTTTGATTTTAGGATTGTAAATTTTGTAAATAACTTTATTGTGCAAACATCTTTTACTTTTTAATACTTTAAATTTTTAATACCTAAAAGTAAATGAAAATATTCAATTGGTTCCAATGTTTTTAGTTTTAAATCCTAAAAAAAACCCCAAAAAAACGTGTGACACGGGTTGCCACAGTGGAGGAAACTACGAAGAGAAGAGGTTCGTCGTAGCGTAGCCACGGGCGATCGGTGGTCCAGTGGAGCTTAAAAGATCGTGATCTTTTCTGTTCATATTGTTTTTTAGCCTGTGACACCTCTGGTGTTCTAGAGGGCTTTTTCAACTTCTTCCCCTAAATAGGACCGTCTTGCCACTTCAAGTCCATGTTAATTTATCGAAACCATAGACAACTAACCAACACAAGTCATAATGACAGAGCACTATCCGTAACGATTCATACTGAGGAAAGTGGTAAAAAATATTGATTTTCTTTATTTTTACTCATAAAAAGTAAAAATTATATCTTATTAAATATTATTTTCACGTTTGAACATTTAACGATCAACAAATACCTTTGCAACACAACGACTCGTTGTACTTGCCTGTTGAAATGCGATGGAATTTAGATGCATCTTACGACTGGTTGCCGAAATGAAAATGCCTAAGTACCCACGAATCGCTATATTTGAAGGTACCAGTTAGTAGTATTAGGTTACGATCATTTTTATGAGTAAACAAGTCGGCGACTATTTTTGGACGAAAATAAAAGAAAATGATCACGAAAATTTTGATTCGTTACGATTCAAAATTTTCGTCGAGTCATTCAGAAAAGATATTTAGCTACACTTGGCTACTTTCAAATTCACTAGACCAATCGGGCCACCAGCAACACCATACAACTAGACCGATAGAATTTTTACTAGACACAGGCTTTGGACTACCGCTTAACGTCTAACACTGCATGTGACTACGTTATTACGGTGAATTAAAGAAATTGAAATCAAAATGATACAACCCAATACCAAAACTCAGATACGGTCTATTAACTGACATACTGAACATGATGATTTCATTCAAGGGACGTAATTCTGATCACGTTGATTGTACTTTGAATTCTGATTCACCAGTGTGCTGTTCAAATAAAACAAAAAAAGAAAGGGTGAATGTTGGATCACCTCAAAGGTGAATTATATTGCTGATCAAGCTGATCATATTAGTGTAGTATCTTAAAATATAAAAGTTTAAAGTTCACCATACATATATTATATGTATTATATATTAAAAACGGAAAGCAACCAGGGGATAAAAACCCTCCCGTCGGAAAGTCTCAATAATTGAAACCTGCTTAATGATGCCGACTTCTACATGTAGTCTCCCTTCTTAGATCTAGAAAACCATGTTGGTTGTTGCAACCTAACAAAGGCTGGGGAATGCATGTGTTTATAGATAAGCATTTAATTTTGTCTCCCCCAGGGGAGACATACATGTATTGTTTTAGTGTGATTTTTTTCTTCAGCTTCTTCTCAGCGAAGCTTGTCCGGACCATAACTTTTTTGTCTTTCCAGATAGGTCAATTATATTTGGTATGTGGGTGCATGACCATAAGGCGGTGTGTCGCATACCATAATGACCTTCATGGGACTTTGACCTCAAGGTCAAATAATTATTTTTTTAATAGTATTTTCTTGCCCGGGCCATAACATTTTTGTCTTTCAAGATAGGTCAATGATATTCGGTATGTGGGTGCATGACCATAAGGCGGTGTGTCGCGTACCATAATGACCTTCGTGGGACTTTGACCTCAAGGTCAAATAATTGTTTTTTAATTAGTATCATTCAACTCATAATGTGTAACTTATTGTTGTACTGATGGCCACATTAAGGGGAGACATAAGTTTGAGGTATCTAAAACAGTTCTTCCTAGTTATAATATGTTTTTGTGGTACACCAGATTTGTTTTGTAAAGCTATTTTCTACTGTTTCTCTGTTAGATTTAAAATCTTCACAAGCTATTTGTACATGTACATTTGTTGTATCACTAAGAATTTGTGATTTTTTAAATAATAGAATAACAGCTTGTTGGACTACTATGGTTTTTTTTAAGGTATGTTATCCCACCAGTTAAAAAGACATGTGATAGATGGAGAGAAAGCTGTTATACAGAACCCATCAGAGGCTCACAAGTTTGTATATTTTTGAGTGGGGGAGGGGGAGAGTTGTTTTATGGGAGAAATTGATTGCTACTATTTCTTTTTTCTATGAAGGTCACAGTTTTGATAAATAATCCACCTGTTCTTGGCATGTTAAGTTTTTGTTGTAACTTTACATGAATATTATGGTGGTATATAAAATGTGGACTGTCTTCGGTGCTGGAGTTCTGTATACTTCAGATTCCTCCTCTATGTTCTCAACATCATAAGAATTATTTAGAGAAATTTTGTTACATTTATGCCTTTATTTGTGATTGGAATGGCATATCCTCAAGAAGCTAATAAAGACTGCTAAAAGGGATTATTTTCTCTATGAATATGAGATTTCACAATATGTTTGTTTTTATAAACTTGAGAATCATAAAAAGAAAATGTTGAATGGAAGATAAAAGTAATTTGAATGAACTAGTAATAATGGCTCTTACTGAATTCTAAATCCTGTGAGTAATCTTCATTATTTCAAATCATACCTTATGACACTGGCTGAAGTTTTAAGAGATTGTATTCTGCATAATCAAGTAAAAATTTGAATGTTAGAATTCAAAAATTCATGGCAAAAAATATAGTACTAGGTCAAAGAAAACATCTTCCTGATTATTATGTCACTGATCAGATGTTTGGCAATTCTTTTATTGATGTAAGATTTAAGACGTGGCACTATATATTACAGGAAAAGGATTTTGTAAAAAAAAAATTAGAATTCTTATTTTTGTTGATTTGTGGTGTTTAATGCCACTTTCAACAATATTTCAGATATATAGTGGCGGTCAGTTTTATTGATGGAGGAAACCAAAGAAAAACAAAGACCTGCCACAAGTCACTGACAAACTTTATCACATAATGTTGAATCGAGTACACCCTGCCTGAGTGGGATTCGAACTCACAACATTAATGTTGATAGGCACTGATTGCATTGATAGTTGTAAATCCAATTACCATACGATCATGACCATGACGGCCCCAGTTCTTATTTTGGAAATAACTGCTATTAATTAAGATTGAAATTAAACATCAGATGATATTGAAATGGTGATATCGTACATCCACCTGTTCTTGGCATGTTAAGTTTGTGTTGTAACTTTACATGAATATTATGGTGGTATATAAAATGTGGACTGTCTTCGGTGCTGGAGTTCTGTATACTTCAGATTCCTCCTCTATGTTCACTACATAGCCAGACAAATTAAGGTTCGGACCTAGAAGGAAACTTGGGTATCCTTCTCTGATATATTTATAGGACTTAGTTTCTCCCCATGTAGGGTACAACAGCTCCAAAATGGGTTTCCTCCAATTGTGTGGGATAAACAAGCTAGCCTTGAGACAGGACATAAATGGGTGCTTTGTTGGAAGATAATGTGCAAAAAAAATAAAAACAAAAATTCAGAGGTCACTATCAGTACATATGCATATATTAACCTATGATTTCCTATTCTGTGGATAAAAAGCAGCATTGCTAATTTGATATACACCAAAAAAAAGTGTTTACAACCTTATACCCACCTCAAGTGTTAAAGATTTCCAGACCCCTACCAACGGGTGTGGTAGTCAAGATGTAGCTGAATAATGGCTGATAAACAACAATAACGGAATAACTATTTAAAAATTAAGTAAAAACAAAATATCAGTAGTAAATTGATGTTTCTTGTATCGGGATGATTTATTCGGTTATTTAACTGATTTCCACTATTCTCCACTGGGTAAAATATTCCATAATGTGCAGGACATGGTCAGAACTGTTCAAAAGGGAGGTTTTGAAAGGGGTGTAGATGGTGTCAGCTATTTTCAGTTATTTTATTTGATAACCAGAATCATCCCAATTGTATAGACTATGCATAACAACAGCAACATATAAACTTATTTTTAAATTGTTTTTCCTACAGAAGAGAACATGAGCGTTGTGAATTTGATGTACATGAGGTTTATGCAGTTGATGTCTTGATAAGTTCTGGAGAAGGAAAGGTGAGTAATAATGAGTTAAAAAAAGGTCAAAGGTCAAATATATTTAGGTTAAAAATATATCTACGATCCACACAAGCGAGTTAAAATTTCTATTTCATTTTTAAAAAAAAATATTGAAACTTTCATACCACTGAATTAAATGTTGATAATTGTCAACCAATGATTCTTTATCACTTGTATTTCTTACATCCAGTTATATTTTGAACATGCCATGTATTTACATGGACTTAAGAGATTTAAGTACTGGCTTGCAGAGGGGGCCATATATAGGAGCGTGTTAGGACTATGGTGTAGACCACCTTAGATGAATATCCTTAATGTTAAGCTATGTAGGCAAACATGTCAACCATGTTGTTTGTCAACAAAAACAACTTGTGTACAATTGTCAAATATTTGGTGAATTTGACTGCATGATTTGACATGATTTACTAGTATCTAATGTGTTTAGAGTATTTTTGGGGTTACTTAACACTGTCCAATTCCCTGTTTTATTTGCAATAATCTTGAGGCACAAGAAAATTACCTCTGCATTTGAGTTCCAACCACTAACCCTATGACATACAGTTACCCCTGTATAAACACGTTACATGTATTTTCTAAAGTGCAATCTTTAAAAGTAAGAAGTAAGCGTCTGCCACCCAATGGAGGTATTCAACGTAGAACATTATATACACCTCAGTTTTCTGTATGATTGTAGTTTAGTAGGGTTTGACGTGTCAATGCAGGTATTCAACGTAGAACATTATATACACCTCAGTTTTCAGTATGATTGTAGTTTAGTAGGGTTTGACGTGTCAATGCAGGTATTCAACATAGAACATTATTTACACCTCAGTTTTAAGTATGATTGTAGTTTAGTAGGGTTTGACGTGTCAATGCCGGTATTCAACGTAGAACATTATTTACACCTCAGTTTTCAGTATGATTGTAGTTTAGTACGGTTTGACATGTCAATGCAGGTATTCAACGTAGAACATTATATACACCTCAGTTTTCTGTATGATTGTAGTTTAGTAGGGTTTGACGTGTCAATGGAGGTATTCAACGTAGAACATTATATACACCTCAGTTTTCAGTATGATTGTAGTTTAGTAGGGTTTGACGTGTCAATGCAGGTATTCAACATAGAACATTATTTACACCTCAGTTTTAAGTATGATTGTAGTTTAGTAGGGTTTGACGTGTCAATGCCGGTATTCAACGTAGAACATTATTTACACCTCAGTTTTCAGTATGATTGTAGTTTAGTACGGTTTGACATGTCAATGCAGGTATTCAACGTAGAACATTATATACACCTCAGTTTTCTGTATGATTGTAGTTTAGTAGGGTTTGACGTGTCAATGCAGGTATTCAACATAGAACATTATTTACACCTCAGTTTTAAGTATGATTGTAGTTTAGTAGGGTTTGACGTGTCAATGCAGGTATTCAACGTAGAACATTATTTACACCTCAGTTTTCAGTATGATTGTAGTTTAGTAGGGTTTGACATGTCAATGCAGGTATTCAACATAGAACATTATTTACACCTCAGTTTTCAGTATGATTGTAGTTTAGTAGGGTTTGACGTGTCAATGCAGGTATTCAACGTAGAACATTATATACACCTCAGTTTTCTGTATGATTGTAGTTTAGTAGGGTTTGACGTGTCAATGGAGGTATTCAACGTAGAACATTATATACACCTCAGTTTTCAGTATGATTGTAGTTTAGTAGAGTTTGACGTGTCAATGCAGGTATTCAACGTAGAACATTATATACACCTCAGATTTCAGTATGATTGTAGTTTAGTAAGGTTTGACGTGTCAATGGAGGTATTCAACGTAGAACATTATATACACCTCAGTTTTCTGTATGATTGTAGTTTAGTAGGGTTTGATGTGTCAATGGAGGTATTCAACATAGAACATTATTTACACCTCAGTTTTCAGTATGATTGTAGTTTAGTAGGGTTTGACGTGTCAATGCAGGTATTCAACGTAGAACATTATATACACCTCAGTTTTCTGTATGATTGTAGTTTAGTAGGGTTTGACGTGTCAATGGAGGTATTCAACGTAGAACATTATATACACCTCAGTTTTCAGTATGATTGTAGTTTAGTAGGGTTTGACGTGTCAATGGAGGTATTCAACGTAGAACATTATATACACCTCAGTTTTCAGTATGATTGTAGTTTAATAGGGTTTGACGTGTCAATGCAGGTATTCAACGTAGAACATTATTTACACCTCAGTTTTCAGTATGATTGTAGTTTAGTAGGGTTTGACGTGTCAATGGAGGTATTCAACGTAGAACATTATATACACCTCAGTTTTCAGTATGATTGTAGTTTAGTAGGTTTTGACATGTCAATGCAGGTATTCAACGTAGAACATTATTTACACCTCAGTTTTCAGTATGATTGTAGTTTAGTAGGGTTTGACGTCTCAATGGAGGTATTCAACGTAGAACATTATATACACCTCAGTTTTCAGTATGATTGTAGTTTAGAAGGGTTTGACGTGTCAATGGAGGTATTCAACGTAGAACATTATTTACACCTCAGTTTTCAGTATGATTGTAGTTTAGTAGGGTTTGACGTGTCAATGGAGGTATTCAACGTAGAACATTATATACACCTCAGTTTTCTGTATGATTGTAGTTTAGTAGGGTTTGACGTGTCAATGGAGGTATTCAACGTAGAACATTATTTACACCTCAGTTTTCAGTATGATTGTAGTTTAGTAGGATTTGACGTGTCAATGGAGGTATTCAACGTAGAACATTATATACACCTCAGTTTTCAGTATGATTGTAGTTTAGTAGGGTTTGACGTGTCAATGGAGGTATTCAACGTAGAACATTATATACACCTCAGTTTTCAGTATGATTGTAGTTTAGTAGGGTTTGACGTGTCAATGGAGGTATTCAACGTAGAACATTATATACACCTCAGTTTTCAGTATGATTGTAGTTTAGAAGGGTTTGACGTGTCAATGCAGGTATTCAACGTCGAACATTATATACACCTCAGTTTTCAGTATGATTGTAGTTTAGTAGGGTTTGACGTGTCAATGCAGGTATTCAACATAGAACATTATTTACACCTCAGTTTTCAGTATGATTGTAGTTTAGTAGGGTTTGACGTGTCAATGCAGGTATTCAACGTAGAACATTATATACACCTCAGTTTTCTGTATGATTGTAGTTTAGTAGGGTTTGACGTGTCAATGGAGGTATTCAACGTAGAACATTATATACACCTCAGTTTTCAGTATGATTGTAGTTTAGTAAGGTTTTGACGTGTCAATGGAGGTATTCAACGTAGAACATTATTTACACCTCAGTTTTCAGTATGATTGTAGTTTAGTAGGGTTTGACGTGTCAATGGAGGTATTCAACGTAGAACATTATATACACCTCAGTTTTCAGTATGATTGTAGTTTAGTAGGGTTTGACGTGTCAATGCAGGTATTCAACGTAGAACATTATTTACACCTCAGTTTTCAGTATGATTGTAGTTTAGTAGGGTTTGACGTGTCAATGGAGGTATTCAACGTAGAACATTATATACACCTCAGTTTTCAGTATGATTGTAGTTTAGTAGGGTTTGACATGTCAATGCAGGTATTCAACGTAGAACATTATTTACACCTCAGTTTTCAGTATGATTGTAGTTTAGTAGGGTTTGACGTCTCAATGGAGGTATTCAACGTAGAACATTATTTACACCTCAGTTTTCAGTATGATTGTAGTTTAGTAGGGTTTGACGTGTCAATGGAGGTATTCAACGTAGAACATTATATACACCTCAGTTTTCAGTATGATTGTAGTGTAGTAAGGTTTGACGTGTCAATGCAGGTATTCAACGTAGAACATTATATACACCTCAGTTTTCAGTATGATTGTAGTTTAGTAGGGTTTGACGTGTCAATGCAGGTATTCAACGTAGAACATTATTTACACCTCAGTTTTCAGTACGATTGTAGTTTAGAAGGGTTTGATGTGTCAATGGAGGTATTCAACGTCGAACATTATATACACCTCAGTTTTCAGTATGATTGTAGTTTAGTAGGGTTTGACGTGTCAATGCAGGTATTCAACATAGAACATTATTTACACCTCAGTTTTCTGTATGATTGTAGTTTAGTAGGGTTTGACGTGTCAATGCAGGTATTCAACGTAGAACATTATATACACCTCAGTTTTCTGTATGATTGTAGTTTAGTAGGGTTTGACGTGTCAATGGAGGTATTCAACGTAGAACATTATATACACCTCAGTTTTCAGTATGATTGTAGTTTAGTAGGGTTTGACGTGTCAATGGAGGTATTCAACGTAGAACATTATTTACACCTCAGTTTTCAGTATGATTGTAGTTTAGTAGGGTTTGACGTGTCAATGGAGGTATTCAACGTAGAACATTATATACACCTCAGTTTTCAGTATGATTGTAGTTTAGTAGGGTTTGACGTGTCAATGCAGGTATTCAACGTAGAACATTATTTACACCTCAGTTTTCAGTATGATTGTAGTTTAGAAGGGTTTGACGTGTCAATGGAGGTATTCAACGTAGAACATTATATACACCTCAGTTTTCAGTATGATTGTAGTTTAGTAGGGTTTGACATGTCAATGCAGGTATTCAACGTAGAACATTATTTACACCTCAGTTTTCAATATGATTGTAGTTTAGTAGGGTTTGACGTCTCAATGGAGGTATTCAACGTAGAACATTATTTACACCTCAGTTTTCAGTATGATTGTAGTTTAGTAGGGTTTGACGTGTCAATGCAGGTATTCAACGTAGAACATTATATACACCTCAGTTTTCAGTATGATTGTAGTTTAGTAAGGTTTGACGTGTCAATGGAGGTATTCAACGTAGAACATTATATACACCTCAGTTTTCAGTATGATTGTAGTTTAGTAGGGTTTGACGTGTCAATGCAGGTATTCAACGTAGAACATTATTTACACCTCAGTTTCCAGTATGATTGTAGTTTAGTAGGGTTTGACGTGTCAATGCAGGTATTCAACGTAGAACATTATATACACCTCAGTTTTCAGTATGATTGTAGTTTAGTAGGGTTTGACGTGTCAATGCAGGTATTCAATGTAGAACATTATTTACACCTCAGTTTTCAGTACGATTGTAGTTTAGTAGGGTTTGACGTGTCAATGGAGGTATTCAACGTAGAACATTATTTACACCTCAGTTTTCAGTATGATTGTAGTTTAGAAGGGTTTGACGTGTCAATGGAGGTATTCAACGTAGAACATTATATACACCTCAGTTTTCAGTATGATTGTAGTTTAGTAGGGTTTGACGTGTCAATGGAGGTATTCAACATAGAACATTATTTACACCTCAGTTTTCAGTATGATTGTAGTTTAGTAGGGTTTGACGTGTCAATGGAGGTATTCAACGTAGAACATTATATACACCTCAGTTTTCAGTATGATTGTAGTTTAGTAGGGTTTGACGTGTCAATGCAGGTATTCAACGTAGAACATTATTTACACCTCAGTTTTCAGTATGATTGTAGTTTAGTAGGGTTTGACGTGTCAATGGAGGTATTCAACGTAGAACATTATATACACCTCAGTTTTCAGTATGATTGTAGTTTAGTAGGGTTTGACATGTCAATGGAGGTATTCAACATAGAACATTATTTACACCTCAGTTTTCAGTATGATTGTAGTTTAGTAGGGTTTGACGTCTCAATGGAGGTATTCAACGTAGAACATTATTTACACCTCAGTTTTCAGTATGATTGTAGTTTAGTAGGGTTTGACGTGTCAATGGAGGTATTCAACGTAGAACATTATATACACCTCAGTTTTCAGTATGATTGTAGTGTAGTAAGGTTTGACGTGTCAATGCAGGTATTCAACGTAGAACATTATATACACCTCAGTTTTCTGTATGATTGTAGTTTAGTAGGGTTTGACGTGTCAATGCAGGTATTCAACGTAGAACATTATTTACACCTCAGTTTTCAGTACGATTGTAGTTTAGAAGGGTTTGATGTGTCAATGGAGGTATTCAACGTAGAACATTATTTACACCTCAGTTTTCAGTATGATTGTAGTTTAGTAGGGTTTGACGTGTCAATGCAGGTATTCAACGTAGAACATTATATACACCTCAGTTTTCAGTATGATTGTAGTTTAGTAAGGTTTGACGTGTCAATGGAGGTATTCAACGTAGAACATTATATACACCTCAGTTTTCAGTATGATTGTAGTTTAGTAGGGTTTGACGTGTCAATGCAGGTATTCAACGTAGAACATTATTTACACCTCAGTTTCCAGTATGATTGTAGTTTAGTAGGGTTTGACGTGTCAATGCAGGTATTCAACGTAGAACATTATATACACCTCAGTTTTCAGTATGATTGTAGTTTAGTAGGGTTTGACGTGTCAATGGAGGTATTCAATGTAGAACATTATATACACCTCAGTTTTCAGTATGATTGTAGTTTAGTAGAGTTTGACGTGTCAATGGAGGTATTCAACGTAGAACATTATATACACCTCAGTTTTCAGTATGATTGTAGTTTAGAAGGGTTTGACGTGTCAATGCAGGTATTCAACGTAGAACATTATTTACACCTCAGTTTTCAGTATGATTGTAGTTTAGTAGGGTTTGACGTGTCAATGGAGGTATTCAACGTAGAACATTATTTACACCTCAGTTTTCAGTATGATTGTAGTTTAGTAGGGTTTGACGTGTCAATGGAGGTATTCAACGTAGAACATTATATACACCTCAGTTTTCAGTATGATTGTAGTTTAGAAGGGTTTGACGTGTCAATAGAGGTATTCAACGTAGAACATTATTTACACCTCGGTTTTCAGTATGATTGTAGTTTAGAAGGGTTTGACGTGTCAATGCAGGTATTCAACGTAGAACATTATATACACCTCAGTTTTCAGTATGATTGTAGTTTAGTAGGGTTTGACGTGTCAATGGAGGTATTCAACGTAGTACATTATTTACACCTCAGTTTTCAGTATGATTGTAGTTTAGTAGGGTTTGACGTGTCAATGCAGGTATTCAACGTAGAACATTATATACATCTCAGTTTTCTGTATGATTGTAGTTTAGTAGGGTTTGATATGTCAATGCAGGTATTCAACGTAGAACATTATTTACACCTCAGTTTTCAGTACGATTGTAGTTTAGTAGGGTTTGACGTGTCAATGGAGGTATTCAACGTAGAACATTATATACACCTCAGTTTTCAGTATGATTGTAGTTTAGTAGGGTTTGACATGTCAATGCAGGTATTCAACGTAGAACATTATTTACACCTCAGTTTTCAGTATGATTGTAGTTTAGTAGGGTTTGACGTGTCAATGGAGGTATTCAACGTAGAACATTATATACCCCTCAGTTTTCTGTATGATTGTAGTTTAGTAGGGTTTGACATGTCAATGGAGGTATTCAACGTAGAACATTATATACACCTCAGTTTTCAGTATGATTGTAGTTTAGTAGGGTTTGACGTCTCAATGGAGGTATTCAACGTAGAACATTATTTACACCTCAGTTTTCAGTATGATTGTAGTTTAGTAGGATTTGACGTGTCAATGGAGGTATTCAACGTAGAACATTATATACACCTCAGTTTTCAGTATGATTGTAGTTTAGTAAGGTTTGTCGTGTCAATGGAGGTATTCAACGTAGAACATTATATACACCTCAGTTTTCAGTATGATTGTAGTTTAGTAGGGTTTGACGTGTCAATGCAGGTATTCAACGTAGAACATTATTTACACCTCAGTTTCCAGTATGATTGTAGTTTAGTAGGGTTTGACGTGTCAATGGAGGTATTCAACGTAGAACATTATATACACCTCAGTTTTCAGTATGATTGTAGTTTAGTAGGGTTTGACGTGTCAATGGAGGTATTCAACGTAGAACATTATATACACCTCAGTTTTCAGTATGATTGTAGTTTAGTAGAGTTTGACGTGTCAATGGAGGTATTCAACGTAGAACATTATATACACCTCAGTTTTCAGTATGATTGTAGTTTAGAAGGGTTTGACGTGTCAATGCAGGTATTCAACGTAGAACATTATTTACACCTCAGTTTTCAGTATGATTGTAGTTTAGTAGGGTTTGACGTGTCAATGGAGGTATTCAACGTAGAACATTATTTACACCTCAGTTTTCAGTATGATTGTAGTTTAGTAGGGTTTGACGTGTCAATGGAGGTATTCAACGTAGAACATTATATACACCTCAGTTTTCAGTATGATTGTAGTTTAGTAGGGTTTGACGTGTCAATGCAGGTATTCAACGTAGAACATTATTTACACCTCAGTTTCCAGTATGATTGTAGTTTAGTAGGGTTTGACGTGTCAATGCAGGTATTCAACATAGAACATTATATACACCTCAGTTTTCAGTATGATTGTAGTTTAGTAGGGTTTGACGTGTCAATGGAGGTATTCAATGTAGAACATTATATACACCTCAGTTTTCAGTATGATTGTAGTTTAGTAGAGTTTGACGTGTCAATGGAGGTATTCAACGTAGAACATTATATACACCTCAGTTTTCAGTATGATTGTAGTTTAGAAGGGTTTGACGTGTCAATGCAGGTATTCAACGTAGAACATTATTTACACCTCAGTTTTCAGTATGATTGTAGTTTAGTAGGGTTTGACGTGTCAATGGAGGTATTCAACGTAGAACATTATTTACACCTCAGTTTTCAGTATGATTGTAGTTTAGTAGGGTTTGACGTGTCAATGGAGGTATTCAACGTAGAACATTATATACACCTCAGTTTTCAGTATGATTGTAGTTTAGAAGGGTTTGACGTGTCAATAGAGGTATTCAACGTAGAACATTATTTACACCTCGGTTTTCAGTATGATTGTAGTTTAGAAGGGTTTGACGTGTCAATGCAGGTATTCAACGTAGAACATTATATACACCTCAGTTTTCAGTATGATTGTAGTTTAGTAGGGTTTGACGTGTCAATGGAGGTATTCAACGTAGTACATTATTTACACCTCAGTTTTCAGTATGATTGTAGTTTAGTAGGGTTTGACGTGTCAATGCAGGTATTCAACGTAGAACATTATATACATCTCAGTTTTCTGTATGATTGTAGTTTAGTAGGGTTTGATATGTCAATGCAGGTATTCAACGTAGAACATTATTTACACCTCAGTTTTCAGTATGATTGTAGTTTAGTAGGGTTTGACGTGTCAATGGAGGTATTCAACGTAGAACATTATATACACCTCAGTTTTCAGTATGATTGTAGTTTAGTAGGGTTTGACATGTCAATGCAGGTATTCAACGTAGAACATTATTTACACCTCAGTTTTCAGTATGATTGTAGTTTAGTAGGGTTTGACGTGTCAATGGAGGTATTCAACGTAGAACATTATATACACCTCAGTTTTCTGTATGATTGTAGTTTAGTAGGGTTTGACGTGTCAATGGAGGTATTCAACGTAGAACATTATATACACCTCAGTTTTCAGTATGATTGTAGTTTAGTAGGGTTTGACGTCTCAATGGAGGTATTCAACGTAGAACATTATTTACACCTCAGTTTTCAGTATGATTGTAGTTTAGTAGGGTTTGACGTGTCAATGCAGGTATTCAACGTAGAACATTATATACACCTCAGTTTTCAGTATGATTGTAGTTTAGTAAGGTTTGACGTGTCAATGGAGGTATTCAACGTAGAACATTATATACACCTCAGTTTTCAGTATGATTGTAGTTTAGTAGGGTTTGACGTGTCAATGCAGGTATTCAACGTAGAACATTATTTACACCTCAGTTTCCAGTATGATTGTAGTTTAGTAGGGTTTGACGTGTCAATGCAGGTATTCAACATAGAACATTATATGCACCTCAGTTTTCAGTATGATTGTAGTTTAGTAGGGTTTGACGTGTCAATGGAGGTATTCAATGTAGAACATTATATACACCTCAGTTTTCAGTATGATTGTAGTTTAGTAGAGTTTGACGTGTCAATGGAGGTATTCAACGTAGAACATTATATACACCTCAGTTTTCAGTATGATTGTAGTTTAGAAGGGTTTGACGTGTCAATGCAGGTATTCAACGTAGAACATTATTTACACCTCAGTTTTCAGTATGATTGTAGTTTAGTAGGGTTTGACGTGTCAATGGAGGTATTCAACGTAGAACATTATTTACACCTCAGTTTTCAGTATGATTGTAGTTTAGTAGGGTTTGACGTGTCAATGGAGGTATTCAACGTAGAACATTATATACACCTCAGTTTTCAGTATGATTGTAGTTTAGAAGGGTTTGACGTGTCAATAGAGGTATTCAACGTAGAACATTATTTACACCTCGGTTTTCAGTATGATTGTAGTTTAGAAGGGTTTGACGTGTCAATGCAGGTATTCAACGTAGTACATTATTTACACCTCAGTTTTCAGTATGATTGTAGTTTAGTAGGGTTTGACGTGTCAATGCAGGTATTCAACGTAGAACATTATATACATCTCAGTTTTCTGTATGATTGTAGTTTAGTAGGGTTTGATATGTCAATGCAGGTATTCAACGTAGAACATTATTTACACCTCAGTTTTCAGTATGATTGTAGTTTAGTAGGGTTTGACGTGTCAATGGAGGTATTCAACGTAGAACATTATATACACCTCAGTTTTCAGTATGATTGTAGTTTAGTAGGGTTTGACATGTCAATGCAGGTATTCAACGTAGAACATTATTTACACCTCAGTTTTCAGTATGATTGTAGTTTAGTAGGGTTTGACGTCTCAATGCAGGTATTTAACGTAGAACATTATTTACACCTCAGTTTTCAGTATGATTGTAGTTTAGTAGGGTTTGACGTGTCAATGGAGGTATTCAACGTAGAACATTATATACACCTCAGTTTTCAGTATGATTGTAGTTTAGTAGGGTTTTGACGTGTCAATGGAGGTATTCAACGTAGAACATTATTTACACCTCAGTTTTCAGTATGATTGTAGTTTAGTAGGGTTTGACGTGTCAATGGAGGTATTCAGCGTAGAACATTATATACACCTCAGTTTTCTTTATGATTGTAGTTTAGTAAGGGTTTGACGTGTCAACGCAGGTATTCAACGTAGAACATTATATACACCTCAGTTTTCTGTATGATTGTAGTTTAGTAGGGTTTGACGTGTCAATGCAGGTATTCAACGTAGAACATTATATACACCTCAGTTTTCTGTATGATTGTAGTTTAGTAGGGTTTGACGTGTCAATGGAGGTATTCAACGTAGAACATTATATACACCTCAGTTTTCAGTATGAATGTAGTTTAGTAGGGTTTGACGTCTCAATGGAGGTATTCAACGTAGAACATTATTTACACCTCAGTTTTCAGTATGATTGTAGTTTAGTAGGGTTTGACGTGTCAATGCAGGTATTCAACGTAGAACATTATATACACCTCAGTTTTCAGTATGATTGTAGTTTAGTAAGGTTTGACGTGTCAATGGAGGTATTCAACGTAGAACATTATATACACCTCAGTTTTCAGTATGATTGTAGTTTAGTAGGGTTTGACGTGTCAATGCAGGTATTCAACGTAGAACATTATTTACACCTCAAGTTCCAGTATGATTGTAGTTTAGTAGGGTTTGACGTGTCAATGCAGGTATTCAACATAGAACATTATATACACCTCAGTTTTCAGTATGATTGTAGTTTAGTAGGGTTTGACGTGTCAATGGAGGTATTCAATGTAGAACATTATATACACCTCAGTTTTCAGTATGATTGTAGTTTAGTAGAGTTTGACGTGTCAATGGAGGTATTCAACGTAGAACATTATATACACCTCAGTTTTCAGTATGATTGTAGTTTAGAAGGGTTTGACGTGTCAATGCAGGTATTCAACGTAGAACATTATTTACACCTCAGTTTTCAGTATGATTGTAGTTTAGTAGGGTTTGACGTGTCAATGGAGGTATTCAACGTAGAACATTATTTACACCTCAGTTTTCAGTATGATTGTAGTTTAGTAGGGTTTGACGTGTCAATGGAGGTATTCAGCGTAGAACATTATATACACCTCAGTTTTCAGTATGATTGTAGTTTAGAAGGGTTTGACGTGTCAATAGAGGTATTCAACGTAGAACATTATTTACACCTCGGTTTTCAGTATGATTGTAGTTTAGAAGGGTTTGACGTGTCAATGCAGGTATTCAACGTAGAACATTATATACACCTCAGTTTTCAGTATGATTGTAGTTTAGTAGGGTTTGACGTGTCAATGGAGGTATTCAACGTAGTACATTATTTACACCTCAGTTTTCAGTATGATTGTAGTTTAGTAGGGTTTGACGTGTCAATGCAGGTATTCAACGTAGAACATTATATACATCTCAGTTTTCTGTATGATTGTAGTTTAGTAGGGTTTGATATGTCAATGCAGGTATTCAACGTAGAACATTATTTACACCTCAGTTTTCAGTATGATTGTAGTTTAGTAGGGTTTGACGTGTCAATGGAGGTATTCAACGTAGAACATTATATACACCTCAGTTTTCAGTATGATTGTAGTTTAGTAGGGTTTGACATGTCAATGCAGGTATTCAACGTAGAACATTATTTACACCTCAGTTTTCAGTATGATTGTAGTTTAGTAGGGTTTGACGTCTCAATGCAGGTATTCAACGTAGAACATTATTTACACCTCAGTTTTCAGTATGATTGTAGTTTAGAAGGGTTTGACGTGTCAATGGAGGTATTCAACGTAGAACATTATATACACCTCAGTTTTCTGTATGATTGTAGTTTAGTAGGGTTTTGACGTGTCAATGGAGGTATTCAACGTAGAACATTATTTACACCTCAGTTTTCAGTATGATTGTAGTTTAGTAGGGTTTGACGTGTCAATGGAGGTATTCAGCGTAGAACATTATATACACCTCAGTTTTCAGTATGATTGTAGTTTAGTAGGGTTTGATGTGTCAATGCAGGTATTCAACGTAGAACATTATTTACACCTCAGTTTTCAGTACGATTGTAGTTTAGTAGGGTTTGACGTGTCAATGGAGGTATTCAACGTAGAACATTATTTACACCTCAGTTTTCAGTATGATTGTAGTTTAGTAGGGTTTGACGTGTCAACGCAGGTATTCAACGTAGAACATTATATACACCTCAGTTTTCTGTATGATTGTAGTTTAGTAGGGTTTGACGTGTCAATGCAGGTATTCAACGTAGAACATTATATACACCTCAGTTTTCAGTATGATTGTAGTTTAGTAGGGTTTGACGTGTCAATGGAGGTATTCAACGTAGAACATTATATACACCTCAGTTTTCTGTATGATTGTAGTTTAGTAGGGTTTGACGTGTCAATGCAGGTATTCAACGTAGAACATTATATACACCTCAGTTTTCTGTATGATTGTAGTTTAGTAGAGTTTGACGTGTCAATGCAGGTATTCAACGTAGAACATTATATACACATCAGTTTTCTGTATGATTGTAGTTTAGTAGGGTTTGACGTGTCAATGGAGGTATTCAACGTAGAACATTATATACACCTCAGTTTTCAGTATGATTGTAGTTTAGTAGAGTTTGACGTGTCAATGGAGGTATTCAACGTAGAACATTATATACACCTCAGTTTTCTGTATGATTGTAGTTTAGTAGGGTTTGACGTGTCAATGGAGGTATTCAATGTAGAACATTATATACACCTCAGTTTTCAGTATGATTGTAGTTTAGTAGAGTTTGACGTGTCAATGGAGGTATTCAACGTAGAACATTATATACACCTCAGTTTTCAGTATGATTGTAGTTTAGAAGGGTTTGACGTGTCAATGCAGGTATTCAACGTAGAACATTATTTACACCTCAGTTTTCAGTATGATTGTAGTTTAGTAGGGTTTGACGTGTCAATGGAGGTATTCAACGTAGAACATTATTTACACCTCAGTTTTCAGTATGATTGTAATTTAGTAGGGTTTGACGTGTCAACGCAGGTATTCAACGTAGAACATTATATACACCTCAGTTTTCAGTATGATTGTAGTTTAGTAGGGTTTGACGTGTCAATAGAGGTATTCAACGTAGAACATTATTTACACCTCGGTTTTCAGTATGATTGTAGTTTAGTAGGGTTTGACGTGTCAATGCAGGTATTCAACGTAGAACATTATATACACCTCAGTTTTCAGTATGATTGTAGTTTAGTAGGGTTTGACGTGTCAATGGAGGTATTCAACGTAGAACATTATATACACCTCAGTTTTCAGTATGATTGTAGTTTAGAAGGGTTTGACGTGTCAATGCAGGTATTCAACGTCGAACATTATATACACCTCAGTTTTCAGTATGATTGTAGTTTAGTAGGGTTTGATATGTCAATGCAGGTATTCAACATAGAACATTATTTACACCTCAGTTTTCAGTATGATTGTAGTTTAGTAGGGTTTGACGTGTCAATGCAGGTATTCAACGTAGAACATTATATACACCTCAGTTTTCTGTATGATTGTAGTTTAGTAGGGTTTGACGTGTCAATGGAGGTATTCAACGTAGAACATTATATACACCTCAGTTTTCAGTATGATTGTAGTTTAGTAAGGTTTTGACGTGTCAATGGAGGTATTCAACGTAGAACATTATTTACACCTCAGTTTTCAGTATGATTGTAGTTTAGAAGGGTTTGACGTGTCAATGGAGGTATTCAACGTAGAACATTATATACACCTCAGTTTTCAGTATGATTGTAGTTTAGTAGGGTTTGACGTGTCAATGCAGGTATTCAACGTAGAACATTATTTACACCTCAGTTTTCAGTATGATTGTAGTTTAGTAGGGTTTGACGTGTCAATGGAGGTATTCAACGTAGAACATTATATACACCTCAGTTTTCAGTATGATTGTAGTTTAGTAGGGTTTGACATGTCAATGCAGGTATTCAACGTAGAACATTATTTACACCTCAGTTTTCAGTATGATTGTAGTTTAGTAGGGTTTGACGTCTCAATGGAGGTATTCAACGTAGAACATTATTTACACCTCAGTTTTCAGTATGATTGTAGTTTAGTAGGGTTTGACGTGTCAATGCAGGTATTCAACGTAGAACATTATATACACCTCAGTTTTCAGTATGATTGTAGTGTAGTAAGGTTTGACGTGTCAATGCAGGTATTCAACGTAGAACATTATATACACCTCAGTTTTCAGTATGATTGTAGTTTAGTAGGGTTTGACGTGTCAATGCAGGTATTCAACGTAGAACATTATTTACACCTCAGTTTTCAGTACGATTGTAGTTTAGAAGGGTTTGATGTGTCAATGGAGGTATTCAACGTCGAACATTATATACACCTCAGTTTTCAGTATGATTGTAGTTTAGTAGGGTTTGACGTGTCAATGCAGGTATTCAACATAGAACATTATTTACACCTCAGTTTTCTGTATGATTGTAGTTTAGTAGGGTTTGACATGTCAATGCAGGTATTCAACGTAGAACATTATATACACCTCAGTTTTCTGTATGATTGTAGTTTAGTAGGGTTTGACGTGTCAATGGAGGTATTCAACGTAGAACATTATATACACCTCAGTTTTCAGTATGATTGTAGTTTAGTAGGGTTTGACGTGTCAATGGAGGTATTCAACGTAGAACATTATTTACACCTCAGTTTTCTGTATGATTGTAGTTTAGTAGGGTTTGACGTGTCAATGGAGGTATTCAACGTAGAACATTATATACACCTCAGTTTTCAGTATGATTGTAGTTTAGTAGAGTTTGACGTGTCAATGGAGGTATTCAACGTAGAACATTATATACACCTCAGTTTTCAGTATGATTGTAGTTTAGAAGGATTTGACGTGTCACTGCAGGTATTCAACGTAGAACATTATTTACACCTCAGTTTTCAGTATGATTGTAGTTTAGTAGGGTTTGACGTGTCAATGGAGGTATTCAACGTAGAACATTATTTACACCTCAGTTTTCTGTATGATTGTAGTTTAGTAGGGTTTGACGTGTCAATGGAGGTATTCAACGTAGAACATTATATACACCTCAGTTTTCTGTATGATTGTAGTTTAGTAGGGTTTGACGTGTCAATGGAGGTATTCAATGTAGAACATTATATACACCTCAGTTTTCAGTATGATTGTAGTTTAGTAGAGTTTGACGTGTCAATGGAGGTATTCAACGTAGAACATTATATACACCTCAGTTTTCAGTATGATTGTAGTTTAGAAGGGTTTGACGTGTCAATGCAGGTATTCAACGTAGAACATTATTTACACCTCAGTTTTCAGTATGATTGTAGTTTAGTAGGGTTTGACGTGTCAATGGAGGTATTCAACGTAGAACATTATTTACACCTCAGTTTTCAGTATGATTGTAATTTAGTAGGGTTTGACGTGTCAACGCAGGTATTCAACGTAGAACATTATATACACCTCAGTTTTCAGTATGATTGTAGTTTAGTAGGGTTTGACGTGTCAATAGAGGTATTCAACGTAGAACATTATTTACACCTCGGTTTTCAGTATGATTGTAGTTTAGTAGGGTTTGACGTGTCAATGCAGGTATTCAACGTAGAACATTATATACACCTCAGTTTTCAGTATGATTGTAGTTTAGTAGGGTTTGACGTGTCAATGGAGGTATTCAACGTAGAACATTATATACACCTCAGTTTTTAGTATGATTGTAGTTTAGAAGGGTTTGACGTGTCAATGCAGGTATTCAACGTCGAACATTATATACACCTCAGTTTTCAGTATGATTGTAGTTTAGTAGGGTTTGACGTGTCAATGCAGGTATTCAACATAGAACATTATTTACACCTCAGTTTTCAGTATGATTGTAGTTTAGTAGGGTTTGACGTGTCAATGCAGGTATTCAACGTAGAACATTATATACACCTCAGTTTTCTGTATGATTGTAGTTTAGTAGGGTTTGACGTGTCAATGGAGGTATTCAACGTAGAACATTATATACACCTCAGTTTTCAGTATGATTGTAGTTTAGTAAGGTTTTGACGTGTCAATGGAGGTATTCAACGTAGAACATTATTTACACCTCAGTTTTCAGTATGATTGTAGTTTAGAAGGGTTTGACGTGTCAATGGAGGTATTCAACGTAGAACATTATATACACCTCAGTTTTCAGTATGATTGTAGTTTAGTAGGGTTTGACGTGTCAATGCAGGTATTCAACGTAGAACATTATTTACACCTCAGTTTTCAGTATGATTGTAGTTTAGTAGGGTTTGACGTGTCAATGGAGGTATTCAACGTAGAACATTATATACACCTCAGTTTTCAGTATGATTGTAGTTTAGTAGGGTTTGACATGTCAATGCAGGTATTCAACGTAGAACATTATTTACACCTCAGTTTTCAGTATGATTGTAGTTTAGTAGGGTTTGACGTGTCAATGCAGGTATTCAACGTAGAACATTATATACACCTCAGTTTTCAGTATGATTGTAGTTTAGTAGGGTTTGACGTGTCAATGGAGGTATTCAACGTAGAACATTATATACACCTCAGTTTTCAGTATGATTGTAGTTTAGAAGGGTTTGACGTGTCAATGCAGGTATTCAACGTCGAACATTATATACACCTCAGTTTTCAGTATGATTGTAGTTTAGTAGGGTTTGATATGTCAATGCAGGTATTCAACATAGAACATTATTTACACCTCAGTTTTCAGTATGATTGTAGTTTAGTAGGGTTTGACGTGTCAATGCAGGTATTCAACGTAGAACATTATATACACCTCAGTTTTCTGTATGATTGTAGTTTAGTAGGGTTTGACGTGTCAATGGAGGTATTCAACGTAGAACATTATATACACCTCAGTTTTCAGTATGATTGTAGTTTAGTAAGGTTTTGACGTGTCAATGGAGGTATTCAACGTAGAACATTATTTACACCTCAGTTTTCAGTATGATTGTAGTTTAGAAGGGTTTGACGTGTCAATGGAGGTATTCAACGTAGAACATTATATACACCTCAGTTTTCAGTATGATTGTAGTTTAGTAGGGTTTGACGTGTCAATGCAGGTATTCAACGTAGAACATTATTTACACCTCAGTTTTCAGTATGATTGTAGTTTAGTAGGGTTTGACGTGTCAATGGAGGTATTCAACGTAGAACATTATATACACCTCAGTTTTCAGTATGATTGTAGTTTAGTAGGGTTTGACATGTCAATGCAGGTATTCAACGTAGAACATTATTTACACCTCAGTTTTCAGTATGATTGTAGTTTAGTAGGGTTTGACGTCTCAATGGAGGTATTCAACGTAGAACATTATTTACACCTCAGTTTTCAGTATGATTGTAGTTTAGTAGGGTTTGACGTGTCAATGCAGGTATTCAACGTAGAACATTATATACACCTCAGTTTTCAGTATGATTGTAGTGTAGTAAGGTTTGACGTGTCAATGCAGGTATTCAACGTAGAACATTATATACACCTCAGTTTTCAGTATGATTGTAGTTTAGTAGGGTTTGACGTGTCAATGCAGGTATTCAACGTAGAACATTATTTACACCTCAGTTTTCAGTACGATTGTAGTTTAGAAGGGTTTGATGTGTCAATGGAGGTATTCAACGTCGAACATTATATACACCTCAGTTTTCAGTATGATTGTAGTTTAGTAGGGTTTGACGTGTCAATGCAGGTATTCAACATAGAACATTATTTACACCTCAGTTTTCTGTATGATTGTAGTTTAGTAGGGTTTGACATGTCAATGCAGGTATTCAACGTAGAACATTATATACACCTCAGTTTTCTGTATGATTGTAGTTTAGTAGGGTTTGACGTGTCAATGGAGGTATTCAACGTAGAACATTATATACACCTCAGTTTTCAGTATGATTGTAGTTTAGTAGGGTTTGACGTGTCAATGGAGGTATTCAACGTAGAACATTATTTACACCTCAGTTTTCTGTATGATTGTAGTTTAGTAGGGTTTGACGTGTCAATGGAGGTATTCAACGTAGAACATTATATACACCTCAGTTTTCAGTATGATTGTAGTTTAGTAGAGTTTGACGTGTCAATGGAGGTATTCAACGTAGAACATTATATACACCTCAGTTTTCAGTATGATTGTAGTTTAGAAGGATTTGACGTGTCACTGCAGGTATTCAACGTAGAACATTATTTACACCTCAGTTTTCAGTATGATTGTAGTTTAGTAGGGTTTGACGTGTCAATGGAGGTATTCAACGTAGAACATTATTTACACCTCAGTTTTCTGTATGATTGTAGTTTAGTAGGGTTTGACGTGTCAATGGAGGTATTCAACGTAGAACATTATATACACCTCAGTTTTCTGTATGATTGTAGTTTAGTAGGGTTTGACGTGTCAATGGAGGTATTCAATGTAGAACATTATATACACCTCAGTTTTCAGTATGATTGTAGTTTAGTAGAGTTTGACGTGTCAATGGAGGTATTCAACGTAGAACATTATATACACCTCAGTTTTCAGTATGATTGTAGTTTAGAAGGGTTTGACGTGTCAATGCAGGTATTCAACGTAGAACATTATTTACACCTCAGTTTTCAGTATGATTGTAGTTTAGTAGGGTTTGACGTGTCAATGGAGGTATTCAACGTAGAACATTATTTACACCTCAGTTTTCAGTATGATTGTAATTTAGTAGGGTTTGACGTGTCAACGCAGGTATTCAACGTAGAACATTATATACACCTCAGTTTTCAGTATGATTGTAGTTTAGTAGGGTTTGACGTGTCAATAGAGGTATTCAACGTAGAACATTATTTACACCTCGGTTTTCAGTATGATTGTAGTTTAGTAGGGTTTGACGTGTCAATGCAGGTATTCAACGTAGAACATTATATACACCTCAGTTTTCAGTATGATTGTAGTTTAGTAGGGTTTGACGTGTCAATGGAGGTATTCAACGTAGAACATTATATACACCTCAGTTTTCAGTATGATTGTAGTTTAGAAGGGTTTGACGTGTCAATGCAGGTATTCAACGTCGAACATTATATACACCTCAGTTTTCAGTATGATTGTAGTTTAGTAGGGTTTGACGTGTCAATGCAGGTATTCAACATAGAACATTATTTACACCTCAGTTTTCAGTATGATTGTAGTTTAGTAGGGTTTGACGTGTCAATGCAGGTATTCAACGTAGAACATTATATACACCTCAGTTTTCTGTATGATTGTAGTTTAGTAGGGTTTGACGTGTCAATGGAGGTATTCAACGTAGAACATTATATACACCTCAGTTTTCAGTATGATTGTAGTTTAGTAAGGTTTTGACGTGTCAATGGAGGTATTCAACGTAGAACATTATTTACACCTCAGTTTTCAGTATGATTGTAGTTTAGAAGGGTTTGACGTGTCAATGGAGGTATTCAACGTAGAACATTATATACACCTCAGTTTTCAGTATGATTGTAGTTTAGTAGGGTTTGACGTGTCAATGCAGGTATTCAACGTAGAACATTATTTACACCTCAGTTTTCAGTATGATTGTAGTTTAGTAGGGTTTGACGTGTCAATGGAGGTATTCAACGTAGAACATTATATACACCTCAGTTTTCAGTATGATTGTAGTTTAGTAGGGTTTGACATGTCAATGCAGGTATTCAACGTAGAACATTATTTACACCTCAGTTTTCAGTATGATTGTAGTTTAGTAGGGTTTGACGTCTCAATGGAGGTATTCAACGTAGAACATTATTTACACCTCAGTTTTCAGTATGATTGTAGTTTAGTAGGGTTTGACGTGTCAATGCAGGTATTCAACGTAGAACATTATATACACCTCAGTTTTCAGTATGATTGTAGTGTAGTAAGGTTTGACGTGTCAATGCAGGTATTCAACGTAGAACATTATATGCACCTCAGTTTTCAGTATGATTGTAGTTTAGTAGGGTTTGACGTGTCAATGCAGGTATTCAACGTAGAACATTATTTACACCTCAGTTTTCAGTACGATTGTAGTTTAGAAGGGTTTGATGTGTCAATGGAGGTATTCAACGTCGAACATTATATACACCTCAGTTTTCAGTATGATTGTAGTTTAGTAGGGTTTGACGTGTCAATGCAGGTATTCAACATAGAACATTATTTACACCTCAGTTTTCTGTATGATTGTAGTTTAGTAGGGTTTGACATGTCAATGCAGGTATTCAACGTAGAACATTATATACACCTCAGTTTTCTGTATGATTGTAGTTTAGTAGGGTTTGACGTGTCAATGGAGGTATTCAACGTAGAACATTATATACACCTCAGTTTTCAGTATGATTGTAGTTTAGTAGGGTTTGACGTGTCAATGGAGGTATTCAACGTAGAACATTATTTACACCTCAGTTTTCAGTATGATTGTAGTTTAGTAGGGTTTGACGTGTCAATGGAGGTATTCAACGTAGAACATTATATACACCTCAGTTTTCAGTATGATTGTAGTTTAGAAGGGTTTGACGTGTCAATAGAGGTATTCAACGTAGAACATTATATACACCTCAGTTTTCAGTATGATTGTAGTTTAGAAGGGTTTGACGTGTCAATGCAGGTATTCAACGTAGAACATTATTTACACCTCAGTTTTCAGTATGATTGTAGTTTAGTAGGGTTTGACGTGTCAATGGAGGTATTCAACGTAGAACATTATTTACACCTCAGTTTTCAGTATGATTGTAGTTTAGTAGGGTTTGACGTGTCAATGGAGGTATTCAACGTAGAACATTATATACACCTCAGTTTTCAGTATGATTGTAGTTTAGAAGGGTTTGACGTGTCAATAGAGGTATTCAACGTAGAACATTATATACACCTCAGTTTTCAGTATGATTGTAGTTTAGAAGGGTTTGACGTGTCAATAGAGGTATTCAACGTAGAACATTATTTACACCTCGGTTTTCAGTATGATTGTAGTTTAGAAGGGTTTGACGTGTCAATGCAGGTATTCAACGTAGAACATTATATACACCTCAGTTTTCAGTATGATTGTAGTTTAGTAGGGTTTGACGTGTCAATGGAGGTATTCAACGTAGTACATTATTTACACCTCAGTTTTCAGTATGATTGTAGTTTAGTAGGGTTTGACGTGTCAATGCAGGTATTCAACGTAGAACATTATATACATCTCAGTTTTCTGTATGATTGTAGTTTAGTAGGGTTTGATATGTCAATGCAGGTATTCAACGTAGAACATTATTTACACCTCAGTTTTCAGTATGATTGTAGTTTAGTAGGGTTTGACGTGTCAATGGAGGTATTCAACGTAGAACATTATATACACCTCAGTTTTCAGTATGATTGTAGTTTAGTAGGGTTTGACATGTCAATGCAGGTATTCAACGTAGAACATTATTTACACCTCAGTTTTCAGTATGATTGTAGTTTAGTAGGGTTTGACGTCTCAATGCAGGTATTCAACGTAGAACATTATTTACACCTCAGTTTTCAGTATGATTGTAGTTTAGTAGGGTTTGACGTGTCAATGGAGGTATTCAACGTAGAACATTATATACACCTCAGTTTTCAGTATGATTGTAGTTTAGTAGGGTTTTGACGTGTCAATGGAGGTATTCAACGTAGAACATTATTTACACCTCAGTTTTCAGTATGATTGTAGTTTAGTAGGGTTTGACGTGTCAATGGAGGTATTCAGCGTAGAACATTATATACACCTCAGTTTTCAGTATGATTGTAGTTTAGTAGGGTTTGATGTGTCAATGCAGGTATTCAACGTAGAACATTATTTACACCTCAGTTTTCAGTACGATTGTAGTTTAGTAGGGTTTGACGTGTCAATGGAGGTATTCAACGTAGAACATTATTTACACCTCAGTTTTCAGTATGATTGTAGTTTAGTAGGGTTTGACGTGTCAACGCAGGTATTCAACGTAGAACATTATATACACCTCAGTTTTCTGTATGATTGTAGTTTAGTAGGGTTTGACGTGTCAATGCAGGTATTCAACGTAGAACATTATATACACCTCAGTTTTCAGTATGATTGTAGTTTAGTAGGGTTTGACGTGTCAATGGAGGTATTCAACGTAGAACATTATATACACCTCAGTTTTCTGTATGATTGTAGTTTAGTAGGGTTTGACGTGTCAATGCAGGTATTCAACGTAGAACATTATATACACCTCAGTTTTCTGTATGATTGTAGTTTAGTAGAGTTTGACGTGTCAATGCAGGTATTCAACGTAGAACATTATATACACATCAGTTTTCTGTATGATTGTAGTTTAGTAGGGTTTGACGTGTCAATGGAGGTATTCAACGTAGAACATTATATACACCTCAGTTTTCAGTATGATTGTAGTTTAGTAGAGTTTGACGTGTCAATGGAGGTATTCAACGTAGAACATTATATACACCTCAGTTTTCAGTATGATTGTAGTTTAGAAGGATTTGACGTGTCAATGGAGGTATTCAACGTAGAACATTATATACACCTCAGTTTTCTGTATGATTGTAGTTTAGTAGGGTTTGACGTGTCAATGGAGGTATTCAATGTAGAACATTATATACACCTCAGTTTTCAGTATGATTGTAGTTTAGTAGAGTTTGACGTGTCAATGGAGGTATTCAACGTAGAACATTATATACACCTCAGTTTTCAGTATGATTGTAGTTTAGAAGGGTTTGACGTGTCAATGCAGGTATTCAACGTAGAACATTATTTACACCTCAGTTTTCAGTATGATTGTAGTTTAGTAGGGTTTGACGTGTCAATGGAGGTATTCAACGTAGAACATTATTTACACCTCAGTTTTCAGTATGATTGTAATTTAGTAGGGTTTGACGTGTCAACGCAGGTATTCAACGTAGAACATTATATACACCTCAGTTTTCAGTATGATTGTAGTTTAGTAGGGTTTGACGTGTCAATAGAGGTATTCAACGTAGAACATTATTTACACCTCGGTTTTCAGTATGATTGTAGTTTAGTAGGGTTTGACGTGTCAATGCAGGTATTCAACGTAGAACATTATATACACCTCAGTTTTCAGTATGATTGTAGTTTAGTAGGGTTTGACGTGTCAATGGAGGTATTCAACGTAGAACATTATATACACCTCAGTTTTCAGTATGATTGTAGTTTTGAAGGGTTTGACGTGTCAATGCAGGTATTCAACGTCGAACATTATATACACCTCAGTTTTCAGTATGATTGTAGTTTAGTAGGGTTTGATATGTCAATGCAGGTATTCAACATAGAACATTATTTACACCTCAGTTTTCAGTATGATTGTAGTTTAGTAGGGTTTGACGTGTCAATGCAGGTATTCAACGTAGAACATTATATACACCTCAGTTTTCTGTATGATTGTAGTTTAGTAGGGTTTGACGTGTCAATGGAGGTATTCAACGTAGAACATTATATACACCTCAGTTTTCAGTATGATTGTAGTTTAGTAAGGTTTTGACGTGTCAATGGAGGTATTCAACGTAGAACATTATTTACACCTCAGTTTTCAGTATGATTGTAGTTTAGAAGGGTTTGACGTGTCAATGGAGGTATTCAACGTAGAACATTATATACACCTCAGTTTTCAGTATGATTGTAGTTTAGTAGGGTTTGACGTGTCAATGCAGGTATTCAACGTAGAACATTATTTACACCTCAGTTTTCAGTATGATTGTAGTTTAGTAGGGTTTGACGTGTCAATGGAGGTATTCAACGTAGAACATTATATACACCTCAGTTTTCAGTATGATTGTAGTTTAGTAGGGTTTGACATGTCAATGCAGGTATTCAACGTAGAACATTATTTACACCTCAGTTTTCAGTATGATTGTAGTTTAGTAGGGTTTGACGTCTCAATGGAGGTATTCAACGTAGAACATTATTTACACCTCAGTTTTCAGTATGATTGTAGTTTAGTAGGGTTTGACGTGTCAATGCAGGTATTCAACGTAGAACATTATATACACCTCAGTTTTCAGTATGATTGTAGTGTAGTAAGGTTTGACGTGTCAATGCAGGTATTCAACGTAGAACATTATATACACCTCAGTTTTCAGTATGATTGTAGTTTAGTAGGGTTTGACGTGTCAATGCAGGTATTCAACGTAGAACATTATTTACACCTCAGTTTTCAGTACGATTGTAGTTTAGAAGGGTTTGATGTGTCAATGGAGGTATTCAGCGTCGAACATTATATACACCTCAGTTTTCAGTATGATTGTAGTTTAGTAGGGTTTGACGTGTCAATGCAGGTATTCAACATAGAACATTATTTACACCTCAGTTTTCTGTATGATTGTAGTTTAGTAGGGTTTGACATGTCAATGCAGGTATTCAACGTAGAACATTATATACACCTCAGTTTTCTGTATGATTGTAGTTTAGTAGGGTTTGACGTGTCAATGGAGGTATTCAACGTAGAACATTATATACACCTCAGTTTTCAGTATGATTGTAGTTTAGTAGGGTTTGACGTGTCAATGGAGGTATTCAACGTAGAACATTATTTACACCTCAGTTTTCTGTATGATTGTAGTTTAGTAGGGTTTGACGTGTCAATGGAGGTATTCAACGTAGAACATTATATACACCTCAGTTTTCAGTATGATTGTAGTTTAGTAGAGTTTGACGTGTCAATGGAGGTATTCAACGTAGAACATTATATACACCTCAGTTTTCAGTATGATTGTAGTTTAGAAGGATTTGACGTGTCACTGCAGGTATTCAACGTAGAACATTATTTACACCTCAGTTTTCAGTATGATTGTAGTTTAGTAGGGTTTGACGTGTCAATGGAGGTATTCAACGTAGAACATTATTTACACCTCAGTTTTCTGTATGATTGTAGTTTAGTAGGGTTTGACGTGTCAATGGAGGTATTCAACGTAGAACATTATATACACCTCAGTTTTCTGTATGATTGTAGTTTAGTAGGGTTTGACGTGTCAATGGAGGTATTCAATGTAGAACATTATATACACCTCAGTTTTCAGTATGATTGTAGTTTAGTAGAGTTTGACGTGTCAATGGAGGTATTCAACGTAGAACATTATATACACCTCAGTTTTCAGTATGATTGTAGTTTAGAAGGGTTTGACGTGTCAATGCAGGTATTCAACGTAGAACATTATTTACACCTCAGTTTTCAGTATGATTGTAGTTTAGTAGGGTTTGACGTGTCAATGGAGGTATTCAACGTAGAACATTATTTACACCTCAGTTTTCAGTATGATTGTAATTTAGTAGGGTTTGACGTGTCAACGCAGGTATTCAACGTAGAACATTATATACACCTCAGTTTTCAGTATGATTGTAGTTTAGTAGAGTTTGACGTGTCAATAGAGGTATTCAACGTAGAACATTATTTACACCTCGGTTTTCAGTATGATTGTAGTTTAGTAGGGTTTGACGTGTCAATGCAGGTATTCAACGTAGAACATTATATACACCTCAGTTTTCAGTATGATTGTAGTTTAGTAGGGTTTGACGTGTCAATGGAGGTATTCAACGTAGAACATTATATACACCTCAGTTTTCAGTATGATTGTAGTTTAGAAGGGTTTGACGTGTCAATGCAGGTATTCAACGTCGAACATTATATACACCTCAGTTTTCAGTATGATTGTAGTTTAGTAGGGTTTGACGTGTCAATGCAGGTATTCAACATAGAACATTATTTACACCTCAGTTTTCAGTATGATTGTAGTTTAGTAGGGTTTGACGTGTCAATGCAGGTATTCAACGTAGAACATTATATACACCTCAGTTTTCTGTATGATTGTAGTTTAGTAGGGTTTGACGTGTCAATGGAGGTATTCAACGTAGAACATTATATACACCTCAGTTTTCAGTATGATTGTAGTTTAGTAAGGTTTTGACGTGTCAATGGAGGTATTCAACGTAGAACATTATTTACACCTCAGTTTTCAGTATGATTGTAGTTTAGAAGGGTTTGACGTGTCAATGGAGGTATTCAACGTAGAACATTATATACACCTCAGTTTTCAGTATGATTGTAGTTTAGTAGGGTTTGACGTGTCAATGCAGGTATTCAACGTAGAACATTATTTACACCTCAGTTTTCAGTATGATTGTAGTTTAGTAGGGTTTGACGTGTCAATGGAGGTATTCAACGTAGAACATTATATACACCTCAGTTTTCAGTATGATTGTAGTTTAGTAGGGTTTGACATGTCAATGCAGGTATTCAACGTAGAACATTATTTACACCTCAGTTTTCAGTATGATTGTAGTTTAGTAGGGTTTGACGTGTCAATGCAGGTATTCAACGTAGAACATTATATACACCTCAGTTTTCAGTATGATTGTAGTTTAGTAGGGTTTGACGTGTCAATGGAGGTATTCAACGTAGAACATTATATACACCTCAGTTTTCAGTATGATTGTAGTTTAGAAGGGTTTGACGTGTCAATGCAGGTATTCAACGTCGAACATTATATACACCTCAGTTTTCAGTATGATTGTAGTTTAGTAGGGTTTGATATGTCAATGCAGGTATTCAACATAGAACATTATTTACACCTCAGTTTTCAGTATGATTGTAGTTTAGTAGGGTTTGACGTGTCAATGCAGGTATTCAACGTAGAACATTATATACACCTCAGTTTTCTGTATGATTGTAGTTTAGTAGGGTTTGACGTGTCAATGGAGGTATTCAACGTAGAACATTATATACACCTCAGTTTTCAGTATGATTGTAGTTTAGTAAGGTTTTGACGTGTCAATGGAGGTATTCAACGTAGAACATTATTTACACCTCAGTTTTCAGTATGATTGTAGTTTAGAAGGGTTTGACGTGTCAATGGAGGTATTCAACGTAGAACATTATATACACCTCAGTTTTCAGTATGATTGTAGTTTAGTAGGGTTTGACGTGTCAATGCAGGTATTCAACGTAGAACATTATTTACACCTCAGTTTTCAGTATGATTGTAGTTTAGTAGGGTTTGACGTGTCAATGGAGGTATTCAACGTAGAACATTATATACACCTCAGTTTTCAGTATGATTGTAGTTTAGTAGGGTTTGACATGTCAATGCAGGTATTCAACGTAGAACATTATTTACACCTCAGTTTTCAGTATGATTGTAGTTTAATAGGGTTTGACGTCTCAATGGAGGTATTCAACGTAGAACATTATTTACACCTCAGTTTTCAGTATGATTGTAGTTTAGTAGGGTTTGACGTGTCAATGCAGGTATTCAACGTAGAACATTATATACACCTCAGTTTTCAGTATGATTGTAGTGTAGTAAGGTTTGACGTGTCAATGCAGGTATTCAACGTAGAACATTATATACACCTCAGTTTTCAGTATGATTGTAGTTTAGTAGGGTTTGACGTGTCAATGCAGGTATTCAACGTAGAACATTATTTACACCTCAGTTTTCAGTACGATTGTAGTTTAGAAGGGTTTGATGTGTCAATGGAGGTATTCAACGTCGAACATTATATACACCTCAGTTTTCAGTATGATTGTAGTTTAGTAGGGTTTGACGTGTCAATGCAGGTATTCAACATAGAACATTATTTACACCTCAGTTTTCTGTATGATTGTAGTTTAGTAGGGTTTGACATGTCAATGCAGGTATTCAACGTAGAACATTATATACACCTCAGTTTTCTGTATGATTGTAGTTTAGTAGGGTTTGACGTGTCAATGGAGGTATTCAACGTAGAACATTATATACACCTCAGTTTTCAGTATGATTGTAGTTTAGTAGGGTTTGACGTGTCAATGGAGGTATTCAACGTAGAACATTATTTACACCTCAGTTTTCTGTATGATTGTAGTTTAGTAGGGTTTGACGTGTCAATGGAGGTATTCAACGTAGAACATTATATACACCTCAGTTTTCAGTATGATTGTAGTTTAGTAGAGTTTGACGTGTCAATGGAGGTATTCAACGTAGAACATTATATACACCTCAGTTTTCAGTATGATTGTAGTTTAGAAGGATTTGACGTGTCACTGCAGGTATTCAACGTAGAACATTATTTACACCTCAGTTTTCAGTATGATTGTAGTTTAGTAGGGTTTGACGTGTCAATGGAGGTATTCAACGTAGAACATTATTTACACCTCAGTTTTCTGTATGATTGTAGTTTAGTAGGGTTTGACGTGTCAATGGAGGTATTCAACGTAGAACATTATATACACCTCAGTTTTCTGTATGATTGTAGTTTAGTAGGGTTTGACGTGTCAATGGAGGTATTCAATGTAGAACATTATATACACCTCAGTTTTCAGTATGATTGTAGTTTAGTAGAGTTTGACGTGTCAATGGAGGTATTCAACGTAGAACATTATATACACCTCAGTTTTCAGTATGATTGTAGTTTAGAAGGGTTTGACGTGTCAATGCAGGTATTCAACGTAGAACATTATTTACACCTCAGTTTTCAGTATGATTGTAGTTTAGTAGGGTTTGACGTGTCAATGGAGGTATTCAACGTAGAACATTATTTACACCTCAGTTTTCAGTATGATTGTAATTTAGTAGGGTTTGACGTGTCAACGCAGGTATTCAACGTAGAACATTATATACACCTCAGTTTTCAGTATGATTGTAGTTTAGTAGGGTTTGACGTGTCAATAGAGGTATTCAACGTAGAACATTATTTACACCTCGGTTTTCAGTATGATTGTAGTTTAGTAGGGTTTGACGTGTCAATGCAGGTATTCAACGTAGAACATTATATACACCTCAGTTTTCAGTATGATTGTAGTTTAGTAGGGTTTGACGTGTCAATGGAGGTATTCAACGTAGAACATTATATACACCTCAGTTTTCAGTATGATTGTAGTTTAGAAGGGTTTGACGTGTCAATGCAGGTATTCAACGTCGAACATTATATACACCTCAGTTTTCAGTATGATTGTAGTTTAGTAGGGTTTGACGTGTCAATGCAGGTATTCAACATAGAACATTATTTACACCTCAGTTTTCAGTATGATTGTAGTTTAGTAGGGTTTGACGTGTCAATGCAGGTATTCAACGTAGAACATTATATACACCTCAGTTTTCTGTATGATTGTAGTTTAGTAGGGTTTGACGTGTCAATGGAGGTATTCAACGTAGAACATTATATACACCTCAGTTTTCAGTATGATTGTAGTTTAGTAAGGTTTTGACGTGTCAATGGAGGTATTCAACGTAGAACATTATTTACACCTCAGTTTTCAGTATGATTGTAGTTTAGTAGGGTTTGACGTGTCAATGGAGGTATTCAACGTAGAACATTATATACACCTCAGTTTTCAGTATGATTGTAGTTTAGTAGGGTTTGACGTGTCAATGCAGGTATTCAACGTAGAACATTATTTACACCTCAGTTTTCAGTATGATTGTAGTTTAGTAGGGTTTGACGTGTCAATGGAGGTATTCAACGTAGAACATTATATACACCTCAGTTTTCAGTATGATTGTAGTTTAGTAGGGTTTGACATGTCAATGCAGGTATTCAACGTAGAACATTATTTACACCTCAGTTTTCAGTATGATTGTAGTTTAGTAGGGTTTGACGTCTCAATGGAGGTATTCAACGTAGAACATTATTTACACCTCAGTTTTCAGTATGATTGTAGTTTAGTAGGGTTTGACGTGTCAATGCAGGTATTCAACGTAGAACATTATATACACCTCAGTTTTCAGTATGATTGTAGTGTAGTAAGGTTTGACGTGTCAATGCAGGTATTCAACGTAGAACATTATATGCACCTCAGTTTTCAGTATGATTGTAGTTTAGTAGGGTTTGACGTGTCAATGCAGGTATTCAACGTAGAACATTATTTACACCTCAGTTTTCAGTACGATTGTAGTTTAGAAGGGTTTGATGTGTCAATGGAGGTATTCAACGTCGAACATTATATACACCTCAGTTTTCAGTATGATTGTAGTTTAGTAGGGTTTGACGTGTCAATGCAGGTATTCAACATAGAACATTATTTACACCTCAGTTTTCTGTATGATTGTAGTTTAGTAGGGTTTGACATGTCAATGCAGGTATTCAACGTAGAACATTATATACACCTCAGTTTTCTGTATGATTGTAGTTTAGTAGGGTTTGACGTGTCAATGGAGGTATTCAACGTAGAACATTATATACACCTCAGTTTTCAGTATGATTGTAGTTTAGTAGGGTTTGACGTGTCAATGGAGGTATTCAACGTAGAACATTATTTACACCTCAGTTTTCAGTATGATTGTAGTTTAGTAGGGTTTGACGTGTCAATGGAGGTATTCAACGTAGAACATTATATACACCTCAGTTTTCAGTATGATTGTAGTTTAGAAGGGTTTGACGTGTCAATAGAGGTATTCAACGTAGAACATTATATACACCTCAGTTTTCAGTATGATTGTAGTTTAGAAGGGTTTGACGTGTCAATGCAGGTATTCAACGTAGAACATTATTTACACCTCAGTTTTCAGTATGATTGTAGTTTAGTAGGGTTTGACGTGTCAATGGAGGTATTCAACGTAGAACATTATTTACACCTCAGTTTTCAGTATGATTGTAGTTTAGTAGGGTTTGACGTGTCAATGGAGGTATTCAACGTAGAACATTATATACACCTCAGTTTTCAGTATGATTGTAGTTTAGAAGGGTTTGACGTGTCAATAGAGGTATTCAACGTAGAACATTATTTACACCTCGGTTTTCAGTATGATTGTAGTTTAGAAGGGTTTGACGTGTCAATGCAGGTATTCAACGTAGAACATTATATACACCTCAGTTTTCAGTATGATTGTAGTTTAGTAGGGTTTGACGTGTCAATGGAGGTATTCAACGTAGTACATTATTTACACCTCAGTTTTCAGTATGATTGTAGTTTAGTAGGGTTTGACGTGTCAATGCAGGTATTCAACGTAGAACATTATATACATCTCAGTTTTCTGTATGATTGTAGTTTAGTAGGGTTTGATATGTCAATGCAGGTATTCAACGTAGAACATTATTTACACCTCAGTTTTCAGTATGATTGTAGTTTAGTAGGGTTTGACGTGTCAATGGAGGTATTCAACGTAGAACATTATATACACCTCAGTTTTCAGTATGATTGTAGTTTAGTAGGGTTTGACATGTCAATGCAGGTATTCAACGTAGAACATTATTTACACCTCAGTTTTCAGTATGATTGTAGTTTAGTAGGGTTTGACGTCTCAATGCAGGTATTCAACGTAGAACATTATTTACACCTCAGTTTTCAGTATGATTGTAGTTTAGTAGGGTTTGACGTGTCAATGGAGGTATTCAACGTAGAACATTATATACACCTCAGTTTTCAGTATGATTGTAGTTTAGTAGGGTTTTGACGTGTCAATGGAGGTATTCAACGTAGAACATTATTTACACCTCAGTTTTCAGTATGATTGTAGTTTAGTAGGGTTTGACGTGTCAATGGAGGTATTCAGCGTAGAACATTATATACACCTCAGTTTTCAGTATGATTGTAGTTTAGTAGGGTTTGATGTGTCAATGCAGGTATTCAACGTAGAACATTATTTACACCTCAGTTTTCAGTACGATTGTAGTTTAGTAGGGTTTGACGTGTCAATGGAGGTATTCAACGTAGAACATTATTTACACCTCAGTTTTCAGTATGATTGTAGTTTAGTAGGGTTTGACGTGTCAACGCAGGTATTCAACGTAGAACATTATATACACCTCAGTTTTCTGTATGATTGTAGTTTAGTAGGGTTTGACGTGTCAATGCAGGTATTCAACGTAGAACATTATATACACCTCAGTTTTCAGTATGATTGTAGTTTAGTAGGGTTTGACGTGTCAATGGAGGTATTCAACGTAGAACATTATATACACCTCAGTTTTCTGTATGATTGTAGTTTAGTACGGTTTGACGTGTCAATGCAGGTATTCAACGTAGAACATTATATACACCTCAGTTTTCTGTATGATTGTAGTTTAGTAGAGTTTGACGTGTCAATGCAGGTATTCAACGTAGAACATTATATACACATCAGTTTTCTGTATGATTGTAGTTTAGTAGGGTTTGACGTGTCAATGGAGGTATTCAACGTAGAACATTATATACACCTCAGTTTTCAGTATGATTGTAGTTTAGTAGAGTTTGACGTGTCAATGGAGGTATTCAACGTAGAACATTATATACACCTCAGTTTTCAGTATGATTGTAGTTTAGAAGGATTTGACGTGTCACTGCAGGTATTCAACGTAGAACATTATTTACACCTCAGTTTTCAGTATGATTGTAGTTTAGTAGGGTTTGACGTGTCAATGGAGGTATTCAACGTAGAACATTATTTACACCTCAGTTTTCTGTATGATTGTAGTTTAGTAGGGTTTGACGTGTCAATGGAGGTATTCAACGTAGAACATTATATACACCTCAGTTTTCTGTATGATTGTAGTTTAGTAGGGTTTGACGTGTCAATGGAGGTATTCAATGTAGAACATTATATACACCTCAGTTTTCAGTATGATTGTAGTTTAGTAGAGTTTGACGTGTCAATGGAGGTATTCAACGTAGAACATTATATACACCTCAGTTTTCAGTATGATTGTAGTTTAGAAGGGTTTGACGTGTCAATGCAGGTATTCAACGTAGAACATTATTTACACCTCAGTTTTCAGTATGATTGTAGTTTAGTAGGGTTTGACGTGTCAATGGAGGTATTCAACGTAGTACATTATTTACACCTCAGTTTTCAGTATGATTGTAATTTAGTAGGGTTTGACGTGTCAACGCAGGTATTCAACGTAGAACATTATATACACCTCAGTTTTCAGTATGATTGTAGTTTAGTAGGGTTTGACGTGTCAATAGAGGTATTCAACGTAGAACATTATTTACACCTCGGTTTTCAGTATGATTGTAGTTTAGTAGGGTTTGACGTGTCAATGCAGGTATTCAACGTAGAACATTATATACACCTCAGTTTTCAGTATGATTGTAGTTTAGTAGGGTTTGACGTGTCAATGGAGGTATTCAACGTAGAACATTATATACACCTCAGTTTTCAGTATGATTGTAGTTTAGAAGGGTTTGACGTGTCAATGCAGGTATTCAACGTCGAACATTATATACACCTCAGTTTTCAGTATGATTGTAGTTTAGTAGGGTTTGACGTGTCAATGCAGGTATTCAACATAGAACATTATTTACACCTCAGTTTTCAGTATGATTGTAGTTTAGTAGGGTTTGACGTGTCAATGCAGGTATTCAACGTAGAACATTATATACACCTCAGTTTTCCCTATGATTGTAGTTTAGTAGGGTTTGACGTGTCAATGGAGGTATTCAACGTAGAACATTATATACACCTCAGTTTTCAGTATGATTGTAGTTTAGTAAGGTTTTGACGTGTCAATGGAGGTATTCAACGTAGAACATTATTTACACCTCAGTTTTCAGTATGATTGTAGTTTAGAAGGGTTTGACGTGTCAATGGAGGTATTCAACGTAGAACATTATATACACCTCAGTTTTCAGTATGATTGTAGTTTAGTAGGGTTTGACGTGTCAATGCAGGTATTCAACGTAGAACATTATTTACACCTCAGTTTTCAGTGTGATTGTAGTTTAGTAGGGTTTGACGTGTCAATGGAGGTATTCAACGTAGAACATTATATACACCTCAGTTTTCAGTATGATTGTAGTTTAGTAGGGTTTGACATGTCAATGCAGGTATTCAACGTAGAACATTATTTACACCTCAGTTTTCAGTATGATTGTAGTTTAGTAGGGTTTGACGTCTCAATGGAGGTATTCAACGTAGAACATTATTTACACCTCAGTTTTCAGTATGATTGTAGTTTAGTAGGGTTTGACGTGTCAATGCAGGTATTCAACGTAGAACATTATATACACCTCAGTTTTCAGTATGATTGTAGTGTAGTAAGGTTTGACGTGTCAATGCAGGTATTCAACGTAGAACATTATATACACCTCAGTTTTCAGTATGATTGTAGTTTAGTAGGGTTTGACGTGTCAATGCAGGTATTCAACGTAGAACATTATTTACACCTCAGTTTTCAGTACGATTGTAGTTTAGAAGGGTTTGATGTGTCAATGGAGGTATTCAACGTCGAACATTATATACACCTCAGTTTTCAGTATGATTGTAGTTTAGTAGGGTTTGACGTGTCAATGCAGGTATTCAACATAGAACATTATTTACACCTCAGTTTTCTGTATGATTGTAGTTTAGTAGGGTTTGACATGTCAATGCAGGTATTCAACGTAGAACATTATATACACCTCAGTTTTCTGTATGATTGTAGTTTAGAAGGGTTTGACGTGTCAATGGAGGTATTCAACGTAGAACATTATATACACCTCAGTTTTCAGTATGATTGTAGTTTAGTAGGGTTTGACGTGTCAATGGAGGTATTCAACGTAGAACATTATTTACACCTCAGTTTTCAGTATGATTGTAGTTTAGTAGGGTTTGACGTGTCAATGGAGGTATTCAACGTAGAACATTATATACACCTCAGTTTTCAGTATGATTGTAGTTTAGAAGGGTTTGACGTGTCAATAGAGGTATTCAACGTAGAACATTATATACACCTCAGTTTTCAGTATGATTGTAGTTTAGAAGGGTTTGACGTGTCAATGCAGGTATTCAACGTAGAACATTATTTACACCTCAGTTTTCAGTATGATTGTAGTTTAGTAGGGTTTGACGTGTCAATGGAGGTATTCAACGTAGAACATTATTTACACCTCAGTTTTCAGTATGATTGTAGTTTAGTAGGGTTTGACGTGTCAATGGAGGTATTCAACGTAGAACATTATATACACCTCAGTTTTCAGTATGATTGTAGTTTAGAAGGGTTTGACGTGTCAATAGAGGTATTCAACGTAGAACATTATTTACACCTCGGTTTTCAGTATGATTGTAGTTTAGAAGGGTTTGACGTGTCAATGCAGGTATTCAACGTAGAACATTATATACACCTCAGTTTTCAGTATGATTGTAGTTTAGTAGGGTTTGACGTGTCAATGGAGGTATTCAACGTAGTACATTATTTACACCTCAGTTTTCAGTATGATTGTAGTTTAGTAGGGTTTGACGTGTCAATGCAGGTATTCAACGTAGAACATTATATACATCTCAGTTTTCTGTATGATTGTAGTTTAGTAGGGTTTGATATGTCAATGCAGGTATTCAACGTAGAACATTATTTACACCTCAGTTTTCAGTATGATTGTAGTTTAGTAGGGTTTGACGTGTCAATGGAGGTATTCAACGTAGAACATTATATACACCTCAGTTTTCAGTATGATTGTAGTTTAGTAGGGTTTGACATGTCAATGCAGGTATTCAACGTAGAACATTATTTACACCTCAGTTTTCAGTATGATTGTAGTTTAGTAGGGTTTGACGTCTCAATGCAGGTATTCAACGTAGAACATTATTTACACCTCAGTTTTCAGTATGATTGTAGTTTAGTAGGGTTTGACGTGTCAATGGAGGTATTCAACGTAGAACATTATATACACCTCAGTTTTCAGTATGATTGTAGTTTAGTAGGGTTTTGACGTGTCAATGGAGGTATTCAACGTAGAACATTATTTACACCTCAGTTTTCAGTATGATTGTAGTTTAGTAGGGTTTGACGTGTCAATGGAGGTATTCAGCGTAGAACATTATATACACCTCAGTTTTCAGTATGATTGTAGTTTAGTAGGGTTTGATGTGTCAATGCAGGTATTCAACGTAGAACATTATTTACACCTCAGTTTTCAGTACGATTGTAGTTTAGTAGGGTTTGACGTGTCAATGGAGGTATTCAACGTAGAACATTATTTACACCTCAGTTTTCAGTATGATTGTAGTTTAGTAGGGTTTGACGTGTCAACGCAGGTATTCAACGTAGAACATTATATACACCTCAGTTTTCTGTATGATTGTAGTTTAGTAGGGTTTGACGTGTCAATGCAGGTATTCAACGTAGAACATTATATACACCTCAGTTTTCAGTATGATTGTAGTTTAGTAGGGTTTGACGTGTCAATGGAGGTATTCAACGTAGAACATTATATACACCTCAGTTTTCTGTATGATTGTAGTTTAGTAGGGTTTGACGTGTCAATGCAGGTATTCAACGTAGAACATTATATACACCTCAGTTTTCTGTATGATTGTAGTTTAGTAGAGTTTGACGTGTCAATGCAGGTATTCAACGTAGAACATTATATACACATCAGTTTTCTGTATGATTGTAGTTTAGTAGGGTTTGACGTGTCAATGGAGGTATTCAACGTAGAACATTATATACACCTCAGTTTTCAGTATGATTGTAGTTTAGTAGAGTTTGACGTGTCAATGGAGGTATTCAACGTAGAACATTATATACACCTCAGTTTTCAGTATGATTGTAGTTTAGAAGGATTTGACGTGTCACTGCAGGTATTCAACGTAGAACATTATTTACACCTCAGTTTTCAGTATGATTGTAGTTTAGTAGGGTTTGACGTGTCAATGGAGGTATTCAACGTAGAACATTATATACACCTCAGTTTTCTGTATGATTGTAGTTTAGTAGGGTTTGACGTGTCAATGGAGGTATTCAATGTAGAACATTATATACACCTCAGTTTTCAGTATGATTGTAGTTTAGTAGAGTTTGACGTGTCAATGGAGGTATTCAACGTAGAACATTATATACACCTCAGTTTTCAGTATGATTGTAGTTTAGAAGGGTTTGACGTGTCAATGCAGGTATTCAACGTAGAACATTATTTACACCTCAGTTTTCAGTATGATTGTAGTTTAGTAGGGTTTGACGTGTCAATGGAGGTATTCAACGTAGAACATTATTTACACCTCAGTTTTCAGTATGATTGTAATTTAGTAGGGTTTGACGTGTCAACGCAGGTATTCAACGTAGAACATTATATACACCTCAGTTTTCAGTATGATTATAGTTTAGTAGGGTTTGACGTGTCAATAGAGGTATTCAACGTAGAACATTATTTACACCTCGGTTTTCAGTATGATTGTAGTTTAGTAGGGTTTGACGTGTCAATGCAGGTATTCAACGTAGAACATTATATACACCTCAGTTTTCAGTATGATTGTAGTTTAGTAGGGTTTGACGTGTCAATGGAGGTATTCAACGTAGAACATTATATACACCTCAGTTTTCAGTATGATTGTAGTTTAGAAGGGTTTGACGTGTCAATGCAGGTATTCAACGTCGAACATTATATACACCTCAGTTTTCAGTATGATTGTAGTTTAGTAGGGTTTGACGTGTCAATGCAGGTATTCAACATAGAACATTATTTACACCTCAGTTTTCAGTATGATTGTAGTTTAGTAGGGTTTGACGTGTCAATGCAGGTATTCAACGTAGAACATTATATACACCTCAGTTTTCTGTATGATTGTAGTTTAGTAGGGTTTGACGTGTCAATGGAGGTATTCAACGTAGAACATTATATACACCTCAGTTTTCAGTATGATTGTAGTTTAGTAAGGTTTTGACGTGTCAATGGAGGTATTCAACGTAGAACATTATTTACACCTCAGTTTTCAGTATGATTGTAGTTTAGAAGGGTTTGACGTGTCAATGGAGGTATTCAACGTAGAACATTATATACACCTCAGTTTTCAGTATGATTGTAGTTTAGTAGGGTTTGACGTGTCAATGCAGGTATTCAACGTAGAACATTATTTACACCTCAGTTTTCAGTATGATTGTAGTTTAGTAGGGTTTGACGTGTCAATGGAGGTATTCAACGTAGAACATTATATACACCTCAGTTTTCAGTATGATTGTAGTTTAGTAGGGTTTGACATGTCAATGCAGGTATTCAACGTAGAACATTATTTACACCTCAGTTTTCAGTATGATTGTAGTTTAGTAGGGTTTGACGTCTCAATGGAGGTATTCAACGTAGAACATTATTTACACCTCAGTTTTCAGTATGATTGTAGTTTAGTAGGGTTTGACGTGTCAATGCAGGTATTCAACGTAGAACATTATATACACCTCAGTTTTCAGTATGATTGTAGTGTAGTAAGGTTTGACGTGTCAATGCAGGTATTCAACGTAGAACATTATATACACCTCAGTTTTCAGTATGATTGTAGTTTAGTAGGGTTTGACGTGTCAATGCAGGTATTCAACGTAGAACATTATTTACACCTCAGTTTTCAGTACGATTGTAGTTTAGAAGGGTTTGATGTGTCAATGGAGGTATTCAACGTCGAACATTATATACACCTCAGTTTTCAGTATGATTGTAGTTTAGTAGGGTTTGACGTGTCAATGCAGGTATTCAACATAGAACATTATTTACACCTCAGTTTTCTGTATGATTGTAGTTTAGTAGGGTTTGACATGTCAATGCAGGTATTCAACGTAGAACATTATATACACCTCAGTTTTCAGTATGATTGTAGTTTAGTAGGGTTTGACGTGTCAATGGAGGTATTCAACGTAGAACATTATTTACACCTCAGTTTTCAGTATGATTGTAGTTTAGTAGGGTTTGACGTGTCAATGGAGGTATTCAACGTAGAACATTATATACACCTCAGTTTTCAGTATGATTGTAGTTTAGTAGGGTTTGACGTGTCAATGCAGGTATTCAACGTAGAACATTATTTACACCTCAGTTTTCAGTATGATTGTAGTTTAGAAGGGTTTGACGTGTCAATGGAGGTATTCAACGTAGAACATTATATACACCTCAGTTTTCAGTATGATTGTAGTTTAGTAGGGTTTGACATGTCAATGCAGGTATTCAACGTAGAACATTATTTACACCTCAGTTTTCAATATGATTGTAGTTTAGTAGGGTTTGACGTCTCAATGGAGGTATTCAACGTAGAACATTATTTACACCTCAGTTTTCAGTATGATTGTAGTTTAGTAGGGTTTGACGTGTCAATGCAGGTATTCAACGTAGAACATTATATACACCTCAGTTTTCAGTATGATTGTAGTTTAGTAAGGTTTGACGTGTCAATGGAGATATTCAACGTAGAACATTATATACACCTCAGTTTTCAGTATGATTGTAGTTTAGTAGGGTTTGACGTGTCAATGCAGGTATTCAACGTAGAACATTATTTACACCTCAGTTTCCAGTATGATTGTAGTTTAGTAGGGTTTGACGTGTCAATGCAGGTATTCAACGTAGAACATTATATACACCTCAGTTTTCAGTATGATTGTAGTTTAGTAGGGTTTGACGTGTCAATGCAGGTATTCAATGTAGAACATTATTTACACCTCAGTTTTCAGTACGATTGTAGTTTAGTAGGGTTTGACGTGTCAATGGAGGTATTCAACGTAGAACATTATTTACACCTCAGTTTTCAGTATGATTGTAGTTTAGAAGGGTTTGACGTGTCAATGGAGGTATTCAACGTAGAACATTATATACACCTCAGTTTTCAGTATGATTGTAGTTTAGTAGGGTTTGACGTGTCAATGGAGGTATTCAACATAGAACATTATTTACACCTCAGTTTTCAGTATGATTGTAGTTTAGTAGGGTTTGACGTGTCAATGGAGGTATTCAACGTAGAACATTATATACACCTCAGTTTTCAGTATGATTGTAGTTTAGTAGGGTTTGACGTGTCAATGCAGGTATTCAACGTAGAACATTATTTACACCTCAGTTTTCAGTATGATTGTAGTTTAGTAGGATTTGACGTGTCAATGGAGGTATTCAACGTAGAACATTATATACACCTCAGTTTTCAGTATGATTGTAGTTTAGTAGGGTTTGTCGTGTCAATGGAGGTATTCAACATAGAACATTATTTACACCTCAGTTTTCAGTATGATTGTAGTTTAGTAGGGTTTGACGTGTCAATGCAGGTATTCAACGTAGAACATTATATACACCTCAGTTTTCTGTATGATTGTAGTTTAGTAGGGTTTGACGTGTCAATGGAGGTATTCAACGTAGAACATTATATACACCTCAGTTTTCAGTATGATTGTAGTTTAGTAGGGTTTGACGTGTCAATGGAGGTATTCAACGTAGAACATTATATACACCTCAGTTTTCTGTATGATTGTAGTTTAGTAGGGTTTGACGTGTCAATGGAGGTATTCAACGTAGAACATTATATACACCTCAGTTTTCAGTATGATTGTAGTTTAGTAGGGTTTGACGTCTCAATGGAGGTATTCAACGTAGAACATTATTTACACCTCAGTTTTCAGTATGATTGTAGTTTAGTAGGGTTTGACGTGTCAATGCAGGTATTCAACGTAGAACATTATTTACACCTCAGTTTCCAGTATGATTGTAGTTTAGTAGGGTTTGACGTGTCAATGCAGGTATTCAACATAGAACATTATATACACCTCAGTTTTCAGTATGATTGTAGTTTAGTAGGGTTTGACGTGTCAATGGAGGTATTCAATGTAGAACATTATATACACCTCAGTTTTCAGTATGATTGTAGTTTAGTAGAGTTTGACGTGTCAATGGAGGTATTCAACGTAGAACATTATATACACCTCAGTTTTCAGTATGATTGTAGTTTAGAAGGGTTTGACGTGTCAATGCAGGTATTCAACGTAGAACATTATTTACACCTCAGTTTTCAGTATGATTGTAGTTTAGTAGGGTTTGACGTGTCAATGGAGGTATTCAACGTAGAACATTATTTACACCTCAGTTTTCAGTATGATTGTAGTTTAGTAGGGTTTGACGTGTCAATGGAGGTATTCAACGTAGAACATTATATACACCTCAGTTTTCAGTATGATTGTAGTTTAGAAGGGTTTGACGTGTCAATAGAGGTATTCAACGTAGAACATTATTTACACCTCGGTTTTCAGTATGATTGTAGTTTAGTAGGGTTTGACGTGTCAATGCAGGTATTCAACGTAGAACATTATATACACCTCAGTTTTCAGTATGATTGTAGTTTAGTAGGGTTTGACGTGTCAATGGAGGTATTCAACGTAGTACATTATTTACACCTCAGTTTTCAGTATGATTGTAGTTTAGTAGGGTTTGACGTGTCAATGCAGATATTCAACGTAGAACATTATATACATCTCAGTTTTCTGTATGATTGTAGTTTAGTAGGGTTTGATATGTCAATGCAGGTATTCAACGTAGAACATTATTTACACCTCAGTTTTCAGTATGATTGTAGTTTAGTAGGGTTTGACGTGTCAATAGAGGTATTCAACGTAGAACATTATATACACCTCAGTTTTCAGTATGATTGTAGTTTAGTAGGGTTTGACATGTCAATGCAGGTATTCAACGTAGAACATTATTTACACCTCAGTTTTCAGTATGATTGTAGTTTAGTAGGGTTTGACGTCTCAATGCAGGTATTCAACGTAGAACATTATTTACACCTCAGTTTTCAGTATGATTGTAGTTTAGTAGGGTTTGACGTGTCAATGGAGGTATTCAACGTAGAACATTATATACACCTCAGTTTTCAGTATGATTGTAGTTTAGTAGGGTTTGACGTGTCAATGCAGGTATTCAACGTAGAACATTATTTACACCTCAGTTTCCAGTATGATTGTAGTTTAGTAGGGTTTGACGTGTCAATGCAGGTATTCAACATAGAACATTATATACACCTCAGTTTTCAGTATGATTGTAGTTTAGTAGGGTTTGACGTGTCAATGGAGGTATTCAATGTAGAACATTATATACACCTCAGTTTTCAGTATGATTGTAGTTTAGTAGAGTTTGACGTGTCAATGGAGGTATTCAACGTAGAACATTATATACACCTCAGTTTTCAGTATGATTGTAGTTTAGAAGGGTTTGACGTGTCAATGCAGGTATTCAACGTAGAACATTATTTACACCTCAGTTTTCAGTATGATTGTAGTTTAGTAGGGTTTGACGTGTCAATGGAGGTATTCAACGTAGAACATTATTTACACCTCAGTTTTCAGTATGATTGTAGTTTAGTAGGGTTTGACGTGTCAATGGAGGTATTCAACGTAGAACATTATATACACCTCAGTTTTCAGTATGATTGTAGTTTAGAAGGGTTTGACGTGTCAATAGAGGTATTCAACGTAGAACATTATTTACACCTCGGTTTTCAGTATGATTGTAGTTTAGTAGGGTTTGACGTGTCAATGCAGGTATTCAACGTAGAACATTATATACACCTCAGTTTTCAGTATGATTGTAGTTTAGTAGGGTTTGACGTGTCAATGGAGGTATTCAACGTAGTACATTATTTACACCTCAGTTTTCAGTATGATTGTAGTTTAGTAGGGTTTGACGTGTCAATGCAGGTATTCAACGTAGAACATTATATACATCTCAGTTTTCTGTATGATTGTAGTTTAGTAGGGTTTGATATGTCAATGCAGGTATTCAACGTAGAACATTATTTACACCTCAGTTTTCAGTATGATTGTAGTTTAGTAGGGTTTGACGTGTCAATGGAGGTATTCAACGTAGAACATTATATACACCTCAGTTTTCAGTATGATTGTAGTTTAGTAGGGTTTGACATGTCAATGCAGGTATTCAACGTAGAACATTATTTACACCTCAGTTTTCAGTACGATTGTAGTTTAGTAGGGTTTGACGTCTCAATGCAGGTATTCAACGTAGAACATTATTTACACCTCAGTTTTCAGTATGATTGTAGTTTAGTAGGGTTTGACGTGTCAATGGAGGTATTCAACGTAGAACATTATATACACCTCAGTTTTCAGTATGATTGTAGTTTAGTAGGGTTTGACGTGTCAATGGAGGTATTCAACGTAGAACATTATTTACACCTCAGTTTTCAGTATGATTGTAGTTTAGTAGGGTTTGACGTGTCAATGGAGGTATTCAGCGTAGAACATTATATACACCTCAGTTTTCAGTATGATTGTAGTTTAGTAGGGTTTGATGTGTCAATGCAGGTATTCAACGTAGAACATTATTTACACCTCAGTTTTCAGTACGATTGTAGTTTAGTAGGGTTTGACGTGTCAATGGAGGTATTCAACGTAGAACATTATTTACACCTCAGTTTTCAGTATGATTGTAGTTTAGTAGGGTTTGACGTGTCAACGCAGGTATTCAACGTAGAACATTATATACACCTCAGTTTTCTGTATGATTGTAGTTTAGTAGGGTTTGACGTGTCAATGCAGGTATTCAACGTAGAACATTATATACACCTCAGTTTTCAGTATGATTGTAGTTTAGTAGGGTTTGACGTGTCAATGGAGATATTCAACGTAGAACATTATATACACCTCAGTTTTCTGTATGATTGTAGTTTAGTAGGGTTTGACGTGTCAATGCAGGTATTCAACGTAGAACATTATATACACCTCAGTTTTCTGTATGATTGTAGTTTAGTAGAGTTTGACGTGTCAATGCAGGTATTCAACGTAGAACATTATATACACCTCAGTTTTCAGTATGATTGTAGTTTAGTAGGGTTTGACGTGTCAATGGAGGTATTCAACGTAGAACATTATATACACCTCAGTTTTCAGTATGATTGTAGTTTAGTAGAGTTTGACGTGTCAATGGAGGTATTCAACGTAGAACATTATATACACCTCAGTTTTCAGTATGATTGTAGTTTAGAAGGATTTGACGTGTCACTGCAGGTATTCAACGTAGAACATTATTTACACCTCAGTTTTCAGTATGATTGTAGTTTAGTAGGGTTTGACGTGTCAATGGAGGTATTCAACGTAGAACATTATTTACACCTCAGTTTTCTGTATGATTGTAGTTTAGTAGGGTTTGACGTGTCAATGGAGGTATTCAACGTAGAACATTATATACACCTCAGTTTTCTGTATGATTGTAGTTTAGTAGGGTTTGACGTGTCAATGGAGGTATTCAATGTAGAACATTATATACACCTCAGTTTTCAGTATGATTGTAGTTTAGTAGAGTTTGACGTGTCAATGGAGGTATTCAACGTAGAACATTATATACACCTCAGTTTTCAGTATGATTGTAGTTTAGAAGGGTTTGACGTGTCAATGCAGGTATTCAACGTAGAACATTATTTACACCTCAGTTTTCAGTATGATTGTAGTTTAGTAGGGTTTGACGTGTCAATGGAGGTATTCAACGTAGAACATTATTTACACCTCAGTTTTCAGTATGATTGTAGTTTAGTAGGGTTTGACGTGTCAACGCAGGTATTCAACGTAGAACATTATATACACCTCAGTTTTCAGTATGATTGTAGTTTAGTAGGGTTTGACGTGTCAATAGAGGTATTCAACGTAGAACATTATTTACACCTCGGTTTTCAGTATGATTGTAGTTTAGTAGGGTTTGACGTGTCAATGCAGGTATTCAACGTAGAACATTATATACACCTCAGTTTTCAGTATGATTGTAGTTTAGTAGGGTTTGACGTGTCAATGGAGGTATTCAACGTAGTACATTATTTACACCTCAGTTTTCAGTATGATTGTAGTTTAGTAGGGTTTGACGTGTCAATGGAGGTATTCAACGTAGAACATTATATACATCTCAGTTTTCAGTATGATTGTAGTTTAGTAGGGTTTGATATGTCAATGCAGGTATTCAACGTAGAACATTATTTACACCTCAGTTTTCAGTATGATTGTAGTTTAGAAGGGTTTGACGTGTCAATGGAGGTATTCAACGTAGAAAATTATATATACCTCAGTTTTCAGTATGATTGTAGTTTAGTAGGGTTTGACATGTCAATGCAGGTATTTAACGTAGAACATTATTTACACCTCAGTTTTCAGTATGATTGTAGTTTAGTAGGGTTTGACGTCTCAATGCAGGTATTCAACGTAGAACATTATTTACACCTCAGTTTTCAGTATGATTGTAGTTTAGTAGGGTTTGACGTGTCAATGCAGGTATTCAACGTAGAACATTATATACACCTCAGTTTTCAGTATGATTGTGGTTTAGTAAGGTTTGACGTGTCAATGGAGGTATTCAACGTAGAACATTATATACACCTCAGTTTTCAGTATGATTGTAGTTTAGTAGAGTTTGACGTGTCAATGGAGGTATTCAACGTAGAACATTATTTACACCTCAGTTTTCAGTATGATTGTAGTTTAGTAGGGTTTGACGTGTCAATGGAGGTATTCAGCGTAGAACATTATATACACCTCAGTTTTCAGTATGATTGTAGTTTAGTAGGGTTTGACGTGTCAATGCAGGTATTCAACGTAGAACATTATATACACCTCAGTTTTCTGTATGATTGTAGTTTAGTAGGGTTTGACGTGTCAATGGAGGTATTCAACGTAGAACATTATATACACCTCAGTTTTCAGTATGATTGTAGTTTAGTAGGGTTTGACGTGTCAATGGAGGTATTCAACGTAGAACATTATATACACCTCAGTTTTCTGTATGATTGTAGTTTAGAAGGGTTTGACGTGTCAATGCAGGTATTCAACGTAGAACATTATATACACCTCAGTTTTCTGTATGATTGTAGTTTAGTAGAGTTTGACGTGTCAATGCAGGTATTCAACGTAGAACATTATATACACCTCAGTTTTCTGTATGATTGTAGTTTAGTAGGGTTTGACGTGTCAATGGAGGTATTCAACGTAGAACATTATATACACCTCAGTTTTCAGTATGATTGTAGTTTAGTAGAGTTTGACGTGTCAATGGAGATATTCAACGTAGAACATTATATACACCTCAGTTTTCAGTATGATTGTAGTTTAGAAGGATTTGACGTGTCACTGCAGGTATTCAACGTAGAACATTATTTACACCTCAGTTTTCAGTATGATTGTAGTTTAGAAGGGTTTGACGTGTCAATGGAGGTATTCAACGTAGAACATTATATACACCTCAGTTTTCTGTATGATTGTAGTTTAGTAGGGTTTGACGTGTCAATGCAGGTATTCAACGTAGAACATTATATACACCTCAGTTTTCTGTATGATTGTAGTTTAGTAGGGTTTGACGTGTCAATGGAGGTATTCAATGTAGAACATTATATACACCTCAGTTTTCAGTATGATTGTAGTTTAGTAGAGTTTGACGTGTCAATGGAGGTATTCAACGTAGAACATTATATACACCTCAGTTTTCAGTATGATTGTAGTTTAGAAGGGTTTGACGTGTCAATGCAGGTATTCAACGTAGAACATTATTTACACCTCAGTTTTCAGTATGATTGTAGTTTAGTAGGGTTTGACGTGTCAATGGAGGTATTCAACATAGAACATTATTTACACCTCAGTTTTCAGTATGATTGTAGTTTAGTAGGGTTTGACGTGTCAATGGAGGTATTCAACGTAGAACATTATATACACCTCAGTTTTCAGTATGATTGTAGTTTAGTAGGGTTTGACGTGTCAATGGAGGTATTCAACGTAGAACATTATTTACACCTCGGTTTTCAGTATGATTGTAGTTTAGTAGGGTTTGACGTGTCAATGCAGGTATTCAACGTAGAACATTATATACACCTCAGTTTTCAGTATGATTGTAGTTTAGTAGGGTTTGACGTGTCAATGGAGGTATTCAACGTAGAACATTATATACACCTCAGTTTTCTGTATGATTGTAGTTTAGTAGGGTTTGACGTGTCAATGGAGGTATTCAACGTAGAACATTATATACACCTCAGTTTTCAGTATGATTGTAGTTTAGTAGAGTTTGACGTGTCAATGGAGGTATTCAACGTAGAACATTATATACACCTCAGTTTTCAGTATGATTGTAGTTTAGTAGGGTTTGACGTGTCAATGCAGGTATTCAACGTAGAACATTATTTACACCTCAGTTTTCAGTATGATTGTAGTTTAGTAGGGTTTGACGTGTCAATGCAGGTATTCAACGTAGAACATTATATACACCTCAGTTTTCAGTATGATTGTAGTTTAGTAGGGTTTGACATGTCAACGCAGGTATTCAACGTAGAACATTATATACACCTCAGTTTTCTGTATGATTGTAGTTTAGTAGGGTTTGACGTGTCAATGGAGGTATTCAACGTAGAACATTATATACACCTCAGTTTTCAGTATGATTGTAGTTTAGTAGGGTTTGACGTGTCAATGGAGGTATTCAACGTAGAACATTATATACACCTCAGTTTTCTGTATGATTGTAGTTTAGTAGGGTTTGACGTGTCAATGCAGGTATTCAACGTAGAACATTATATACACCTCAGTTTTCTGTATGATTGTAGTTTAGAAGGGTTTGACATGTCAATGCAGGTATTCAACGTAGAACATTATATACACCTCAGTTTTCAGTATGATTGTAGTTTAGTAGGGTTTGACGTGTCAATGGAGGTATTCAACGTAGAACATTATATACACCTCAGTTTTCAGTATGATTGTAGTTTAGTAGAGTTTGACGTGTCAATGGAGGTTTTCAACGTAGAACATTATATACACCTAAGTTTTCAGTATGATTGTAGTTTAGTAGGGTTTGACGTGTCAATGCAGGTATTCAACGTAGAACATTATTTACACCTCAGTTTTCAGTATGATTGTAGTTTAGTAGGGTTTGACGTGTCAATGGAGGTATTCAACGTAGAACATTATATACACCTCAGTTTTCAGTATGATTGTAGTTTAGTAGGGTTTGACATGTCAATGCAGGTATTCAACGTAGAACATTATTTACACCTCAGTTTTCAGTATGATTGTAGTTTAGTAGGGTTTGACGTCTCAATGCAGGTATTCAACGTAGAACATTATTTACACCTCAGTTTTCAGTATGATTGTAGTTTAGTAGGGTTTGACGTGTCAATGCAGGTATTCAACGTCGAACATTATATACACCTCAGTTTTCAGTATGATTGTAGTTTAGTAGGGTTTGACGTGTCAATGCAGGTATTCAACATAGAACATTATTTACACCTCAGTTTTCTGTATGATTGTAGTTTAGTAGGGTTTGACATGTCAATGCAGGTATTCAACGTAGAACATTATATACACCTCAGTTTTCTGTATGATTGTAGTTTAGTAGGGTTTGACGTGTCAATGGAGGTATTCAACGTAGAACATTATATACACCTCAGTTTTCAGTATGATTGTAGTTTAGTAGGGTTTGACGTGTCAATGGAGGTATTCAACGTAGAACATTATTTACACCTCAGTTTTCAGTATGATTGTAGTTTAGTAGGGTTTGACGTGTCAATGGAGGTATTCAACGTAGAACATTATATACACCTCAGTTTTCAGTATGATTGTAGTTTAGTAGGGTTTGACGTGTCAATGCAGGTATTCAACGTAGAACATTATTTACACCTCAGTTTTCAGTATGATTGTAGTTTAGAAGGGTTTGACGTGTCAATGGAGGTATTCAACGTAGAACATTATATACACCTCAGTTTTCAGTATGATTGTAGTTTAGTAGGGTTTGACATGTCAATGCAGGTATTCAACGTAGAACATTATTTACACCTCAGTTTTCAATATGATTGTAGTTTAGTAGGGTTTGACGTCTCAATGGAGGTATTCAACGTAGAACATTATTTACACCTCAGTTTTCAGTATGATTGTAGTTTAGTAGGGTTTGACGTGTCAATGCAGGTATTCAACGTAGAACATTATATACACCTCAGTTTTCAGTATGATTGTAGTTTAGTAAGGTTTGACGTGTCAATGGAGGTATTCAACGTAGAACATTATATACACCTCAGTTTTCAGTATGATTGTAGTTTAGTAGGGTTTGACGTGTCAATGCAGGTATTCAACGTAGAACATTATTTACACCTCAGTTTCCAGTATGATTGTAGTTTAGTAGGGTTTGACGTGTCAATGCAGGTATTCAACGTAGAACATTATATACACCTCAGTTTTCAGTATGATTGTAGTTTAGTAGGGTTTGACGTGTCAATGGAGGTATTCAACGTAGAACATTATTTACACCTCAGTTTTCAGTATGATTGTAGTTTAGAAGGGTTTGACGTGTCAATGGAGGTATTCAACGTAGAACATTATATACACCTCAGTTTTCAGTATGATTGTAGTTTAGTAGGGTTTGACGTGTCAATGGAGGTATTCAACATAGAACATTATTTACACCTCAGTTTTCAGTATGATTGTAGTTTAGTAGGGTTTGACGTGTCAATGGAGGTATTCAACGTAGAACATTATATACACCTCAGTTTTCAGTATGATTGTAGTTTAGTAGGGTTTGACGTGTCAATGCAGGTATTCAACGTAGAACATTATTTACACCTCAGTTTTCAGTATGATTGTAGTTTAGTAGGATTTGACGTGTCAATGGAGGTATTCAACGTAGAACATTATATACACCTCAGTTTTCAGTATGATTGTAGTTTAGTAGGGTTTGTCGTGTCAATGGAGGTATTCAACATAGAACATTATTTACACCTCAGTTTTCAGTATGATTGTAGTTTAGTAGGGTTTGACGTGTCAATGCAGGTATTCAACGTAGAACATTATATACACCTCAGTTTTCTGTATGATTGTAGTTTAGTAGGGTTTGACGTGTCAATGGAGGTATTCAACGTAGAACATTATATACACCTCAGTTTTCAGTATGATTGTAGTTTAGTAGGGTTTGACGTGTCAATGGAGGTATTCAACGTAGAACATTATATACACCTCAGTTTTCTGTATGATTGTAGTTTAGTAGGGTTTGACGTGTCAATGGAGGTATTCAACGTAGAACATTATATACACCTCAGTTTTCAGTATGATTGTAGTTTAGTAGGGTTTGACGTCTCAATGGAGGTATTCAACGTAGAACATTATTTACACCTCAGTTTTCAGTATGATTGTAGTTTAGTAGGGTTTGACGTGTCAATGCAGGTATTCAACGTAGAACATTATTTACACCTCAGTTTCCAGTATGATTGTAGTTTAGTAGGGTTTGACGTGTCAATGCAGGTATTCAACATAGAACATTATATACACCTCAGTTTTCAGTATGATTGTAGTTTAGTAGGGTTTGACGTGTCAATGGAGGTATTCAATGTAGAACATTATATACACCTCAGTTTTCAGTATGATTGTAGTTTAGTAGAGTTTGACGTGTCAATGGAGGTATTCAACGTAGAACATTATATACACCTCAGTTTTCAGTATGATTGTAGTTTAGAAGGGTTTGACGTGTCAATGCAGGTATTCAACGTAGAACATTATTTACACCTCAGTTTTCAGTATGATTGTAGTTTAGTAGGGTTTGACGTGTCAATGGAGGTATTCAACGTAGAACATTATTTACACCTCAGTTTTCAGTATGATTGTAGTTTAGTAGGGTTTGACGTGTCAATGGAGGTATTCAACGTAGAACATTATATACACCTCAGTTTTCAGTATGATTGTAGTTTAGAAGGGTTTGACGTGTCAATAGAGGTATTCAACGTAGAACATTATTTACACCTCGGTTTTCAGTATGATTGTAGTTTAGTAGGGTTTGACGTGTCAATGCAGGTATTCAACGTAGAACATTATATACACCTCAGTTTTCAGTATGATTGTAGTTTAGTAGGGTTTGACGTGTCAATGGAGGTATTCAACGTAGTACATTATTTACACCTCAGTTTTCAGTATGATTGTAGTTTAGTAGGGTTTGACGTGTCAATGCAGATATTCAACGTAGAACATTATATACATCTCAGTTTTCTGTATGATTGTAGTTTAGTAGGGTTTGATATGTCAATGCAGGTATTCAACGTAGAACATTATTTACACCTCAGTTTTCAGTATGATTGTAGTTTAGTAGGGTTTGACGTGTCAATAGAGGTATTCAACGTAGAACATTATATACACCTCAGTTTTCAGTATGATTGTAGTTTAGTAGGGTTTGACATGTCAATGCAGGTATTCAACGTAGAACATTATTTACACCTCAGTTTTCAGTATGATTGTAGTTTAGTAGGGTTTGACGTCTCAATGCAGGTATTCAACGTAGAACATTATTTACACCTCAGTTTTCAGTATGATTGTAGTTTAGTAGGGTTTGACGTGTCAATGGAGGTATTCAACGTAGAACATTATATACACCTCAGTTTTCAGTATGATTGTAGTTTAGTAGGGTTTGACGTGTCAATGCAGGTATTCAACGTAGAACATTATTTACACCTCAGTTTCCAGTATGATTGTAGTTTAGTAGGGTTTGACGTGTCAATGCAGGTATTCAACATAGAACATTATATACACCTCAGTTTTCAGTATGATTGTAGTTTAGTAGGGTTTGACGTGTCAATGGAGGTATTCAATGTAGAACATTATATACACCTCAGTTTTCAGTATGATTGTAGTTTAGTAGAGTTTGACGTGTCAATGGAGGTATTCAACGTAGAACATTATATACACCTCAGTTTTCAGTATGATTGTAGTTTAGAAGGGTTTGACGTGTCAATGCAGGTATTCAACGTAGAACATTATTTACACCTCAGTTTTCAGTATGATTGTAGTTTAGTAGGGTTTGACGTGTCAATGGAGGTATTCAACGTAGAACATTATTTACACCTCAGTTTTCAGTATGATTGTAGTTTAGTAGGGTTTGACGTGTCAATGGAGGTATTCAACGTAGAACATTATATACACCTCAGTTTTCAGTATGATTGTAGTTTAGAAGGGTTTGACGTGTCAATAGAGGTATTCAACGTAGAACATTATTTACACCTCGGTTTTCAGTATGATTGTAGTTTAGTAGGGTTTGACGTGTCAATGCAGGTATTCAACGTAGAACATTATATACACCTCAGTTTTCAGTATGATTGTAGTTTAGTAGGGTTTGACGTGTCAATGGAGGTATTCAACGTAGTACATTATTTACACCTCAGTTTTCAGTATGATTGTAGTTTAGTAGGGTTTGACGTGTCAATGCAGGTATTCAACGTAGAACATTATATACATCTCAGTTTTCTGTATGATTGTAGTTTAGTAGGGTTTGATATGTCAATGCAGGTATTCAACGTAGAACATTATTTACACCTCAGTTTTCAGTATGATTGTAGTTTAGTAGGGTTTGACGTGTCAATGGAGGTATTCAACGTAGAACATTATATACACCTCAGTTTTCAGTATGATTGTAGTTTAGTAGGGTTTGACATGTCAATGCAGGTATTCAACGTAGAACATTATTTACACCTCAGTTTTCAGTACGATTGTAGTTTAGTAGGGTTTGACGTCTCAATGCAGGTATTCAACGTAGAACATTATTTACACCTCAGTTTTCAGTATGATTGTAGTTTAGTAGGGTTTGACGTGTCAATGGAGGTATTCAACGTAGAACATTATATACACCTCAGTTTTCAGTATGATTGTAGTTTAGTAGGGTTTGACGTGTCAATGGAGGTATTCAACGTAGAACATTATTTACACCTCAGTTTTCAGTATGATTGTAGTTTAGTAGGGTTTGACGTGTCAATGGAGGTATTCAGCGTAGAACATTATATACACCTCAGTTTTCAGTATGATTGTAGTTTAGTAGGGTTTGATGTGTCAATGCAGGTATTCAACGTAGAACATTATTTACACCTCAGTTTTCAGTACGATTGTAGTTTAGTAGGGTTTGACGTGTCAATGCAGGTATTCAACGTAGAACATTATATACACCTCAGTTTTCAGTATGATTGTAGTTTAGTAGAGTTTGACGTGTCAATGGAGGTATTCAACGTAGAACATTATATACACCTCAGTTTTCAGTATGATTGTAGTTTAGTAGGGTTTGACGTGTCAATGCAGGTATTCAACGTAGAACATTATTTACACCTCAGTTTTCAGTATGATTGTAGTTTAGTAGGGTTTGACGTGTCAATGCAGGTATTCAACGTAGAACATTATATACACCTCAGTTTTCAGTATGATTGTAGTTTAGTAGGGTTTGACATGTCAACGCAGGTATTCAACGTAGAACATTATATACACCTCAGTTTTCTGTATGATTGTAGTTTAGTAGGGTTTGACGTGTCAATGGAGGTATTCAACGTAGAACATTATATACACCTCAGTTTTCAGTATGATTGTAGTTTAGTAGGGTTTGACGTGTCAATGGAGGTATTCAACGTAGAACATTATATACACCTCAGTTTTCTGTATGATTGTAGTTTAGTAGGGTTTGACGTGTCAATGCAGGTATTCAACGTAGAACATTATATACACCTCAGTTTTCTGTATGATTGTAGTTTAGAAGGGTTTGACATGTCAATGCAGGTATTCAACGTAGAACATTATATACACCTCAGTTTTCAGTATGATTGTAGTTTAGTAGGGTTTGACGTGTCAATGGAGGTATTCAACGTAGAACATTATATACACCTCAGTTTTCAGTATGATTGTAGTTTAGTAGAGTTTGACGTGTCAATGGAGGTTTTCAACGTAGAACATTATATACACCTAAGTTTTCAGTATGATTGTAGTTTAGTAGGGTTTGACGTGTCAATGCAGGTATTCAACGTAGAACATTATTTACACCTCAGTTTTCAGTATGATTGTAGTTTAGTAGGGTTTGACGTGTCAATGGAGGTATTCAACGTAGAACATTATATACACCTCAGTTTTCAGTATGATTGTAGTTTAGTAGGGTTTGACATGTCAATGCAGGTATTCAACGTAGAACATTATTTACACCTCAGTTTTCAGTATGATTGTAGTTTAGTAGGGTTTGACGTCTCAATGCAGGTATTCAACGTAGAACATTATTTACACCTCAGTTTTCAGTATGATTGTAGTTTAGTAGGGTTTGACGTGTCAATGCAGGTATTCAACGTCGAACATTATATACACCTCAGTTTTCAGTATGATTGTAGTTTAGTAGGGTTTGACGTGTCAATGCAGGTATTCAACATAGAACATTATTTACACCTCAGTTTTCTGTATGATTGTAGTTTAGTAGGGTTTGACATGTCAATGCAGGTATTCAACGTAGAACATTATATACACCTCAGTTTTCTGTATGATTGTAGTTTAGTAGGGTTTGACGTGTCAATGGAGGTATTCAACGTAGAACATTATATACACCTCAGTTTTCAGTATGATTGTAGTTTAGTAGGGTTTGACGTGTCAATGGAGGTATTCAACGTAGAACATTATTTACACCTCAGTTTTCAGTATGATTGTAGTTTAGTAGGGTTTGACGTGTCAATGGAGGTATTCAACGTAGAACATTATATACACCTCAGTTTTCAGTATGATTGTAGTTTAGTAGGGTTTGACGTGTCAATGCAGGTATTCAATGTAGAACATTATTTACACCTCAGTTTTCAGTATGATTGTAGTTTAGAAGGGTTTGACGTGTCAATGGAGGTATTCAACGTAGAACATTATATACACCTCAGTTTTCAGTATGATTGTAGTTTAGTAGGGTTTGACATGTCAATGCAGGTATTCAACGTAGAACATTATTTACACCTCAGTTTTCAATATGATTGTAGTTTAGTAGGGTTTGACGTCTCAATGGAGGTATTCAACGTAGAACATTATTTACACCTCAGTTTTAAGTATGATTGTAGTTTAGTAGGGTTTGACGTGTCAATGCAGGTATTCAACGTAGAACATTATATACACCTCAGTTTTCAGTATGATTGTAGTTTAGTAAGGTTTGACGTGTCAATGGAGGTATTCAACGTAGAACATTATATACACCTCAGTTTTCAGTATGATTGTAGTTTAGTAGGGTTTGACGTGTCAATGCAGGTATTCAACGTAGAACATTATTTACACCTCAGTTTCCAGTATGATTGTAGTTTAGTAGGGTTTGACGTGTCAATGCAGGTATTCAACGTAGAACATTATATACACCTCAGTTTTCAGTATGATTGTAGTTTAGTAGGGTTTGACGTGTCAATGCAGGTATTCAATGTAGAACATTATTTACACCTCAGTTTTCAGTACGATTGTAGTTTAGTAGGGTTTGACGTGTCAATGGAGGTATTCAACGTAGAACATTATTTACACCTCAGTTTTCAGTATGATTGTAGTTTAGAAGGGTTTGACGTGTCAATGGAGGTATTCAACGTAGAACATTATATACACCTCAGTTTTCAGTATGATTGTAGTTTAGTAGGGTTTGACGTGTCAATGGAGGTATTCAACATAGAACATTATTTACACCTCAGTTTTCAGTATGATTGTAGTTTAGTAGGGTTTGACGTGTCAATGGAGGTATTCAACGTAGAACATTATATACACCTCAGTTTTCAGTATGATTGTAGTTTAGTAGGGTTTGACGTGTCAATGCAGGTATTCAACGTAGAACATTATTTACACCTCAGTTTTCAGTATGATTGTAGTTTAGTAGGATTTGACGTGTCAATGGAGGTATTCAACGTAGAACATTATATACACCTCAGTTTTCAGTATGATTGTAGTTTAGTAGGGTTTGTCGTGTCAATGGAGGTATTCAACATAGAACATTATTTACACCTCAGTTTTCAGTATGATTGTAGTTTAGTAGGGTTTGACGTGTCAATGCAGGTATTCAACGTAGAACATTATATACACCTCAGTTTTCTGTATGATTGTAGTTTAGTAGGGTTTGACGTGTCAATGGAGGTATTCAACGTAGAACATTATATACACCTCAGTTTTCAGTATGATTGTAGTTTAGTAGGGTTTGACGTGTCAATGGAGGTATTCAACGTAGAACATTATATACACCTCAGTTTTCTTTATGATTGTAGTTTAGTAGGGTTTGACGTGTCAATGGAGGTATTCAACGTAGAACATTATATACACCTCAGTTTTCAGTATGATTGTAGTTTAGTAGGGTTTGACGTCTCAATGGAGGTATTCAACGTAGAACATTATTTACACCTCAGTTTTCAGTATGATTGTAGTTTAGTAGGGTTTGACGTGTCAATGCAGGTATTCAACGTAGAACATTATTTACACCTCAGTTTCCAGTATGATTGTAGTTTAGTAGGGTTTGACGTGTCAATGCAGGTATTCAACATAGAACATTATATACACCTCAGTTTTCAGTATGATTGTAGTTTAGTAGGGTTTGACGTGTCAATGGAGGTATTCAATGTAGAACATTATATACACCTCAGTTTTCAGTATGATTGTAGTTTAGTAGAGTTTGACGTGTCAATGGAGGTATTCAACGTAGAACATTATATACACCTCAGTTTTCAGTATGATTGTAGTTTAGAAGGGTTTGACGTGTCAATGCAGGTATTCAACGTAGAACATTATTTACACCTCAGTTTTCAGTATGATTGTAGTTTAGTAGGGTTTGACGTGTCAATGGAGGTATTCAACGTAGAACATTATTTACACCTCAGTTTTCAGTATGATTGTAGTTTAGTAGGGTTTGACGTGTCAATGGAGGTATTCAACGTAGAACATTATATACACCTCAGTTTTCAGTATGATTGTAGTTTAGAAGGGTTTGACGTGTCAATAGAGGTATTCAACGTAGAACATTATTTACACCTCGGTTTTCAGTATGATTGTAGTTTAGTAGGGTTTGACGTGTCAATGCAGGTATTCAACGTAGAACATTATATACACCTCAGTTTTCAGTATGATTGTAGTTTAGTAGGGTTTGACGTGTCAATGGAGGTATTCAACGTAGTACATTATTTACACCTCAGTTTTCAGTATGATTGTAGTTTAGTAGGGTTTGACGTGTCAATGCAGATATTCAACGTAGAACATTATATACATCTCAGTTTTCTGTATGATTGTAGTTTAGTAGGGTTTGATATGTCAATGCAGGTATTCAACGTAGAACATTATTTACACCTCAGTTTTCAGTATGATTGTAGTTTAGTAGGGTTTGACGTGTCAATAGAGGTATTCAACGTAGAACATTATATACACCTCAGTTTTCAGTATGATTGTAGTTTAGTAGGGTTTGACATGTCAATGCAGGTATTCAACGTAGAACATTATTTACACCTCAGTTTTCAGTATGATTGTAGTTTAGTAGGGTTTGACGTCTCAATGCAGGTATTCAACGTAGAACATTATTTACACCTCAGTTTTCAGTATGATTGTAGTTTAGTAGGGTTTGACGTGTCAATGGAGGTATTCAACGTAGAACATTATATACACCTCAGTTTTCAGTATGATTGTAGTTTAGTAGGGTTTGACGTGTCAATGCAGGTATTCAACGTAGAACATTATTTACACCTCAGTTTCCAGTATGATTGTAGTTTAGTAGGGTTTGACGTGTCAATGCAGGTATTCAACATAGAACATTATATACACCTCAGTTTTCAGTATGATTGTAGTTTAGTAGGGTTTGACGTGTCAATGGAGGTATTCAATGTAGAACATTATATACACCTCAGTTTTCAGTATGATTGTAGTTTAGTAGAGTTTGACGTGTCAATGGAGGTATTCAACGTAGAACATTATATACACCTCAGTTTTCAGTATGATTGTAGTTTAGAAGGGTTTGACGTGTCAATGCAGGTATTCAACGTAGAACATTATTTACACCTCAGTTTTCAGTATGATTGTAGTTTAGTAGGGTTTGACGTGTCAATGGAGGTATTCAACGTAGAACATTATTTACACCTCAGTTTTCAGTATGATTGTAGTTTAGTAGGGTTTGACGTGTCAATGGAGGTATTCAACGTAGAACATTATATACACCTCAGTTTTCAGTATGATTGTAGTTTAGAAGGGTTTGACGTGTCAATAGAGGTATTCAACGTAGAACATTATTTACACCTCGGTTTTCAGTATGATTGTAGTTTAGTAGGGTTTGACGTGTCAATGCAGGTATTCAACGTAGAACATTATATACACCTCAGTTTTCAGTATGATTGTAGTTTAGTAGGGTTTGACGTGTCAATGGAGGTATTCAACGTAGTACATTATTTACACCTCAGTTTTCAGTATGATTGTAGTTTAGTAGGGTTTGACGTGTCAATGCAGGTATTCAACGTAGAACATTATATACATCTCAGTTTTCTGTATGATTGTAGTTTAGTAGGGTTTGATATGTCAATGCAGGTATTCAACGTAGAACATTATTTACACCTCAGTTTTCAGTATGATTGTAGTTTAGTAGGGTTTGACGTGTCAATGGAGGTATTCAACGTAGAACATTATATACACCTCAGTTTTCAGTATGATTGTAGTTTAGTAGGGTTTGACATGTCAATGCAGGTATTCAACGTAGAACATTATTTACACCTCAGTTTTCAGTACGATTGTAGTTTAGTAGGGTTTGACGTCTCAATGCAGGTATTCAACGTAGAACATTATTTACACCTCAGTTTTCAGTATGATTGTAGTTTAGTAGGGTTTGACGTGTCAATGGAGGTATTCAACGTAGAACATTATATACACCTCAGTTTTCAGTATGATTGTAGTTTAGTAGGGTTTGACGTGTCAATGGAGGTATTCAACGTAGAACATTATTTACACCTCAGTTTTCAGTATGATTGTAGTTTAGTAGGGTTTGACGTGTCAATGGAGGTATTCAGCGTAGAACATTATATACACCTCAGTTTTCAGTATGATTGTAGTTTAGTAGGGTTTGATGTGTCAATGCAGGTATTCAACGTAGAACATTATTTACACCTCAGTTTTCAGTACGATTGTAGTTTAGTAGGGTTTGACGTGTCAATGGAGGTATTCAACGTAGAACATTATTTACACCCCAGTTTTCAGTATGATTGTAGTTTAGTAGGGTTTGACGTGTCAACGCAGGTATTCAACGTAGAACATTATATACACCTCAGTTTTCTGTATGATTGTAGTTTAGTAGGGTTTGACGTGTCAATGCAGGTATTCAACGTAGAACATTATATACACCTCAGTTTTCAGTATGATTGTAGTTTAGTAGGGTTTGACGTGTCAATGGAGATATTCAACGTAGAACATTATATACACCTCAGTTTTCTGTATGATTGTAGTTTAGTAGGGTTTGACGTGTCAATGCAGGTATTCAACGTAGAACATTATATACACCTCAGTTTTCTGTATGATTGTAGTTTAGTAGAGTTTGACGTGTCAATGGAGGTATTCAACGTAGAACATTATATACACCTCAGTTTTCAGTATGATTGTAGTTTAGAAGGATTTGACGTGTCACTGCAGGTATTCAACGTAGAACATTATTTACACCTCAGTTTTCAGTATGATTGTAGTTTAGTAGGGTTTGACGTGTCAATGGAGGTATTCAACGTAGAACATTATTTACACCTCAGTTTTCTGTATGATTGTAGTTTAGAAGGGTTTGACGTGTCAATGGAGGTATTCAACGTAGAACATTATATACACCTCAGTTTTCAGTATGATTGTAGTTTAGTAGGGTTTGACGTGTCAATGGAGGTATTCAACATAGAACATTATTTACACCTCAGTTTTCAGTATGATTGTAGTTTAGTAGGGTTTGACGTGTCAATGGAGGTATTCAACGTAGAACATTATATACACCTCAGTTTTCAGTATGATTGTAGTTTAGTAGGGTTTGACGTGTCAATGCAGGTATTCAACGTAGAACATTATTTACACCTCAGTTTTCAGTATGATTGTAGTTTAGTAGGATTTGACGTGTCAATGGAGGTATTCAACGTAGAACATTATATACACCTCAGTTTTCAGTATGATTGTAGTTTAGTAGGGTTTGTCGTGTCAATGGAGGTATTCAACATAGAACATTATTTACACCTCAGTTTTCAGTATGATTGTAGTTTAGTAGGGTTTGACGTGTCAATGCAGGTATTCAACGTAGAACATTATATACACCTCAGTTTTCTGTATGATTGTAGTTTAGTAGGGTTTGACGTGTCAATGGAGGTATTCAACGTAGAACATTATATACACCTCAGTTTTCAGTATGATTGTAGTTTAGTAGGGTTTGACGTGTCAATGGAGGTATTCAACGTAGAACATTATATACACCTCAGTTTTCTTTATGATTGTAGTTTAGTAGGGTTTGACGTGTCAATGGAGGTATTCAACGTAGAACATTATATACACCTCAGTTTTCAGTATGATTGTAGTTTAGTAGGGTTTGACGTCTCAATGGAGGTATTCAACGTAGAACATTATTTACACCTCAGTTTTCAGTATGATTGTAGTTTAGTAGGGTTTGACGTGTCAATGCAGGTATTCAACGTAGAACATTATTTACACCTCAGTTTCCAGTATGATTGTAGTTTAGTAGGGTTTGACGTGTCAATGCAGGTATTCAACATAGAACATTATATACACCTCAGTTTTCAGTATGATTGTAGTTTAGTAGGGTTTGACGTGTCAATGGAGGTATTCAATGTAGAACATTATATACACCTCAGTTTTCAGTATGATTGTAGTTTAGTAGGGTTTGACGTGTCAATGCAGGTATTCAACGTCGAACATTATATACACCTCAGTTTTCAGTATGATTGTAGTTTAGTAGGGTTTGACGTGTCAATGCAGGTATTCAACATAGAACATTATTTACACCTCAGTTTTCTGTATGATTGTAGTTTAGTAGGGTTTGACATGTCAATGCAGGTATTCAACGTAGAACATTATATACACCTCAGTTTTCTGTATGATTGTAGTTTAGTAGGGTTTGACGTGTCAATGGAGGTATTCAACGTAGAACATTATATACACCTCAGTTTTCAGTATGATTGTAGTTTAGTAGGGTTTGACGTGTCAATGGAGGTATTCAACGTAGAACATTATTTACACCTCAGTTTTCAGTATGATTGTAGTTTAGTAGGGTTTGACGTGTCAATGGAGGTATTCAACGTAGAACATTATATACACCTCAGTTTTCAGTATGATTGTAGTTTAGTAGGGTTTGACGTGTCAATGCAGGTATTCAATGTAGAACATTATTTACACCTCAGTTTTCAGTATGATTGTAGTTTAGAAGGGTTTGACATGTCAATGGAGGTATTCAACGTAGAACATTATATACACCTCAGTTTTCAGTATGATTGTAGTTTAGTAGGGTTTGACATGTCAATGCAGGTATTCAACGTAGAACATTATTTACACCTCAGTTTTCAATATGATTGTAGTTTAGTAGGGTTTGACGTCTCAATGGAGGTATTCAACGTAGAACATTATTTACACCTCAGTTTTAAGTATGATTGTAGTTTAGTAGGGTTTGACGTGTCAATGCAGGTATTCAACGTAGAACATTATATACACCTCAGTTTTCAGTATGATTGTAGTTTAGTAAGGTTTGACGTGTCAATGGAGGTATTCAACGTAGAACATTATATACACCTCAGTTTTCAGTATGATTGTAGTTTAGTAGGGTTTGACGTGTCAATGCAGGTATTCAACGTAGAACATTATTTACACCTCAGTTTCCAGTATGATTGTAGTTTAGTAGGGTTTGACGTGTCAATGCAGGTATTCAACGTAGAACATTATATACACCTCAGTTTTCAGTATGATTGTAGTTTAGTAGGGTTTGACGTGTCAATGCAGGTATTCAATGTAGAACATTATTTACACCTCAGTTTTCAGTACGATTGTAGTTTAGTAGGGTTTGACGTGTCAATGGAGGTATTCAACGTAGAACATTATTTACACCTCAGTTTTCAGTATGATTGTAGTTTAGAAGGGTTTGACGTGTCAATGGAGGTATTCAACGTAGAACATTATATACACCTCAGTTTTCAGTATGATTGTAGTTTAGTAGGGTTTGACGTGTCAATGGAGGTATTCAACATAGAACATTATTTACACCTCAGTTTTCAGTATGATTGTAGTTTAGTAGGGTTTGACGTGTCAATGGAGGTATTCAACGTAGAACATTATATACACCTCAGTTTTCAGTATGATTGTAGTTTAGTAGGGTTTGACGTGTCAATGCAGGTATTCAACGTAGAACATTATTTACACCTCAGTTTTCAGTATGATTGTAGTTTAGTAGGATTTGACGTGTCAATGGAGGTATTCAACGTAGAACATTATATACACCTCAGTTTTCAGTATGATTGTAGTTTAGTAGGGTTTGTCGTGTCAATGGAGGTATTCAACATAGAACATTATTTACACCTCAGTTTTCAGTATGATTGTAGTTTAGTAGGGTTTGACGTGTCAATGCAGGTATTCAACGTAGAACATTATATACACCTCAGTTTTCTGTATGATTGTAGTTTAGTAGGGTTTGACGTGTCAATGGAGGTATTCAACGTAGAACATTATATACACCTCAGTTTTCAGTATGATTGTAGTTTAGTAGGGTTTGACGTGTCAATGGAGGTATTCAACGTAGAACATTATATACACCTCAGTTTTCTTTATGATTGTAGTTTAGTAGGGTTTGACGTGTCAATGGAGGTATTCAACGTAGAACATTATATACACCTCAGTTTTCAGTATGATTGTAGTTTAGTAGGGTTTGACGTCTCAATGGAGGTATTCAACGTAGAACATTATTTACACCTCAGTTTTCAGTATGATTGTAGTTTAGTAGGGTTTGACGTGTCAATGCAGGTATTCAACGTAGAACATTATTTACACCTCAGTTTCCAGTATGATTGTAGTTTAGTAGGGTTTGACGTGTCAATGCAGGTATTCAACATAGAACATTATATACACCTCAGTTTTCAGTATGATTGTAGTTTAGTAGGGTTTGACGTGTCAATGGAGGTATTCAATGTAGAACATTATATACACCTCAGTTTTCAGTATGATTGTAGTTTAGTAGAGTTTGACGTGTCAATGGAGGTATTCAACGTAGAACATTATATACACCTCAGTTTTCAGTATGATTGTAGTTTAGAAGGGTTTGACGTGTCAATGCAGGTATTCAACGTAGAACATTATTTACACCTCAGTTTTCAGTATGATTGTAGTTTAGTAGGGTTTGACGTGTCAATGGAGGTATTCAACGTAGAACATTATTTACACCTCAGTTTTCAGTATGATTGTAGTTTAGTAGGGTTTGACGTGTCAATGGAGGTATTCAACGTAGAACATTATATACACCTCAGTTTTCAGTATGATTGTAGTTTAGAAGGGTTTGACGTGTCAATAGAGGTATTCAACGTAGAACATTATTTACACCTCGGTTTTCAGTATGATTGTAGTTTAGTAGGGTTTGACGTGTCAATGCAGGTATTCAACGTAGAACATTATATACACCTCAGTTTTCAGTATGATTGTAGTTTAGTAGGGTTTGACGTGTCAATGGAGGTATTCAACGTAGTACATTATTTACACCTCAGTTTTCAGTATGATTGTAGTTTAGTAGGGTTTGACGTGTCAATGCAGGTATTCAACGTAGAACATTATATACATCTCAGTTTTCTGTATGATTGTAGTTTAGTAGGGTTTGATATGTCAATGCAGGTATTCAACGTAGAACATTATTTACACCTCAGTTTTCAGTATGATTGTAGTTTAGTAGGGTTTGACGTGTCAATGGAGGTATTCAACGTAGAACATTATATACACCTCAGTTTTCAGTATGATTGTAGTTTAGTAGGGTTTGACATGTCAATGCAGGTATTCAACGTAGAACATTATTTACACCTCAGTTTTCAGTACGATTGTAGTTTAGTAGGGTTTGACGTCTCAATGCAGGTATTCAACGTAGAACATTATTTACACCTCAGTTTTCAGTATGATTGTAGTTTAGTAGGGTTTGACGTGTCAATGGAGGTATTCAACGTAGAACATTATATACACCTCAGTTTTCAGTATGATTGTAGTTTAGTAGGGTTTGACGTGTCAATGGAGGTATTCAACGTAGAACATTATTTACACCTCAGTTTTCAGTATGATTGTAGTTTAGTAGGGTTTGACGTGTCAATGGAGGTATTCAGCGTAGAACATTATATACACCTCAGTTTTCAGTATGATTGTAGTTTAGTAGGGTTTGATGTGTCAATGCAGGTATTCAACGTAGAACATTATTTACACCTCAGTTTTCAGTACGATTGTAGTTTAGTAGGGTTTGACGTGTCAATGCAGGTATTCAACGTAGAACATTATATACACCTCAGTTTTCAGTATGATTGTAGTTTAGTAGAGTTTGACGTGTCAATGGAGGTATTCAACGTAGAACATTATATACACCTCAGTTTTCAGTATGATTGTAGTTTAGTAGGGTTTGACGTGTCAATGCAGGTATTCAACGTAGAACATTATTTACACCTCAGTTTTCAGTATGATTGTAGTTTAGTAGGGTTTGACGTGTCAATGCAGGTATTCAACGTAGAACATTATATACACCTCAGTTTTCAGTATGATTGTAGTTTAGTAGGGTTTGACATGTCAACGCAGGTATTCAACGTAGAACATTATATACACCTCAGTTTTCTGTATGATTGTAGTTTAGTAGGGTTTGACGTGTCAATGGAGGTATTCAACGTAGAACATTATATACACCTCAGTTTTCAGTATGATTGTAGTTTAGTAGGGTTTGACGTGTCAATGGAGGTATTCAACGTAGAACATTATATACACCTCAGTTTTCTGTATGATTGTAGTTTAGTAGGGTTTGACGTGTCAATGCAGGTATTCAACGTAGAACATTATATACACCTCAGTTTTCTGTATGATTGTAGTTTAGAAGGGTTTGACATGTCAATGCAGGTATTCAACGTAGAACATTATATACACCTCAGTTTTCAGTATGATTGTAGTTTAGTAGGGTTTGACGTGTCAATGCAGGTATTCAACGTAGAACATTATTTACACCTCAGTTTTCAGTATGATTGTAGTTTAGTAGGGTTTGACGTGTCAATGCAGGTATTCAACGTAGAACATTATATACACCTCAGTTTTCAGTATGATTGTAGTTTAGTAGAGTTTGACGTGTCAATGGAGGTTTTCAACGTAGAACATTATATACACCTAAGTTTTCAGTATGATTGTAGTTTAGTAGGGTTTGACGTGTCAATGCAGGTATTCAACGTAGAACATTATTTACACCTCAGTTTTCAGTATGATTGTAGTTTAGTAGGGTTTGACGTGTCAATGGAGGTATTCAACGTAGAACATTATATACACCTCAGTTTTCAGTATGATTGTAGTTTAGTAGGGTTTGACATGTCAATGCAGGTATTCAACGTAGAACATTATTTACACCTCAGTTTTCAGTATGATTGTAGTTTAGTAGGGTTTGACGTCTCAATGCAGGTATTCAACGTAGAACATTATTTACACCTCAGTTTTCAGTATGATTGTAGTTTAGTAGGGTTTGACGTGTCAATGCAGGTATTCAACGTCGAACATTATATACACCTCAGTTTTCAGTATGATTGTAGTTTAGTAGGGTTTGACGTGTCAATGCAGGTATTCAACATAGAACATTATTTACACCTCAGTTTTCTGTATGATTGTAGTTTAGTAGGGTTTGACATGTCAATGCAGGTATTCAACGTAGAACATTATATACACCTCAGTTTTCTGTATGATTGTAGTTTAGTAGGGTTTGACGTGTCAATGGAGGTATTCAACGTAGAACATTATATACACCTCAGTTTTCAGTATGATTGTAGTTTAGTAGGGTTTGACGTGTCAATGGAGGTATTCAACGTAGAACATTATTTACACCTCAGTTTTCAGTATGATTGTAGTTTAGTAGGGTTTGACGTGTCAATGGAGGTATTCAACGTAGAACATTATATACACCTCAGTTTTCAGTATGATTGTAGTTTAGTAGGGTTTGACGTGTCAATGCAGGTATTCAATGTAGAACATTATTTACACCTCAGTTTTCAGTATGATTGTAGTTTAGAAGGGTTTGACGTGTCAATGGAGGTATTCAACGTAGAACATTATATACACCTCAGTTTTCAGTATGATTGTAGTTTAGTAGGGTTTGACATGTCAATGCAGGTATTCAACGTAGAACATTATTTACACCTCAGTTTTCAATATGATTGTAGTTTAGTAGGGTTTGACGTCTCAATGGAGGTATTCAACGTAGAACATTATTTACACCTCAGTTTTAAGTATGATTGTAGTTTAGTAGGGTTTGACGTGTCAATGCAGGTATTCAACGTAGAACATTATATACACCTCAGTTTTCAGTATGATTGTAGTTTAGTAAGGTTTGACGTGTCAATGGAGGTATTCAACGTAGAACATTATATACACCTCAGTTTTCAGTATGATTGTAGTTTAGTAGGGTTTGACGTGTCAATGCAGGTATTCAACGTAGAACATTATTTACACCTCAGTTTCCAGTATGATTGTAGTTTAGTAGGGTTTGACGTGTCAATGCAGGTATTCAACGTAGAACATTATATACACCTCAGTTTTCAGTATGATTGTAGTTTAGTAGGGTTTGACGTGTCAATGCAGGTATTCAATGTAGAACATTATTTACACCTCAGTTTTCAGTACGATTGTAGTTTAGTAGGGTTTGACGTGTCAATGGAGGTATTCAACGTAGAACATTATTTACACCTCAGTTTTCAGTATGATTGTAGTTTAGAAGGGTTTGACGTGTCAATGGAGGTATTCAACGTAGAACATTATATACACCTCAGTTTTCAGTATGATTGTAGTTTAGTAGGGTTTGACGTGTCAATGGAGGTATTCAACATAGAACATTATTTACACCTCAGTTTTCAGTATGATTGTAGTTTAGTAGGGTTTGACGTGTCAATGGAGGTATTCAACGTAGAACATTATATACACCTCAGTTTTCAGTATGATTGTAGTTTAGTAGGGTTTGACGTGTCAATGCAGGTATTCAACGTAGAACATTATTTACACCTCAGTTTTCAGTATGATTGTAGTTTAGTAGGATTTGACGTGTCAATGGAGGTATTCAACGTAGAACATTATATACACCTCAGTTTTCAGTATGATTGTAGTTTAGTAGGGTTTGTCGTGTCAATGGAGGTATTCAACATAGAACATTATTTACACCTCAGTTTTCAGTATGATTGTAGTTTAGTAGGGTTTGACGTGTCAATGCAGGTATTCAACGTAGAACATTATATACACCTCAGTTTTCTGTATGATTGTAGTTTAGTAGGGTTTGACGTGTCAATGGAGGTATTCAACGTAGAACATTATATACACCTCAGTTTTCAGTATGATTGTAGTTTAGTAGGGTTTGACGTGTCAATGGAGGTATTCAACGTAGAACATTATATACACCTCAGTTTTCTTTATGATTGTAGTTTAGTAGGGTTTGACGTGTCAATGGAGGTATTCAACGTAGAACATTATATACACCTCAGTTTTCAGTATGATTGTAGTTTAGTAGGGTTTGACGTCTCAATGGAGGTATTCAACGTAGAACATTATTTACACCTCAGTTTTCAGTATGATTGTAGTTTAGTAGGGTTTGACGTGTCAATGCAGGTATTCAACGTAGAACATTATTTACACCTCAGTTTCCAGTATGATTGTAGTTTAGTAGGGTTTGACGTGTCAATGCAGGTATTCAACATAGAACATTATATACACCTCAGTTTTCAGTATGATTGTAGTTTAGTAGGGTTTGACGTGTCAATGGAGGTATTCAATGTAGAACATTATATACACCTCAGTTTTCAGTATGATTGTAGTTTAGTAGAGTTTGACGTGTCAATGGAGGTATTCAACGTAGAACATTATATACACCTCAGTTTTCAGTATGATTGTAGTTTAGAAGGGTTTGACGTGTCAATGCAGGTATTCAACGTAGAACATTATTTACACCTCAGTTTTCAGTATGATTGTAGTTTAGTAGGGTTTGACGTCTCAATGGAGGTATTCAACGTAGAACATTATTTACACCTCAGTTTTCAGTATGATTGTAGTTTAGTAGGGTTTGACGTGTCAATGGAGGTATTCAACGTAGAACATTATATACACCTCAGTTTTCAGTATGATTGTAGTTTAGAAGGGTTTGACGTGTCAATAGAGGTATTCAACGTAGAACATTATTTACACAATCGGTTTTCAGTATGATTGTAGTTTAGTAGGGTTTGACGTGTCAATGCAGGTATTCAACGTAGAACATTATATACACCTCAGTTTTCAGTATGATTGTAGTTTAGTAGGGTTTGACGTGTCAATGGAGGTATTCAACGTAGTACATTATTTACACCTCAGTTTTCAGTATGATTGTAGTTTAGTAGGGTTTGACGTGTCAATGCAGATATTCAACGTAGAACATTATATACATCTCAGTTTTCTGTATGATTGTAGTTTAGTAGGGTTTGATATGTCAATGCAGGTATTCAACGTAGAACATTATTTACACCTCAGTTTTCAGTATGATTGTAGTTTAGTAGGGTTTGACGTGTCAATAGAGGTATTCAACGTAGAACATTATATACACCTCAGTTTTCAGTATGATTGTAGTTTAGTAGGGTTTGACATGTCAATGCAGGTATTCAACGTAGAACATTATTTACACCTCAGTTTTCAGTATGATTGTAGTTTAGTAGGGTTTGACGTCTCAATGCAGGTATTCAACGTAGAACATTATTTACACCTCAGTTTTCAGTATGATTGTAGTTTAGTAGGGTTTGACGTGTCAATGGAGGTATTCAACGTAGAACATTATATACACCTCAGTTTTCAGTATGATTGTAGTTTAGTAGGGTTTGACGTGTCAATGCAGGTATTCAACGTAGAACATTATTTACACCTCAGTTTCCAGTATGATTGTAGTTTAGTAGGGTTTGACGTGTCAATGCAGGTATTCAACATAGAACATTATATACACCTCAGTTTTCAGTATGATTGTAGTTTAGTAGGGTTTGACGTGTCAATGGAGGTATTCAATGTAGAACATTATATACACCTCAGTTTTCAGTATGATTGTAGTTTAGTAGAGTTTGACGTGTCAATGGAGGTATTCAACGTAGAACATTATATACACCTCAGTTTTCAGTATGATTGTAGTTTAGAAGGGTTTGACGTGTCAATGCAGGTATTCAACGTAGAACATTATTTACACCTCAGTTTTCAGTATGATTGTAGTTTAGTAGGGTTTGACGTGTCAATGGAGGTATTCAACGTAGAACATTATTTACACCTCAGTTTTCAGTATGATTGTAGTTTAGTAGGGTTTGACGTGTCAATGGAGGTATTCAACGTAGAACATTATATACACCTCAGTTTTCAGTATGATTGTAGTTTAGAAGGGTTTGACGTGTCAATAGAGGTATTCAACGTAGAACATTATTTACACCTCGGTTTTCAGTATGATTGTAGTTTAGTAGGGTTTGACGTGTCAATGCAGGTATTCAACGTAGAACATTATATACACCTCAGTTTTCAGTATGATTGTAGTTTAGTAGGGTTTGACGTGTCAATGGAGGTATTCAACGTAGTACATTATTTACACCTCAGTTTTCAGTATGATTGTAGTTTAGTAGGGTTTGACGTGTCAATGCAGGTATTCAACGTAGAACATTATATACATCTCAGTTTTCTGTATGATTGTAGTTTAGTAGGGTTTGATATGTCAATGCAGGTATTCAACGTAGAACATTATTTACACCTCAGTTTTCAGTATGATTGTAGTTTAGTAGGGTTTGACGTGTCAATGGAGGTATTCAACGTAGAACATTATATACACCTCAGTTTTCAGTATGATTGTAGTTTAGTAGGGTTTGACATGTCAATGCAGGTATTCAACGTAGAACATTATTTACACCTCAGTTTTCAGTACGATTGTAGTTTAGTAGGGTTTGACGTCTCAATGCAGGTATTCAACGTAGAACATTATTTACACCTCAGTTTTCAGTATGATTGTAGTTTAGTAGGGTTTGACGTGTCAATGGAGGTATTCAACGTAGAACATTATATACACCTCAGTTTTCAGTATGATTGTAGTTTAGTAGGGTTTGACGTGTCAATGGAGGTATTCAACGTAGAACATTATTTACACCTCAGTTTTCAGTATGATTGTAGTTTAGTAGGGTTTGACGTGTCAATGGAGGTATTCAGCGTAGAACATTATATACACCTCAGTTTTCAGTATGATTGTAGTTTAGTAGGGTTTGATGTGTCAATGCAGGTATTCAACGTAGAACATTATTTACACCTCAGTTTTCAGTACGATTGTAGTTTAGTAGGGTTTGACGTGTCAATGGAGGTATTCAACGTAGAACATTATTTACACCCCAGTTTTCAGTATGATTGTAGTTTAGTAGGGTTTGACGTGTCAACGCAGGTATTCAACGTAGAACATTATATACACCTCAGTTTTCTGTATGATTGTAGTTTAGTAGGGTTTGACGTGTCAATGCAGGTATTCAACGTAGAACATTATATACACCTCAGTTTTCAGTATGATTGTAGTTTAGTAGGGTTTGACGTGTCAATGGAGATATTCAACGTAGAACATTATATACACCTCAGTTTTCTGTATGATTGTAGTTTAGTAGGGTTTGACGTGTCAATGCAGGTATTCAACGTAGAACATTATATACACCTCAGTTTTCTGTATGATTGTAGTTTAGTAGAGTTTGACGTGTCAATGGAGGTATTCAACGTAGAACATTATATACACCTCAGTTTTCAGTATGATTGTAGTTTAGAAGGATTTGACGTGTCACTGCAGGTATTCAACGTAGAACATTATTTACACCTCAGTTTTCAGTATGATTGTAGTTTAGTAGGGTTTGACGTGTCAATGGAGGTATTCAACGTAGAACATTATTTACACCTCAGTTTTCTGTATGATTGTAGTTTAGAAGGGTTTGACGTGTCAATGGAGGTATTCAACGTAGAACATTATATACACCTCAGTTTTCAGTATGATTGTAGTTTAGTAGGGTTTGACGTGTCAATGGAGGTATTCAACATAGAACATTATTTACACCTCAGTTTTCAGTATGATTGTAGTTTAGTAGGGTTTGACGTGTCAATGGAGGTATTCAACGTAGAACATTATATACACCTCAGTTTTCAGTATGATTGTAGTTTAGTAGGGTTTGACGTGTCAATGCAGGTATTCAACGTAGAACATTATTTACACCTCAGTTTTCAGTATGATTGTAGTTTAGTAGGATTTGACGTGTCAATGGAGGTATTCAACGTAGAACATTATATACACCTCAGTTTTCAGTATGATTGTAGTTTAGTAGGGTTTGTCGTGTCAATGGAGGTATTCAACATAGAACATTATTTACACCTCAGTTTTCAGTATGATTGTAGTTTAGTAGGGTTTGACGTGTCAATGCAGGTATTCAACGTAGAACATTATATACACCTCAGTTTTCTGTATGATTGTAGTTTAGTAGGGTTTGACGTGTCAATGGAGGTATTCAACGTAGAACATTATATACACCTCAGTTTTCAGTATGATTGTAGTTTAGTAGGGTTTGACGTGTCAATGGAGGTATTCAACGTAGAACATTATATACACCTCAGTTTTCTTTATGATTGTAGTTTAGTAGGGTTTGACGTGTCAATGGAGGTATTCAACGTAGAACATTATATACACCTCAGTTTTCAGTATGATTGTAGTTTAGTAGGGTTTGACGTCTCAATGGAGGTATTCAACGTAGAACATTATTTACACCTCAGTTTTCAGTATGATTGTAGTTTAGTAGGGTTTGACGTGTCAATGCAGGTATTCAACGTAGAACATTATTTACACCTCAGTTTCCAGTATGATTGTAGTTTAGTAGGGTTTGACGTGTCAATGCAGGTATTCAACATAGAACATTATATACACCTCAGTTTTCAGTATGATTGTAGTTTAGTAGGGTTTGACGTGTCAATGGAGGTATTCAATGTAGAACATTATATACACCTCAGTTTTCAGTATGATTGTAGTTTAGTAGAGTTTGACGTGTCAATGGAGGTATTCAACGTAGAACATTATATACACCTCAGTTTTCAGTATGATTGTAGTTTAGAAGGGTTTGACGTGTCAATGCAGGTATTCAACGTAGAACATTATTTACACCTCAGTTTTCAGTATGATTGTAGTTTAGTAGGGTTTGACGTGTCAATGGAGGTATTCAACGTAGAACATTATTTACACCTCAGTTTTCAGTATGATTGTAGTTTAGTAGGGTTTGACGTGTCAATGGAGGTATTCAACGTAGAACATTATATACACCTCAGTTTTCAGTATGATTGTAGTTTAGAAGGGTTTGACGTGTCAATAGAGGTATTCAACGTAGAACATTATTTACACCTCGGTTTTCAGTATGATTGTAGTTTAGTAGGGTTTGACGTGTCAATGCAGGTATTCAACGTAGAACATTATATACACCTCAGTTTTCAGTATGATTGTAGTTTAGTAGGGTTTGACGTGTCAATGGAGGTATTCAACGTAGTACATTATTTACACCTCAGTTTTCAGTATGATTGTAGTTTAGTAGGGTTTGACGTGTCAATGCAGATATTCAACGTAGAACATTATATACATCTCAGTTTTCTGTATGATTGTAGTTTAGTAGGGTTTGATATGTCAATGCAGGTATTCAACGTAGAACATTATTTACACCTCAGTTTTCAGTATGATTGTAGTTTAGTAGGGTTTGACGTGTCAATAGAGGTATTCAACGTAGAACATTATATACACCTCAGTTTTCAGTATGATTGTAGTTTAGTAGGGTTTGACATGTCAATGCAGGTATTCAACGTAGAACATTATTTACACCTCAGTTTTCAGTATGATTGTAGTTTAGTAGGGTTTGACGTCTCAATGCAGGTATTCAACGTAGAACATTATTTACACCTCAGTTTTCAGTATGATTGTAGTTTAGTAGGGTTTGACGTGTCAATGGAGGTATTCAACGTAGAACATTATATACACCTCAGTTTTCAGTATGATTGTAGTTTAGTAGGGTTTGACGTGTCAATGCAGGTATTCAACGTAGAACATTATTTACACCTCAGTTTCCAGTATGATTGTAGTTTAGTAGGGTTTGACGTGTCAATGCAGGTATTCAACATAGAACATTATATACACCTCAGTTTTCAGTATGATTGTAGTTTAGTAGGGTTTGACGTGTCAATGGAGGTATTCAATGTAGAACATTATATACACCTCAGTTTTCAGTATGATTGTAGTTTAGTAGAGTTTGACGTGTCAATGGAGGTATTCAACGTAGAACATTATATACACCTCAGTTTTCAGTATGATTGTAGTTTAGAAGGGTTTGACGTGTCAATGCAGGTATTCAACGTAGAACATTATTTACACCTCAGTTTTCAGTATGATTGTAGTTTAGTAGGGTTTGACGTGTCAATGGAGGTATTCAACGTAGAACATTATTTACACCTCAGTTTTCAGTATGATTGTAGTTTAGTAGGGTTTGACGTGTCAATGGAGGTATTCAACGTAGAACATTATATACACCTCAGTTTTCAGTATGATTGTAGTTTAGAAGGGTTTGACGTGTCAATAGAGGTATTCAACGTAGAACATTATTTACACCTCGGTTTTCAGTATGATTGTAGTTTAGTAGGGTTTGACGTGTCAATGCAGGTATTCAACGTAGAACATTATATACACCTCAGTTTTCAGTATGATTGTAGTTTAGTAGGGTTTGACGTGTCAATGGAGGTATTCAACGTAGTACATTATTTACACCTCAGTTTTCAGTATGATTGTAGTTTAGTAGGGTTTGACGTGTCAATGCAGGTATTCAACGTAGAACATTATATACATCTCAGTTTTCTGTATGATTGTAGTTTAGTAGGGTTTGATATGTCAATGCAGGTATTCAACGTAGAACATTATTTACACCTCAGTTTTCAGTATGATTGTAGTTTAGTAGGGTTTGACGTGTCAATGGAGGTATTCAACGTAGAACATTATATACACCTCAGTTTTCAGTATGATTGTAGTTTAGTAGGGTTTGACATGTCAATGCAGGTATTCAACGTAGAACATTATTTACACCTCAGTTTTCAGTACGATTGTAGTTTAGTAGGGTTTGACGTCTCAATGCAGGTATTCAACGTAGAACATTATTTACACCTCAGTTTTCAGTATGATTGTAGTTTAGTAGGGTTTGACGTGTCAATGGAGGTATTCAACGTAGAACATTATATACACCTCAGTTTTCAGTATGATTGTAGTTTAGTAGGGTTTGACGTGTCAATGGAGGTATTCAACGTAGAACATTATTTACACCTCAGTTTTCAGTATGATTGTAGTTTAGTAGGGTTTGACGTGTCAATGGAGGTATTCAGCGTAGAACATTATATACACCTCAGTTTTCAGTATGATTGTAGTTTAGTAGGGTTTGATGTGTCAATGCAGGTATTCAACGTAGAACATTATTTACACCTCAGTTTTCAGTACGATTGTAGTTTAGTAGGGTTTGACGTGTCAATGGAGGTATTCAACGTAGAACATTATTTACACCCCAGTTTTCAGTATGATTGTAGTTTAGTAGGGTTTGACGTGTCAACGCAGGTATTCAACGTAGAACATTATATACACCTCAGTTTTCTGTATGATTGTAGTTTAGTAGGGTTTGACGTGTCAATGCAGGTATTCAACGTAGAACATTATATACACCTCAGTTTTCAGTATGATTGTAGTTTAGTAGAGTTTGACGTGTCAATGGAGGTATTCAACGTAGAACATTATATACACCTCAGTTTTCAGTATGATTGTAGTTTAGTAGGGTTTGACGTGTCAATGGAGGTATTCAACATAGAACATTATTTACACCTCAGTTTTCAGTATGATTGTAGTTTAGTAGGGTTTGACGTGTCAATGGAGGTATTCAACGTAGAACATTATATACACCTCAGTTTTCAGTATGATTGTAGTTTAGTAGGGTTTGACGTGTCAATGCAGGTATTCAACGTAGAACATTATTTACACCTCAGTTTTCAGTATGATTGTAGTTTAGTAGGATTTGACGTGTCAATGGAGGTATTCAACGTAGAACATTATATACACCTCAGTTTTCAGTATGATTGTAGTTTAGTAGGGTTTGTCGTGTCAATGGAGGTATTCAACATAGAACATTATTTACACCTCAGTTTTCAGTATGATTGTAGTTTAGTAGGGTTTGACGTGTCAATGCAGGTATTCAACGTAGAACATTATATACACCTCAGTTTTCTGTATGATTGTAGTTTAGTAGGGTTTGACGTGTCAATGGAGGTATTCAACGTAGAACATTATATACACCTCAGTTTTCAGTATGATTGTAGTTTAGTAGGGTTTGACGTGTCAATGGAGGTATTCAACGTAGAACATTATATACACCTCAGTTTTCTTTATGATTGTAGTTTAGTAGGGTTTGACGTGTCAATGGAGGTATTCAACGTAGAACATTATATACACCTCAGTTTTCAGTATGATTGTAGTTTAGTAGGGTTTGACGTCTCAATGGAGGTATTCAACGTAGAACATTATTTACACCTCAGTTTTCAGTATGATTGTAGTTTAGTAGGGTTTGACGTGTCAATGCAGGTATTCAACGTAGAACATTATTTACACCTCAGTTTCCAGTATGATTGTAGTTTAGTAGGGTTTGACGTGTCAATGCAGGTATTCAACATAGAACATTATATACACCTCAGTTTTCAGTATGATTGTAGTTTAGTAGGGTTTGACGTGTCAATGGAGGTATTCAATGTAGAACATTATATACACCTCAGTTTTCAGTATGATTGTAGTTTAGTAGAGTTTGACGTGTCAATGGAGGTATTCAACGTAGAACATTATATACACCTCAGTTTTCAGTATGATTGTAGTTTAGAAGGGTTTGACGTGTCAATGCAGGTATTCAACGTAGAACATTATTTACACCTCAGTTTTCAGTATGATTGTAGTTTAGTAGGGTTTGACGTGTCAATGGAGGTATTCAACGTAGAACATTATTTACACCTCAGTTTTCAGTATGATTGTAGTTTAGTAGGGTTTGACGTGTCAATGGAGGTATTCAACGTAGAACATTATATACACCTCAGTTTTCAGTATGATTGTAGTTTAGAAGGGTTTGACGTGTCAATAGAGGTATTCAACGTAGAACATTATTTACACCTCGGTTTTCAGTATGATTGTAGTTTAGTAGGGTTTGACGTGTCAATGCAGGTATTCAACGTAGAACATTATATACACCTCAGTTTTCAGTATGATTGTAGTTTAGTAGGGTTTGACGTGTCAATGGAGGTATTCAACGTAGTACATTATTTACACCTCAGTTTTCAGTATGATTGTAGTTTAGTAGGGTTTGACGTGTCAATGCAGATATTCAACGTAGAACATTATATACATCTCAGTTTTCTGTATGATTGTAGTTTAGTAGGGTTTGATATGTCAATGCAGGTATTCAACGTAGAACATTATTTACACCTCAGTTTTCAGTATGATTGTAGTTTAGTAGGGTTTGACGTGTCAATAGAGGTATTCAACGTAGAACATTATATACACCTCAGTTTTCAGTATGATTGTAGTTTAGTAGGGTTTGACATGTCAATGCAGGTATTCAACGTAGAACATTATTTACACCTCAGTTTTCAGTATGATTGTAGTTTAGTAGGGTTTGACGTCTCAATGCAGGTATTCAACGTAGAACATTATTTACACCTCAGTTTTCAGTATGATTGTAGTTTAGTAGGGTTTGACGTGTCAATGGAGGTATTCAACGTAGAACATTATATACACCTCAGTTTTCAGTATGATTGTAGTTTAGTAGGGTTTGACGTGTCAATGCAGGTATTCAACGTAGAACATTATTTACACCTCAGTTTCCAGTATGATTGTAGTTTAGTAGGGTTTGACGTGTCAATGCAGGTATTCAACATAGAACATTATATACACCTCAGTTTTCAGTATGATTGTAGTTTAGTAGGGTTTGACGTGTCAATGGAGGTATTCAATGTAGAACATTATATACACCTCAGTTTTCAGTATGATTGTAGTTTAGTAGAGTTTGACGTGTCAATGGAGGTATTCAACGTAGAACATTATATACACCTCAGTTTTCAGTATGATTGTAGTTTAGAAGGGTTTGACGTGTCAATGCAGGTATTCAACGTAGAACATTATTTACACCTCAGTTTTCAGTATGATTGTAGTTTAGTAGGGTTTGACGTGTCAATGGAGGTATTCAACGTAGAACATTATTTACACCTCAGTTTTCAGTATGATTGTAGTTTAGTAGGGTTTGACGTGTCAATGGAGGTATTCAACGTAGAACATTATATACACCTCAGTTTTCAGTATGATTGTAGTTTAGAAGGGTTTGACGTGTCAATAGAGGTATTCAACGTAGAACATTATTTACACCTCGGTTTTCAGTATGATTGTAGTTTAGTAGGGTTTGACGTGTCAATGCAGGTATTCAACGTAGAACATTATATACACCTCAGTTTTCAGTATGATTGTAGTTTAGTAGGGTTTGACGTGTCAATGGAGGTATTCAACGTAGTACATTATTTACACCTCAGTTTTCAGTATGATTGTAGTTTAGTAGGGTTTGACGTGTCAATGCAGGTATTCAACGTAGAACATTATATACATCTCAGTTTTCTGTATGATTGTAGTTTAGTAGGGTTTGATATGTCAATGCAGGTATTCAACGTAGAACATTATTTACACCTCAGTTTTCAGTATGATTGTAGTTTAGTAGGGTTTGACGTGTCAATGGAGGTATTCAACGTAGAACATTATATACACCTCAGTTTTCAGTATGATTGTAGTTTAGTAGGGTTTGACATGTCAATGCAGGTATTCAACGTAGAACATTATTTACACCTCAGTTTTCAGTACGATTGTAGTTTAGTAGGGTTTGACGTCTCAATGCAGGTATTCAACGTAGAACATTATTTACACCTCAGTTTTCAGTATGATTGTAGTTTAGTAGGGTTTGACGTGTCAATGGAGGTATTCAACGTAGAACATTATATACACCTCAGTTTTCAGTATGATTGTAGTTTAGTAGGGTTTGACGTGTCAATGGAGGTATTCAACGTAGAACATTATTTACACCTCAGTTTTCAGTATGATTGTAGTTTAGTAGGGTTTGACGTGTCAATGGAGGTATTCAGCGTAGAACATTATATACACCTCAGTTTTCAGTATGATTGTAGTTTAGTAGGGTTTGATGTGTCAATGCAGGTATTCAACGTAGAACATTATTTACACCTCAGTTTTCAGTACGATTGTAGTTTAGTAGGGTTTGACGTGTCAATGGAGGTATTCAACGTAGAACATTATTTACACCCCAGTTTTCAGTATGATTGTAGTTTAGTAGGGTTTGACGTGTCAACGCAGGTATTCAACGTAGAACATTATATACACCTCAGTTTTCTGTATGATTGTAGTTTAGTAGGGTTTGACGTGTCAATGCAGGTATTCAACGTAGAACATTATATACACCTCAGTTTTCAGTATGATTGTAGTTTAGTAGGGTTTGACGTGTCAATGGAGATATTCAACGTAGAACATTATATACACCTCAGTTTTCTGTATGATTGTAGTTTAGTAGGGTTTGACGTGTCAATGCAGGTATTCAACGTAGAACATTATATACACCTCAGTTTTCTGTATGATTGTAGTTTAGTAGAGTTTGACGTGTCAATGGAGGTATTCAACGTAGAACATTATATACACCTCAGTTTTCAGTATGATTGTAGTTTAGAAGGATTTGACGTGTCACTGCAGGTATTCAACGTAGAACATTATTTACACCTCAGTTTTCAGTATGATTGTAGTTTAGTAGGGTTTGACGTGTCAATGGAGGTATTCAACGTAGAACATTATTTACACCTCAGTTTTCTGTATGATTGTAGTTTAGTAGGGTTTGACGTGTCAATGGAGGTATTCAACGTAGAACATTATATACACCTCAGTTTTCTGTATGATTGTAGTTTAGTAGGGTTTGACGTGTCAATGGAGGTATTCAATGTAGAACATTATATACACCTCAGTTTTCAGTATGATTGTAGTTTAGTAGAGTTTGACGTGTCAATGGAGGTATTCAACGTAGAACATTATATACACCTCAGTTTTCAGTATGATTGTAGTTTAGAAGGGTTTGACGTGTCAATGCAGGTATTCAACGTAGAACATTATTTACACCTCAGTTTTCAGTATGATTGTAGTTTAGTAGGGTTTGACGTGTCAATGGAGGTATTCAACGTAGAACATTATTTACACCTCAGTTTTCAGTATGATTGTAGTTTAGTAGGGTTTGACGTGTCAACGCAGGTATTCAACGTAGAACATTATATACACCTCAGTTTTCAGTATGATTGTAGTTTAGTAGGGTTTGACGTGTCAATAGAGGTATTCAACGTAGAACATTATTTACACCTCGGTTTTCAGTATGATTGTAGTTTAGTAGGGTTTGACGTGTCAATGCAGGTATTCAACGTAGAACATTATATACACCTCAGTTTTCAGTATGATTGTAGTTTAGTAGGGTTTGACGTGTCAATGGAGGTATTCAACGTAGTACATTATTTACACCTCAGTTTTCAGTATGATTGTAGTTTAGTAGGGTTTGACGTGTCAATGGAGGTATTCAACGTAGAACATTATATACATCTCAGTTTTCAGTATGATTGTAGTTTAGTAGGGTTTGATATGTCAATGCAGGTATTCAACGTAGAACATTATTTACACCTCAGTTTTCAGTATGATTGTAGTTTAGAAGGGTTTGACGTGTCAATGGAGGTATTCAACGTAGAACATTATATACACCTCAGTTTTCAGTATGATTGTAGTTTAGTAGAGTTTGACGTGTCAATGGAGGTATTCAACGTAGAACATTATTTACACCTCAGTTTTCAGTATGATTGTAGTTTAGTAGGGTTTGACGTGTCAATGGAGGTATTCAGCGTAGAACATTATATACACCTCAGTTTTCAGTATGATTGTAGTTTAGTAGGGTTTGACGTGTCAATGCAGGTATTCAACGTAGAACATTATATACACCTCAGTTTTCTGTATGATTGTAGTTTAGTAGGGTTTGACGTGTCAATGGAGGTATTCAACGTAGAACATTATATACACCTCAGTTTTCAGTATGATTGTAGTTTAGTAGGGTTTGACGTGTCAATGGAGGTATTCAACGTAGAACATTATATACACCTCAGTTTTCTGTATGATTGTAGTTTAGAAGGGTTTGACGTGTCAATGCAGGTATTCAACGTAGAACATTATATACACCTCAGTTTTCTGTATGATTGTAGTTTAGTAGAGTTTGACGTGTCAATGCAGGTATTCAACGTAGAACATTATATACACCTCAGTTTTCTGTATGATTGTAGTTTAGTAGGGTTTGACGTGTCAATGGAGGTATTCAACGTAGAACATTATATACACCTCAGTTTTCAGTATGATTGTAGTTTAGTAGAGTTTGACGTGTCAATGGAGATATTCAACGTAGAACATTATATACACCTCAGTTTTCAGTATGATTGTAGTTTAGAAGGATTTGACGTGTCACTGCAGGTATTCAACGTAGAACATTATTTACACCTCAGTTTTCAGTATGATTGTAGTTTAGAAGGGTTTGACGTGTCAATGGAGGTATTCAACGTAGAACATTATATACACCTCAGTTTTCTGTATGATTGTAGTTTAGTAGGGTTTGACGTGTCAATGCAGGTATTCAACGTAGAACATTATATACACCTCAGTTTTCTGTATGATTGTAGTTTAGTAGGGTTTGACGTGTCAATGGAGGTATTCAATGTAGAACATTATATACACCTCAGTTTTCAGTATGATTGTAGTTTAGTAGAGTTTGACGTGTCAATGGAGGTATTCAACGTAGAACATTATATACACCTCAGTTTTCAGTATGATTGTAGTTTAGAAGGGTTTGACGTGTCAATGCAGGTATTCAACGTAGAACATTATTTACACCTCAGTTTTCAGTATGATTGTAGTTTAGTAGGGTTTGACGTGTCAATGGAGGTATTCAACATAGAACATTATTTACACCTCAGTTTTCAGTATGATTGTAGTTTAGTAGGGTTTGACGTGTCAATGGAGGTATTCAACGTAGAACATTATATACACCTCAGTTTTCAGTATGATTGTAGTTTAGTAGGGTTTGACGTGTCAATGGAGGTATTCAACGTAGAACATTATTTACACCTCGGTTTTCAGTATGATTGTAGTTTAGTAGGGTTTGACGTGTCAATGCAGGTATTCAACGTAGAACATTATATACACCTCAGTTTTCAGTATGATTGTAGTTTAGTAGGGTTTGACGTGTCAATGGAGGTATTCAACGTAGAACATTATATACACCTCAGTTTTCTGTATGATTGTAGTTTAGTAGGGTTTGACGTGTCAATGCAGGTATTCAACGTAGAACATTATATACACCTCAGTTTTCAGTATGATTGTAGTTTAGTAGAGTTTGACGTGTCAATGGAGGTATTCAACGTAGAACATTATATACACCTCAGTTTTCAGTATGATTGTAGTTTAGTAGGGTTTGACGTGTCAATGCAGGTATTCAACGTAGAACATTATTTACACCTCAGTTTTCAGTATGATTGTAGTTTAGTAGGGTTTGACGTGTCAATGCAGGTATTCAACGTAGAACATTATATACACCTCAGTTTTCAGTATGATTGTAGTTTAGTAGGGTTTGACATGTCAACGCAGGTATTCAACGTAGAACATTATATACACCTCAGTTTTCTGTATGATTGTAGTTTAGTAGGGTTTGACGTGTCAATGGAGGTATTCAACGTAGAACATTATATACACCTCAGTTTTCAGTATGATTGTAGTTTAGTAGGGTTTGACGTGTCAATGCAGGTATTCAACGTAGAACATTATATACACCTCAGTTTTCTGTATGATTGTAGTTTAGAAGGGTTTGACATGTCAATGCAGGTATTCAACGTAGAACATTATATACACCTCAGTTTTCAGTATGATTGTAGTTTAGTAGGGTTTGACGTGTCAATGGAGGTATTCAACGTAGAACATTATATACACCTCAGTTTTCAGTATGATTGTAGTTTAGTAGAGTTTGACGTGTCAATGGAGGTTTTCAACGTAGAACATTATATACACCTAAGTTTTCAGTATGATTGTAGTTTAGTAGGGTTTGACGTGTCAATGCAGGTATTCAACGTAGAACATTATTTACACCTCAGTTTTCAGTATGATTGTAGTTTAGTAGGGTTTGACGTGTCAATGGAGGTATTCAACGTAGAACATTATATACACCTCAGTTTTCAGTATGATTGTAGTTTAGTAGGGTTTGACATGTCAATGCAGGTATTCAACGTAGAACATTATATACACCTCAGTTTTCTGTATGATTGTAGTTTAGTAGGGTTTGACGTGTCAATGGAGGTATTCAACGTAGAACATTATATACACCTCAGTTTTCAGTATGATTGTAGTTTAGTAGAGTTTGACGTGTCAATGGAGGTATTCAACGTAGAACATTATATACACCTCAGTTTTCAGTATGATTGTAGTTTAGAAGGTTTTGACGTGTCACTGCAGGTATTCAACGTAGAACATTATTTACACCTCAGTTTTCAGTATGATTGTAGTTTAGTAAGGTTTGACGTGTCAATGGAGGTATTCAACGTAGAACATTATTTACACCTCAGTTTTCTGTATGATTGTAGTTTAGTAGGGTTTGACGTGTCAATGCAGGTATTCAACGTAGAACATTATATACACCTCAGTTTTCTGTATGATTGTAGTTTAGTAGGGTTTGACGTGTCAATGGAGGTATTCAATGTAGAACATTATATACACCTCAGTTTTCAGTATGATTGTAGTTTAGTAGAGTTTGACGTGTCAATGGAGGTATTCAACGTAGAACATTATATACACCTCAGTTTTCAGTATGATTGTAGTTTAGAAGGGTTTGACGTGTCAATGCAGGTATTCAACGTAGAACATTATTTACACCTCAGTTTTCAGTATGATTGTAGTTTAGTAGGGTTTGACGTGTCAATGGAGGTATTCAACGTAGAACATTATTTACACCTCAGTTTTCTGTATGATTGTAGTTTAGTAGGGTTTGACGTGTCAATGGAGGTATTCAACGTAGAACATTATATACACCTCAGTTTTCTGTATGATTGTAGTTTAGTAGGGTTTGACGTGTCAATGGAGGTATTCAATGTAGAACATTATATACACCTCAGTTTTCAGTATGATTGTAGTTTAGTAGAGTTTGACGTGTCAATGGAGGTATTCAACGTAGAACATTATATACACCTCAGTTTTCAGTATGATTGTAGTTTAGAAGGGTTTGACGTGTCAATGCAGGTATTCAACGTAGAACATTATTTACACCTCAGTTTTCAGTATGATTGTAGTTTAGTAGGGTTTGACGTGTCAATGGAGGTATTCAACGTAGAACATTATTTACACCTCAGTTTTCAGTATGATTGTAGTTTAGTAGGGTTTGACGTGTCAACGCAGGTATTCAACGTAGAACATTATATACATCTCAGTTTTCAGTATGATTGTAGTTTAGTAGGGTTTGATATGTCAATGCAGATATTCAACGTAGAACATTATTTACACCTCAGTTTTCAGTATGATTGTAGTTTAGTAGGGTTTGACGTGTCAATGGAGGTATTCAACGTAGAACATTATATACACCTCAGTTTTCAGTATGATTGTAGTTTAGTAGGGTTTGACATGTCAATGCAGGTATTCAACGTAGAACATTATTTACACCTCAGTTTTCAGTATGATTGTAGTTTAGTAGGGTTTGACGTCTCAATGCAGGTATTCAACGTAGAACATTATTTACACCTCAGTTTTCAGTATGATTGTAGTTTAGTAGGGTTTGACGTGTCAATGCAGGTATTCAACGTAGAACATTATATACACCTCAGTTTTCAGTATGATTGTAGTTTAGTAAGGTTTGACGTGTCAATGGAGGTATTCAACGTAGAACATTATATACACCTCAGTTTTCAGTATGATTGTAGTTTAGTAGAGTTTGACGTGTCAATGGAGGTATTCAACGTAGAACATTATTTACACCTCAGTTTTCAGTATGATTGTAGTTTAGTAGGGTTTGACGTGTCAATGGAGGTATTCAGCGTAGAACATTATATACACCTCAGTTTTCAGTATGATTGTAGTTTAGTAGGGTTTGACGTGTCAACGCAGGTATTCAACGTAGAACATTATATACACCTCAGTTTTCTGTATGATTGTAGTTTAGTAGGGTTTGACGTGTCAATGGAGGTATTCAACGTAGAACATTATATACACCTCAGTTTTCAGTATGATTGTAGTTTAGTAGGGTTTGACGTGTCAATGGAGGTATTCAACGTAGAACATTATATACACCTCAGTTTTCTGTATGATTGTAGTTTAGAAGGGTTTGACGTGTCAATGCAGGTATTCAACGTAGAACATTATATACACCTCAGTTTTCTGTATGATTGTAGTTTAGTAGAGTTTGACGTGTCAATGCAGGTATTCAACGTAGAACATTATATACACCTCAGTTTTCAGTATGATTGTAGTTTAGTAGGGTTTGACGTCTCAATGCAGGTATTCAACGTAGAACATTATTTACACCTCAGTTTTCAGTATGATTGTAGTTTAGTAGGGTTTGACGTGTCAATGCAGGTATTCAACGTAGAACATTATATACACCTCAGTTTTCAGTATGATTGTAGTTTAGTAAGGTTTGACGTGTCAATGGAGGTATTCAACGTAGAACATTATATACACCTCAGTTTTCAGTATGATTGTAGTTTAGTAGAGTTTGACGTGTCAATGGAGGTATTCAACGTAGAACATTATTTACACCTCAGTTTTCAGTATGATTGTAGTTTAGTAGGGTTTGACGTGTCAATGGAGGTATTCAGCGTAGAACATTATATACACCTCAGTTTTCAGTATGATTGTAGTTTAGTAGGGTTTGACGTGTCAACGCAGGTATTCAACGTAGAACATTATATACACCTCAGTTTTCTGTATGATTGTAGTTTAGTAGGGTTTGACGTGTCAATGGAGGTATTCAACGTAGAACATTATATACACCTCAGTTTTCAGTATGATTGTAGTTTAGTAGGGTTTGACGTGTCAATGGAGGTATTCAACGTAGAACATTATATACACCTCAGTTTTCTGTATGATTGTAGTTTAGAAGGGTTTGACGTGTCAATGCAGGTATTCAACGTAGAACATTATATACACCTCAGTTTTCTGTATGATTGTAGTTTAGTAGAGTTTGACGTGTCAATGCAGGTATTCAACGTAGAACATTATATACACCTCAGTTTTCTGTATGATTGTAGTTTAGTAGGGTTTGACGTGTCAATGGAGGTATTCAACGTAGAACATTATATACACCTCAGTTTTCAGTATGATTGTAGTTTAGTAGAGTTTGACGTGTCAATGGAGGTATTCAACGTAGAACATTATATACACCTCAGTTTTCAGTATGATTGTAGTTTAGAAGGATTTGACGTGTCACTGCAGGTATTCAACGTAGAACATTATTTACACCTCAGTTTTCAGTATGATTGTAGTTTAGTAGGGTTTGACGTGTCAATGGAGGTATTCAACGTAGAACATTATATACACCTCAGTTTTCTGTATGATTGTAGTTTAGTAGGGTTTGACGTGTCAATGCAGGTATTCAACGTAGAACATTATATACACCTCAGTTTTCTGTATGATTGTAGTTTAGTAGGGTTTGACGTGTCAATGGAGGTATTCAATGTAGAACATTATATACACCTCAGTTTTCAGTATGATTGTAGTTTAGTAGAGTTTGACGTGTCAATGGAGGTATTCAACGTAGAACATTATATACACCACAGTTTTCAGTATGATTGTAGTTTAGAAGGGTTTGACGTGTCAATGCAGGTATTCAACGTAGAACATTATTTACACCTCAGTTTTCAGTATGATTGTAGTTTAGTAGGGTTTGACGTGTCAATGGAGGTATTCAACGTAGAACATTATTTACACCTCAGTTTTCAGTATGATTGTAGTTTAGTAGGGTTTGACGTGTCAATGGAGGTATTCAACGTAGAACATTATATACACCTCAGTTTTCAGTATGATTGTAGTTTAGTAGGGTTTGACGTGTCAATGGAGGTATTCAACGTAGAACATTATTTACACCTCGGTTTTCAGTATGATTGTAGTTTAGTAGGGTTTGACGTGTCAATGCAGGTATTCAACGTAGAACATTATATACACCTCAGTTTTCAGTATGATTGTAGTTTAGTAGGGTTTGACGTGTCAATGGAGGTATTCAACGTTGAACATTATATATACCTCAGTTTTCTGTATGATTGTAGTTTAGTAGGGTTTGACGTGTCAATGCAGGTATTCAACGTAGAACATTATATACACCTCAGTTTTCAGTATGATTGTAGTTTAGTAGAGTTTGACGTGTCAATGGAGGTATTCAACGTAGAACATTATATACACCTCAGTTTTCAGTATGATTGTAGTTTAGTAGGGTTTGACGTGTCAATGCAGGTATTCAACGTAGAACATTATTTACACCTCAGTTTTCAGTACGATTGTAGTTTAGTAGGGTTTGACGTGTCAATGGAGGTATTCAACGTAGAACATTATTTACACCTCAGTTTTCTGTATGATTGTAGTTTAGTAGGGTTTGACGTGTCAACGCAGGTATTCAACGTAGAACATTATATACACCTCAGTTTTCAGTATGATTGTAGTTTAGTAGGGTTTGACGTGTCAATGCAGGTATTCAACGTAGAACATTATATACACCTCAGTTTTCAGTATGATTGTAGTTTAGTAGGGTTTGACGTGTCAATGCAGGTATTCAACGTAGAACATTATATACACCTCAGTTTTCAGTATGATTGTAGTTTAGTAAGGTTTGACGTGTCAATGGAGGTATTCAACGTAGAACATTATATACACCTCAGTTTTCAGTATGATTGTAGTTTAGTAGAGTTTGACGTGTCAATGGAGGTATTCAACGTAGAACATTATTTACACCTCAGTTTTCAGTATGATTGTAGTTTAGTAGGGTTTGACGTGTCAATGGAGGTATTCAGCGTAGAACATTATATACACCTCAGTTTTCAGTATGATTGTAGTTTAGTAGGGTTTGACGTGTCAACGCAGGTATTCAACGTAGAACATTATATACACCTCAGTTTTCTGTATGATTGTAGTTTAGTAGGGTTTGACGTGTCAATGGAGGTATTCAACGTAGAACATTATATACACCTCAGTTTTCAGTATGATTGTAGTTTAGTAGGGTTTGACGTGTCAATGGAGGTATTCAACGTAGAACATTATATACACCTCAGTTTTCTGTATGATTGTAGTTTAGAAGGGTTTGACGTGTCAATGCAGGTATTCAACGTAGAACATTATATACACCTCAGTTTTCTGTATGATTGTAGTTTAGTAGAGTTTGACGTGTCAATGCAGGTATTCAACGTAGAACATTATATACACCTCAGTTTTCAGTATGATTGTAGTTTAGTAGGGTTTGACGTCTCAATGCAGGTATTCAACGTAGAACATTATTTACACCTCAGTTTTCAGTATGATTGTAGTTTAGTAGGGTTTGACGTGTCAATGCAGGTATTCAACGTAGAACATTATATACACCTCAGTTTTCAGTATGATTGTAGTTTAGTAAGGTTTGACGTGTCAATGGAGGTATTCAACGTAGAACATTATATACACCTCAGTTTTCAGTATGATTGTAGTTTAGTAGAGTTTGACGTGTCAATGGAGGTATTCAACGTAGAACATTATTTACACCTCAGTTTTCAGTATGATTGTAGTTTAGTAGGGTTTGACGTGTCAATGGAGGTATTCAGCGTAGAACATTATATACACCTCAGTTTTCAGTATGATTGTAGTTTAGTAGGGTTTGACGTGTCAACGCAGGTATTCAACGTAGAACATTATATACACCTCAGTTTTCTGTATGATTGTAGTTCAGTAGGGTTTGACGTGTCAATGGAGGTATTCAACGTAGAACATTATATACACCTCAGTTTTCAGTATGATTGTAGTTTAGTAGGGTTTGACGTGTCAATGGAGGTATTCAACGTAGAACATTATATACACCTCAGTTTTCTGTATGATTGTAGTTTAGAAGGGTTTGACGTGTCAATGCAGGTATTCAACGTAGAACATTATATACACCTCAGTTTTCTGTATGATTGTAGTTTAGTAGAGTTTGACGTGTCAATGCAGGTATTCAACGTAGAACATTATATACACCTCAGTTTTCTGTATGATTGTAGTTTAGTAGGGTTTGACGTGTCAATGGAGGTATTCAACGTAGAACATTATATACACCTCAGTTTTCAGTATGATTGTAGTTTAGTAGAGTTTGACGTGTCAATGGAGGTATTCAACGTAGAACATTATATACACCTCAGTTTTCAGTATGATTGTAGTTTAGAAGGATTTGACGTGTCACTGCAGGTATTCAACGTAGAACATTATTTACACCTCAGTTTTCAGTATGATTGTAGTTTAGTAGGGTTTGACGTGTCAATGGAGGTATTCAACGTAGAACATTATATACACCTCAGTTTTCTGTATGATTGTAGTTTAGTAGGGTTTGACGTGTCAATGCAGGTATTCAACGTAGAACATTATATACACCTCAGTTTTCTGTATGATTGTAGTTTAGTAGGGTTTGACGTGTCAATGGAGGTATTCAATGTAGAACATTATATACACCTCAGTTTTCAGTATGATTGTAGTTTAGTAGAGTTTGACGTGTCAATGGAGGTATTCAACGTAGAACATTATATACACCACAGTTTTCAGTATGATTGTAGTTTAGAAGGGTTTGACGTGTCAATGCAGGTATTCAACGTAGAACATTATTTACACCTCAGTTTTCAGTATGATTGTAGTTTAGTAGGGTTTGACGTGTCAATGGAGGTATTCAACGTAGAACATTATTTACACCTCAGTTTTCAGTATGATTGTAGTTTAGTAGGGTTTGACGTGTCAATGGAGGTATTCAACGTAGAACATTATATACACCTCAGTTTTCAGTATGATTGTAGTTTAGTAGGGTTTGACGTGTCAATGGAGGTATTCAACGTAGAACATTATTTACACCTCGGTTTTCAGTATGATTGTAGTTTAGTAGGGTTTGACGTGTCAATGCAGGTATTCAACGTAGAACATTATATACACCTCAGTTTTCAGTATGATTGTAGTTTAGTAGGGTTTGACGTGTCAATGGAGGTATTCAACGTTGAACATTATATATACCTCAGTTTTCTGTATGATTGTAGTTTAGTAGGGTTTGACGTGTCAATGCAGGTATTCAACGTAGAACATTATATACACCTCAGTTTTCAGTATGATTGTAGTTTAGTAGAGTTTGACGTGTCAATGGAGGTATTCAACGTAGAACATTATATACACCTCAGTTTTCAGTATGATTGTAGTTTAGTAGGGTTTGACGTGTCAATGCAGGTATTCAACGTAGAACATTATTTACACCTCAGTTTTCAGTACGATTGTAGTTTAGTAGGGTTTGACGTGTCAATGGAGGTATTCAACGTAGAACATTATTTACACCTCAGTTTTCTGTATGATTGTAGTTTAGTAGGGTTTGACGTGTCAACGCAGGTATTCAACGTAGAACATTATATACACCTCAGTTTTCAGTATGATTGTAGTTTAGTAGGGTTTGACGTGTCAATGCAGGTATTCAACGTAGAACATTATATACACCTCAGTTTTCAGTATGATTGTAGTTTAGTAGGGTTTGACGTGTCAATGGAGGTATTCAACGTAGAACATTATATACGCCTCAGTTTTCTGTATGATTGTAGTTTAGTAGGGTTTGACGTGTCAATGCAGGTATTCAACGTAGAACATTATATACACCTCAGTTTTCTGTATGATTGTAGTTTAGTAGAGTTTGACGTGTCAATGCAGGTATTCAACGTAGAACATTATATACACCTCAGTTTTCTGTATGATTGTAGTTTAGTAGGGTTTGACGTGTCAATGGAGGTATTCAACGTAGAACATTATATACACCTCAGTTTTCAGTATGATTGTAGTTTAGTAGAGTTTGACGTGTCAATGGAGGTATTCAACGTAGAACATTATATACACCTCAGTTTTCAGTATGATTGTAGTTTAGAAGGTTTTGACGTGTCACTGCAGGTATTCAACGTAGAACATTATTTACACCTCAGTTTTCAGTATGATTGTAGTTTAGAAGGGTTTGACGTGTCAATGCAGGTATTCAACGTAGAACATTATTTACACCTCAGTTTTCAGTATGATTGTAGTTTAGTAGGGTTTGACGTGTCAATGGAGGTATTCAACGTAGAACATTATATACACCTCAGTTTTCTGTATGATTGTAGTTTAGAAGGGTTTGACGTGTCAATGCAGGTATTCAACGTAGAACATTATATACACCTCAGTTTTCTGTATGATTGTAGTTTAGTAGAGTTTGACGTGTCAATGCAGGTATTCAACGTAGAACATTATATACACCTCAGTTTTCTGTATGATTGTAGTTTAGTAGGGTTTGACGTGTCAATGGAGGTATTCAACGTAGAACATTATATACACCTCAGTTTTCAGTATGATTGTAGTTTAGTAGAGTTTGACGTGTCAATGGAGGTATTCAACGTAGAACATTATATACACCTCAGTTTTCAGTATGATTGTAGTTTAGAAGGATTTGACGTGTCACTGCAGGTATTCAACGTAGAACATTATTTACACCTCAGTTTTCAGTATGATTGTAGTTTAGTAGGGTTTGACGTGTCAATGGAGGTATTCAACGTAGAACATTATATACACCTCAGTTTTCTGTATGATTGTAGTTTAGTAGGGTTTGACGTGTCAATGCAGGTATTCAACGTAGAACATTATATACACCTCAGTTTTCTGTATGATTGTAGTTTAGTAGGGTTTGACGTGTCAATGGAGGTATTCAATGTAGAACATTATATACACCTCAGTTTTCAGTATGATTGTAGTTTAGTAGGGTTTGACGTGTCAATGGAGGTATTCAACGTAGAACATTATATACACCACAGTTTTCAGTATGATTGTAGTTTAGAAGGGTTTGACGTGTCAATGCAGGTATTCAACGTAGAACATTATTTACACCTCAGTTTTCAGTATGATTGTAGTTTAGTAGGGTTTGACGTGTCAATGGAGGTATTCAACGTAGAACATTATATACACCTCAGTTTTCTGTATGATTGTAGTTTAGAAGGGTTTGACGTGTCAATGCAGGTATTCAACGTAGAACATTATATACACCTCAGTTTTCTGTATGATTGTAGTTTAGTAGAGTTTGACGTGTCAATGCAGGTATTCAACGTAGAACATTATATACACCTCAGTTTTCTGTATGATTGTAGTTTAGTAGGGTTTGACGTGTCAATGGAGGTATTCAACGTAGAACATTATATACACCTCAGTTTTCAGTATGATTGTAGTTTAGTAGAGTTTGACGTGTCAATGGAGGTATTCAACGTAGAACATTATATACACCTCAGTTTTCAGTATGATTGTAGTTTAGAAGGATTTGACGTGTCACTGCAGGTATTCAACGTAGAACATTATTTACACCTCAGTTTTCAGTATGATTGTAGTTTAGTAGGGTTTGACGTGTCAATGGAGGTATTCAACGTAGAACATTATATACACCTCAGTTTTCTGTATGATTGTAGTTTAGTAGGGTTTGACGTGTCAATGCAGGTATTCAACGTAGAACATTATATACACCTCAGTTTTCTGTATGATTGTAGTTTAGTAGGGTTTGACGTGTCAATGGAGGTATTCAATGTAGAACATTATATACACCTCAGTTTTCAGTATGATTGTAGTTTAGTAGGGTTTGACGTGTCAATGGAGGTATTCAACGTAGAACATTATATACACCACAGTTTTCAGTATGATTGTAGTTTAGAAGGGTTTGACGTGTCAATGCAGGTATTCAACGTAGAACATTATTTACACCTCAGTTTTCAGTATGATTGTAGTTTAGTAGGGTTTGACGTGTCAATGGAGGTATTCAACGTAGAACATTATATACACCTCAGTTTTCTGTATGATTGTAGTTTAGAAGGGTTTGACGTGTCAATGCAGGTATTCAACGTAGAACATTATATACACCTCAGTTTTCTGTATGATTGTAGTTTAGTAGAGTTTGACGTGTCAATGCAGGTATTCAACGTAGAACATTATATACACCTCAGTTTTCTGTATGATTGTAGTTTAGTAGGGTTTGACGTGTCAATGGAGGTATTCAACGTAGAACATTATATACACCTCAGTTTTCAGTATGATTGTAGTTTAGTAGAGTTTGACGTGTCAATGGAGGTATTCAACGTAGAACATTATATACACCTCAGTTTTCAGTATGATTGTAGTTTAGAAGGATTTGACGTGTCACTGCAGGTATTCAACGTAGAACATTATTTACACCTCAGTTTTCAGTATGATTGTAGTTTAGTAGGGTTTGACGTGTCAATGGAGGTATTCAACGTAGAACATTATATACACCTCAGTTTTCTGTATGATTGTAGTTTAGTAGGGTTTGACGTGTCAATGCAGGTATTCAACGTAGAACATTATATACACCTCAGTTTTCTGTATGATTGTAGTTTAGTAGGGTTTGACGTGTCAATGGAGGTATTCAATGTAGAACATTATATACACCTCAGTTTTCAGTATGATTGTAGTTTAGTAGGGTTTGACGTGTCAATGGAGGTATTCAACGTAGAACATTATATACACCACAGTTTTCAGTATGATTGTAGTTTAGAAGGGTTTGACGTGTCAATGCAGGTATTCAACGTAGAACATTATTTACACCTCAGTTTTCAGTATGATTGTAGTTTAGTAGGGTTTGACGTGTCAATGGAGGTATTCAACGTAGAACATTATATACACCTCAGTTTTCTGTATGATTGTAGTTTAGAAGGGTTTGACGTGTCAATGCAGGTATTCAACGTAGAACATTATATACACCTCAGTTTTCTGTATGATTGTAGTTTAGTAGAGTTTGACGTGTCAATGCAGGTATTCAACGTAGAACATTATATACACCTCAGTTTTCTGTATGATTGTAGTTTAGTAGGGTTTGACGTGTCAATGGAGGTATTCAACGTAGAACATTATATACACCTCAGTTTTCAGTATGATTGTAGTTTAGTAGAGTTTGACGTGTCAATGGAGGTATTCAACGTAGAACATTATATACACCTCAGTTTTCAGTATGATTGTAGTTTAGAAGGATTTGACGTGTCACTGCAGGTATTCAACGTAGAACATTATTTACACCTCAGTTTTCAGTATGATTGTAGTTTAGTAGGGTTTGACGTGTCAATGGAGGTATTCAACGTAGAACATTATATACACCTCAGTTTTCTGTATGATTGTAGTTTAGTAGGGTTTGACGTGTCAATGCAGGTATTCAACGTAGAACATTATATACACCTCAGTTTTCTGTATGATTGTAGTTTAGTAGGGTTTGACGTGTCAATGGAGGTATTCAATGTAGAACATTATATACACCTCAGTTTTCAGTATGATTGTAGTTTAGTAGGGTTTGACGTGTCAATGGAGGTATTCAACGTAGAACATTATATACACCACAGTTTTCAGTATGATTGTAGTTTAGAAGGGTTTGACGTGTCAATGCAGGTATTCAACGTAGAACATTATTTACACCTCAGTTTTCAGTATGATTGTAGTTTAGTAGGGTTTGACGTGTCAATGGAGGTATTCAACGTAGAACATTATATACACCTCAGTTTTCTGTATGATTGTAGTTTAGAAGGGTTTGACGTGTCAATGCAGGTATTCAACGTAGAACATTATATACACCTCAGTTTTCTGTATGATTGTAGTTTAGTAGAGTTTGACGTGTCAATGCAGGTATTCAACGTAGAACATTATATACACCTCAGTTTTCTGTATGATTGTAGTTTAGTAGGGTTTGACGTGTCAATGGAGGTATTCAACGTAGAACATTATATACACCTCAGTTTTCAGTATGATTGTAGTTTAGTAGAGTTTGACGTGTCAATGGAGGTATTCAACGTAGAACATTATATACACCTCAGTTTTCAGTATGATTGTAGTTTAGAAGGATTTGACGTGTCACTGCAGGTATTCAACGTAGAACATTATTTACACCTCAGTTTTCAGTATGATTGTAGTTTAGTAGGGTTTGACGTGTCAATGGAGGTATTCAACGTAGAACATTATATACACCTCAGTTTTCTGTATGATTGTAGTTTAGTAGGGTTTGACGTGTCAATGCAGGTATTCAACGTAGAACATTATATACACCTCAGTTTTCTGTATGATTGTAGTTTAGTAGGGTTTGACGTGTCAATGGAGGTATTCAATGTAGAACATTATATACACCTCAGTTTTCAGTATGATTGTAGTTTAGTAGGGTTTGACGTGTCAATGGAGGTATTCAACGTAGAACATTATATACACCACAGTTTTCAGTATGATTGTAGTTTAGAAGGGTTTGACGTGTCAATGCAGGTATTCAACGTAGAACATTATTTACACCTCAGTTTTCAGTATGATTGTAGTTTAGTAGGGTTTGACGTGTCAATGGAGGTATTCAACGTAGAACATTATATACACCTCAGTTTTCTGTATGATTGTAGTTTAGAAGGGTTTGACGTGTCAATGCAGGTATTCAACGTAGAACATTATATACACCTCAGTTTTCTGTATGATTGTAGTTTAGTAGAGTTTGACGTGTCAATGCAGGTATTCAACGTAGAACATTATATACACCTCAGTTTTCTGTATGATTGTAGTTTAGTAGGGTTTGACGTGTCAATGGAGGTATTCAACGTAGAACATTATATACACCTCAGTTTTCAGTATGATTGTAGTTTAGTAGAGTTTGACGTGTCAATGGAGGTATTCAACGTAGAACATTATATACACCTCAGTTTTCAGTATGATTGTAGTTTAGAAGGATTTGACGTGTCACTGCAGGTATTCAACGTAGAACATTATTTACACCTCAGTTTTCAGTATGATTGTAGTTTAGTAGGGTTTGACGTGTCAATGGAGGTATTCAACGTAGAACATTATATACACCTCAGTTTTCTGTATGATTGTAGTTTAGTAGGGTTTGACGTGTCAATGCAGGTATTCAACGTAGAACATTATATACACCTCAGTTTTCTGTATGATTGTAGTTTAGTAGGGTTTGACGTGTCAATGGAGGTATTCAATGTAGAACATTATATACACCTCAGTTTTCAGTATGATTGTAGTTTAGTAGGGTTTGACGTGTCAATGGAGGTATTCAACGTAGAACATTATATACACCACAGTTTTCAGTATGATTGTAGTTTAGAAGGGTTTGACGTGTCAATGCAGGTATTCAACGTAGAACATTATTTACACCTCAGTTTTCAGTATGATTGTAGTTTAGTAGGGTTTGACGTGTCAATGGAGGTATTCAACGTAGAACATTATATACACCTCAGTTTTCTGTATGATTGTAGTTTAGAAGGGTTTGACGTGTCAATGCAGGTATTCAACGTAGAACATTATATACACCTCAGTTTTCTGTATGATTGTAGTTTAGTAGAGTTTGACGTGTCAATGCAGGTATTCAACGTAGAACATTATATACACCTCAGTTTTCTGTATGATTGTAGTTTAGTAGGGTTTGACGTGTCAATGGAGGTATTCAACGTAGAACATTATATACACCTCAGTTTTCAGTATGATTGTAGTTTAGTAGAGTTTGACGTGTCAATGGAGGTATTCAACGTAGAACATTATATACACCTCAGTTTTCAGTATGATTGTAGTTTAGAAGGATTTGACGTGTCACTGCAGGTATTCAACGTAGAACATTATTTACACCTCAGTTTTCAGTATGATTGTAGTTTAGTAGGGTTTGACGTGTCAATGGAGGTATTCAACGTAGAACATTATATACACCTCAGTTTTCTGTATGATTGTAGTTTAGTAGGGTTTGACGTGTCAATGCCGGTATTCAACGTAGAACATTATATACACCTCAGTTTTCTGTATGATTGTAGTTTAGTAGGGTTTGACGTGTCAATGGAGGTATTCAATGTAGAACATTATATACACCTCAGTTTTCAGTATGATTGTAGTTTAGTAGGGTTTGACGTGTCAATGGAGGTATTCAACGTAGAACATTATATACACCACAGTTTTCAGTATGATTGTAGTTTAGAAGGGTTTGACGTGTCAATGCAGGTATTCAACGTAGAACATTATTTACACCTCAGTTTTCAGTATGATTGTAGTTTAGTAGGGTTTGACGTGTCAATGGAGGTATTCAACGTAGAACATTATATACACCTCAGTTTTCTGTATGATTGTAGTTTAGAAGGGTTTGACGTGTCAATGCAGGTATTCAACGTAGAACATTATATACACCTCAGTTTTCTGTATGATTGTAGTTTAGTAGAGTTTGACGTGTCAATGCAGGTATTCAACGTAGAACATTATATACACCTCAGTTTTCTGTATGATTGTAGTTTAGTAGGGTTTGACGTGTCAATGGAGGTATTCAACGTAGAACATTATATACACCTCAGTTTTCAGTATGATTGTAGTTTAGTAGAGTTTGACGTGTCAATGGAGGTATTCAACGTAGAACATTATATACACCTCAGTTTTCAGTATGATTGTAGTTTAGAAGGATTTGACGTGTCACTGCAGGTATTCAACGTAGAACATTATTTACACCTCAGTTTTCAGTATGATTGTAGTTTAGTAGGGTTTGACGTGTCAATGGAGGTATTCAACGTAGAACATTATATACACCTCAGTTTTCTGTATGATTGTAGTTTAGTAGGGTTTGACGTGTCAATGCAGGTATTCAACGTAGAACATTATATACACCTCAGTTTTCTGTATGATTGTAGTTTAGTAGGGTTTGACGTGTCAATGGAGGTATTCAATGTAGAACATTATATACACCTCAGTTTTCAGTATGATTGTAGTTTAGTAGGGTTTGACGTGTCAATGGAGGTATTCAACGTAGAACATTATATACACCACAGTTTTCAGTATGATTGTAGTTTAGAAGGGTTTGACGTGTCAATGCAGGTATTCAACGTAGAACATTATTTACACCTCAGTTTTCAGTATGATTGTAGTTTAGTAGGGTTTGACGTGTCAATGGAGGTATTCAACGTAGAACATTATATACACCTCAGTTTTCTGTATGATTGTAGTTTAGAAGGGTTTGACGTGTCAATGCAGGTATTCAACGTAGAACATTATATACACCTCAGTTTTCTGTATGATTGTAGTTTAGTAGAGTTTGACGTGTCAATGCAGGTATTCAACGTAGAACATTATATACACCTCAGTTTTCTGTATGATTGTAGTTTAGTAGGGTTTGACGTGTCAATGGAGGTATTCAACGTAGAACATTATATACACCTCAGTTTTCAGTATGATTGTAGTTTAGTAGAGTTTGACGTGTCAATGGAGGTATTCAACGTAGAACATTATATACACCTCAGTTTTCAGTATGATTGTAGTTTAGAAGGATTTGACGTGTCACTGCAGGTATTCAACGTAGAACATTATTTACACCTCAGTTTTCAGTATGATTGTAGTTTAGTAGGGTTTGACGTGTCAATGGAGGTATTCAACGTAGAACATTATATACACCTCAGTTTTCTGTATGATTGTAGTTTAGTAGGGTTTGACGTGTCAATGCAGGTATTCAACGTAGAACATTATATACACCTCAGTTTTCTGTATGATTGTAGTTTAGTAGGGTTTGACGTGTCAATGGAGGTATTCAATGTAGAACATTATATACACCTCAGTTTTCAGTATGATTGTAGTTTAGTAGGGTTTGACGTGTCAATGGAGGTATTCAACGTAGAACATTATATACACCACAGTTTTCAGTATGATTGTAGTTTAGAAGGGTTTGACGTGTCAATGCAGGTATTCAACGTAGAACATTATTTACACCTCAGTTTTCAGTATGATTGTAGTTTAGTAGGGTTTGACGTGTCAATGGAGGTATTCAACGTAGAACATTATATACACCTCAGTTTTCTGTATGATTGTAGTTTAGAAGGGTTTGACGTGTCAATGCAGGTATTCAACGTAGAACATTATATACACCTCAGTTTTCTGTATGATTGTAGTTTAGTAGAGTTTGACGTGTCAATGCAGGTATTCAACGTAGAACATTATATACACCTCAGTTTTCTGTATGATTGTAGTTTAGTAGGGTTTGACGTGTCAATGGAGGTATTCAACGTAGAACATTATATACACCTCAGTTTTCAGTATGATTGTAGTTTAGTAGAGTTTGACGTGTCAATGGAGGTATTCAACGTAGAACATTATATACACCTCAGTTTTCAGTATGATTGTAGTTTAGAAGGATTTGACGTGTCACTGCAGGTATTCAACGTAGAACATTATTTACACCTCAGTTTTCAGTATGATTGTAGTTTAGTAGGGTTTGACGTGTCAATGGAGGTATTCAACGTAGAACATTATATACACCTCAGTTTTCTGTATGATTGTAGTTTAGTAGGGTTTGACGTGTCAATGCAGGTATTCAACGTAGAACATTATATACACCTCAGTTTTCTGTATGATTGTAGTTTAGTAGGGTTTGACGTGTCAATGGAGGTATTCAATGTAGAACATTATATACACCTCAGTTTTCAGTATGATTGTAGTTTAGTAGGGTTTGACGTGTCAATGGAGGTATTCAACGTAGAACATTATATACACCACAGTTTTCAGTATGATTGTAGTTTAGAAGGGTTTGACGTGTCAATGCAGGTATTCAACGTAGAACATTATTTACACCTCAGTTTTCAGTATGATTGTAGTTTAGTAGGGTTTGACGTGTCAATGGAGGTATTCAACGTAGAACATTATATACACCTCAGTTTTCTGTATGATTGTAGTTTAGTAGGGTTTGACGTGTCAATGCAGGTATTCAACGTAGAACATTATATACACCTCAGTTTTCTGTATGATTGTAGTTTAGTAGGGTTTGACGTGTCAATGGAGGTATTCAATGTAGAACATTATATACACCTCAGTTTTCAGTATGATTGTAGTTTAGTAGAGTTTGACGTGTCAATGGAGGTATTCAACGTAGAACATTATATACACCACAGTTTTCAGTATGATTGTAGTTTAGAAGGGTTTGACGTGTCAATGCAGGTATTCAACGTAGAACATTATTTACACCTCAGTTTTCTGTATGATTGTAGTTTAGAAGGGTTTGACGTGTCAATGGAGGTATTCAACGTAGAACATTATATACACCTCAGTTTTCAGTATGATTGTAGTTTAGTAGGGTTTGACATGTCAACGCAGGTATTCAACGTAGAACATTATATACACCTCAGTTTTCTGTATGATTGTAGTTTAGTAGGGTTTGACGTGTCAATGCAGGTATTCAACATAGAACATTATATACACCTCAGTTTTCAGTATGATTGTAGTTTAGTAGGGTTTGACGTGTCAATGGAGGTATTCAACGTAGAACATTATATTCACCTCAGTTTTCTGTATGATTGTAGTTTAGTAGGGTTTGACGTGTCAATGCAGGTATTCAACGTAGAACATTATATACACCTCAGTTTTCTGTATGATTGTAGTTTAGAAGGGTTTGACATGTCAATGCAGGTATTCAACGTAGAACATTATATACACCTCAGTTTTCAGTATGATTGTAGTTTAGTAGGGTTTGACGTGTCAATGGAGGTATTCAACGTAGAACATTATATACACCTCAGTTTTCAGTATGATTGTAGTTTAGTAGGGTTTGACGTGTCAATGGAGGTTTTCAACGTAGAACATTATATACACCTCAGTTTTCAGTATGATTGTAGTTTAGTAGGGTTTGACGTGTCAATGCAGGTATTCAACGTAGAACATTATTTACACCTCAGTTTTCAGTATGATTGTAGTTTAGTAGGGTTTGACGTGTCAATGGAGGTATTCAACGTAGAACATTATATACACCTCAGTTTTCAGTATGATTGTAGTTTAGTAGGGTTTGACATGTCAATGCAGGTATTCAACGTAGAACATTATTTACACCTCAGTTTTCAGTATGATTGTAGTTTAGTAGGGTTTGACGTCTCAATGCAGGTATTCAACGTAGAACATTATTTACACCTCAGTTTTCAGTATGATTGTAGTTTAGTAGGGTTTGACGTGTCAATGCAGGTATTCAACGTAGAACATTATATACACCTCAGTTTTCAGTATGATTGTAGTTTAGTAAGGTTTGACGTGTCAATGGAGGTATTCAACGTAGAACATTATATACACCTCAGTTTTCAGTATGATTGTAGTTTAGTAGGGTTTGACGTGTCAATGGAGGTATTCAGCGTAGAACATTATATACACCTCAGTTTTCAGTATGATTGTAGTTTAGTAGGGTTTGACGTGTCAATGCAGGTATTCAACGTAGAACATTATTTACACCTCAGTTTTCAGTACGATTGTAGTTTAGTAGGGTTTGACGTGTCAATGGAGGTATTCAACGTAGAACATTATTTACACCTCAGTTTTCTGTATGATTGTAGTTTAGTAGGGTTTGACGTGTCAATGCAGGTATTCAACGTAGAACATTATATACACCTCAGTTTTCAGTATGATTGTAGTTTAGTAGGGTTTGACGTGTCAATGCAGGTATTCAACGTAGAACATTATATACACCTCAGTTTTCAGTATGATTGTAGTTTAGTAGGGTTTGACGTGTCAATGGAGGTATTCAACGTAGAACATTATATACGCCTCAGTTTTCTGTATGATTGTAGTTTAGTAGGGTTTGACGTGTCAATGCAGGTATTCAACGTAGAACATTATATACGCCTCAGTTTTCAGTATGATTGTAGTTTAGTAGGGTTTGACGTGTCAATGGAGGTATTCAACGTAGAACATTATATACACCTCAGTTTTCTGTATGATTGTAGTTTAGTAGGGTTTGACGTGTCAATGCAGGTATTCAACGTAGAACATTATATACACCTCAGTTTTCAGTATGATTGTAGTTTAGTAGAGTTTGACGTGTCAATGGAGGTATTCAACGTAGAACATTATATACACCTCAGTTTTCAGTATGATTGTAGTTTAGTAGGGTTTGACGTGTCAATGCAGGTATTCAACGTAGAACATTATTTACACCTCAGTTTTCAGTACGATTGTAGTTTAGTAGGGTTTGACGTGTCAATGGAGGTATTCAACGTAGAACATTATATACACCTCAGTTTTCAGTATGATTGTAGTTTAGTAGGGTTTGACATGTCAACGCAGGTATTCAACGTAGAACATTATATACACCTCAGTTTTCTGTATGATTGTAGTTTAGTAGGGTTTGACGTGTCAATGCAGGTATTCAACGTAGAACATTATATACACCTCAGTTTTCAGTATGATTGTAGTTTAGTAGGGTTTGACGTGTCAATGGAGGTATTCAACGTAGAACATTATATACACCTCAGTTTTCTGTATGATTGTAGTTTAGTAGGGTTTGACATGTCAATGCAGGTATTCAACGTAGAACATTATATACACCTCAGTTTTCTGTATGATTGTAGTTTAGAAGGGTTTGACATGTCAATGCAGGTATTCAACGTAGAACATTATATACACCTCAGTTTTCAGTATGATTGTAGTTTAGTAGGGTTTGACGTGTCAATGGAGGTATTCAACGTAGAACATTATATACACCTCAGTTTTCAGTATGATTGTAGTTTAGTAGAGTTTGACGTGTCAATGGAGGTTTTCAACGTAGAACATTATATACACCTCAGTTTTCAGTATGATTGTAGTTTAGTAGGGTTTGACGTGTCAATGCAGGTATTCAACGTAGAACATTATTTACACCTCAGTTTTCAGTATGATTGTAGTTTAGTAGGGTTTGACGTGTCAATGGAGGTATTCAACGTAGAACATTATATACACCTCAGTTTTCAGTATGATTGTAGTTTAGTAGGGTTTGACATGTCAATGCAGGTATTCAACGTAGAACATTATATACACCTCAGTTTTCTGTATGATTGTAGTTTAGTAGGGTTTGACGTGTCAATGCAGGTATTCAACGTAGAACATTATATACACCTCAGTTTTCAGTATGATTGTAGTTTAGTAGGGTTTGACGTGTCAATGGAGGTATTCAACGTAGAACATTATATACACCTCAGTTTTCTGTATGATTGTAGTTTAGTAGGGTTTGACATGTCAATGCAGGTATTCAACGTAGAACATTATATACACCTCAGTTTTCTGTATGATTGTAGTTTAGAAGGGTTTGACATGTCAATGCAGGTATTCAACGTAGAACATTATATACACCTCAGTTTTCAGTATGATTGTAGTTTAGTAGGGTTTGACGTGTCAATGGAGGTATTCAACGTAGAACATTATATACACCTCAGTTTTCAGTATGATTGTAGTTTAGTAGGGTTTGACGTGTCAATGCAGGTATTCAACGTAGAACATTATTTACACCTCAGTTTTCAGTATGATTGTAGTTTAGTAGGGTTTGACGTGTCAATGGAGGTATTCAACGTAGAACATTATATACACCTCAGTTTTCAGTATGATTGTAGTTTAGTAGGGTTTGACATGTCAATGCAGGTATTCAACGTAGAACATTATTTACACCTCAGTTTTCAGTATGATTGTAGTTTAGTAGGGTTTGACGTCTCAATGCAGGTATTCAACGTAGAACATTATTTACACCTCAGTTTTCAGTATGATTGTAGTTTAGTAGGGTTTGACGTGTCAATGCAGGTATTCAACGTAGAACATTATATACACCTCAGTTTTCAGTATGATTGTAGTTTAGTAAGGTTTGACGTGTCAATGGAGGTATTCAACGTAGAACATTATATACACCTCAGTTTTCAGTATGATTGTAGTTTAGTAGGGTTTGACGTGTCAATGGAGGTATTCAGCGTAGAACATTATATACACCTCAGTTTTCAGTATGATTGTAGTTTAGTAGGGTTTGACGTGTCAATGCAGGTATTCAACGTAGAACATTATTTACACCTCAGTTTTCAGTACGATTGTAGTTTAGTAGGGTTTGACGTGTCAATGGAGGTATTCAACGTAGAACATTATTTACACCTCAGTTTTCTGTATGATTGTAGTTTAGTAGGGTTTGACGTGTCAACGCAGGTATTCAACGTAGAACATTATATACACCTCAGTTTTCAGTATGATTGTAGTTTAGTAGGGTTTGACGTGTCAATGCAGGTATTCAACGTAGAACATTATATACACCTCAGTTTTCAGTATGATTGTAGTTTAGTAGGGTTTGACGTGTCAATGGAGGTATTCAACGTAGAACATTATATACGCCTCAGTTTTCTGTATGATTGTAGTTTAGTAGGGTTTGACGTGTCAATGCAGGTATTCAACGTAGAACATTATATACACCTCAGTTTTCTGTATGATTGTAGTTTAGTAGAGTTTGACGTGTCAATGCAGGTATTCAACGTAGAACATTATATACACCTCAGTTTTCTGTATGATTGTAGTTTAGTAGGGTTTGACGTGTCAATGGAGGTATTCAACGTAGAACATTATATACACCTCAGTTTTCAGTATGATTGTAGTTTAGTAGAGTTTGACGTGTCAATGGAGGTATTCAACGTAGAACATTATATACACCTCAGTTTTCTGTATGATTGTAGTTTAGAAGGTTTTGACGTGTCACTGCAGGTATTCAACGTAGAACATTATTTACACCTCAGTTTTCAGTATGATTGTAGTTTAGTAAGGTTTGACGTGTCAATGGAGGTATTCAACGTAGAACATTATTTACACCTCAGTTTTCTGTATGATTGTAGTTTAGTAGGGTTTGACGTGTCAATGCAGGTATTCAACGTAGAACATTATATACACCTCAGTTTTCTGTATGATTGTAGTTTAGTAGGGTTTGACGTGTCAATGGAGGTATTCAATGTAGAACATTATATACACCTCAGTTTTCAGTATGATTGTAGTTTAGTAGAGTTTGACGTGTCAATGGAGGTATTCAACGTAGAACATTATATACACCTCAGTTTTCAGTATGATTGTAGTTTAGAAGGGTTTGACGTGTCAATGCAGGTATTCAACGTAGAACATTATTTACACCTCAGTTTTCAGTATGATTGTAGTTTAGTAGGGTTTGACGTGTCAATGGAGGTATTCAACGTAGAACATTATTTACACCTCAGTTTTCAGTATGATTGTAGTTTAGTAGGGTTTGACGTGTCAATGGAGGTATTCAACGTAGAACATTATATACACCTCAGTTTTCAGTATGATTGTAGTTTAGTAGGGTTTGACGTGTCAATAGAGGTATTCAACGTAGAACATTATTTACACCTCGGTTTTCAGTATGATTGTAGTTTAGTAGGGTTTGACGTGTCAATGCAGGTATTCAACGTAGAACATTATATACACCTCAGTTTTCAGTATGATTGTAGTTTAGTAGGGTTTGACGTGTCAATGGAGGTATTCAACGTAGTACATTATTTACACCTCAGTTTTCAGTATGATTGTAGTTTAGTAGGGTTTGACGTGTCAATGCAGGTATTCAACGTAGAACATTATATACATCTCAGTTTTCAGTATGATTGTAGTTTAGTAGGGTTTGATATGTCAATGCAGGTATTCAACGTAGAACATTATTTACACCTCAGTTTTCTGTATGATTGTAGTTTAGTAGGGTTTGACGTGTCAATAGAGGTATTCAACGTAGAACATTATATACACCTCAGTTTTCAGTATGATTGTAGTTTAGTAGGGTTTGACATGTCAATGCAGGTATTCAACGTAGAACATTATATACACCTCAGTTTTCAGTATGATTGTAGTTTAGTAGGGTTTGACGTCTCAATGCAGGTATTCAACGTAGAACATTATTTACACCTCAGTTTTCAGTATGATTGTAGTTTAGTAGGGTTTGACGTGTCAATGCAGGTATTCAACGTAGAACATTATATACACCTCAGTTTTCAGTATGATTGTAGTTTAGTAAGGTTTGACGTGTCAATGGAGGTATTCAACGTAGAACATTATATACACCTCAGTTTTCAGTATGATTGTAGTTTAGTAGGGTTTGACGTGTCAATGGAGGTATTCAACGTAGAACATTATTTACACCTCAGTTTTCTGTATGATTGTAGTTTAGTAGGGTTTGACGTGTCAATGGAGGTATTCAGCGTAGAACATTATATACACCTCAGTTTTCAGTATGATTGTAGTTTAGTAGGGTTTGACGTGTCAATGCAGGTATTCAACGTAGAACATTATTTACACCTCAGTTTTCAGTATGATTGTAGTTTAGTAGGGTTTGACGTGTCAATGGAGGTATTCAACGTAGAACATTATTTACACCTCAGTTTTCAGTATGATTGTAGTTTAGTAGGGTTTGACGTGTCAATGGAGGTATTCAACGTAGAACATTATATACAGCTCAGTTTTCAGTATGATTGTAGTTTAGAAGGGTTTGACGTGTCAATAGAGGTATTCAACGTAGAACATTATTTACACCTCGGTTTTCAGTATGATTGTAGTTTAGTAGGGTTTGACGTGTCAATGGAGGTATTCAACGTAGAACATTATATACACCTCAGTTTTCAGTATGATTGTAGTTTAGTAGGGTTTGACGTGTCAATGGAGGTATTCAACGTAGTACATTATTTACTCCTCAGTTTTCAGTATGATTGTAGTTTAGTAGGGTTTGACGTGTCAATGCAGGTATTCAACGTAGAACATTATATACACCTCAGTTTTCTGTATGATTGTAGTTTAGAAGGGTTTGACATGTCAATGCAGGTATTCAACGTAGAACATTATATACACCTCAGTTTTCAGTATGATTGTAGTTTAGTAGGGTTTGACGTGTCAATGGAGGTATTCAACGTAGAACATTATATACACCTCAGTTTTCAGTATGATTGTAGTTTAGTAGGGTTTGACGTGTCAATAGAGGTATTCAACGTAGAACATTATATACACCTCAGTTTTCAGTATGATTGTAGTTTAGTAGGGTTTGACATGTCAATGCAGGTATTCAACGTAGAACATTATATACACCTCAGTTTTCAGTATGATTGTAGTTTAGTAGGGTTTGACGTCTCAATGCAGGTATTCAACGTAGAACATTATTTACACCTCAGTTTTCAGTATGATTGTAGTTTAGTAGGGTTTGACGTGTCAATGCAGGTATTCAACGTAGAACATTATATACACCTCAGTTTTCAGTATGATTGTAGTATAGTAAGGTTTGACGTGTCAATGGAGGTATTCAACGTAGAACATTATATACACCTCAGTTTTCAGTATGATTGTAGTTTAGTAGGGTTTGACGTGTCAATGGAGGTATTCAACGTAGAACATTATTTACACCTCAGTTTTCTGTATGATTGTAGTTTAGTAGGGTTTGACGTGTCAATGGAGGTATTCAGCGTAGAACATTATATACACCTCAGTTTTCAGTATGATTGTAGTTTAGTAGGGTTTGACGTGTCAATGCAGGTATTCAACGTAGAACATTATTTACACCTCAGTTTTCAGTACGATTGTAGTTTAGTAGGGTTTGACGTGTCAATGGAGGTATTCAACGTAGAACATTATTTACACCTCAGTTTTCAGTATGATTGTAGTTTAGTAGGGTTTGACGTGTCAACGCAGGTATTCAACGTAGAACATTATATACACCTCAGTTTTCTGTATGATTGTAGTTTAGTAGGGTTTGACGTGTCAACGGAGGTATTCAACGTAGAACATTATATACACCTCAGTTTTCAGTATGATTGTAGTTTAGTAGGGTTTGACGTGTCAATGGAGGTATTCAACGTAGAACATTATATACACCTCAGTTTTCTGTATGATTGTAGTTTAGTAGGGTTTGACGTGTCAATGGAGGTATTCAACGTAGAACATTATATACACCTCAGTTTTCTGTATGATTGTAGTTTAGTAGAGTTTGACGTGTCAATGCAGGTATTCAACGTAGAACATTATATACACCTCAGTTTTCAGTATGATTGTAGTTTAGTAGAGTTTGACGTGTCAATGGAGGTATTCAACGTAGAACATTATATACACCTCAGTTTTCAGTATGATTGTAGTTTAGAAGGGTTTGACGTGTCACTGCAGGTATTCAACGTAGAACATTATTTACACCTCAGTTTTCAGTATGATTGTAGTTTAGTAAGGTTTGACGTGTCAATGGAGGTATTCAACGTAGAACATTATTTACACCTCAGTTTTCTGTATGATTGTAGTTTAGTAGGGTTTGACGTGTCAATGCAGGTATTCAACGTAGAACATTATATACACCTCAGTTTTCTGTATGATTGTAGTTTAGTAGGGTTTGACGTGTCAATGGAGGTATTCAATGTAGAACATTATATACACCTCAGTTTTCAATATGATTGTAGTTTAGTAGAGTTTGACGTGTCAATGGAGGTATTCAACGTAGAACATTATATACACCTCAGTTTTCAGTATGATTGTAGTTTAGAAGGGTTTGACGTGTCAATGGAGGTATTCAACGTAGAACATTATTTACACCTCAGTTTTCAGTATGATTGTAGTTTAGTAGGGTTTGACGTGTCAATGGAGGTATTCAACGTAGAACATTATTTACACCTCAGTTTTCAGTATGATTGTAGTTTAGTAGGGTTTGACGTGTCAATGGAGGTATTCAACGTAGAACATTATATACACCTCAGTTTTCAGTATGATTGTAGTTTAGTAGGGTTTGACGTGTCAATGGAGGTATTCAACATAGAACATTATTTACACCTCGGTTTTCAGTATGATTGTAGTTTAGTAGGGTTTGACGTGTCAATGCAGGTATTCAACGTAGAACATTATATACACCTCAGTTTTCAGTATGATTGTAGTTTAGTAGGGTTTGACGTGTCAATGGAGGTATTCAACGTAGTACATTATTTACACCTCAGTTTTCAGTATGATTGTAGTTTAGTAGGGTTTGACGTGTCAATGCAGGTATTCAACGTAGAACATTATATACATCTCAGTTTTCAGTATGATTGTAGTTTAGTAGGGTTTGACGTGTCAATGGAGGTATTCAACGTAGAACATTATATACACCTCAGTTTTCAGTATGATTGTAGTTTAGTAGGGTTTGACGTGTCAATGGAGGTATTCAACATAGAACATTATTTACACCTCGGTTTTCAGTATGATTGTAGTTTAGTAGGGTTTGACGTGTCAATGCAGGTATTCAACGTAGAACATTATATACACCTCAGTTTTCAGTATGATTGTAGTTTAGTAGGGTTTGACGTGTCAATGGAGGTATTCAACGTAGTACATTATTTACACCTCAGTTTTCAGTATGATTGTAGTTTAGTAGGGTTTGACGTGTCAATGCAGGTATTCAACGTAGAACATTATATACATCTCAGTTTTCAGTATGATTGTAGTTTAGTAGGGTTTGATATGTCAATGCAGGTATTCAACGTAGAACATTATTTACACCTCAGTTTTCAGTATGATTGTAGTTTAGTAGGGTTTGACGTGTCAATGGAGGTATTCAACGTAGAACATTATTTACACCTCAGTTTTCAGTATGATTGTAGTTTAGTAGGTTTGACATGTCAATGGAGGTATTCAACGTAGAACATTATATACACCTCAGTTTTCTGTATGATTGTAGTTTAGTAGGGTTTGACGTGTCAATGGAGGTATTCAACGTAGAACATTATATACACCTCAGTTTTCTGTATGATTGTAGTTTAGTAGAGTTTGACGTGTCAATGCAGGTATTCAACGTAGAACATTATATACACCTCAGTTTTCAGTATGATTGTAGTTTAGTAGAGTTTGACGTGTCAATGGAGGTATTCAACGTAGAACATTATATACACCTCAGTTTTCAGTATGATTGTAGTTTAGAAGGGTTTGACGTGTCACTGCAGGTATTCAACGTAGAACATTATTTACACCTCAGTTTTCAGTATGATTGTAGTTTAGTAAGGTTTGACGTGTCAATGGAGGTATTCAACGTAGAACATTATTTACACCTCAGTTTTCTGTATGATTGTAGTTTAGTAGGGTTTGACGTGTCAATGCAGGTATTCAACGTAGAACATTATATACACCTCAGTTTTCTGTATGATTGTAGTTTAGTAGGGTTTGACGTGTCAATGGAGGTATTCAATGTAGAACATTATATACACCTCAGTTTTCAATATGATTGTAGTTTAGTAGAGTTTGACGTGTCAATGGAGGTATTCAACGTAGAACATTATATACACCTCAGTTTTCAGTATGATTGTAGTTTAGAAGGGTTTGACGTGTCAATGGAGGTATTCAACGTAGAACATTATTTACACCTCAGTTTTCAGTATGATTGTAGTTTAGTAGGGTTTGACGTGTCAATGGAGGTATTCAACGTAGAACATTATTTACACCTCAGTTTTCAGTATGATTGTAGTTTAGTAGGGTTTGACGTGTCAATGGAGGTATTCAACGTAGAACATTATATACACCTCAGTTTTCAGTATGATTGTAGTTTAGTAGGGTTTGACGTGTCAATGGAGGTATTCAACATAGAACATTATTTACACCTCGGTTTTCAGTATGATTGTAGTTTAGTAGGGTTTGACGTGTCAATGCAGGTATTCAACGTAGAACATTATATACACCTCAGTTTTCAGTATGATTGTAGTTTAGTAGGGTTTGACGTGTCAATGGAGGTATTCAACGTAGTACATTATTTACACCTCAGTTTTCAGTATGATTGTAGTTTAGTAGGGTTTGACGTGTCAATGCAGGTATTCAACGTAGAACATTATATACATCTCAGTTTTCAGTATGATTGTAGTTTAGTAGGGTTTGATATGTCAATGCAGGTATTCAACGTAGAACATTATTTACACCTCAGTTTTCAGTATGATTGTAGTTTAGTAGGGTTTGACGTGTCAATGGAGGTATTCAACGTAGAACATTATTTACACCTCAGTTTTCAGTATGATTGTAGTTTAGTAGGTTTGACATGTCAATGGAGGTATTCAACGTAGAACATTATATACACCTCAGTTTTCTGTATGATTGTAGTTTAGTAGGGTTTGACGTGTCAATGCAGGTATTCAACGTAGAACATTATATACACCTCAGTTTTCTGTATGATTGTAGTTTAGTAGGGTTTGACGTGTCAATGCAGGTATTCAACGTAGAACATTATATACACCTCAGTTTTCAGTATGATTGTAGTTTAGTAGAGTTTGACGTGTCAATGGAGGTATTCAACGTAGAACATTATATACACCTCAGTTTTCAGTATGATTGTAGTTTAGAAGGGTTTGACGTGTCAATGCAGGTATTCAACGTAGAACATTATTTACACCTCAGTTTTCAGTATGATTGTAGTTTAGTAGGGTTTGACGTGTCAATGGAGGTATTCAACGTAGAACATTATTTACACCTCAGTTTTCAGTATGATTGTAGTTTAGTAGGGTTTGACATGTCAATGGAGGTATTCAACGTAGAACATTATATACACCTCAGTTTTCTGTATGATTGTAGTTTAGTAGGGTTTGATGTGTCAATGGAGGTATTCAGCGTAGAACATTATTTACACCTCAGTTTTCAGTATGATTGTAGTTTAATAGGGTTTGACGTGTCAATGGAGGTATTCAACGTAGAACATTATTTACACCTCAGTTTTCAGTATGATTGTAGTTTAGTTTGACGTGTAATATAAAGTTACAATACATACATTTATATTTGTAGGGAAGAGAGTTAGATACCAGGACAACAGTTTATAAGAAAAAAGATATAGTTTATCAACTAAAAATGAAAGCCTCACGACGTGAGTATCTGATCAATTGTAGATGGTGTATGGTTTAGGTTTATGGTGCCACTTTCAACAATATTTCAGTTATATCGTGGCAGTCAGTTTTATTGGTGGAGGAAACCTGAGAAAATCACGACCTGCTGCAAGTCACTGATAAACTTTTTCACATAATGTTGTATCGAGTACACATCGCCTCAGCAGGGTTTGAACTCACAACATTAGTGATGATAGGCACTGATTGCATAGGTAGTTATAAATCAAACTACCATATGATCATGACGGTCTCCTAGATAGTGTATGGTCTTGTTGCCATTCATCTTTTATATATTTAGAATATATGTCACTTTTGTCCACCAATATCAACAAAACGAACTATCACCTCTCACCTTTAATCATAGAACATTAGAAAAAGACTATGACATGAGGTTGGAAATCCAGATAGGTGCAAAAAAAATGTGGTAGGGTTGAACGGATTCCAACTCGCCGCCTCTATTGAAAGTCATGATGGTTTTTATCCATGTGAGAAATACAGGTTCAGGTGAGCCTCTAATTTAAACAAAAACTATTGCAATATACATATAGGTACTATTTAATTTATGACATGCTACAGTTATGTGAATTTTGTTATTTTACATCCACCTGTTCTTGGCATGTTAAGTTTGTGTTGTAACTTTACATGAATATTATGGTGGTATATAAAATGTGGACTGTCTTCGGTGCTGGAGTTCTGTATACTTCAGATTCCTCCTCTATGTTCACTACATTAATTTGAAAAATCAAGTTGAATTTTGATTTATGTACATAATGTATCTTCTGTGGAAATAAGAATCATGACTCACCAAAACAGACCAAGTGGGCAGCTTTGTTTTTACCTGATTTCAATGAAATCATCCTATACCCACCCTGTCAGTCTTTGGAAGTCTGTACTTTTTCTCTAATTATCATACTTTTTCTTAAATTTTCATGTGTAAGGAGCCCCCCTTTTTCTTCTTTTTCTTTTTTCCTTAGTATTGATAGGGGCTGTCGTGGTCGTGATCGTATGGTAGTTGGGCATCTATTAAATGCAGTGCAAAACTTTCCAAATGGATATTATGAAAGATACCATGCATCTCATAGGTAATAGACAACTTGCTGCAGTTTCTAATGAGCATGCATTGTTAGGAGTGGTGGTTGCTTGAACATGTGAAGGAATGTTTGTTCATCATCTTCTCCTGATCACTGGTAATGAAATGAATGCATCTGTAAGCTTATTCCATACAGGGACGTTTGAAACGTCATTGTATAAGCATTTTGAAAATAAGAATCAGCACAGCCAGCCTCTCAGTATGGCCTCTCCACGAATGTGTTAGATCATGGACTATAAAATTAATATTTGCAGCTTCAAGGAATAAGAGCAAAGAATAGGGACATATCTACCTGTGAACTGCTGTTTCAGTGAGCTAGCACCATAAAAATCCAATTCAGTGTGTTGTTCTAGTACAAAGCAGACATCATTATCAACTCATCAAATGTAACTTTTTCTCTCAATGATATAGCTTAAAAAAATACTCGCTTGGCATTAAGCATCAATGACTTGTTGAAAAAAGGATTTAAAACAAATTTTTATTTTTCAGAATTTTTAAGTGATGTGGATAAAAGATTTGGTTTAATGCCTTTCTCATTGAGGTGAGTGAATGAATATTAAAATTTCTTTATTTTCAACAGTTTGTGAAGCTCTCGAACAAAAAAAGTTTTAACAAGTCTGTCATTATCGCTCTCCAAACCAGTTATATTTGTCCTTATATTTATACCCAACTGATAAGTAATTAATATTTTCCAGTCCTCATGATGAGCTCCCACCCAAGACCAGTAAAGCTTATTCAGAACTATATAAAAATAAATTCAGGAATTTGTTTCGGACCAATAAATTACAATTTTCATTTCAAGGACTGTTTCCTTGCGATCTTTGAAATATTTGAACAGTTTAATTAAGTATTTTCGGTAACTAGTGAACAAATTGGGATAAGCTATGTTGTTTGAGACTCCAGAAGTGTTAAAAACAAACAAACTATATTGTTATTTGCCTCTTGCAAAGCTTTTGCGGACCTCATCATCATCTCATTGAAAATTAACTTGTTCTCGCCATGATATAGCTTAAAAAAAATTGCTGAATTGGGGTAAAACAACTTAAACAAAACTCAATATCTTACTCTTTGTTTTGACAGGTTGTGTGAAGATGAAAAGAAAGCCAAGATGGGTGTAGTAGAATGTGTTAAGCATGATCTAATGTTACCTTTCTCTGTATTGTATGAAAAAGAAGGTAAGTGATTTGATTGACTGTCTAATATTGTCAGACTTGTATACCTTAATAAGTCGTGAATCACGTTATAGATATGTAGTCAAACTGCTTATTTGGCCACCCTATTATCAGTCCTCTGGTTCAAGACCAGTAATACTGTGTTCGGACCAGTAAATTTTTCAGTTTTTATTAGCTCACTTTGCCAAAGGCAATATGAGCTTTTGTCTTCTGTCGTCTTAACTTTTCACATTTTAATCTTCTCCTCTGAAACCCAGCCAAATGAACTGAAACTTGGTAGGAAGTATCTATAGAAAGTTCTCTAAAGAATGCTCATTTCGTCTCGATCCATTAATAAACATGGCCGCCACAGGCAATTCTTGTTTCTGATTGGCCGATTTTTAAAAAAATTTCTCCTCTGAAACCGCTTGGTCAAATGAACTGAAACTTGGTAGGAAGCATCTATGGAAGGTCCTCTATAAAGATTGCTCATTTCGTCCCGATCCATTAACAAACATGGCTCTAAAAAACTTTTCCTCTGCTAAAAGAAAGATAACTCTTGCCGAAACTGTTAAAAGAAAGATAACTTGATATTATCTCCCTTAGAAATTAACTAATGCTGATATAGTGTAGCATGTTTATTTTATACATTACAAGTAGGTATTCACATTTTAATTTTTCTTTTTAGCTCACCTTGCCAAAGGCAATATGAGCTTTTGCCATCACTTGGTGTCTGTCGTCTGTCGTCCGTTTACTTTTCACATTTTAATTTTCTCCTCTGAAAACCCTCAGCCAAATGAACTGAAACTTGTTAGGAAGCATCTATGGAAGGTCCTCTCTAAAGAGTGCCCATTTTGTTATGATCCATTACCAAACATGGCTGCCACAGGCAATTCTTGTTTCTGATTGGCAGATTTTTAAAAATCTTCTCTGAAACCGCTTGGCCAAATGAACCGAAACTTGGTAGGAAGCATCTATGGAATGTCCTCTATGAAGATTGCTGATTTCGTCCCGATCCGTTAACAAACATGGCTACCACTGAAACTTGGTAGGAAGCATCTATGGAATGTCCTCTATGAAGATTGCTGATTTCGTCCCGATCGGTTAGCAAACATGGCCACCACATAAATTTCTTGTTTCTGATTTGTCGATTTCTAAAAAATCTTCTCCTTTGAAACTGCTTAGCCATATGAATCGAAACTTGGTAGGAAGCATCTACATGTATGGAAGGTTCTGTATTAAGTTTCCTCAAAGCAGAATGAAAGGTGACTGACACGGGCTCGGCCCACTGAGCCTCTAGTTTAGAGAGAGAGATATATATATATAATAAATTCAAATATTTGATTCAGACCAGTAAATTCAAATTTTCATTTCAAGGACTGCGATTACGAAATTGTGTCGTGTAATGATTGTATGGGGAAAATAGAAATAAAAATGTACTCAATAAATAATGAAGACCTTTTTAAACTGTCTAAATTGATTGCTACGATTATTATTTTTTTGTCTATCAGGGACACAGTTTTGATAAATAATCCACCTGTTCTTGGCATGTTAATTTTGTGTTGTAACTGGACATGAATATTATGGTGTTATATAAAATGTGGACTGTCTTCGGTGCTGGAGTTCTTTGTACTTCAGATCCCTCCTCTATGTTCACAACATAAAACATCTGTACAATACAGACAAAGCCCTGTTCATGTTAAGCCAATAAAATAATGGTTAGCAAGCTCGCTTCAAATGTAGAATGTGGGTTCGATCCTTGGTGAGGTAAAACCAAAGACTATAGAATTGGTATTTACTGCTAAGTAGAAACAAAGACTGGTTTGCTCGGAATCCGAATAACATGTCTGAGTGTAGCGATATGTCTATCAGTGAACTAGCTCTATGAAAATCCAACTGTATGTGATGGTCTTCTAGTACAAAGCAAACATCATCTCCTCAAAATGTAACTTGATCTTGCCATGATATAGCTGAAAAATTTCTCACTTAATGTTGACAACAATCACTCGCTCACTCACTCAAACCCAAGATGTAGTACTTGATGCATCTCTTGTAAGTATGCAGGATTGTGGCAGAGGAAAAAACACAATCAAATAACATCTTGTGCAGGGTCATGTTTTCAACCAAGCAATCAGTGACAAGCTTACCAAATCTTGAGTTATTAAAACCCAAGATGTCAGTACCCATGAACCATGGGTGTGGAATTGCTATGCCCGACTCGTACATAAAACCTGCCGGACAAGTAGATTTTCCTGGCTAGCTTGTGTCGGGGACAAGTAAAGATCAACAAATAAAAATAATTTCTTATTAAAGTATTGTGGAAAGACAATTTCTCAAATGATACTATATTGTAAAATATTGACGGTTATATAGATAAATGTTTTATGTGGGTTTATTTTTATTGGAAACGATTGTGTCAGTGGTGTTCCGAAAGCAGCTAAAAATAACCAGAATTGTGTAAGTTCTTAGTATTATGACCCGATTGCAATGATAATTTTACTGCATTTACTTAACGAAAACCGGAACCATGTAACAGGTTTTTATTGATGTTCCGAATGTGACGTTTCTTTGCTTGTCTATGGCTTTTCGTAAAAAAACAGGGCCTAACATCTGTGAACATACATTGTATAATACAAATCGGGTTACAGTCGTTACAATGGATAAATATTTAATAATAAAAAAGACTGAGAAAGGTTCTGATCACAATGAGAAAGTTAACAAATGCAAAACTCTAGCAGAAAAGGGCACCTAATTTGAGGGAAAACACCCAACAGTAGCAACAGACTGTTCAGTCAAAATGGCTAACCGATTTCTCATGGTTACTGCTGGATTCTGATATTGTCTCATATTGCAATATCTGCAGGAAATATTTTGATTTTGCTGACCAGAAATCATTAATGTTTATTGGCAAAATCGTGGACAGAATGGATACCTATCTTCCCATTCCCAAGGAGACACTAAAACTATTTGATGGATAAAGCCATTGCCAAGTTTAATCTAAATGAACTTGATTGATATGAATTTTTTTTTCAACACAGCTTATTCTGTATCTAAAAATAACCGGCTATTCTCTGACTGCACATTCCTATCTGAAATTCAAATTTAAAATGGTCTTCATTTGGGCAGTGATCACTTAGACAGGGATGTTTGTGTTAACTTTATTAAAACTATTTCAAATTTTACACAATGATGTAATAGACAATATAAACAAGTTCAATTTAGTTAGCAACTGTGTATGCAAGTATCAAATGTTTATAACAATAAAAAAAAAACAGGACAAGTAGGATTTTGTCCGGACAAGTAACTTTTTTCAGATAACTTGCCCGGGGACTGGTAGAATATTTCAGTATTTCCACACCCTGTGAACAAAATGTAATTTCAATATTTTTACTGATCATCTGTTTAAATATGTTGATCTCATGTAAAGTTTATAAAAAAAAAATTCCCCCACACAGGTAATTTTGAAAATTGAGTTTTGGTACAAGTGAAGAAATACTTAAGACTTCCCAGTGGTTCATGATGTGCTGTTTATTATATTTGTAGGAGAGTTTGTAGTCCAATATAAGTTTACAGTACTGCTGATGCCAAATGGTCCACTCAAGATAACAGGGCTGCCGTTCGAATCAGAATTGTATGAATCTGATAAGTCTATCCAAGATGAAGAAATAAAAGTATGTATATTCGTGATAATTAAGAAAAGAAAATTTCAACAGTGATGGTAAACAATTACAACAAAATCAACAAAGTGAACAATCACCTCTCACCTCAACTCATTGATCGTTAAGAAAGCCAGGTCTTGCCTTGGGACATGCACAAACATTATCTGACTTAACAATTGAAACTAGCTGTCAATCAAATCCCGACTGATCATCTCTTCTTTGTTTTTAATTTCATCATGCTAGTTCTTATTTTTAGCTCACCTTGCCAAAGGCAATGTGAGCTTTTGCCAACACTTGGGGTCCGTTGTCAGTTAACTTTTCACATTTTAATCTTCTCCTCTGAAACCTCTCGGCCAAATGAACTGAAACTTGGTAGAAAGCATCTATGGAAGGTCCTCTATAGAGATTGCTCATTTCGTTTTGATCCATTAACAAGCATGGCTGCCAGAGACAATTCTTGTTTTAGATTGGTCGATTTCTAAAAAATTTTCTTCTCTGAAACTGCTTTGCCAAAATGAACTGAAATTTGGTGGGAAGCACCTATGGAAGGTTCTGTATTAAGTTTTCTCAAAGCAGAATGAAAGGTGAGTGACACACTCAGCTCATTGAGCCTCTAGTTTAATTGATTCTGCAAATCTATGATATTTTCAGCATTTTTCAAAGACATGATTCCAGAATTCAATAGGATTGATTGATTGGTGTTTAATGCCAACTTTAGCAATATTTCAGCTATATCGTGGCGAGAATTAAATAGGAAGAGATTGGAAACTACATATGTATGAACAAGACTCAACTATATCTTGATAATAATGTTATTAATGGCCACAGGAAAAAAAATAAAAATATAATAATATTTAGTTATAATTAGTGACGAGTTAAGAGAAACGTCTTGTTGACATCGAATGAGAATATTGTGTCCGAGTGCAGTGACAGGTCTAATTGTGGACAGTTATTTCAGTGAACTAGCGCTATATAAATCTAACTAAGCATGTTTGTCTAGTACCAAGAAAGTAACAAAACTACTTTGCTCTCACCATGATATAGATGAAAATTGTTCACTTGGCATTAACACAATAATTGAGCACTTGTTTTATGATAAACATATTTGTCTTTTCAGACAATTTTAGCCACCTCAGCATCACGAAAAGCTGCAAAGAAGAAGAAGGCAGGAAAATCAATGGATGCAGAAATGGCTGAAACAAATGAAGCTTGAAAGAACTGACGTTTTAAACAAAAAATTATAGGTCGTTGTGATCTAGTTTAAAAGTGCTACTAGTCTTAAACTGGGTTATATAAATGAAGATTGATGATAAAATTCTGGGAAGTGTGAAGATGACATTTTGGAAATCAAATACAATAATAATTGGCAAGGTTCATCATGCCGTTTTTAGTTCTAAATATCTTATAATAGAAACAATCTTTTAAAGTTAAACAAACGACACACATACTTTATTTATATTTGACAAAATAATTTATTTATTGATAAAATGTAAGAAGCTTGAGATACTTAAAAGATTATACTTTAAACTGGTTTATATCAGTATTTTTATTACAATGCTTATAGAAGAGATTTCAGAAGATAATGGATTGAAAATCATCGAAATGTGAAATCGTGGTGTTAAAGATGTTGAATTAACTTGAAAATGAAATCTATAAGTGAAAATTACCTCTGCATGGCATTATTATAAACAATTATTTATAGCACACCAAAAAAAACCAATCAAAATGATTACAAAGAGTCATTTATAGATGGCTTTGTTGTATTTCATATGTTAATGTTGCAATGTTAATTTATTCAGTTTAAATTAAGTTACATTTATTAGGGAGAATCTCAAAATTGTTAGTTTCTCTGTAATACCAGAAAATAAAATTGTTTTAGGCCCAGATATGTTGATTTATGTGTACTTCTTATAGAATTTGAAAACAGCATTGGCGATGTAACTCGTCTCAAGTGTGATAGATCGTGGGTTGGAGCCCCGCTCAGTGACAGTGTAATGATTAGTACTCGGTCTCAAGTGTGGTAGATATTGGATTGGAGCCATATTGGATTGGAGCCCCTCTCGAGTCAAACTAGACTTTAAAATTGGTTTTTGTTGATTCACTGCATTAACTCATTCAGCCCCGATCACGTCTAAAGGCGTGATTGAATATCTGCATTGAATGGCCGATACCGCCAGAAGTCGTGGTTTGTTTTCTTCATTCAATGGCCGATCACGTCTGTAGTCGCAACGAAAGTATGTTGTAAAACCTTCACCGATTGGTCAAATAAAGGCGGGATACTATGATTCTTTCAATATTGGCCAATAGAAAAATAGTTTACATTTACTTTTTCCTTCCTTTAAGTATTCAGAAGTCAAAGGTTATTAAATTACATCAATTTTACTACACGTGTTTCATTCATTAAAATTTGTAAACAATTGCGGAAATTAGAGTGATTTTTGGTGATGATGATCGTGAAAATGAAGAGTTTCTAGGCTTCGTACTCGACAATATTGAGGAAGCAGAGGAAAGATGTATTCGGCAATTAGATGTGCTGAATGATTTTGACTCTGACATCGAATTTTCCGAGATGGGATCGTCGGACAAAGAGGAAATTGACAGCAATGATGATACTGTTCTCGCAGACATTGCTAAATGGAGGGACACTCTTAGACCCATTTAAATCACTGAATTTACGGGACCAACGACTGTTATGGAGAATAATAAATGAGAAATATATTTTTTAAATATTTTAATCCCGGAAGCATTGTCAATTGAAATTGCTACTCAAACAAATGAGTACACATGGAAGCACATTGAACAATTGAGGCAACACCAAGCAAAAATTGGTACCCAACCAATGCAGAGGAAATCAAGGCTTTTCCAGTTTATATATTGTCATGGGTGTTCTACAACCCCCCTGACCAAGACATGTACTGATACAAAGATAAATTGTTCCATCCATCAATTATTGAAATGAAATTTAGTCCTACAAGCTGAAAATTTGATGAAATATTTTCTTGTTCCTGACACTTTCAGAAATTTTGTGAATATAACATAAAATTTAGATAAAAAAGAAAATAACAAAATGCATATCATTGTGTAGCTAATTTTATTTGGAACAAAATGTGAAAATTTCATGGATTTATCTTGGATATTAACAGAGAAATGAAGGTAGGACTGACTGCATGTGCATGATGTTTATAAAATTTTCTAAAGATAAAATACCTCTGGGGCACATGAAGCTATACATAGATAAATGATGCTGGGGCATTATCAACAGTGATACTGATAGTGTTGGGGCTGAATGAGTTGAGGAGTAAGAACTTCTTGGCTGGAAATCAGGATGGAGCAATATTTCTAACCACAGACTGTGTTTCAGTGAGCTAGCAATCCAACAGAACTGACATCATCATCTCATTTAAATGTAATTTGTTCTTGCCAGGATTAAGCTTTTTAAAAATTGCTCACTTGGCATTAAACAACAATCAATCACTCTCTCTTATATCACTGGCATTAAACAACAATCCATCGCTCTCTTATATCACTGGCATTAAACAACAATCAATCACTCTCTTATATCACTGGCATTAAACAACAATCAATCGCTCTCTTATATCACTGGCATTAAACAACAATCAATCACTCTTATATCACTGGCATTAAACAACAATCAATCACTCTTATATCACTGGCATTAAACAACAATCAATCACTCTCTTATATCACTGGCATTAAACAACAATCAATCACTCTTATATCACTGGCATTAAACAACAATCAATCACTCTCTCTTATATCACTGGCATTAAACAACAATCCATCGCTCTCTTATATCACTGGCATTAAACACCAATCAATCACTCTTATATCACTGGCATTAAACAACAATCAATCACTCTTATATCACTGGCATTAAACAACAATCAATCACTCTTTTATATCACTGGCATTAAACAACAATCAATCACTCTTATATCACTGGCATTAAACAACAATCAATCACTCTCTCTTATATCACTGGCATTAAACAACAATCAATCACTCTCTTATATCACTGGCATTAAACAACAATCAATCACTCTCTTATATCACTGGCATTAAACAACAATCAATCACTCTTATATCACTGGCATTAAACAACAATCAATCACTCTCTCTTATATCACTGGCATTAAACAACAATCAATCACTCTCTTATATCACTGGCATTAAACAATAATCAATCACTCTCTCTTATATCACTGGCAATAAACAACAATCAATCGCTCTCTCTTATATCACTGGAATTAAACAACAATCAATCACTCTCTTATATCACTGGCATTAAACAACAATCAATCACTCTTATATCACTGGCATTAAACAACAATCAATCACTCTCTAATATCACTGGCATTAAACAACAATCAATCACTCTTATATCACTGGCATTAAACAACAATCAATCACTCTCTCTTATATCACTGGCATTAAACAACAATCCATCGCTCTCTTATATCACTGGCATTAAACAAAAATCAATCACTCTCTTATATCACTGGCATTAAACAACAATCAATCACTCTCTCTTATATCACTGGCGATAAACAACAATCAATCACTCTCTTATATCACTGCAATAATGGTTGTCTATTAACATTTACTTCAAGTGATTGGCTCTTGAATATTTTGGACCGCATCGGTGGTGTAATGGTTTGCGTGCTCGCCTCGAGTGTGGTAGGTTTTGTGTTCGAACCTTTGATATAAACTAAGCTTTCCTGGGGGAATTTTGAATTTTTAGAGTTTCGTAAATTATAGTTTTTAGCTCACCTTGACAATGGCAAGGTGAGCTTTTGCCATCACTTGGCGTCCATCGTCCGTTAACTTTTCACATTTTAATCTTCTCCTCTGAAACCACTCGGCCAAATGAACTGAAACTTGGTAGGAAGCATCTATGGAACGTCCTCTATATATAGATTGCTCATTTCGTCCAGATCCATTAACAAACATGGCCGCCACAGGCAATTCTTGTTTCTGATTGGCCGATTTTTAGCTCGCCTGGCCAAAGGCCATGTGAGCTTTCGCCATCACTTTGTGTCTGTCGTCGTAAACTTTCACATCTAAATCTTCTCTGAAACCCCTGAACCAAATTAAACCAAGCCTGGCAGGGAGGGTCCTTGGCTGGGTCCCTTTCAAAATTGTGTCCGACAGACCTGCCCTCCATTCAAGATGGCTGCTGTTACTAAAAATAGAAATTTCTTCAATTGTCCATTGCTACTTTATTTAAGAAATAATTCATGGCAGGCATAGAGTTGTATGTGAAATAATGTGTGCGTACTGCCACTGCGGATCCAGGATTTCAAGTTAGGGGGGCGCACATAAAAAAAATTGCGCCGAGCGGAGGGAGGCACTAAAAATTTTGGGGTATTTCGTGTGAAAAATCACGATTTTACGCAAAAAAATCATATTTTTTCCAATTGCGGAGGGAGGCGCGACAATTTGTGGAGTATTTCGTGTGAAAAATTTCGTGTGAAAAATACTTAGTTACAGAATATTTATTTATAACTTAGGAGGAATTTTTATTTTAAGGACTTTTAAAAATACGTTATATGCCGGTGTTTTGTTTGTTTACACTCGGTCGTCACGGTAATTTCACAGCGGGAGTCACATTGGAACAGCCAGATTTGTTGTGTACTGCACTTGCGCTAAATATAGAGTTGTTTAGTATTAACATGTGTACCGTATTAGAGACGTCATAATAGAATATAAATCTAAATGAGCTCAAATATTTACTGCAGCTACATGGCAAGGAGTAGTTTAACATATATTCCGGGTTTTTCTGTGATATTTTTCTTTCAGCCAATTTATACCGATTATGCAAATTGGGCATATTTTGATAAAAGATCACATTTTAAATCTTCTCCTCTGAAACCGCTGAACCAAATTAAAGCAAATTTGGCAGGGGTGGGTCCCTTTCAAAATTGTGTACGACAGCCCCGCCCTCCATTCAAGATGGCTGCTGTTACTAAAAATATAAATTTCTTCAATTGTCCATTGCTGCTTTAGTATAAGTCACAATGAGCTCAAATTTTAACTGCTGCTACATGGCAAGGAGTAGTTTAACAAATATTCCAGGTTTTTTTGGGAAATTTTTCTTTCAGCCGATTTATACCGATTATGCAAATTAGCCATATTTTGAGATCACATTTAAATCTTCTCTGAAACCGCAGAACCAAATTAAAGCAAATTTGGCTGGGGTGGTCCCCTTTCAATATTGTGTCCAACAGCCCTGCCCTCCATTCAAAATGGCTGCTGTTACTAAAAATAGAAATTTCTTCAATTGTCCATTGCTGCTTTAGTATAAGTCAAAATGAGCTCTTTTTAACTACTGCGACATGGCAAGGAGTACATTTGTAGTTTAACAAATATTCCAGGTTTTTCTGGGAAATTTTTCTTTCAGCCGATTTATACCGATTATGCAAATTAGCCATATTTTGAGATCACATTTAAATCTTCTCTGAAACCGCAGAACCAAATTAAAGCAAATTTGGCTGGGGTGGTCCCCTTTCAATATTGTGTCCAACAGCCCTGCCCTCCATTCAAAATGGCTGCTGTTACTAAAAATAGAAATTTCTTTAGGTCAATCTTTGCTTTATTACAAATCAAAATAAACTCAAATTTTTACTGCAGCTACATGGCAATGAGTAGGTTAACATATATTCTGGGATTTTCTGTGAGATTTTTTCAGCCAATTTATTCTGTTTAGGAATATTACGAGATAAAAATCACATCAAAATCTTTTGCTCAGAAATTTGAGTTGAAATGATCTTTGGGTGGCCCACTTTCAAAATTATGTGCAACACCCCCATTTTCTATCAACTTTAGATGTCAAATTGAAAACCAGGTGAGCAATTACAGACTCCTGGGAGCCTCTATTTAAAAATCTTCTCTGATGAAATCGCTTGGCTAGATGAACCAAAACTTTGTAGGAAGCATCTATGGAAGGTCCGATCTCTATAAAGAGTGCTCATTTCGTCCTGATCCGTTAACAAACATGGCCACCACAGGCAATTCTTGTTTCTGATTGGCCGATTTTCTAAAATCTTCTCTGAAAGCGCTAGGCCAAATGAACTGAAACTTGGTAGGAAGCATCTATGGAAGGTACTCTATAAAAATTGCCCATTTCGTCCCGATCCATTAACAAACATGGCCTCCACAGGCAATTCTTGTTTCTGATTGGCCGATTTTTAACAATCTTCTCTGAAACCGCTTGGCCAAATGAACCGAAACTTGGTAGGAAGCATGTCATCATAAACATGGTTATATATATGTGTAAATTAGTCATATTAGTAACATGAAACAGGGTTGTAATAGATATATGTCTTACTTTATTGGTCAAGAACGTATGACTTGGTTTCGAGAGTCTCATGCAACTGGATTAACGAGTCGTCATATTATATAAACGCACTGGCGGCGTAATGGTTAGCAAGCTCTCCTCGAATGGATTTGAAAGCCGGTCGGGTCAAACCAAAGACTATAAAATTGGTATTTGTTGCTTTTCCGCTAAGCACGCAGCATTAAGGCGAAAGAGCAAATACTGGTTGGCTCGGAATCAGAATAATGTGTCCGAGTGGAACGACATGTCTACCCGCAGACTGTTGTTTCAGAGAGCTAGCACTATACAAATCCAACTCAGTGTGTTGGTCTAGTACAAAGCGCACCTCATCATCATCTCATTAAAAATTAACTGATATAGCTGAAAAATTGCTGAATTGGCGTTAAACAACAATCACTCAAGAGTCGCCATATCATAAATAACTGTTTTAACAACAACAACAAAAACCAACACCCAGAACATTTACCGAACTTCAAATATAAATTCATTAGAAAGTTCTATATTTTGCGTGATTGCATTGCAATCTTTTATATTGGAGTTACCTCCCTTTTTTATTTTGCATGATTGCATTGCAATCTTTTATATTGGATTTACCTCCCTTTTATATTTTGCATGATTGCATTGCAATCTATTAAATTGGAGTTACCTCCCATTTTATATTTTGCGTGATTGCATTGCAATCTTTTATATTGGAGTTACCTCCCTTTTTTATTTTGCGTGATTGCATTGCAATCTTTTATATTGGAGTTATCTCCCTTTTTTATTTTTTTTATATTTTGCGTGATTGCATTGCAATCTATTAAATTGGAGTTACCTCTCTTTTATATTTTGCGCGATTGCATTGCAATCTATTAAATTGGAGTTACCTCCCTTTTTATATTTTGCGTGATTGCATTGCAATCTTTTATATTGGAGTTATCTCCCTTTTTTATTTTTTTTATATTTTGCGTGATTGCATTGCAATCTATTAAATTAGAGTTACCTCCCTTTTTATATTTTGCGTGATTGCATTGCAATCTTTTTATATTGGGGTTACCTCCCTGTTATATTTTGCATGATTTCATTGCAATCTATTAAATTGGAGTTACCTCCCTTTTATATTTTGCGTGTTTGCATTGTAATCTATTAAATTGGAGTTACCTCCCTTTTTTATTTTGTGTGATTGCATTGCAATCTATTAAATTGGAGTTACCTCCCTTTTTATATTTTGCGTGATTGCATTGCAATCTTTTTATATTGGAGTTACCTCCCTTTTATATTTTGCATGATTTCATTGCAATCTATTAAATTGGAGTTACCTCCCTTTTATATTTTGCGTGTTTGTATTGTAATCTATTAAATTGGAGTTACCTCCCTTTTTTATTTTGCGTGATTGCATTGCAATCTATTAAATTGGAGTTACCTCCCTTTTTATATTTTGCGTGATTGCATTGCAATCTATTAAATAGGAGTTACCTCCCTTTTTTAGCTCACCTGACCCAAAGGGTCATGTGAGGTATTGCCATCACTTGTCGTCCGTCCGTTAACTTTTCATATTTTAATCTACTCCTCTGAAACAACTGGACCAAATGGAACCAAACTTGGCAGAGAGCATCTATATAAGGTCCTCTATAAAGTTTCTTCATTTCGTCCCATTCCGCCAACAAATATGGCCGCCAAGGGCAATTCTTGTTTCTGATTGGCTAATGTTAAAAAAATCTTCTCCTCTGAAACTGCTTGGCCAAATGGAGCCAAACTTGGCAGGAAGCATCTATGTAAGATCCTCTATAAAACTTCTTCATTTAATTCCATTCGACCAACAAACATGGCCGCTGTTACTAAAAATAGAACATAGGGTAAAATTGCACGTTTTTGGTAACAACTCAAAAACCGTTAATAATATTAGAAATCTGACTGGGTAAAAATGATCAGCACAGGAAGATCTAACTACCCTGAAATTTTGAAGAAAATCTGATTACCTATCTTGGAGTTATTGCCCTTTTTTCATCAAATTTTCAAAATGTTAATACTTTTCGTTTTTTATTTCAAAAACTATAAGAGATAGACGTTAAGTTTAAACAGCAAACATGTGCAGCATGTCAAGATCTACATGCCCTGCAATTTTGAAGTAAATCTGATTACCCGTCTAGGAGTTATTGTCATTTTTTATTTTTTTAATTTAAACATTTTTGTCTGATATTTCAAAAACTATTAGAGATAAAGGTTAAGTTTAAATTGCAAACATGTGCAGCATATTAAGATCTACCTACCCTGTAATTTTGAAGTTAATTTGAGTACCTAATTTGGAGTTATTGCCCTTTTTTTCGTCAAATTTTCAAAATGTTAATACCTTTTGTCCTTTATTTCAAAAACTATAAGAGATAGATGTTAAGTTTAAACAGCAAACATGTTCAGCATGTCAAGATCAACATAGCCTACAATTTTAAAGTAAATCTGATTACCCATCTTGTAGTTATTGCCCTTTTTTCATCAAATTTTAAAAATGTTAATACTTTTCATCCTTTATTTCAAAAACTATAAGAGATAGATGTTGAGTGTAAACTGAAAACATGTTCAGCTTGTCAAGATCTACATGCCCTGCAATTTTGAAGTAAATCTGATTACCCGTCTAGGAGTTATTCCCCTTTTTTCATCATTTTTTAGCTCACCTGACCCAAAGGGCCATGTGAGGTATTGCCATCACTTGACGTCCGTCGTCCATCCGTTAACTTTTTCATATTTTAATCTTCTCCTCTGAAACAACTTGGCCAAATGGAACCAAACTTGGCAGTAAGCATCTATGTAAGGTCCTCTATAAAGTTTCTCCATTTCGTTCCTTTTGGCCTATAAACATGGCCGCCAAGAATAATTCTTTTTTCTGATTGGCTAATGTTAAAAAAAATTTCTCCTCTGAAACAGCTTGGCCAAATGGAGCCAAACTTGGCATAGATGGTCCCTGGGTGTGTCCCTTTTAAAATTGTGTCCGACAGCCCCACCCTCCATTCAAGATGGCTGCTGTTTTTTAAGGTAATGATTATCTCCCTTTGAAATTTGCTTCAGTATCATTATATTGTCAGGTGAGCGATACAGGCTCAGTGGGCTGAGCCTCTAGTTTGTGTTAAACAACAATCACGTTCACACTTGAGAATTGATTTGACATCCCACTGTTGTTGTTTTTCTTCTTGGAAATGGGGGGAGGGTGGTGGTGAGAAAGCTGTCTATTTCTAGAAAAAGCCTTGAAACAAAATAAAACTTGTCATTCAATTATAACAAACATCAGCTAAGGGAGGTAATTTGTTAAATGATTTGTATTATATTATAATGATGGATGATTGATTGATTGTTGCTTAATGTCCAGTGGCAAATATTTCATCCATATTCATGTACATGTATTAAATAATACAAAAACTTGCCTCGAATGTGGTAGATCATGGGTTTGAGCCCTGGTCGTGTCAAACCAAAGACTATAACACTGGTATTTACTGCTTCTCTGCTACATTGTGTATTGATGGTCATTTTTCCACCAATATCAACAAAATAAACAACTACCTCTCACCTCAAATCATTGAACACAAAAAAAAAAAATGCAAACAGACCTGGCTTGGGACAGACACAAAAATGTGGATGTGTTAAACGAATTAAAGTCACTTCGGCACCTAATATAGTCATTTGGGCCCCTAGATAAATGTCACTTGGTCAAATCGGCACCTATGTATAATTATGTCTCCCCTTCGAACGAAGGGACACATATTGTTTTAGTCTGATTTGTTCTGTTTCATCTCTACGAAGCTTGTCCGGACCATAACTTTTTTGTCTTTCCAGATAGGTCAATTTTATTTGGTATGTGGGTGCATGACCAACCATAAGGTGGTATGTCACATACCGTAATGACCTTCGTGGGACCTTGACCTTTGACCTCAAGGTCAAATAATTGTTTTTTAAATAGTATTTTCTTGTCTGGGTCATAACATTTTTGTCTTTCGAGATAGGTCAATGATATTTGGTATGTGGGTGCATAACCATAAGGTGGTATGTCGCATACCATAATGACCTTCGTGGGACCTTGACCTTTGACCTCAAGGTCAAATAATTGTTTTTTAAATAGTATTTTCTTGTCCGGGCCATAACATTTTTGTCTTTCGAGATAGGTCAATGATATTTGGTATGTGGGTGCATGACCATAAGGTGGTATGTTGCATACCGTAATGACCTTCGTGGGACTTTGACCTCAAGGTCAAATAATTGTTTTTTAAATAGTATTTTCTTGTCGGGGTCATAACATTTTTCTCTTTCGAGATAGGTCAATGATATTTGGTATGTGGGTGCATGACCATAAGGTGGTATGTCGCATATCGTAATGACCTTCGTGGGACTTTGACCTCAAGGTCAAATAATTGTTTTTTAAATAGTATTTTCTTGTCCGGGTCATAACATTTTTTGTCTTTCGAGATAGGTCAATGATATTTGGTATGTGGGTGCATGACCATAAGGTGGTGTGTCGCGTACTGTAATGGCCTTCGTGGGACCTTGACCTTTGACCTCAAGGTCAAATAATTGTTTTTTAAATAGTATGATTCAACTCATAATGTGTAACTTATTGTTGTACAGATGGTCACATTAAGGGGAGACATAAGTTTTAGGTATCTAAAACAGTTCTTCCTAGTTAAAATTGTTTTCATTTGTACATTTGAAAGTCTTCATGTAATTGTCATTGATATTTAAGTGTTTAATTTGACTTGATAATTTCTTAATTTGAATGAAAAAATGCTCATATCTGCAATATGTATATAGCTGTAAATTAAGTGTGAGGCGAGTATTAGAAACAATATTCAGAGTTAATAAATTATTTTTATCATCATGATCATAATTTTAAAAGTAATCAATATCCTATAACAAGGTTTGTACATTGTATGCAGCTGTCAAATTTAAGATTAGATTTTTCTAAAATTTCTCAAAATGATAACGACTTGGGTGCCGAAATAACCAAACGTTAGGTGCCGACATGACTAGATACCAATTTGTCATTATGTCTTTCAATAAATTTATTGTTTCAAATGTCTAAATTCAGCAATGCAATAGCTTTAACACAAATTTACTGCTTCCAGTTTAATATACATGTTCACAAAATGATGTTTTTTAAGTAATAATATATTTACTATTGTTTTGTTTTACAGATATAACTGATATCCTTAAAGTCTGGAAGAAGAAAAAAGGATTAAGAATGTGATGGAGACATGTGTTTTAGTGTCAAAAACAACTTTAATTTTTGTTTGTTTGTATAATTCATTTATTGTATCTGTGTCTGTAATATGTTAATAATAATATGTAGATAATGTATTGAATAGTATGCAGATTAATAAAAATAAAATATATTAGTTAATAACATCTTATGTCTTTTTTATATTTTCATTTCATGACAAATTGTAAATAAAACGGTAATGGTTGACAATATTAGTAGCCACAACAACATTAAATCACATCAAAAGTGCAAAAATAAACAAGAAAAGCTGATAGAAATTGTATATCCTGGGTTGTAATAGGCACAAAAATTATCTGCACTGAAAGGTTACAACAAGATCTGATAATTGCTTCGATCAAGAGAACGATTCAACTTGCTGTGTTGCAACCACCTCTCGCCAGAGGACATGTTCTAATGGAATGACCTCTTTTGAGAAACAGCTACCTCTTTTTAGAGGACATGTTCAAGACTGACCTCTTCGGAGGACATGTATCCAAAGAACAGTTGAAACTTGTTTTGATGCAACCACCTCTATTCAGAGGACACTCTGAACTGACAATTACTAATCTCGCAGGAACAGGTAGGTGGAACTATTTGGACTTGGGACAAACTAAAGCATAGAAAGTTAAGCCTGGTGTGTTTGGGGTTCACATCTATGAACGTCCCCCCTATGCTTAGATGGCCAGGTCCGAGTGCATTTAGGCATAACCAAATGTCAGGAGTTGCATTTGGAGGCCATGTCCCTTGGGTACTATGTATGCTCTGTGTACCTTGACTAGGGGGCAGTGGGGAAGGAACAGGTGTCTGCAGCTACACTGGGGTCCTATATTCGGGGTGTCGTGATCCCCTTAGTTGAACTACCATGCGGGTGTAGTTTTACAAGGGAGATCGACCTAAGTGTCAGGAGCTACATTTGGGTCACGGGGGAAGATGTTGAAGATTAAAAGAGTTGCATGGAGATGTCGGTGGTAAGTGAGAATTCTTTTTGTAGATACTTTTATATCTGCTAGTCTATTGTTTAACTGAAGCTAAAAATTAAAGTACAAATAATTTGTTAAATGGGAGATCCTCTATAAAAATTCCTCATTTTGTATAGGATAAACATGAACTATAAATTCATTCCTATCATGCTGATTGGCTGAAATTATTATAAAAAAAAATCTCCCCTCAATCTACTTTCAGAATTACAGATACAAATTATTTGTTTAATACACAGAACAAATGATCTATGTGAAATCTTCTACAAACATTCCTCATTTTATATTTACCTCTTAAAAATGTGGATGCTATGGCAAATTCTTTTTTTTTGAATGGCTAAGCATTTTTTTAAGTAATTTTTCATTTATTAATGTAAAACTTATGAAAATTATGTTAAAAAGAAATTTGTTAGATCGTATGGTAGTAGGATTTACAACTATCTATACAGTCAGTGCCTATCACCACTGATGTGAGTTCGAATCTTGATCAGAGCAAGGTGTCAACATTATGTGATAAAGTTTGTCAGTGACGTGTGACAGGTCAGTGGTTTTCACTGGGTCCTCCGGTTTCCTCCATCAATAAAACTGACTGCCATGATAAAGCTGAAATATTGTTGAAAGGGGCGTTAAACACCATCAAAACAAACAAACAAAAACATAATTTGTTACATTTCGTGTTAAAATTATTAATATATATATATACCGGTATATGATTCCGTTATATGTTGCATATCATTAATGGACTGATCGATTGAATGAAGTTTGTCAAGGTAATGAGGAATAGTTTTTGTCAATGGCTGATGCAATCGGTCGATTAAGTTCTCATCCATCAATTTTGGATCCATCACAAATCTGTCGACAATCAAACAGTTACAGTAGCCATTGCCAGGACTGTTGCATACTGTTATGCTTGACTGCTCACTCTACTGGATTTGCTACAGGCACTTCAATAAAAAAATGACTGGGCTAAGCTAGTTTTATAGACTGCAACTTCTACTCAAAAAGGGAGATAACTCATTTTATTTACATTGCTCATGTTAAAAACTCTCCCAAATTAAAGGACAATCAACAAATCAATGATGTAATCCAGGTATGTTTTATATTAGAGGGTTATCACCAGAGAGGACCAACACATCCAACAGAGGAGGATACAGACAGACCCTACTCAACAGAGGGCTTCTATCAGATGAGACGACCACCAAACCACAGGAAATCAAAAGAGAAAACCGAGATACTACATCAGAGAGGAACCAGCAGCGGCAGACCAGAGAGTATCAAACAGCTGAGTAAAATACATCAATAAAGGTGAAATATTGTAAAACAGCTTACTTAATTAGGTGATTTATTGTAAAAACATCTGAATTACCGGTAGTTAATTTATTATAAACACAACTGAATTAATCAAAATTCTATAATTCAGAAGGAAGGGATTTAAGACAACAACAACAAAAAATGAAACAAAAACAACATACTTGTATATAATTAGAGTTACCTCCCATTAACTAGTACAGATTTTATTACACATAAACTTGGAGTCTTAAGAAAGATGGTTTTTTTTTTATCTGTGTTAACTATATATCAATATTTTATACTTTGAATTAAACATATTGAGCATACAATTTCTTTTGCAGGAAAAGGGTAAAAAAAAGGGGGACATTTAAGATAGCAAAGTAAGAGAGGATAATCCATTAGTTATAGCAAACAATTTCTTGAACTGAAATTGAAATAAAAAAACAGTTGGATAATTGTTTCTAGATAATTTAAATGAATATGTCTGTAAGACACTCACCATTTCAGTTGTACTTTAATCGAGTGCTGAGGATCTTAGTTATTATATTTTGATATAAAGAAAAAAATTGACTCAATAAAAGTTATATAATATTCAATTTTTTTTTACCTCAATGGAAAAAATAAGTGGTCCTCGGTTTAAAAATATAACTTAGATTTCACCTGCGTCTATGAATCACTTGAAACAGAGACACATATAGGACTATATGTCTCCACTTGAAACAAACCAAAGTCATAACATGCATGGCTGAAAATAAAATGCATTGGTGCATTACATTTGTGCACAGAAAAACTTATTACATTTCTTTGCAGTAAAAACAGATTAAGTATGGGTATAAATTAATTCAATAACTCTTGTGTACCAAACTACCCTCTGTCCAAGTCCCCTGCTAATCAATGGTAAAGTGGATGTTGGATTTCAAACAGGATAAGAACAACTGTTTCCTTTTTTTTTGGACAATGAAAAAAAAATCCATGATTGTCCACTTGAAAAAGTCTTTCAAACTGACTACATTCATTTAGTATATACTGTGTAGATTTTATAATTTGTCATCACATAAACACAGTTAATACAGCTAAATCAGATTAAATATTTCTTTTAAATTGATACAAATTATGTATACATAATACATGAATACATGTATACAGAAACCCTGTCAAAATGTTTTTTGAAAATAGGTTCAGAAGTGGTCATGTTGATATTTTGGGATTCAGAAAGAGGTTGGTTGGTTTATGGTGTTTAATGCCACTTTGAACAATATTTCAGTTAATATATTTTGGCGGTCAGAAAAAGGTAAAATGGCATTCAAATAGAAATAAAAACAAATAAATGAGACATGTACACGTAATATCTGTCCAGCCAAATGCATTTTGTTGTTTTAGTCCATGCATATTATACCGTTTGTGTCTTTCAGGTGATTCATAGGCAGTGTGCCGACATACATGTTCCCCTGGCACACTCTTTCCTAAGTATAAACATTTCCAAGTAAGTTATTCTTTTCTTAAGCAAGAAAAAAATAATTCATTGTATTCAGAGTTTAACAATTATTACTCGCACTTACTTCTGATGTTTGTTTTTATACCCCCCGCAAACATAGTTTGAGGGGGTATATAGGAATCGACCTGTCCGTCTCTCTGTCTGTCCGTCTGTCCGGACCAACTTCCACATCTTTTGTCCGATTTCCACCAAACTTTGTGGAATTTAAGATCATGATGTGTGATCTTTGCAGTATAAAGGATTTTATTGTCCATTGAATTTTACCTCAGTTATGCCTCTTTGGACTTAGAAATTTTGAGACAATTCAGTATGCACTTTGTCATCGCAAATTCTCCTACATGATTAATCAGAAGTTCATGAAACTTTGTACATTGCAAGATCCTAATATGAAGATGTGCACATTAGTAGGATATCCCGATGCATTGAGTTTTACCCCTGTTATGCTTCTTTGGACTTAGAAATTTTGAGACAATTCAGTATGCACTTTGTCATCGCAAATTCTCTTACATGATTAATCAGAAGTTCATGAAACTTTGTACATTGCAAGATCCTAATATGAAGATGTGCACATTAGTAGTATATCCTGGTCCATCAAGTTTTCCTAGAATTATGAGTCTAAAAGTTGTGTTCCAAATATGTTTTGGCTCAATTAAGATGATGGGGACGCGGGGGTATTAGTCCCGCATAGCGGACAGTTAAGTTATTTAATTTATGTATCAATGCAGAACTCCTGCGTCCAGCAGCACCTCTAGTTTAAATAATTTTTTATAATTAAAGACACAAACAAAAACCAAACAAAACAAAAAAGAATTTCAGTATCAGTGAGTGCCTAGCATGCCGTATTCATTTAAATTATTTTGTCATCAGTGAGTGCCTAGCATGCCGTATTCATTTAAATTATTTTGTCATCAGTGAGTGCCTAGCATGCCGTATTCATTTAAATTATTTTGTCATCAGTGAGTGCCTAGCATGCCATATTCATTTAAATTATTTTGTCATCAGTGAGTGCCTAGCATGCCGTATTCATTTAAATTATTTTGTCATCAGTGAGTGCCTATCATGTCATATTCATTTAAATTATTTTGTCATCAGTGAGTGCCAAGCATGCCATATTCATTTAAATTATTTTGTCATCAGTGAGTGCCTAGCAAGCCATATTCATTTATTTTGTCATCAGTGAGTGCCTAGCATGCTGTATTCATTTATTTTGTCATCAGTGAGTACCTAGCATGCCGTATTTGAAATGGTAATTAAATAATATATGCAAAATTATCAAATTTTGATATATATTTTTATAAGTTACCTCCCCTTCCTGATAATTTTGAGCAATAATAAAAATGAATTTATTGTATATTCTGACTCCAAATTAATAATTTTTTCATCTTTTTATTTTGAAATAATCATAATTTACTCGATTTTTACAATATTTTAATCTAAGTTTATGATTTTAAAGATTTTGGTGAAAAGCAAATTTTTCTGAAAGTTTTAAAAACAATAGTAGCTATTATATATCTCTTATTGGTTTCATATTTTTGTATTGCAGAGATTGCATATAGGCCTTTAAAGAAATAATATGGAAAATAGTCTTCTATGTGATTTTATAGTAAAAATGATTCATTCAAAATGCTGTTTTAGCCCATTCTTATACAACTACTTTGGCTTTAATCCCATTTTCGTAGTAATTTTTAGAATATTTCTTTAAAATAAAACAAACTAATTTTCTATATTCTCATAGAAAAGAAAATAGTTAGTAGGTATATTTAGAAATACAGCTTAATTTTTTATTGAAAATAATATTACAGTGTCATAATATGCCAGTAAATGTCTTTTGTCTACAAATTTACTGCAAAACATGACTTAGATTGAAACTTTGGTAAAGCATATCTCGAAAACTACATAATCAATCATTTAGAAATTTTGCATGCTTGTTAACTATATTTATTTGTATCCATTGATGAAAAAGAAGAAATGATGTCTAAGCAATAAAGTTTTTATTGATCTCTGAAATATGATTTCCATTCATTATGCACAAAATGAATGTGGGCCTCACTAAATATGCTACATCACATCGTTGTAGAATTGCTCTCAATTTGTCTGAAGATGTTTGTTTTTCATATTTTTCATTATTTTTCAGCACCAACAGCTAAGAAAAACCAGCCTTCTACCACCATAGATACCATGACAGACAACAGGCCCACACAAGTAGACCAAGACCTACTAGCAATCAACAGACAGAAAACATATACATTGTATATACATACCGGTATAAGAAAGGGGATCAATGGGCCACATATGTTGTTTTTATTGAAACTTTAATTGAACTTTAAAGAGCACATTAGAGGAAATCAATAGATCTGACAGACTCTACACCAGTGGAAACTCAGTACAAGATGACATACTAGTACAATGTATATCAGAGAGTTACCATCAGAGGAGACCAACAAATATTACACCAGAGAATAACAAAACAAGAAGACCAAAACACTGCCACAAGAGAGTTAACAGATCTTAGTTCAGAGGCTAGCCAACAGACTGGAACAAGAGAGTTAACAGATCTTAGTTCAGAGGCTAACCAACAGACTGGAACAAGAGAGATGACAGATCTTAGATCAGAGGCCAACTAACAGACTGGCACAAGAGAGTTATCAACAGATCTAAGTTCAGAGGTCAACCAACAGGCTGGAACAAGAGAGTTAACAGATCTTAGATCAGAGGCCAACCAACAGACTGGCACAAGAGAGTTAACAGATCTTAGTTCAGAGGCTAACCAACAGACTGGCACAAGAGAGTTAACAGATCTTAGTTCAGAGGCTAACCAACAAACTGGCACAAGAGAGTTAACAACAGATCTTATATCAGAGGCCAACCAACAGACTGGCACAAGAGGGTTAACAACAGATCTTATATTAGAGGCCAACCAACGGACTGGCACAAGAGAGTTAACAGCAGATCTTCGTTCAGAGGCTAACCAACAAACTGGCACAAGAGAGTTAACAACAGATCTTATATCAGAGGCCAACCAACAGACTGGCACAAGAGAGTTAACAGCAGATCTTCGTTCAGAGGCTAACCAACAAACTGGCACAAGAGAGTTAACAACAGATCTTATATCAGAGGCCAACCAACAGACTGGCACAAGAGAGTTAACAACAGATCTTATATCAGAGGCCAACCAACAGACTGGCACTAGAGAGTTAACAACAGATCTTAGATCAGAGGCTAACCAACAGACTGGCACAAGAGAGTTAACAGATCTTAGTTTAGAGGCTAACCAACAGACTGGCACAAGAGAGTTAACAGATCTTAGTTCAGAGGCTAACCAACAAACTGCCACAAGAGAGTTAACAACAGATCTTATATCAGAGGCCAACCAACAGACTGGCACAAGAGAGTTAACAACAGATCTTATATCAGAGGCCAACCAACAGACTGGCACAAGAGAGTTAACAACAGATCTTATATCAGAGGCCAACCAACGGACTGGCACAAGAGAGTTAACAACATATCTTAGATCAGAGACTAACCAACAGACTGACAGCAGAAAGTTAACAACAGATCTTAGATCAGAGGCTAACCAACAGACTGGTGCAAGAGAATTACAAACAGATCTTAGATTTGAGGCTAACCAACAGACTGGCACAAGAGAGTTACCAACATATCTTAGATCAGAGGCTAACCTACAGACTGGTGCTAGAGAGTTACCAACATATTTTAAATCATAGGCTAAGCAACAGCCTGGCACAAGACAGTTGACAACAGATCTTAGATTAGAGGTTAATCAACAGACTGACACAAGAGAGTTGACAACAGATTTTAGATCAGAGGTTAACCAACAAACTGGCACAAGAGAGTTAACAACAGATCTTATATCAGAGGCCAACCAACAGACTGGCACAAGAGAGTTAACAGCAGATCTTCGTTCAGAGGCTAACCAACAAACTGGCACAAGAGAGTTAACAACAGATCTTATATCAGAGGCCAACCAACAGACTGGCACAAGAGAGTTAACAACAGATCTTATATCAGAGGCCAACCAACAGACTGGCACTAGAGAGTTAACAACAGATCTTAGATCAGAGGCTAACCAACAGACTGGCACAAGAGAGTTAACAGATCTTAGTTTAGAGGCTAACCAACAGACTGGCACAAGAGAATTAACAGATCTTAGTTCAGAGGCTAACCAACAAACTGCCACAAGAGAGTTAACAACAGATCTTATATCAGAGGCCAACCAACAGACTGGCACAAGAGAGTTAACAACAGATCTTATATCAGAGGCCAACCAACAGACTGGCACAAGAGAGTTAACAACAGATCTTATATCAGAGGCCAACCAACGGACTGGCACAAGAGAGTTAACAACATATCTTAGATCAGAGACTAACCAACAGACTGACAGCAGAAAGTTAACAACAGATCTTAGATCAGAGGCTAACCAACAGACTGGTGCAAGAGAATTATAAACAGATCTTAGATTTGAGGCTAACCAACAGACTGGCACAAGAGAGTTACCAACATATCTTAGATCAGAGGCTAACCTACAGACTGGTGCTAGAGAGTTACCAACATATTTTAAATCATAGGCTAAGCAACAGCCTGGCACAAGACAGTTGACAACAGATCTTAGATTAGAGGTTAATCAACAGACTGACACAAGAGAGTTGACAACAGATTTTAGATCAGAGGTTAATCAACAGACTGGTACAAGAGAGTTGACAACAGATCTTAGATCAGAGGTTAATCAACAGACTGACACAAGAGAGTTGACAACAGATCTTAGATCAGAGGTTAATCAACAGACTGGCACAAGAGAGTTGACAGCAGATCTTAGATCATCGGCTAATCAACAGACTGGCACAAGAGAGTTGACAGCAGATTTTAGATCAGAGGTTAATCAACAGACTGGCACAAGAGAGTTGACAACAGATTTTAGATCAGAGGTTAATCAACAGACTGACACAAGAGAGTTAACAACATATCTTAGATCAGAGACTAACCAACAGACTGACAGCAGATAGTTAACAACAGATCTTAGATCAGAGGCTAACCAACAGACTGGTGCAAGAGAATTACAAACAGATCTTAGATTTGAGGCTAACCCACAGACTGGCACCAGAGAGTTACCAACATATCTTAGATCAGAGGCTAACCTACAGAATGGTGCTAGAGAGTTACCAACATATTTTAAATTATAGGCTAAGCAACAGCCTGGCACAAGACAGTTGACAACAGATCTTAGATCAGAGGCTAATCAACAGACTGGCACAAGAGAGTTACAAACAGATCTTAGATCATAGGCTAATCAACAGATTGGCACAAGAGAGTTGACAGCAGATTTTTAGATCAGAGGTTGATCAACAGACTGACACAAAAGAGTTGACAACAGATCTTAGATCAGAGGTTAATCAACAGACTGGCACAAGAGAGTTGACAACAGATTTTAAATCAGAGGTTAATCAACAGACTGGCACAAGAGAGTTGACAACAGATCTTAGATCAGAGGCTAGTCAACAGACTGGCACCAGAGAGTTAACTACAGATCTTAGATGAGAGGCTAACCAACAGACTGGCACCAGAGAGTTAACAACAGATCTTAGATCAGAGGCTAACCAACAGACTGGTGCAAGAGAATTACAAACAGATCTTAGATCAGAGGCTAACCAACAGACTGGCACCAGAGAGTTACCAACATATCTTAGATCAGAGGCTAACCTACAGACTGGTGCTAGAGAGTTACCAACATATCTTAAATCATAGGCTAAGCAACAGCCTGGCACAAGACAGTTGACAACAGATCTTAGATCAGAGGCTAATCAACAGACTGGCACAAGAGAGTTACAAACAGATCTTAGATCATAGGCTAATCAACAGACTGGCACAAGAGAGTTGACAGCAGATTTTAGATCAGAGGTTAATCAACAGACTGGCACAAGAGAGTTGACAACAGATCTAAGATTAGAGGTTAATCAACAGACTGACACAAGAGAGTTGACAACAGATTTTAGATCAGAGGTTAATCAACAGACTGATACAAGAGAGTTGACAACAGATCTTAGATCAGAGGTTAATCAACAGACTGACACAAGAGAGTTGACAGCAGATCATAGATCATAGGCTAATCAACAGACTGGCACAAGAGAGTTACCAGCATATCTTAAATCAGAGGCTAACCAACAGACTGGCACCAGAGAGTTAACAACAGATCTTAGATCAGAGGCTAACCAACAGACTGGCACCAGAGAGTTAACTACAGATCTTAGATCAGAGGCTAACCAACAGACTGGCACCAGAGAGTTAACAACAGATCTTAGATCAGAGGCTAACCAACAGACTGGCACCGGAGAGTTAACAACAGATCTTAGATCAGAGGCTAACCAACAGACTGGCACCAGAGAGTTAACTACAGACTTTGGATGAGAGGCTAGTCAACAGACTGGCACCAGAGAGTTAACAACATATCTTAGATCAGAGGCTAACCAACAGACTGGTGCTAGAGAGTTACCAACATATCTTAGATCAGAGGATAACCAACAGACTGGCACCAGAGAGTTAACTACAGATCTTAGATGAGAGGCTAGTCAACAGACTGGCACCAGAGAGTTAACAACATATCTTAGATCAGAGGCTAACCAACAGACTGGTGCTAGAGAGTTACCAACAGATCTTAGATCAGAGGCTAACCAACAGACTGGCACCAGAGAGTTAACTACAGATCTTAGATGAGAGGCTAGTCAACAGACTGGCAGCATAGATTTACAAACAGATCTTAGATCAGAGGGTAACCAGCAGACCCCACACTAGAACAAAATACATCAATAAAGGTAATTTGTTGTATAATCTAATTAATCAGTGTTTTTAGAATTTAAATGGAAAGGATTTGATGAAAAGAAAGTTTAAACAGTTATGTTTAACAATTCCAACAATATCAACACAAAAAAGACCATGACAGATGATGTTGTAAATCCAGGTCCTGGCTTGGGACAGGCACAAAAAGGTGGTGGGGTTAAATCGGTTAATGGGACCCCCTCCCCCCCCAACTCTTGATTTGAACAGTGATGATAACAAAATCAATAATAACTCTCACCTTTGAATGTACATAAAAACAACCAAGGTGTGAAACAGACACAAGAAAAGTTTGTAGATACCAAAAGGATAATCATAAGTCGGAAATCAAAAGACAGACAATACAATGGCCAAAAGAAAAAAGGACAAACAAATACCAGTATACCTGAAATTTACAAATATTCAAATACCAGTATACCTGAAATTTACAAATATTCAAATACCAGTATACCTGAAATTTACAAATATTCAAATAACAGTATAACCTGAAATTTACAAGAATTTGTTTAGATTTCTCATTTCATGTTTGAATAGAATGTATTTATTGCTACTATTAAAAAAAAAGAATATTTCCTTTTATAGATACTAACTATAAAGTTGAGGAGCAAAAATACTTTCTGATGAATATATAGCATTATCATAGAATATATAGCATTATCATAGAGTTGACATGTCTAAAATGACATAAAACAGTGGACAAAAATTTCAAAAAATGTAGTTTTTCCCCTTTTGCTTCTTTTTGCTGCCTTTAAACCCAGAATTCCTAAGAATGACAATTGTCACATCTAGAACCCAAATATGTTATGGTTTCCTTTGTTTCATGTTTTCTTACAAATGTATGTTATAAAAATATTCATATATAATTTTTTTGAGGGGGATCCGTCATGGCCGTGATCATATGGTTGTTTGATTTACAACTACATGTGCAATCAATCAGTGCCTATCACCACAAAAGTTGTGAGTTTGAATGGCCAGGTGTACTTGATGCAACATTATCTGATAACGTTTGTCAGTGACTTGCGACAGGTCGATGGTTTTCTCTGGATACTCTAGTTACCTTTACCAATAAAACTACCACCACGATATAACTGAAATATTATTGAAAGTAGCATAAAACACCATAAACATAAACCAAATCTAAAAAAATTTAATAAGTTTGATAAGTCCTTCTCAGAAAAAAATTAAACTTTTCTGTTAAAACTGCCGAGCTAGTCGATTTAAATCTTCTTATACTCATAATAAGTATAAATGATACAAGTTGTCTTGCTCAATCAATATTCACATGCCTGGTTACCTGCATGGTTCTTAGTACAATTTCCAAACCGAAATGATCAAAACATTTTGCATATGATTATAACTTTTTTGTTCATTTAGTTAACAAATAAGAATAAAATACAGTCAAAGCTGCCTTCAAGGGCACCTCTATATAACAAATCACTGCCTTTAAAGGACAGTCTCATTTTTCCCATTAATGAATAGAGCATATAATTTTAGCCTGTATATAAAGGGGAACTGCTCATAAAGGCCACATTTTCAGGTTTCCCTGAGTGGCCTCTATATGGTTTATAGTTATATGGTTACCAGTTTGACATGATATATCTATTATCACATGGTATGATATCTATTATCATGCAACTAGCGTGATATTAACATAATATCACTGTTTTTTAATGTAAGGTTTTATGTTTTGCTTGAAATTGACTTCTCATTGTATCCCACATCTCAGGTTTCACCTCCGACATGATATTGCTATGAGAAATCCATTCTTGCAAAGCAAATCATATAGTATATATTTACATTTCTTTAATTAAAATTATGTTAAAAATATAAACTGTTTTATAATTTATTAAGCTTTGTGTTAAAATTTAAGAGTGAGTGAGTGGTTGTTATTTAAGACCAACTCTGCAATTATTTTCTAAGCCGTCACCAATCAGTCAGCAATCATTCGGTCAAATAGTTAGGGTTAATGTCCCAAGGACTGTTAGGGTTAATGTCCCAAGGACTGTATGTATGATTGTAGACCAGATAAAAAATTGAAGACTGGAGGGATTAGTTGTTATTATTGATGTAAAATAGTTTTGAAATTTAAAGAAAATGCATCAATTTTATGATAACAATTATATTACAGGGCAAATGTAATATCTAGAATGGACAGATTTAATGGTATAAATTTATTGGATGAACCGCGTTATCTCCCCTTGGACAGATGTAATGGTAAAACACAGGATGAACAGAGCTACCTCCACTTGGACAGATGTAATGATAAAACACAGGATGAACAGAGCTACCTCCACTTGAACAGATGTAATGGGAAAAGATCACATGCTGTACAGAGTTATCTTCACTTGGTTTAAGAACTTTTGTTTTGAATGTATCAGTTATTTGTGATATTTTATTACTCTGGTGTATATTTAGTAAAAATATTTAAACATTTGAGACTTATTCTAGGTCAATATTTGAATGAGAAATTTGACACACATGAAATGTTTTAATTAAAGGCAAGCATAATTTCTACAACAATTTCTCAATTTTTACTAGGAGTACAAAATAACAAAACTAATTATGGATCTTCTTTTTAACTTTGAAGATCACATTTCTACCTTTTAAATCTATAAAATGTTTGTCTCATTTGGGTTGAATTAATTGATTGCTTCTTAATTTTGTAAAATATAAATGTAATGATGAAGTTGATGTGAAAAAAGCAACATTTTTATATGTATTAGTAATGGTAAACATTTATACTGTCTGCTGTTTGTTCACTACTATCAGATGTCCTTATGAAAAGATAATGTGGTTAGAATGTCTACTTTAAAAAGAAGTGAATCATATATGATTTGTTATGATTTTCTATATACTATATCTTACCTTATTATGCATCACATGCCTTGCATGTTGTTGGGTTTGGAAATAACCTCCTATATTAACACGGTATAGCTCAACACTAGATATAATTTCACTGAGGTGTACTTTTCTCACTCACTACATAACCCTCCTCCTATATTAAAACGGTATAGCTCAAAACTACATATAATTTCACTGAGGTGTACTTTACCCCACTCACTACATAACCCTCCTCCTATATTAGCACGGTATAGCTCAACACTAGATATAATTTCACTGAGGTGTACTTTTCACACTCACTACATAACCCTCCTCCTATGTTAAAACAGTATAGCTCAACACTAGATATAATTTCACTGAGGTGTACTTTTTTCACTCACTGAGTAACTCTCCTCCTATATTAACAGTATAGCTCAACACTAGATATAATTTCACTGAGGTGTACTTTTCCCACTCACTACATAACCTTCCTCCTATATTAAAACGGTATAGCTCAACACTAGATATAATTTCACTGAGGTGTACTTTTCCCACTCACTACATAACCCTCCTCCTATATTAAAATGGTATAGCTCAACACTAGATATAATTTCACTGAGGTGTACTTTTCCCACTCACTACATAACCCTCCTCCTATATTAAAACGGTATAGCTCAACACTAGATATAATTTCACTGAAGTGTACTTTTCCCACTCACTACATAACCCTCCTCCTATATTAAAACGGTATAGCTCAACACTAGATATAATTTCACTGAGGTGTACTTTTCCCACTCACTACATAACCTTCCTCCTATATTAAAACGGTATAGCTCAACACTAGTATATAATTTCACTGAGGTGTACTTTTCCCACTCACTACATAACCCTCCTATATTAAAACAGTATAGCTCAACGCTAGATATAATTTCACTGAGGTGTACTTTTCCCACTCACTACATAACCCTCCTCCTATATTAAAACAGTATAGCTCAACACTAGATATAATTTCACTGAGGTGTACTTTACCCCACTCACTACTTGACCCTCCTCCTATATTAACACGGTATAGCTCAACACTAGATATAATTTCACTGAGGTGTACTTTTCCCACTCACTACATAACTCTCCTCCTATATTCAAACAGTATAGTTCAACACATCTAATATCACCGAGCTCTATATTTCTCTTGACAGAGTATACCAGTTAAATGTTAACATACTAACTGTTTACAAAATCACAATTAATACATGTATGGTTCATAGTGTATTTTGGTTGAGATTGTTCTTACCACAAAATTTGTTTTTAATTATCATACTGTTGAATCATTAGAGTGATTGGTTGTTTTTAATTATCATACTGTTGAATCATTAGAGTGATTGGTTGTTTTTAATTATCATACTGTTGGATTATTAAAGTGATTGGTTGTTTTTAATTATCATACTGTTGAATCATTAGAGTGATTGGTTGTTTTTAATTATCATACTGTTGGATTATTAGAGTGATTGGTTGTTTTTAATTATCATACTGTTGAATCATTAGAGTGATTGGTTGTTTTTAATTATCATACTGTTGGATTATCAGAGTGATTGGTTGTTTTTAATTATCATACTGTTGAATCATTAGAGTGATTGGCTGTTTTTAATTATCATACTGTTGAATCATAAGAGTGATTGGTTGTTTTTAATTATCATACTGTTGAATCATTAGAGTGATTGGCTGTTTTTAATTATCATACTGTTGAATCATTAGAGTGATTGGCTGTTTTTAATTATCATACTGTTGAATCATTAGAGTGATTGGTTGTTTTTAATTATCATACTGTTGAATCATTAGAGTGATTGGTTGTTTTTAATTATCATACTGTTGAATCATTAGAGTGATTGGCTGTTTTTAATTATCATACTGTTGGATTATTAGAGTGATTGGTTGTTTTTAATTATCATACTGTTGAATCATTAGAGTGATTGGCTCTTTTTAATTATCATACTGTTGAATCATTAGAGTGATTGGCTGTTTTTAATTATCATACTGTTGAATCATTAGAGTGATTGGTTGTTTTTAATTATCATACTGTTGGATTATTAGAGTGATGGTTGTTTTTAATTATCATATTGTTGGATTATTAGAGTGATTGGTTGTTTTTAATTATCATACTGTTGGATTATTAGAGTGATTGGTTGTTTTTAATTATCATACTGTTGAATCATTAGAGTGATTGGTTGTTTTTAATTATCATACTGTTGGATTATTAGAGTGATTGGTTGTTTTTAATTATCATACCAATCATTAGATTATTAGATTATTAGATTATTAGAGTGATTGGTTGTTTTTAATTATCATATTGTTGGATTATTAGAGTGATTGGTTGTTTTTAATTATCATACTGTTGGATTATTAGAGTGATTGGTTGTTTTTAATTATCATACTGTTGAATCATTAGAGTGATTGGTTGTTTTTAATTATCATACTGTTGAATCATTAGAGTGATTGGTTGTTTTTAATTATCATACTGTTGAATCAATAGAGTGATTGGTTGTTTTTAATTATCATACTGTTGAATCATTAGAGTGATTGGTTGTTTTTAATTATCATACTGTTGAATCATTAGAGTGATTGGTTGATTTTAATTATTATACTGTTGAATCATTAGAGTGATTGGTTGTTTTTAATTATCATACTGTTGAATCATTAGAGTGATTGGTTGTTTTTAATTATCATACTGTTAGATTATTAGAGTGATTGGTTGTTTTTAATTATCATACTGTTGAATCATTAGAATAATTGTACAAGTTTTCATAATAGAAATATAACCTTTTCTTTATTCATTAACATGTCTAATTAATTAGTTCTTTATTCAGAAATAATTTGTTTAAATTCTGATTTCAAGATTTTATTTTACTTTATAAGATATAATAAACTGTAACATGAGAAAACAATTAGATGATGACTTTCAAAATATGCAAGACATATAATTAAATGTAGCAGCTGTGAATATACATGTACAATATATAATATTATATATCATATGGAAATACAATGAAGAAAATTTTAATGATATTATAATAGTTTCACAATATTTGTCAGGAAAAATGATAGTTATTCAATACTTTTTTATTGCATAGCAACAACATTCAGTTTTGAATTTTGAACAAAATACTGTGGAATATACTTTTTTCTCTTCCATTTGGATAACCTCATTGTTACATAAGAATAGATAATGAAATTCATCTCTATGATGTGCTATTTAGAATATTTATATGAAATGCAAGTTTTATCTGTAATGTAGGATAAGACTTTACAATATTTTATTTAATACATAACTTCAGAATTATATGTTTTGTAACTGAATTCTAATAGACCCTTCCTTTATATGGCATTAATAATGCAATCAAAAGTGATTGATTTTTCTTAACTCTAGGTGTGTTCTATATGGTCCAGTTTTAGTAAAGATTGGTTCGATCTGTCATTTGGCAAATAACAAATCGCATGTCACTTGTACATTCATGTCTTTGTTATTAATAAATATTGTAGGTTTTCATATATTTATTCAACTCTATATAAATATTGTTTATATAAAGGAGAAGATATTATAAGTTGTAATACTTGTATCTGATCATATTGTCATGTTTTTGGACTATGAAATATATTTAAACTAACATTTTATTGAATCAGTATGTAATCATGTGACCTTTTGATAGAATTATCCAGAAATAGAATGGTTGATTAAAACAAATTAATAATCTTAAAGATTAATGTAAAGTTGTGAATGTTAGATTTTATGTACAAAAATGTGTCCATTTTTGCCAGGATGCATGCGAGTGCATGATAAATTGTGAGAAGGGTAAAGAGGTACTTATTTAGTGTAATCAACTAGTGTTCCTATGGCACCTGTCCAACTTTCTTAAAGCAAAAAATATATTACATACATATAGAAGTAATTCAAGGTATATTACAGAATATTTTTTTTTTTAATTTTTCTCTAATTTTTCCATATTTTGAATCTTAGTCATCTTCAGCAGAATGTACCTATTTTGTGTTATATTTCCCAGAAACTTTACAGACCATATTTATACATATGTAACGAAAATAGCACGTTCACTACGGGAAACTAAATAGTTTATATTTACAGCCCTTCTCACAGTTTTATCATAAGGTGTACATCAGTAGTTTATGTTAACAGCATCTCTCACAGTTTTAAGCCTAATGTATCCACCACCAGTAGTTTATGTTAACAGCTCCTCTCACAGTCGTAAGCATAATGTGTCTATCAGTAGATTATGTTAACAGCTCCACTCACAGTATTAAGCATAAGGTATCCACCAGTAGTTTTTGCTAACAGCCCCTCTTAGTTTTTTGTAAGCATAAGGTGACCATCAGTAGTTTATGTTAACAGTCCCTCTAACAGTTTTAAGCATAAGATATCCACCTGTAGTTTATGTTAACGGCCCCTCTAAAAGTTTTAAACATAAGGTGTCCATCAATAGTTTATGTTAACAGCCCCCATCACAGTTTTAAGCACACGGTGTTCGTCAGTTGTTTATGTTAACAGCCATTTTCACAGTTTTAAACATCAGATATCCACCAGCAATTTATGTTAACAGCCACTCTCACAGTTTTAAGCATAAGATATCCACCTGTAGTTTATGTTAACAGCCATTCTCACAGTTTTAAACATAAGGTATCCACCAGCAATTTATGTTAACATCTCCTCTCACAGTTTTAAGCATAAGATATCCACCTGTAGTTTATGTTAACAGCCACTCTCACAGTTTTAAGCATAAGATATCCACCAGCAATTTATGTTAACATCTCCTCTCACAGTTTTAAGCATAAGATATCCACCTGTAGTTTATGTTAACAGCCACTCTCACAGTTTTAAGCATAAGGTGTCCATCAATAGTTTATGTTAACAACCCCCATCACAGTTTAAAGCACACGGTGTCCATCAGTTGTTTATGTTAACAGCCATTTTCACAGTGTTAAGCATAAGGTATCCTTCAGTAGTTTGTTAACAGCCGCTATTACAGTTTAAAACATAAGGTGTCCATTAGTAGTTTATGTTAACAGCCGCTATTACAGTTTAAAACATAAGGTGTCCATCAGTAGTTTATGCTAACAGCCGCTATTACAGTTTAAAACATAAGGTCTTCATAAGTAGTTTATGTTAACAGCCCCTCTCACAGTTTTAACCATAAGGTGTATATCAGTAGTTTATGTTAACAGCCCCTCTCACAGTTTTAAACATATAATGTCCACCTGTAGTTTATGTTAACAGCCACTCTCACAGTTTTAAGCATAAGATATCCACCTGTAGTTTATGTTAACAGCCCCTCACACAGTTTTAATCATAAGATATCCACCTGTAGTTTATATTAACAACCCCCATCACAGTTTTAAACATAAGGTATCCACCAGCAGTTTATGTTAACATCTTCTCTCACAGTTTTAAGCATAAGATATCCACCTGTAGTTTATGTTAATGGCCCCTCTAAAAGTTTTAAACATAAGGTGTCCATCAATAGTTTATGTTAACAGCCCCTATCACAGTTTTAAGCACACAATGTCCATCAGTTGTTTATGTTAACAGCCATTTTCACAGTTTTAAACATAAGGTGTCCTTCAGTAGTTTATGTTAGCAGCCCCTCTCACAGTTTTAAACATAAGATATCCACCTGTAGTTTATGTTAACAGCCCTCTCACAGTTTTAAGCATAAGATATCCACCTGTAGTTTATGTTAACAGCCCCTCTCACAGTTTTAAACATAAGGTATCCACCAGCAATTTATGTTACCATCTCCTCTCACAGTTTTAAACATAAGATATCCACCTGTAGTTTATGTTAACAGCCATTCTCACAGTTTTAAGCATAATATATCCACCTGTAGTTTATGTTAACAGCCCCTCTCACAGTTTTAAACATAAGATATCCACCAGTAATTTATGTTAACATCTCCTCTCACAGTTTTAAGCATAAGATATCCACCTGTAGTTTATGTTAACAGCCGCTTTAATAGTTTTAAACATAAGGTGTCCATCAATAGTTAATGTTAACAGCCCCTATCACAGTTTTAAGCACACGGTGTCCATCAGTTGTTTATGTTAACAGCCATTTTCACAGTTTTAAACATAAGGTGTCCTTCAGTAGTTTATGTTAGCAGCCCCTCTCACAGTTTTAAGCATAAGGTGTCCATCAGTTGTTTATGTTAACAGCCCCTCTCACAGTTTTAGGCATAAGGTGTCCTTCAGTTGTTTATGTTAGCAGCCCCGCACACAGTTTTAAACATAAGGTGTCCATCAGTAGTTTATGTTAACAGCCCCTCTCACAGTTTTAAGCATAAGGTGTCCTTCAGTTGTTTATGTTAGCAGCCCCGCTCACAGTTTTAAACATAAGGTGTCCATCAGTAGTCTATGTTAACAGCCCCTCTCACAGTTTTAAGCATAAGGTGGCCTTCAGTAGTTTATGTTAACAGCCCCTATCACAGTTTTTTAAGCACATGGTGTCCATCAGTTGTTTATGTTAACAGCCATTTTCACAGTTTTAAACATAAGGTGTCCTTCAGTAGTTTATGTTAGCAGCCCCTCTCACAGTTTTAAGCATAAGGTGTCCATCAGTAGTTTATGTTAACAGCCCCTCTCACAGTTTTAAGCATAAGGTGTCCTTCAGTAGTTTATGTTAACAACCCCTCTCACAGTTTTAAACATAAGGTGTCCATCAGTAGTTTATGTTAACAGCCCCTCTCACAGTTTTAAGCATAAGGTGTCCTTCAGTTGTTTATGTTAGCAGCCCCGTTCACAGTTTTAAACATAAGGTGTCCATCAGTAGTCTATGTTAACAGCCCCTCTCACAGTTTTAAGCATAAGGTGTCCTTCACTAGTTTATGTTAACAGTCCCTCTCACAGTTTTAAGCATAAGGTGTATATCAGTAGTTTATGTTGATAGTCCATCTTAAAGTTTTAAGCATATAATGTCCACCAGTAGTTTATATTAACCCCCTCGCACAGTTTTAAGCATATGATATCTACCAATAGTTTATGTTAACGGCCCCTCTAAAACGTTTAAAAATTAGGTATCCATTAGTAGTTTGTTAACAGCCCCTATCAGTTTTAAACACACGGTGTCCATCAGTTGTTTATGTTAACAGCTACATTCAAAGTTTTAAGCATAAGGTTTCCACCAATAGTTTATGTTAACAGCATCACTCACAGTTTTAAGCATAATGTGTCCATCAGTAGATTATGTTAACAGCTCCTCTCATAGTATTAAGCATAAGGTATCCACCATTAGATTATGTTAACAGCTCCTCTCACAGTATTAAGCATAAGGTATCCACCAGTGGTTTTTCCTAACCTCTCAGGTTTATTTAAACATAAGGTGACCATCAGTAGTTTATGTTAACATCTCCTCTCACAGTTTTAGGCATAAGATATCCACCTGTAGTTTATGTTAACAGCCCCTCTCACAGTTTTAAACATAAGATATCCGCCAGCAGTTTATGTTAACATCTCCTCTCACAGTTTTAGACATAAGATATCCACCTGTAGTTTATGTTAACAGCCCCTCTCACAGTTTTAAACATAAGATATCCACCTGTAGTTTATGTTAACAGCCCCTCTCACAGTTTTAAACATAAGGTATCCACCAGCAGTTTATGTTAACCTCTCCTCTCACAGTTTTAAACATAAGGTATCCACCAGCAGTTTATGTTAACATCTCCTCTCACAGTTTTAAACATAAGATATCCACCTGTAGTTTATGTTAACAGTCCCTCTAAAAGTTTTAAACATAAGGTGTCCATCAATAGTTTATGTTAACAACCCCCATCACAGTTTAAAGCACACGGTGTCCATCAGTTGTTTATGTTAACAGCTATTTTCACAGTGTTAAGCATAAGGTGTCCTTCAGTAGTTTGTTAACAGCCGCTATTACAGTTTAAAACATAAGGTGTCCATCAGTAGTTTATGTTAACAGCCGCTATTACAGTTTAAAACATAAGGTGTCCATCAGTAGTTTATTTTTACAGCCCACTATTACAGTTTAAAACATAAGGTGTCCATTAGTAGTTTGTTAACAGCCCCTCTCACAGTTTTAACCATAAGGTGTATATCAGTAGTTTATGTTAACAGCCCCTCTCACAGTTTTAAGGTTAACAGCTCCTCTCAACGTTTTAAGCAGAAGATTTACATGAGTAGTTTATGTTAACAGCCCCTCTCGCAGTTTTAAGCATACGGTGTACATCAGTAGTTTATGTTAACAGTGCCACACAGTTTTAGCATAATGTGTCTATCAGTAGTTTATATTAACAGCTCCTCTCACAGTATTAACCATAAGGTGTCCACCAGTAGTTTATGTTAACAGCCAATATCACTGTTTTACACATAAGGTGTCCATCAATAGTTGATGTTAACAGCCACTCTCACAGTTTTAAGCATAAGGTGTCCTTCAGTAGTTTATGTTAGCATCCCCTCTCACAGTTTTAAGCATAAGGTGTCCATCAGTAATTTATATTAACAGCTCCTCTCACAGTTTTAAACATAAGGTGTCCATCAGTAGTTTTGCGACCCTTCTGACAGTTTTAAGCATATGGTGTCCATCAGTAGTTTATATTAACATCAGTAGTTTTGAGGCGGCCCCTCTCACAGTTTTTAGCATAAGTTGTACATCAGTAGTTTATATAAGCAGCCCTTCTCACAGTTTTAAGCATAAGGTGTCCATCAGTAGTTTATGTTAACAACCCCTCTCTCAGTTTTAAACATATGGTGTTCATCAGTAGTTTATGTTAACCGCCCCTCTCACAGTTGTAAACATATGGTGTCCTTCAGTAGTTTATATTAACATCAGTAGTTTTGCGGCGGCCCCTCTCACAGTTTTTAGCATAAGTTGTACATCAGTAGTTTATGTAAGCAGCCCTTCTCACAGTTGTAAGCATAAGGTATCCATCAGTAAATTATGTTGACAACCACTCTCACAGTTTTTAGCAGAAGGTGTCCATCAGTAGTTTATGTTAACAGCCCCTCTCACAGTTTTAAACATAAAGTGTCCATCAGTAGTTTATGTTAACAACCCCTCTCTCAGTTTTAAACATATGGTGTTCATCAGTAGTTTATGTTAACCGCCCCTCTCACAGTTGTAAACATATGGTGTCCTTCAGTAGTTTATATTAACATCAGTAGTTTTGCGGCGGCCCCTCTCACAGTTTTTAGCATTAGTTGTACATCAGTAGTTTATGTAAGCAGCCCTTCTCACAGTTGTAAGCATAAGGTATCCATCAGTAAATTATGTTGACAACCACTCTCACAGTTTTTAGCAGAAGGTGTCCATCAGTAGTTTATGTTAACAGCCCCTCTCACAGTTTTAAACATAAAGTGTCCATCAGTAGTTTATGTTAACAGCCCCTCTCACAGTTTTAAACACACGGTGTCCACCAGTAGTTTATGTTAACAGCCCCTCTCCAAGTTTTAAGCATAAGATATCCTTGAGTATGTTATGTTAACAGCTCCTCTCACAGTTTTAAACATAAGGTGTCCATCAGTAGTTTATGTTAACAGTCCCTCTCACAGTTTTAAACATTAGGTGTCCATCAGTAGTTTATGTTAACAGCTCCTCTCACAGTTTTCAAAATAAGGTGTCCACCAGTAGTTTATGTTAACAGGCCTTTTCTTCATTTTAAACATAAGGTGTCCTGCAGTAGTTTATGTTCTCAGCCCCTCTCACAGTTTTAGACATAAGATGTACATCAATAGTTTATGTGAACAGCCCCTTTCACAGCTGTAAGCATAAGGTGTCCATCAGTAGTTTATGTTCTCAGCCACTCTCACAGTTTTAAACATAAGATGTCCATCGGTAGTTTATGTCAACAGCCCCTCTCAAAGTTTTAAGCATAAGGTATCCTTGAGTAGTTTATGTTAACAGCTCCTCTCACAGTTTTAAGCATAAGGTTTCCATCAGTAGATTATGTTAACAGCTCCTTTCACATCTTTAAGCATAAGGTGTCCATCAGTAATTTATGTTAACAGCCCCTCTCACAGTTTTAAGCATAAGGTGTCCATCAGTAGATTATGTTAACAGCTCCTTTCACATCTTTAAGCATAAGGTGTCCATCAGTAATTTATGTTAACAGTCCCTCTCACAGTTTTAAACATAAGGTGACAATCAATAGATTATGTTAAAAGGCCCTCTCACAGCTTTAAGCATAAGGTGTCCATCAGTAGTTTATGTAAACAGCCCCTTTCACAGTTTTATGCCTAAGGTATCCACCAGTAGTTAATGTTGACAGTCCCTCTCAAAGTTTTAAGCATAAAGTGTTCATCACCAGTTTATGTTAATAGCCTCTCTCACATCTTTAGTTTATGGGAATCGCTCCTTTCACAGATTTAGCCATAAGGTGTCCAGTAGTTTATGTTAACAGCCCCTTTCGCAGTTTTACGCATAAGGTGTCCTTCAGTAGTTTATGTTAACAGCCCTCTGACAGTTTTAAACATAAGGTGTCCATCAGTAGTTTATGTTAACAGCCCCTTTCACAGTTTTACGCATAAGGTGTCCATAAGTAGTTTATGTTAACAGCTCCTTTCACAGTTTTATGCATAAAGTGTCCATCAGTAATTTATGTTAACAGCTCCTCTCGCAGCTTTAAACATAAGGTATCCATCAGTAGTTTATGTTAACAGCTCCTCTCACAGCTTTAAGAATAAGGTGTTCGTCAGTAGTTTATTTTAACAGCCCACCTCACAGTTTTAAGCACAAGGTGTCTATCAGTAGTTTGTGTTAACAACCCCTCTCAGAGTTTTAAAAATAGGGTGTCCATCAGTAGTTTATGTTAACAGTCCCTCTTACAGTTTTAAACATAAGGTGTCTACCAGTAGTTCATGTTAACAGTCCCTCTCACAGTTTTAAACATTAGGTGTCCACCAGTAGTTTATGTTAACAGTCCCTCTGACAGTTTTAATCAGAGGTGTCCATCACAGCCCCTCTCACAGTTTTAAGCATAAGGTGTACATCAGTAGTTTATGTTAACAGCCTCTTTCATAGGTTTAAACATAAGGTGTCCATCAGTATTTTATGTTAACAGCCCCTCTCACAGTTTTAAGCATAAGGTGTACATCAGTAGTTTATGTTGACAGCCCCTCTCCAAGTTTTAAGCATAAGATATCCTTGAGTAGGTTATGTTAACAGCTCCTCTCACATTTTTAAGCATAATGTGTCCATCAGTAGTGTATGTTAACAGTCACTCTCACAGTTTTAAACATTAGGTGTCCATCAGTAGTTTATGTTAACAGCTCCTCTCACAGTTTTCAAAATAAGGTGTCCACCAGTAGTTTATGTTAACAGGCCTTTTCTTCATTTTAAACATAAGGTGTCCTGCAGTAGTTTATGTTCTCAGCCCCTCTCACAGTTTTAGACATAAGATGTACATCAATAGTTTATGTGAACAGCCCCTTTCACAGATGTAAGCATAAGGTGTCCATCAGTAGTTTATGTTCTCAGCCACTCTCACAGTTTTAAACATAAGATGTCCATCAGTAGTTTATGTTAACAGCCCCTCTCAAAGTTTTAAGCATAAGGTATCCTTGAGTAGTTTATGTTAACAGCTCCTCTCACAGTTTTAAGCATAAGGTTTTCATCAGTAGTTTATGTTAAGAGTTCCTTTCACATCTTTAAGCATAAGGTGTGCATCAGTAATTTATGTTAACAGTCCCTCTCACAGTTTTAAACATAAGGTGTCCATCAGTAGATTATGTTAACAGCTCCTTTCACATCTTTAAGCATAAGGTGTCCATCAGTAATTTATGTTAACAGCCCTCTCATCAGTTTTAAACATAAGGTGACAATCAATAGATTATGTTAAAAGGCCCTCTCACAGCTTTAAGCATAAGGTGTCCATCAGTAGTTTATGTAAACAGCCCCTTTCACAGTTTTATGCCTAAGGTATCCACCAGTAGTTAATGTTGACAGTCCCTCTCAAAGTTTTAAGCATAACGTGTCCATCACCAGTTTATGTTAATAGCCTCTCTCACAGCTTTAGTTTATGGGAATCGCTCCTTTCACAGATTTAGCCATAAGGTGTCCATCAGTAGTTTATGTTAACAGCCCCTTTCGCAGTTTTACGCATAAGGTGTCCTTCAGTAGTTTATGTTAACAGCCCTCTGACAGTTTTAAACATAAGGTGTCCATCAGTAGTTTATGTTAACAGACCCTTTCACAGTTTTACGCATAAGGTGTCCATCAGTAGTTTATGTTAACAGCTCCTTTCACAGTTTTATGCATAAAGTGTCCATCAGTAATTTATGTTAACAGCTCCTCTCACAGCTTTAAGCATAAGGTATCCATCAGCAGTTTATGTTAACAGCCCCTCTCACAGCTTTAAGAATAAGGTGTCCATCAGTAGTTTATTTTAACAGCCCACCTCACAGTTTTAAACACAAGGTGTCCATCCGTAGTTTGTGTTAACAGCCCCTCTCACAGTTTTAAAAATAAGGTGTTCATCAGTAGTTTATGTTAACAGTCCTTTTCTTCATTTTAAGCATAAAGTGTCCATCAGTAGTATATTTTAACTGCGCCTTTCACAGTTTTAAACATAAGGTGTACATCAGTTGTTTATGTTAACAGCCCCTCTCCAAGTTTTAAGCATAAGATATCCTTGAGTAGTTTGTGTTAACAGCCCCTCTCACAGTTTTAAAAATAAGGTGTTCATCAGTAGTTTATGTCAACAGTCCTTTTCTTCATTTTAAGCATAAAGTGTCCATCAGTAGTATATTTTAACTGGGCCTTTCACAGTTTTAAACATAAGGTGTACATCAGTTGTTTATGTTAACAGCCCCTCTCCAAGTTTTAAGCATAAGATATCCTTGAGTAGTTTGTGTTAACAGCCCCTCTCACAGTTTTAAAAATAAGGTGTTCATCAGTAGTTTATGTTAACAGTCCTTTTCTTCATTTTAAGCATAAAGTGTCCATCAGTAGTATATTTTAACTGCGCCTTTCACAGTTTTAAACATAAGGTGTACATCAGTTGTTTATGTTAACAGCCCCTCTCCAAGTTTTAAGCATAAGATATCCTTGAGTAGGTTATGTTAACAGCTCCTCTCACAGTTTTAAGCATAAAGTGACCATCAATAGATTATGTTAACAGCCCCTCTCACAATTTTAAACATATGGTGACAATCAGTAAATTATGTTAACAGCCTCTTTCACAATTTTAAGCATAAGTTGTCCATCAGTAGTTTATTTAACAGCCCCTCTCACAGATTTAAACATAAGGTATCCATCAGTAATTTATGCTAACAGCCCCTCTCACAGTTTTAAGCATAAGGTGTCCATCAGCAGTTAATGTTAGCGGCCCCTCTCACAGGTTTAAGCATAATGTGTACATCAGTAGTTTATGTTAACAGCCACTCTCACAGTTTTAAACATAAGGTGTCCATCAGCAATTTATGTTAACAGCCACTTTCACAGTACTGTCCACCAGTATATTGTGAAATACAATAAAAGAGTAATGTTTAGCTTTCAATTGTTTTTGTTGCTAGATATTTTTAAGAACACGTTTTTGTTTGTATTCTATGATTTTGTATAACAATTAAACTTTTTATTGTTTCTTAAAAGATTCTATGAAGAAATAATATGTGTCAAATCTAGTAACAATTTCAATTTTGCAATCACTTGTCATCTGTTGTCTGTCTACTTTTTTCAATTATTCATCACTACCGCATTTTAAGTTACAATGAGCTCAAATTTGTGACACATATATTCCAGATTTTCCGTTGGGTGAACGCCCATACGGATTGTACAAATTAGGGTTATTTTGATTTTTAAAAATCATACCGAATTCTTCTCCTCAGAAACAATTGATTCAAATTATACCAAACGGAGAAATCAGAAACAATTTGAGTTTTAACTTCTTTGGATTTACATGTTTCGACTTTTTGTGTAAAATTTTGAAGTCTGAAAATGAAAACCAGGCGAGCGATTGCATGATTATTGGATACTGTGAACCACTGGTTTTTAATATCCATGGTTACTTATTATAGGTGTATGTGTAATTGAATTATGGAAACTAATGCTTTTCTAGAGATTTTCTCCTCACAGGTTTTTATCTCTAGTTTCCTCAGTTTTGATATATGATATATGATAAAGACTTTTATTTTGTATTAATATTTGATTGTAAAGGTTAACTTGCTTTATATGTCACCTAATGTTCCCAATGCTGTACACAACATTTTATATAAAACATATTTTTTTCTATATTGCTTTATTATAATTTCAATTGAAATGCATTAACATGTATTTATTTGCTTAAGGGTTAAGGTTATTGTGTTTAATGCCACTTTCAACAATATTTCAGTTATATTGTGGCAGACAGTTTTATTAATGGAGGAAACCGGAGTACCCGGAGAAAACCACCCACCTGTTGCAAGTCTTTAGCAAACTTTATCACATAATGTTGTATCGAATACACCTCGTCATGAGCGGGATTCGAACTCACAACGTAAGTGATGATAAGCACTGATTGCACAGATAGTAAATCCAACTACTATACAACACGACCGTGACGGCAACTTATTTGCTTAAGAAATGTTTGAAGATACCAAAAGGGGTACTTAGAAGTAGTAAATTGAAGGACAGACATTACAATGGCCAAAAGAAAAAGGACAAAAGGACAAACAATGATCCACAAAACATTACACAGAAAAGTAAAGCTTAAGAAAAATGAAACCCACTAAAAACCGGAAGGATAAAGCAGTTCCTGCTCTACATGTGACACCTGTCTTGTTACTATATGTCCATATATAGTGAGTTGTGTATACAAACAAATAATGCAATTAAAAAACATTCTGAATATTTAAGACTGATCCATTGAGATTCAGTATAACTAACCATAATATTATACTGTTTACATTTATAGAGGTTAACGTGCACGCCTCAAGTGGGGTTGATTGGGAGTTCGAGCCCCGGTCGGATCAATCCAAATGACTATAAAATTGGTGTTTGTTGCCTCTTCTCTAAGCATGCATCAATAAGGAGTAAGAGCAAAGGCTGGTTGGCTCGAAATCACAATAATATGTCCGAATGGAGCGACATGTCCACCCGCAGACTGTAGTTTTGGTGTGCCAACACTATAAAAGTCAAAGTAAGCGTGTTGGTCTAGTACACAGAGGATATCATCATTAAGTCATCGAAATGTACCTAAACAGCAATTAATCAACCATTTATAGAGCCGGATTCCATTTGTTTACCTTGTTTTTTTTTTAATTCATGCACATTACAGAACAATATTATTTATACTTTAATTGTGAAAAGAAAGTTTAAATATCAATACCAACAAAACGAACAATCACCTCTCAGTTAAATTGAACACACTGAACACAGCAAACACCATGATATGACGTTGGAAATCCAGGTCCTGGCTTGGTATAGGCACAAACATGTGGCGGGTTTAAATCTGTGACTGGGATCCCAATCCTCCCTTATTGATAACTGGATCTCCAACGGCAATACATATATAAACAAACGATAAAAAAGCCTGCACAGATTCGCTTCCACTCAATGAAGACCACATTTTATCAAAAAAATGAATGACAACATATACATGGACAGTACAATACAGGGGCGGATCCAGGATTTCAAGTCAGGAGGGCACACTTAAAAAGATTGCGCCGAGCGGAGGGAGGCGCGAAAATATTTGGGGTATTTTGTGTCAAAAATCACGATTTTACGCCAAAAAATCATATTTTTTTCCAATTTTAGGGGGGCGCGCGCCCCCTGGATCCGCCCCTGCAACAGTAGGGACAATGTATGCTTAGTGCATTGGCAACAAAGATACAATTACACAGAATACACCGGAACAAAATTATGATAAATACGCCTTCGTATTCAGGCATGTTGTAAAAGATGGAGTGGAGTCTGGAGTCACTTTTGGAGTCAATTTTGAAGTGGTTTTTTTTCTTTTTTTTTATTCTTTTCAAAATGGCCTTTTGTTTCATTTACAAAAATAGTGATTATAATCTTTTGCCTATTGAAGGTATTATTTGACGGATTGACTACATTAAAATCTATGGCTGAAGTAAATAAAAAAAAATTCTGAACGGATAAATAGTAAGTCATAAATCTGTAAGAATTGTTTACTGCTTTGCAAATGATGGTAACCTAATCGTCTCGCCAATGATTAAAACAGATATTATTGGCTTTGGTCAGAAAATAAATAGAACAGTTAAACTGGTGGAACTGTCAGATACATTAACACAAAATCGGCGTCGGAGTCATGGACGGTGTAGAGGGGGTTGGGGGTGCGGGCGGGGCGGTCGGGGCGCTGCAAGAGTGCTTTTTTTGCCCCTCATATTTTTTAAGCCCATATTTTTTCTAAATGTACTAATGATGAAACACTGAAAACAAATTTCAAGTTTATCGACCCCCCCCCCCCCCCCCCGAAATAAAAAAGACTAAAAATAAATCACATTATGGTGCAGTTTCTTCATAGAGACTTTTTTTCAGTTGCTTACTCAATCTGAGTTAGACGAGTGGCATCTGCCTATCTGCTATCAGAACCCACCATTTTCCTGGGAAAATGCCTCTACCAAGTCAGGAATGTGTTGTTTTTCAGTTGTTCCGTTGATTGAAAACTCAGATGGTTGAGCTTCTTATCGGTTTTGTCTGTTTTTGTGGACTTTCCCTTTTGAATGCGCCTTGGAGTACGGTACCATTGTTATTACCTTTATTCGGTAGTGTGCCAACAGATCTGGCGTAATGTCTTACCGTTGTTCTTTCCGAGATATACAGGGGTCAAAAAGACCCAACACTATAAACTTTTTATTTCAAATCCTATTGTTCTATTTTGAAGAACTAAAAAAAACCCAACAGCAACCAAAACAGGACGTACAGTGAGCGCCCTCCTTACAGAAGAACTTCTGGAAAAAATAATGCTTGCAAAAACTAAACATAAGAAACTCTGGAGGTTTTATTGAAATCCATTCTGTTGTTTAGGAAGAGTTATGGATAACGCAACAGTATCCTCTCTCTATTGTATAGCCTTGTATGACAATTACATAGCCTTAAATGACAAAATCCAAAAGTGAAGAAATTTTAGCAAGAACTGTTAAAATGGGAAAACAAAAATAGAAAGTGCACAATGCCATTTGGTACTAAAAAATTCATGAAATTAATGAACCTTGCCATATGGTATTAAAAATTACCTGTAAGATTCATTCAATTCCATCAAGTTGTTAAGGAGGAATTGCATAGGCAGTGAGGGAAGCACTCACGGACAAACGGACATATACTATATACCCCCTCCCGCTGGATAGCGGTGGGTATAAAAATATGTGCCGTAACAAATTTTATTAATACCGGAAATTTTTTTGGATGGGGGGTGACTTGGGTTTTTTTTTTTATATGAAAAGGGATCAAAGGGAAAAAAGGTACTTTTACAAGATATGTAGATTTTTTAAATTTCTATAGTTAATTTTTGATATGATTTGTATACCTCCGCCAAAAAAAGATTGGGGTATATAGGACTTCTGCTGTCCGTTCGTTCGTTTGTCCGTCCGGTCGTCACACTTTTTCGTCTCTCCGACACACTTTTAAATTTTGCTCGGACGGGGGTATTTATTAGTGAACTTTAACTACTGCACTTCTGTTATTTTAATTCCTCTCCTTTCAACAGACTTGACGTTGCTCTTATGGTTCCCAAATATAAATGAAGACACTAAGTGAAAAGGACAAACTCCCGCTGAATAAATGCATAGTATTCTTGTTCAATGGTGATCAAATCCTGTCCTCTCCTGATGAAAGACAGACATGTGTGGGAAGTAGTCTAGCATCATAATTGTGAAAATAGGTTTGATTTCTTTTAGGCCCCTATTATTTTTTCTTCCATTTTCTATTTCGTTTTGTTTTCGTTGATTTCGTTTTGCTTTCGTTGGTTTCGTTTTATTTCGTTTTCATTTCGTTGATTTCGTTTCGTTTCGTTTCATTTTTGTTGATTTCTTTTCGTTCGTTTCGTTTCGTTTTCGTTGATTTCATTTCGTTTCGTTTCGTTTCTATTTCGTTTCGCACTTTATAGGTGCCCCGGTAATAAGCGAGTGAGCGATTGTTTTTAACACCAACTCAGCAAGTGTTAATATTAAATGAAATGCTGATGAGGTTTAGACCAACACGCTTAGTAAATAGTTGGATTTTTATAGTGCTAGCTCGATGAAACAACAGTCCGCGGGTTAACATGTCGCCCCATTCGGACACATTATATTGATTCCGAGCCAAGCAGTCTTTGCTCTCTTTCTCCTTAATTATTTTCTACCTCTTCAAGTTCACTCCTCCGAAAATATTTTTTTTCTTAACTAGAATAATGTAATATAAATAAGACTAAGCACAGTGCATGGTTGTGTGTTCGTTACAAGATCGCATATAAACATAATATCAAAATAATAAATTCATTCAGTCTTTCATTTCTACCCCTAAAAGAGGGTGTGAGTGGGACTAACACTTTTGTCGTATTAAGACTTGTAACGAACGTCGCATTAATCGAAGGGACCCGGGTGGCTCAATGAGTTCGGTCGTTGGATCTAACAGCTCAACAAGCCTATCACCAATACGGCGTGGGTTCGCGGCCGGATTTGTAAATAACAAAAAGGGTGCACTCGCCGCCGCAATTGATAAGGTTTACCAGTTGCTTGCCCAGTGTCGGTGGTTTTCTCCGGGTACTCCGGCTTCCTCCACCACTAAAACTGGTCGCCATAAAATAGCTGAAATATTGCTGAATGTGGTGTTAAATACCAAAATTCAAAGTCAAATTCAAATTCGCATTAATCGAACACACCTAAAATTGTCTTTATATACTAACTGTCAAATCGTCCGTGCGGAAAGGAATTCCATATTGCTTATTTGCATATCTATAACGTTCATGTAAAACTTATTATACTGTGAAGAAATTTAATGGTGCGTGCTTAGCGGAGAATCATGTAATTTTTTAACACCGATATGATTTTGTTGTATGACTGTAGTCGTAAAATAAATGTTTCCAAGTTTCAACTCGAGTATATAAAAAAAATGGCATAAACCGTTCATAGATCCTATTTTTTTTTCAATTTTGCTTCCGTATAAATTGTATTGTGTATAATTTTCCAACTGAACTGGTTTGCTTTTCTTGTGTTGCTCGATTTATATGCAAGTTCGTCCATATTCTTTCTCACGGAAATTTTTCTTAAAAAAAATATTCCATTTATTTTGACAATATAAAAATCATTTGCAATTTACCCATAAGAAGACACTAAAGGGGCAATCAGAATCCGTATATCGAAGAACAACACAGTGGCCAAAAGAAAAAGTACATAAGGTCAAACAACGATCAACTAAACATAAATATAAAACTAAAGATAGAGTAGCACGAACCCCACTAAAAACCGGGGGTGAACTCAGGTGATCCGGAAGGGTAAGCAGTTCCTGCTCCACTAGTGACACCCGTTGTGTTAATCTAGTTACAAACTCGGTGATAAGTCATGAACGAGGAAAGGACCGGGAAGTGTTTACGACAAGTGGAACATATCAGTGGTCATTTGTGACACGGATATTCCATACCGGTCAACCAAGTCGTGGTGGCGACGGTAAAACTTTCGAATTGATGATTTCGACTTAATTATGAGGAACCCTTGGTTCAGTAGCTTCCTTGTTAGCAGCAACCCTCTATCAAGGAAATCCTGATAGGAACCACAAGCTCTGGAATATCGTATCGACTGAGAGATATATACTCCATATGCAGGTGCTCTGGAATGTTGCTACATATGAATGAAAAGTTCACAATGGGAAAATTGAAATCATCTCTTTTGTCGTAAAGTTTCGTTGTTAACCGCCCCTCACTGTCAATTTCGAGGTGTAGGTCAAGGTATGAAGCAGACGTATCTGTATGTGTGGTATCCTTTATTTCAAGCTCAATGGGATAGATGCGATCAACAAAATCACCAAACTTAGAATTATTTAGTGAAAGGACTTCATCTATATAGCGGAACTTGATATTAAAGGATCGGGCTAGTTTCTTTTCGTTTTTCTTGAGAAACCCCTGTATGAAGTCTACCTCATACGAATAAAGAAACAAGTCGGCGGGAAGAGGAGCACAGTTTGTACCCATAGGTATGCCGACTGTCTGTTGAAAAACACGTCCACCAAAGATAACAAATGTGTTGTCAATCAAAAACTCGAGCATGTTGATGAAATCAGTTTCAGAGAACTTTTTGGTAGAATCAGTGGGTTTTTTTTTTTACAAAATAAGATCTGTCCCTTCCTAGCACAAGGTATTTATATCTACGTTGGCCCTTCTTCTTTATGAAACACAGTTGGACCAACTCCCTTAGTTTGTCCTTCAGCTTAAAAGTGAGGAATAGTTGTGTAGAGGGTAGAGAAGTCAAATGTTTTAATACTATTGCAGGAGGAGAGTGGCTTAAAATAAAATTTTATTTACTTGGCATTTCCGCCCGACCCACTGAAAAACTTGCCGCCCAAATTATTTTATTTGCGTTTCAGACAATTTTTTTTTATTAAAAAAAATCGGAATCGCGCCAGAATTTCGATCGTGTCCGCGGAGTTTTTTCCGGGCTTTATTTATTTCAAATCTCGATCGTAAAAGCGCTTAAGGTACACTGTATTGAGAGCAAACGTTTAAACGACATAGAATAGAAAATGGTCTGCTGAAGCGAAAATAATGTCGAAGAGTCCGGCAGTGGAAAGAATCCCCCTATGCTGCAATGCATCAGTTAAGGAGGGTGAACATTTTATCAAAAATAAGATCTTCAGTTATTTTATGGACGAAACATGGGAGAACGTTCTGAAAAACCTTTTAGAAGACTTCATCTTCATCTTGACGTCGTCGCTTCATGGGATGGACGCTTTTCATCCGAACATGACAGAACAAATATGAAGGGGGACATGCAAGCATAATTCAAACTCTATTCACTATCATTAAACTACTAGTCTGCAGTGGAGTACTGTATTTTGTTTGGGCGTTAAAATTGTTGAATGTCAGACATTTTGAATGTGTTATTTCTAACACTGATGCTACTTAGCATCGTGTTATCGGTTTTCGTGCTATTATCGATTTTCAGATATAGCGATTAACAGTGTTAACCCTTCATTCATATGACGATTGGAATTTTCAAAGAATGGCTAGTTAAATATTTCTTTGTACATAAGATTGTTTTTAATTTTAAAGCCATTCTTGTATTTTAATATACTCTCGATTATCTGGCAACTTTTGTTGTCAGTAAAATGGCGTCATCTGTTTTCGTGTGAAGTAAAAACAAGGCCGATATACGGGATGGAAACGAATATATAATCCGGAAATGGCTGGTTTTAAAATTTCATGGTTCTGGCCATCTACCAAATCATACTACATCTAAATAAAATAACAGAATGTTTGAAAATTACCACTTTCAAAATCGTGTTTACTTTTGATGTTTTTTTTAGTGCTGAAACCACAATGCACTGTAAAATGACATGTATTTTATATAAGAAACAGGCACATTTCAGTCAGCTCTTTTGTTTACAAGTACGATCAGTGACCCCATGACAGTTACATGACAGGAAGAGCCGGTGTCTGAGAGGCAGATGACATAGTTAAATTCTATATAGCCCTTCTGGATTTTTTTCCAGCTACTTTATAAATGAAGTAAATTTTTAGCATTACAAAAAGTATGGTTCAGTAGGTAGGTTCACTGTTCTTGGTACTTACGTCTTTAAAAGCAAACTTTAACATCTTTTACAGATGTCACGCTGTAGTCTTGTTTATGTTCCATAAATAGAAACCGGAAGACACGTCAAAAATAATGCGTGCACTGTGGAAATCAAAATAAAATGGATAAAACGAAAACAGATGACGCACGAAAACACATACCGTGACAATAACATTGTGTGGTGTAAAAGACACAATATACCAATCATCTTTGCTTTTCATTCAGTGTCAGATTGCCAGATTTAATAGATAGGACTCTGATTTCAGAATTCAACTGAAAATGTTTTTTTTTATGAAAATAGAATTTGATTTTTGCTGTTCTTTATGTTGCATTAAATTTGATTCTTTAATGTCATATCTTCCTCTGTGTTCCTATGAAAAACCAGTCTGAAAATATAAAGCTTTCAAATGTAAAAAAATTCCCTACCTACATACCCACCTGCTGATAGTGTGGGTCGGCAATGCCAAACAAACAAACAATATTTTAAGGGTGGCCAGAGCCAGAGGGACCTAGATTGTATGTACTCTAACAGATCTTTAGAGTTCTACAGAATCCACATCTGATTCACATCACCCCTAGGGTAGCTAGTGTCACAGTAACTCTGAAGCCCGGTTTTGACATACATGTATCTTTATTCGATCCGCGATTTAAAAAAATTTGACACAAAGATAACATGACAACACACATTGGATACACTCGCAACATTCAGATCGAGCGTTCGGGTGTGGGGGGCTTGGGTTGCATATGTTCCCGGAACCAAACCTTAAATCAGCATTCCATAGACCATTCTCTGCTAATAACTGGGTGCGAACACTTCATATAAGCCTTACTACGCCCCTGATTCAAGGTCGTCTTAACAGCATTATAGCCCCCCCCTCCCTGAGCAAAGCAGTGTACTTGGCCCCTACCTACACCACCACTCACAGGAATAAAAATAGAAATGGTTGATAAAATTAAATATAGAATTATTGTATTGGTAGTTCTATAAACAGCATACATAGATTATCATTGGGCCGCTGGGCAACTGCCAAACGTGTCCATGGGTTAAGACAAAATTGTGGTCCGACTGTTACTGTGAAATGAAGAAATCAATATAACCATGCTGCTCATTTACTTTAATTTGTGTCCAAGTGTAAATTTGGATAGCCATTTTACCTTTCTTACTAATATTAAGCTGAACTTATTCACAATTTTGTAATTCAGGAAACAAGTACATTATATATTGTACGAACTTGACCTCAAATGAGATCTTTTCATTGGCTATAGTCTGCATTTTAATTTCGATAGTCCGACAGATATGTGTTTGTTTTTCACTTTCACCGTCCAAGTAAGAACAGCAACAAAGTAAAAAAGATCTAAAGCTTTAGCTTGACCAATTTTCTTGAATATTTGTTTGAATTTGTACTTGTATGATGGAATTTTTTCATCCACTTACATGAAGACATAGAAATTTCCTTTAATTCAATGATAATCTCAAAGTGACGACCATATGATTTTCGAGGGGGTATTTTGGATCAAATTAAATCATTTCACCTTTTTCGCCGTTAGATTATTAATTTTCTGACAGAGCCGATGTAGCAGGCAATTTGTTCCGGACTGAATGTGTGATTGTTATTTAACGCCAATTCATCAATTTTTCAGCTATATCATGGGGAGAACAAATAAATTTTCAATGAGATGATGATGAGGTCCGCATTGTACTAGACCAACACACTGAGTTAGATTTTTATAGTGCTTGCTCACTGAAACAACAGCCCATGGGTAGACGTGTCGCTCCACTCAAACACATTATTCGGATTCCGAGCCAAGCAATCTTTGCTCTTTCTCCTTAATGGAATAATGCTACGTGCTTAGCGGAGAAACAACAAATACCAATTTTATAGTCTTTGGTCTGACCCGACCGGGGCTCCAACCCACAATCTACCGTACAACCATGCCAACCATTACACCACCGATGCAGCAACTCCCTTTTAATGTAGATATATTTAAACTACCACTATTTTGAACCATATATATTGAAAAACAGGGAAAATTATTAACAGGTATCATGTAATTTTTCACTTAATTATCAGTTATGATACTTTATACTCAGTCCACTATCTGTAATAGGCTAGTAGAAGACCAGCCAGGGCTGTCTTAACAGTTTTACTAGGCCTCCAGAACAAAGCACTCGCAGGAATAAATTGTAAATGTCGATAGAATTAAACAAATTTATTGTATTGGTATTTCCAAGAAAATCAGTGTTTAAACATTAAAAAGCATGCTGTACACAACATACATAGATTAACATGGGGACTCCGGGCAACTCCCCAGCATGCCCATGCGTTAAGACAGTACTGTTTCCAGTGCCAAAATCTCCAAAGAATAAGTAAGAGGCCGATTTCATTGATATCAATTTTAAAACTGAAAATGTCATCAACAATTGAATATAAAGATATCTAAGTTGTGGTGGTATCAATCTTACAGGAATTCTATAAGTCACATGAGATATTTAAATTGTCTGCTTAATAGAATATATACATTTTGTAGGCAGTGGTATACTAGGCCTTGTATAGAAAACAACATAAGTTTTTAAGTTTTCAAGATAACAAGATTCTGAAGAAAAACTAGAACTGTGAGTGACAAGTTGAATTATCTCCCCTTCCAAATTTTGGACCGCAACCATATTTCTTCATGCACATCTGCAGGTAGTGTACTACAACTGTGTAAAGTTTCACAAAAATCTAATAAGCCGTTCAGGAGGAGTTGCACTTACAAGGTACACGACCCCCCTTTTTGTGAAAGAATAAGTTGAATTATCTCCCCTTCTAAATTTTAGACAGCAACAGTATTCCTTCATGCACATCTGCAGGTAAAGTTTCATAAAAATTCAATATGCAGTTTAGTAGGAGTTGCGCTTACAAGGTACATGCCCCCCCTTTTCGTGAAAGTATAAGTTGAATTATCTCCCCTTTTAAATTTTGGACAGCAACCATATTCCTTCATGCACATCTGCAGGTAGTGTAGTGTACTACAACTGTGTAAAGTTTCACAAAACTCCAATAAGCCGTTTAGGAGGAGTTGTGCTTACAAGGTACACACCCCCCCCTTTCATGAAAGTATAAGTTGAATTATCTCCCCTTCTAAATTTTAGACAGCAACAGTATTCCTTCATGCACATCTGCAGGTTGTGTACTACAACTATGTAAAGTTTCATGAAAATTCAATAAGCAGTTTAGTAGGAGTTGCACTTACAAGGTACACCCTCCCCCTTTTCGTGAAAGTATGTTGAATTATCTCCCCTTTGAAATTTTGGACAGCAACCATATTCCTTCATGCACATCTGCAGGTAGTGTACTACAAATGTGTAAAGTTTCATAAAAATCCAATTAGCCGTTTAGGAGGAGTTGTGCTTACAAGGTACATTGATGGACGGACAGGGTGATTCCTATATACCCCCCCAAACTTTGTATAAAATCTTGCTAGTATTTCTTGACAAATTCAATTAAATTTGAATTACAAGACAACCGATTGTAATTTGTATATCAAACTGGGTAAAAACAATGATCTGATTTTAGGGAGCTCTTGTCTGCTCTAGGAGGATGAGCAGTTCCTGCATTTTGACTAAATCTGGTTTCAATCCATTCAGTGGTTCTGAAGAAGATTTTCAAAGATTTCCAATTTTTCAACCAATGAGAAGCCATCTTTAATATTAGGCAAGGTCAATGGACACAATTTTGGAAGAGGGGCATTCAAAGAGTATCACATCAAAGTTTGGTTCAATTTGACCCGGTGGTTCTTGAGAAGATCAAAATGTGAAAATTTAATGGATGACAGACAACAGACACAAAGTGATGGGAAAAACTCATTTGAACCTTTGGCCCTAGTGAACTAAAAACTTTTACGAGAACTATCAAATGGACACTCCTACCGCGTTTTAATATAATTGTTCCTGTGGTTTCAGGGAAGAGATTAAAATGTAAAAGTTTACGGACGACTGGGAGGGATGGACATCAAGTGATGATAATACCTCGCATAACCCTTAAAGGTCTTATCTTCATTCAAGCACACCCTTATCAATATATGAAAAAACACAACAAAAATTAAAGTTTAACGACCAGCTCGATGCATGTCTGAACTTTTTTCTCAGCTGTCGATTTAATACAACATAAATATTTAGATATATATATATATGCAAACAATGACAAATCGGCAATACATTACATATAGACCTCGATATACTTAAACCCAGCATTAAAACCAATGGAAATGGCATCCACTGGAAAAAGCTTTGGTTTAAAATTGTATATCCATTCAATGACTGACATATTATAACTACCGGTACCTCTAATTATATACAACTATTACTAAATGAACTGCCATGATATAACCGATATATTGTTGAAAGTGGTGTTAAACAAAAGTTTAAATTAAATTTTTTGTTCTTCTTCATATAGAATACTTTTACAAATTATACAATATTTATATATACAATATTTTTGTCATGTCAGAATTTGTATAATGATCATTGGCGTTCCCGATTTCTTGTATTGTTGTATACTACTTATCATGGTCTTGTTGTCATGGCAGATCTCCGATTAAAAAAATAAAACAACGAAACAATAAAAATTACCAAAATAGATTACAAAAAAAAAACAAAAAATAATTTTTTTTAAAAGAAAGAAAATATTTACATTAGTAATATGAATTAATGCATATAATTGCACTTATCTTAATTTTGGAAATTTAGAGAATTATTAAATCATTTAACTAAAAATCACCAAAAGTAGGACTTCTATTTTTTAAGTGTTCAAAGTGATACATTTTGAAAGATTAAAACAATATATTTAAATTATCAGCTTATAATTTATTTTGAAAATATAAAAAAAAAAATCAAGATTAAAGTTTACTGAAATTTTTAAAATGGAATTATTTTGAAAATAATTAAAAATAAATTAGGAAATATTTTTGAAAATGATTCCAATAAATTAAATGTTAAAGATAAAACATCAGAATCTCCACTGTTTGAATGCATGTAAGTACTATGACAATTAGAAAGTGTTCTGCACCTATGATAATTATTGGAATAATTGGACTATAAAGGACTAAAAAAGTCAGGACCAATCCATATTTTATAGGTTTTACCACAAAATATGATGAACCTTGCTTCCATGTTCCTTTAATAGTACGAAATTCATATTTATACAATTTAATAAACAAAATTTAAAGGGCAATAACTCTTGATAATTCGTAACTACACAGGAGGAATGAAGGATGTTATCCTTTTTAATACACATTTTATCACAGCAACAAAAAATAAAGGATTCATTACTTACTTGGTTTAAAACTAAAAAAATGTTTACCAAATACAATTAAATTTTTTAGAAACTCGATAATTTTTGACAATATTTTTTTATGTAAATGTAAAACACGTAAATTAAATTAGAAAAGAAAGATAAGACTTGGAATTTTGGAAAGTATAAAACTTTAAAAGAGTTTTAAACCAAGTAGACTGACATGACATAACTAATACAAAAGTACAAAAATAGCTGATTGATGGTCTGGCTAGAATTTTACTTTTTGTTTATTAAATTCCCTCTAAAATTTTAAAATAATAGGTTCTGCTTACATTTTGGTTTTCTTTAATTTTATTTAATTGTATGTGTGTTTTTTGTTGTTGTCAGTTTTGTACAATTATGTTATCCCATCCTTTACAGAGCCTGTTTTGTTTCTAGCAAGACCATAAGTTACAAAGAAACACACCATTTCTACCAAAAAAAATAAAAAAATTAACTTTAAGCATAGAAATGTGACGTTTCTTATTCAATCCCCCTTTTTTTTTTAGAGGATTATATTTACAATTCTATTAAAATGTTGTAGTCTTTATATCTCACATATACAAAAATAACTGATTGGTGGTCTGGCTAGAATTTTACTTTTCTTTATTAAAATGCCCTCCAAAATTTAAAAGAACAGGTTCTGCTTACATTTTTTTTTTTCTATTATCCATTTTGTGTGTGATATTTTTTTTTTTGGTACAATTCTGTTATCCCATCCTTTACAGAACCTGTTTTGTTTCTAGCAAGACCATATGTTACAAAGAAACGCACCACTTCTACCAAAAAAAATGAAGAAAAGAAATATAATTTAACCTTAAGCATAGAAATGTGACGTTTCTTATTCAGCCCCCCTTTTTTTTAGGGGATTATATTTACAATTTTATAAAAATTTTGAAGTCTTTATATCTCGCATAGCATAATTAATATACATAATTATAAAACTATACAATATTACAAGATAAAAAAATAAAACAACGAAACTAAAAAATACCAAAATAAATTACAAAAAAAACCAGAAAATAATTTTTTTTAAAAGAAAGAAAATATTTACATTAGTAATGAATTAATGCATATAATTGCACTTATTTTAATTTTGGAAATTTAGAGAATTATTAAATCATTTAACTAAAAATCACCAAAAGTAGGACTTCTATTTTTTAAGTGTTCAAAGTGATACATTTTGAAAGATTAAAACAATATATTTAAATTATCAGCTTATAATTTATTTTGAAAATATAAAAAAAACAAATCAAGATTAAAGTATACTGAAATTTTTAAAATGGAATTATTTTGAAAATAATTAAAAATAAATTAGGAAATATTTTTGAAAATGATTCCAATAAATTAAATGTTAAAGATAAAACATCAGAATCTCCACTGTTTGAATGCATGTAAGTACTATGACAATTAGAAAGTGTTCTGCACCTATGATAATTATTGGAATAATTGGACTATTAGAGGACTAAAAAAGTCAGGACCAATCCATATTTTATAGGTTTTACCACAAAATATGATGAACCTTGCTTCCATGTTCCTTTAATAGTACGAAATTCATATTTATACAATTTAATTAACAAAATTTAAAGGGCAATAACTCTTGATAATTCGTAACTACACAGGAGGAATGAAGGATGTTATCCTTTTTAATACACATTTTATCACAGCAACAAAAAATAAAGGATTCATTACTTACTTGGTTTAAAACTAAAAAAATGTTTACCAAATACAATTAAATATTTTAGAAACTCAGTAATTTTTGACAATATTTTTTTATGTAAATGTAAAACACGTAAATTAAATTAGAAAAGAAAGATAAGACTTGGAATTTTGGAAAGTATAAAACTTTAAAAGAGTTTTAAACCAAGTAGACTGACATGACATAACTAATACAAAAGTACAAAAATAGCTGATTGATGGTCTGGCTAGAATTTTACTTTTTGTTTATTAAATTCCCTCCAAAATTTTAAAATAACAGGTTCTGCTTACATTTTGGTTTTCTTTAATTTTATTTAATTGTATGTGTGTTTTTTGTTGTTGTCAGTTTTGTACAATTATGTTATCCCATCCTTTACAGAGCCTGTTTTGTTTTTAGCAAGATCATAAATTACAAAGAAACGCACCATTTCTACCAAAAAAAAATAAAAAAAATTAACTTTAAGCATAGAAATGTGACGTTTCTTATTCAATCCCCCTTTTTTTTAGAGGATTATATTTACAATTCTATTAAAATGTTGTAGTCTTTATATCTCACATATACAAAAATAACTGATTGGTGGTCTGGCTAGAATTTTACTTTTCTTTATTAAAATGCCCTCCAAAATTTAAAAGAACAGGTTCTGCTTACATTTTTTTTTCTATTATCCATTTTGTGTGTGATATTTTTTTTTTTGGTACAATTCTGTTATCCCATCCTAGAACCTGTTTTGTTTCTAGCAAGACCATATGTTACAAAGAAACGCACCACTTCTACCAAAAAAAATGAAGAAAAGAAATATAATTTAACCTTAAGCATAGAAATGTGACGTTTCTTATTCAGCCCCCCTTTTTTTTAGGGGATTATATTTACAATTTTATAAAAATTTTGAAGTCTTTATATCTCGCATAGCATAATTAATATACATAATTATAAAACTATACAATATTACAAGATAAAAAAATAAAACAACGAAACTAAAAAATACCAAAATAAATTACAAAAAAACCCAGAAAATAATTTTTTTTAAAAGAAAGAAAATATTTACATTAGTAATGAATTAATGCATATAATTGCACTTATTTTAATTTTGGAAATTTAGAGAATTATTAAATCATTTAACTAAAAATCACCAAAAGTAGGACTTCTATTTTTTAAGTGTTCAAAGTGATACATTTTGAAAGATTAAAACAATATATTTAAATTATCAGCTTATAATTTATTTTGAAAATATAAAAAAAACAAATCAAGATTAAAGTATACTGAAATTTTTAAAATGGAATTATTTTGAAAATAATTAAAAATAAATTAGGAAATATTTTTGAAAATGATTCCAATAAATTAAATGTTAAAGATAAAACATCAGAATCTCCACTGTTTGAATGCATGTAAGTACTATGACAATTAGAAAGTGTTCTGCACCTATGATAATTATTGGAATAATTGGACTATAAAGGACTAAAAAAGTCAGGACCAATCCATATTTTATAGGTTTTACCACAAAATATGATGAACCTTGCTTCCATGTTCCTTTAATAGTACGAAATTCATATTTATACAATTTAATTAACAAAATTTAAAGGGCAATAACTCTTGATAATTCGTAACTACACAGGAGGAATGAAGGATGTTATCCTTTTTAATACACATTTTATCACAGCAACAAAAAATAAAGGATTCATTACTTACTTGGTTTAAAACTAAAAAAATGTTTACCAAATACAATTAAATATTTTAGAAACTCAGTAATTTTTGACAATATTTTTTTATGTAAATGTAAAACACGTAAATTAAATTAGAAAAGAAAGATAAGACTTGGAATTTTGGAAAGTATAAAACTTTAAAAGAGTTTTAAACCAAGTAGACTGACATGACATAACTAATACAAAAGTACAAAAATAGCTGATTGATGGTCTGGCTAGAATTTTACTTTTTGTTTATTAAATTCCCTCCAAAATTTTAAAATAACAGGTTCTGCTTACATTTTGGTTTTCTTTAATTTTATTTAATTGTATGTGTGTTTTTTGTTGTTGTCAGTTTTGTACAATTATGTTATCCCATCCTTTACAGAGCCTGTTTTGTTTTTAGCAAGATCATAAATTACAAAGAAACGCACCATTTCTACCAAAAAAAAATAAAAAAAATTAACTTTAAGCATAGAAATGTGACGTTTCTTATTCAATCCCCCTTTTTTTTAGAGGATTATATTTACAATTCTATTAAAATGTTGTAGTCTTTATATCTCACATATACAAAAATAACTGATTGGTGGTCTGGCTAGAATTTTACTTTTCTTTATTAAAATGCCCTCCAAAATTTAAAAGAACAGGTTCTGCTTACATTTTTTTTTCTATTATCCATTTTGTGTGTGATATTTTTTTTTTTGGTACAATTCTGTTATCCCATCCTAGAACCTGTTTTGTTTCTAGCAAGACCATATGTTACAAAGAAACGCACCACTTCTACCAAAAAAAATGAAGAAAAGAAATATAATTTAACCTTAAGCATAGAAATGTGACGTTTCTTATTCAGCCCCCCTTTTTTTTAGGGGATTATATTTACAATTTTATAAAAATTTTGAAGTCTTTATATCTCGCATAGCATAATTAATATACATAATTATAAAACTATACAATATTACAAGATAAAAAAATAAAACAACGAAACTAAAAAATACCAAAATAGATTACAAAAAAAAACAGAAAATAATTTTTTTTAAAAGAAAGAAAATATTTACATTAGTAATGAATTAATGCATATAATTGCACTTATCTTAATTTTGGAAATTTAGAGAATTATTAAATCATTTAACTAAAAATCACTAAAAGTAGGACTTCTATTTTTATATGTTCAAAGATGGACTAAAGTGATACATTTTGAAAGATTAAAACAATATATTTAAATTATTATGCCAATCAGCTTGCTCATTTTGTTCATGTTAATAGGTGGCTTCAAAATATAAATATTTATTGAAAGCCGACTATTAAAGTGCAGGGGGGATGCAATGCATGGTTAAATAGGGAAATGTAATGCTTTGTTGGATGGGGGTTATGCAGTGCCTGGTTAGCTGAGGTTTACAACAAAATCAGCAAGACAATAAATAAATTTGACAAACAATTATTACTTATCTCTCTAAAATGTATCAGCTTATAAATTATTTTTAAAATATTAAAAAAAAAATAATCAAGATTAAAGTTTACTGAAATTTTTAAAATGAAATTATTTTGAAAATAATTGAAAATAAATTAGGAAATATTTTTGAAAATGATTCCAATAAATTCGATGTTAAAGATAAAACATCAGAATCTCCACTGTTTGAATGCATGTAAATACTATGACAACAATTAGAAAGTGTTCTGCACCTATGATAATTATTGGAATAATTGGACTATTAGAGGACTAAAAAAGTCAGGACCAATCCATATTTTATAGGTTTTACCACAAAATATGATGAACCTTGCTTCCATGTTCCTGTAATAGTACGAAATTCATATTTATATAATTTAATAAACAAAATTTGAAGGGCATTAACTCTTGATAATTCGTAACTACACAGGAGGAATGAAGGATGTTATCCTTTTTATACACATTTTATCACAGCAACAAAAAATAAAGGATTCATTACTTACTTGGTTTAAAACTAAAAAAATGTTTACCAAATACAATTAAATTTTTTAGAAACTCAGTAATTTTTGACAATATTTTTTTATGTAAATGTAAAAACACGTAAATTAAATTAGAAAAGAAAGATAAGACTTGGAATTTTGGAAAGTATAAAACTTTAAAGAGTTTTAAACCAAGTAGACTGACATGACATAACTAATACAAAAGTACAAAAAATAGCTGATTGATGGTCTGGCTAGAATTTTACTTTTTGTTTATTAAATTCCCTCCAAAATTTAAAATAACAGGTTCTGCTTACATTTTGGTTTTCTTTAATTTTATTTAATTGTATGCATGTTTTTTGCTTGTCGTTTTTGTACAATTCTGTCATCCCATCCTTTACAGAGCCTGTTTTGTTTCTAGCAAGATCATAAATTACAAAGAAACGCACCACTTCTACCAAAGAAAAACAAAATTTAACCTCAAGCATAGAAATGTGACGTTTCTTATTCAATCCCCCTTTTTTTAGAGGATTATATTTACAATTTTATTAAAATTTTGACAGTAAATCTTACAAGCAGTTTTTAAGGAAATTAAATGAATGTATTGTCTGTCCTTCGATTTAAATTTTCTGATAACCTCTTTGGTATCTTCAAACTCTTCTTACCCTTCCAGAGCATCTGAGCTCAAGCCCAGTTTTTGTGGGGTTCATGGTGCTTGATTGTTAGTTTTCTGTGTAGTGTTTTGTAGATCATTGTTTTTGGTTTTTTTTTTTCCCCATTGTATTGTCTGTCCTTTGATTTACAGATTCTGATTACCCCTTTGGTATCTTCAAACTCTTCTTACCTTAACAGAGCATCTGAGCTCAACCCGTTTTTTGTGGGGTTCATGGTGCTTTATCGTTAGTTTTCTGTGTAGTGTTTTGTAGATCATTGCTATTGGGTTTTTTTTGTCGATTGTATTGTCTGCTCTTCAACGATTTACGAATTCTGATAACCCTCTTGGTATCTTCAAACTCTTCTTGCCCTTACAGAGCATCTGAGCTCAACCCCAGTCTTTGTAGGGTTTATGGTGCTTGATCGTTAGTTTTCTGTGTAGTGTTTTGTAGATCATTGCTATTGGGTTTTGTTTGTAGATTGTATTGTCTGTCCTTTGATTTACGAATTCTGATTACCACTTTGGTATCTACAAACTCTTCTTACCCTTAAGAGCATCTAAGCTCAACCCACTTTTTGTGGGGTTCATGGTGATTGATCGTTAGTTTTCTGTGTAGTGTTTTGTAGATCATTTTTTTTGTTTTTTTTTGGTCCATTGTATTGTCTGTCCTTTGATTTACAGATTCTGATAACCCCTTTGGTATCTTCAAACTCTTCTTACCCTTCAAGAGCATCTGAGCTCAACCCCAGTCTTTGTAGGGTTTATGGTGCTTGATCGTTAGTTTTCTGTGTAGTATTTTGCAGATCATTGTTTTGGTTTGTTTTTTTCCCATTGTATTTATTGTCTGTCCTTCTTCGATTTACGGATTCTGATTACCACTTTGGTATCTTCAAACTCTTCTTGTCCCTATTAAAACCCCTTAAATTTAAAACCTACCAAAAGTATTGACTGTACTTTCAGCGGCTTTGATGCCATCTTCAATTGACTGGTGTCTACATGGGTGCATCTTAAAACACTTTTTTTTTTTATAAATACTAAATTGTTAAATTATTTTAGAATTGCCATTAATACCAAATCTTCATGAAAAAACTATTACTTTAGCAAAAAATAAAAGTCACCAGAAATGAGATTTTTTTCAAAATTATATTAAATTTACAAAAGATCCAAAACAAACAAAAATATTAATTTTACAATTTGCCAAAAGTATTGCTGTAGGCCACTCTTACTTCTGAAAAAACAAAAATAGATTAGTATACCTGAAAAACAAAAGCTGATTAATACATGCAATATTTTTTTTTTTTTCCATGCAATTTTTTTTGTGTTTTTTTTTGTTTTTTTTATAAAAGCATCTCTGTTTTTGCATCTTACTATAACATCACAAACCAACACTTGCCATACATGTATCTTTACAGGAGATCATGTTGTAGTTGGGGAAAAAATGCTAGAGTACACATTTTTGATGGGAAATAGCCTGCATACAGGTAGTACATGATATAACTGATAACATTTTAAACCATATACATTTATATAGTTGAAATTTACAGCACACAAGTTTCAAATTTAGGGAAGAGGTCGTCTCACATTCATGTTGAGGTGTGAGTTGTTTATCATTGTATATAAACAGCAAACTCTAAGGATATGTAAACCACAATGATACCAAACATGTCCTTGATAGATATACTGAAAAATATCAAACAACACATACTGTTCAGTTGACAAAAAAAAGAACTCCTACATATACTTTATTACCATGGTTTGTGCCGTTTTAAGTCTTTCATCCTTTTCATTCTCCTTGATCATGCATTTTCAATTAGAACTAGTCTCTCAAGAACTAACACATTTGAGATCCATTCCATTAGTACTTCAAAATCCTTAATCCATTTAATTACTGACAGTATAAAAAAGTATTGTATTTTTGGCACTATTGTGTCTTTATTAAATGTGAAACCTAGCTGGGAAAAAGTTATTTATCTATCATTCAATTCATTCATACACCCATTTCTTGCATGCTACCTATGTTAGATGTGAAACCTAACTGGGAAAAAGTTTTTATCTATCATTCATCCTTGCATACCCCCGTTTCTAGCATGCAACATTCACTCATAAACCTTATTTAATTATCAAAATTTATTTATATTGAAGTACATAAATGAACATATATAATTCTATGATAAATCTAATTCTAATTCAAAATGCTGATTTTTTGGGTACGAGTTCTGTCCAGATCTTAAGAAAATGTTATTGATCGGCTTCACACTGACACCGATCTGTTTTGAGCTATTTCATACTGGGGCAGTATGGGTATTAATTATCTATAAAGATTCTCGGTAAATCAGTATTTTCATGAGATGGGATGTGGAATCTAATGAACACGAAGAAAGAAAAATCATTTTTTACACTTAGAACTAACCAAAAGTCTAGGAATAATAGCTTTTATTAAAAAAATTATTTTAAACTTTGACGTCAATCACTTTTCCAAATGAAGGTTTGCAATATCTTAATGATGCTTACAGAAATGTAACAATATCACATACTAAATACATAATATTAATGATTAAAAACATATTTACATATTTACACACACTATATACAAAAATATATTTACACTATACATATATACATAGACCTATTTACAAATAGAGTAGAAGACCTTAGACACTGGGACACCATGATCAGATGCTTAAACACAACTTTAACCAAGAACAGACAAGTGGGGAGGGGGCTTTAACACAACTTTAACCAAGAACAGACAAGTGGGGAGGGGGCTTTAACACAACTTTAACAAAGAGTCTTAGAAACTTGGATTGGAAGAAGGAGGGGCAGATTAATACACACTAAAAGGTCTTGGAAACTGGAGTTGGGTTAGGAAGGGACATAAATTGACACCTTACCTAATGGTGTTCTACATTGACCTATCTGTGCTCAATATTAGGACAACCGACATAATGGCTTTATGTGATAAAGTGTCTGTAGTTTTCTGCGGACACATCGGTTTCCTCCACCAATATAACTGACTGCCATAATTGATATATTGTTGAAAGTGGCATTACATACCAAAACCCAATTGACCTAATGGAATTCCTCAGTGTGACATTTGACCTAATGTACCATGATCAGAAGTTTAACACAACTTTAACCACCAACAGACAATATGATTTTTAGACAAATAAAACAAAATTTTGACAATTTAAATAAATATCGGATCAAATCAGTTCTGTGAAGCAATTTTTAAAAAATAAATTATCTCCCCTTTTTTGGTTTTTTAACCTTCATTATAAAAACATAAAAATGATTAGAAATTCCAAATCTTTGCTACAACAGACTGAACCATGATCTTTCCAAAATGATTTCAAAATTGCAACCCCTTTTTGAATTTAGAAATTTTGTCCCTTAAAAGAAAACATGCCCGTCATTGACAATCATATTGCCGACAGCAAGAGCAGCCCTAACACACCACCGAGTCCAACCTCTCTGGGGAGCAGGGGCAACAGGAACAACTGGGATGTCTATGGCCTCAAAAACCTGCTCTGCTGCCACCACCTCCAAAGTGACACAGGGCGCTTCAGCTACCACCTCCTGGCCTATAGCAGCCATTGTTTCATCATCTACATCTGCTGAATTAACAGCTGGTGTAGACAATGAAAAAAGTCTGACTACAGGGGAAACCACCACGGGATTCTGCAAATCCCGTGGTAGTTCAGGGAGGGTAGCCTCCACTGGTACAAACACGGGTGTCTGCACCACTGGTACAAACACGGGTGTCTGTACCACTGGTACAGGCTCGGGAGCTTGTACCAGAACCCTGGGACGCCTTGTCCGAACTGGAAGGTCCTCGGCCTTAAACTCTGGGGCTAGCCCCAACTTACGCCTCGAGCGTCTTTCACCCTCACGGACAGGTTTCACCCTGAAAAAAAAATTAATTGTTAAGCAAACTGTCAAACTGTGAAGATTAAATGGATATTGCATTTAAAAGTTTATATATCAAATTTACATATAAGAATAACATACAATTGATGACTTCTGAGACAGACACAGATTTTTTAACACGAAACAATGGCAGCTGTCACACCCAATACGAGCAAAGTATTGACTAATGTCATTATGATTTTCTTGTAAATTTTGTGGGGGGAGCGAGGAGTGATAGCTCTTGTTTTAATGAAAATAAAATGCTTTATATATGGGTAATGATATAATTGTTTCTTTGTCCTTTTTAAACTCTAGGGAGGGGGCATTGAAAAAAAACTTTAGGAATTTTTGTCAAAATGCTGGTCTAACTACTACACATTTAAGACATTTCTAAGAGTAAAAATCTAAGTGTTATTGACTTTCAACGTACTCTAACATTCTCAGAGAAGTGTTTATGTTCTAACATGGTCAAACAACAGTTGTCCATGTCTTTATTATGAACATTTAAAGACCTCAGCTTTGCCTTGGTTTTAAATGTGCATAAAACATGGAGAGTCTTTGTTTAACCCATACATAATTAAATAATTTCCTAGGCACATAATAAAACAAGAATTTATTGTCTTCGATAGATATCTGTTCACCAGATAGATGATTTTTTGTCTCTAAAAATTGATGTTGTATATTGCTAACAGAGCTCATTCTGGGATTTGAGAAAAATTGTCTAGTGGCCACTCCTATTAAAAAAGTGGGCAATTAAAAATTAGATTTGAGCCAATGCATTAAACCAAACAAATGAGTCTATTTGAGTGAGTGAGTGATTGTTTAACACCAATTCAGCAATTTTTCAGCTATAGCGAGAACAAGTTAATTTTCAATGTCATGATGATGAGGTCTGCTTTGCTCTAGACCAACAGGTTGAGTTGGATTTTTATAGTGCTAGCTCACTGAAACAACAGCCTGCGGGTAGACATGTCGCTCCACTCGGACACATTATTCTGATTCCGAGCCAACCAGTCTTTGCTCTTATTCCTTAATGCAGTGTGTTCATTAACCCATGATCTACCACACTCCAGCGAGCACGCTAACCATTACACCATGTGAGCTAAACAATGAACTGAACCTGCCTTAAAGGGAATAAATAGATTTTAACATCAACTATAGTAAAACCCCATTTCTGAGGATGATCAGGGAACTCCACGCAAACGACATTACAGTGCGATGCATGCAGATATTATTTACAAACGATGATTTTTGTATGTCATGTTTGTATCATGAAAGATTGTTTCTATAAGTTATGATAAATTATCATTGTTTATTTATAATTTTTTATCCGTTAACAACCACCATCGGTAAATTTGTCATTCTATTTCCAATGGTCATTATAAACATTATGTCTCTGTCCATACTTCCATACTTGGCGGTTTAACACGGTTTGACTACAAATCAAAATAGAAATTTATATTTGAAATTTGATATATACCTGTACAATGTACTTGTATGAGAATTATTTAATAAATAAAAGGGAATTTGAATGCAGATATAAGATTTTCAACATACAGTCAAACCTATATTAAAGGGATATTAAAGCTCGTTTTAACATATATTTTTTCAACTTGTGACGAAGGTTGTTTCTTTAAATAATTGTAAAAACAATCCAAAAATACTTTGCATGCCCATATAATCCCTAATATCGTTAAATTATCACTTAAAAGGGTCAAAATGAATTTTTGTCCAGAAAGCAAAAATTCAATTATTGTAAAGACTGCAAGATATGACAGAATTATCAACGAATTATGTCACTTTTACAAAGTTCCATTGATAAAAACCGGGTTAATGTTTCATAAATATCATTTATTGAACCAATTGCAAGTTTTCATGAGATACAAAAAATTACCAAAATCAGCTTTAATATCCCTTGTCAACTTTGGGACCAAAAAAAATAGTGGCCTTATAAAACTACAGGCTCAGTAGGCTGAGCCTGTGTCGTTCACCTGTCATTCCGTTTTGAGGAAACCTTATACAGAACCTTCCATAGATGCTTCCTACCAAGTTTCGTTTCATTTGGCCATGCGGTTCAGAAAAGATTTTTTATAAATCGACCAATCAGAAACAAGAATTGCCTGTAGTGGCCATGTTTGTAAAGGGATTTGGATGAAATGAGCCATCCTTATAGAGGACTTTCCCTTGATGCTTCCTATTAAGTTTCAGTTCATTTGGCCATGCGATTTCAGAGATTTTTTTTAGAAATCGACCAATCAGAAACAATAATTGCCTGTAGCGGCCATGTTTGTTAATTGATCCGGATGAAATGAGCAATCTTTATAGAGGACCTTCCATTGAGACTTCCTATCAAGATTCGGCTCATTTGGCAAAGCGATTTCAAGGGAGAAGATTTTTCAGAAATTGACCAATTGGAAACAAAAATCACCTGTGGCGGCCATATTTGTTACAGATCGGGACGAAATGAGCAATCTCTATAGATGTTTCCTACCAAGTGTCGATTCATTTGACCAAGCGGTTTCAGAGGAGAAGATTTTTAGAAATGTACCAATCAGAAACAAGAATTGCCTGTGGCGGCGATGTTTACTCACAAAATCAGGACGAAATGGGCAATCTTTATAGAGGACCTTCCATAGATGCTTCCTACCAAGTTTATGTTTATTTGGTCAAACGGTTTCAGAAGAAAAGATTTTTTTAGAAATTGGCCAATCAGAAACAAGAATTGCCTGTGGCAGCCATGCTTATGACGGATTGGGACGAAATGAGCAATCTTTATAGAGGACCTTCCATAGATGCTTCCTACCAAGTTTCGTTTCATTTGGCCATGCGGTTTCAGAGAAGATTTTTTAGAAATCGACCAATCAGAAACAGACGATGGACAACGGACGCCAAGTGATGGCAAAAGCTCACATTGCATTTGGCAAGTTGAGCTAAAAAGACAAGTGACCTTCTAAAGAGGTTCATTTGAAATTTTCTATGACCAGAAAAGAAAAAAGTAGCCTTTTGATACAGGCAACTGCGTAATAGAGGTGACCACATAAGACAGGTTTGACTGTACATGTAACTAGGAAACATTAAAAAGTTTCATAGGATTATATGAATGTTTAATGATTAAAAAACAACGTTTGTTTAAAGTGACAGTTTCTACGATTATAAAGTTTGACAACTTGAAAATGAGATAGATCATAAATCAATAAAATGACCAAATTAAACCATCTCAGATAAACAGAAATTTGTTTAATTAGATGTAATTAAACAAATTACTTCATGACCCATTAACCCCGATTTATCAAAACAAAGACATGGATGACTAAAATGTATAATTCATACATGTTTAATGATAAATTAGACATATCTCAAATTATTAGCCTTTTTTGTAACAATTTTAGTTTGTAAACAACATGCATGTGCAGTTCATCATACAGAGGGGGAGTTATCTTGAATTAGATTAGCCAAGACAAAAACTGCTTGCGCACACGTTTCCCCCAAAATATTTCGTGAATACAAATGTACCACTTTTCGGTGTTTTTGGCTGTTTTAGATGAATTTTTACTCACATCTGTTCAAGTTTGGGAAAAAAATTCAAATTTAAAAAATCTGACAAAATCATAGACATTGTCCATTTAAGAAAGTAAAATTTACAGTATTTTACCATTAAAAAAAACAAGTTCAAATTCTGTCAAAAATGAAAAAAAACAACATTATTTTCGAAATTTTTGTGTTAAGATTTTTTTATTCTTGAATAATTTCATCAAATTTATGACCAACATATTTTTGGTCATAAATTTGATGAAATTATTCAAGAATAAAAAATGTAAAAAGTTAACAGACGGCGGACACCAAGTGATGGCAAAATCTCACATGCCCTTTGGCCAGTTGAGGTAAAAAATAAACTGAATCTGCCTTAAAGGGAAAAAATAGATTTTAGCTTCAACTACTATTCAGAATAGAAATTGATATTTGAAATTTGGTATATACAATGTACTTATTATTTTTGAATTTGCATGCAGATCAGATATAATATTTTCAACATAGTCAAACCCGTATTAAGAGGCCGGAGTACCCAGAGAGAACCACCGACCATGGGCAAGCAACTGGTAAACATTATAACTTGCGGCTGCGAGTCGAGTGCACCCTTTTTTGTAATTTACAAAGACGGGTAAGAACACACACTGTATTGGTGATAAGCTTGTATGAGTTGTTCGATAATCCAACTACCTACTTTTTCGTATCTGATATTAAACTGCAAGCAATTTACAAAGTTATACATACTTCTAACTATGATGGTCATATAAGCAAATATGTTTGCATGATTGGTAAATATAATCAGAGGGGTATAATCTTTTCTTGTAACACTATTTTAGTGCATATGAAATAAAATTTAAAAATAAAAATTGGGGGGAGCGGGGGTATAATCTTTTCTTGTAACACTATTGTAGTCCATATGAAATAAAAATAAAAATTTGGGAGGGGGGGGGGAGGGGGTTGTATGTTGGGAGTGGGGGTTACCCTTCTGTAATGTGTTCCCCCTTTTGATAGTGAACAGGTATGTTGGGTTTCATTTTAATGCCTATCATAGTTTAGATTGAGAAAATTGTATTTTTAGAAAAAAATGCAAGTAAACTAGAGGTTCCCAAGAGCCTGTAATCGCTCACCTGGTTTTCAATTTGACATCTAAAGTTGATAGAAAATGGGGGCGTTATACATAATTTTGAAAGTGGGCCACCCAAAGATCATTTCAACTCAAATTTGTGAGCAAAAGATTTTGATGTGATTTTTATCTCATAATATTCCTAAACGGAATAAACTGGCTGAAAAAATCTCACAGAAAAACCTAGAATATATGTTAAACTACTCATTGTCATGTAGCTGCAGTTAAAATTTGAGTTCATTTTGATTTATAATAAAGCAGCAATGGACAACTAAAGAAATTTCTATTTTTAGTAACAGCAGCCATCTTGAATGAAGGGCGGGACTGTCGGACACAATTTTGAAATGGGACTACCCAAGGACTATCCCAGCCAAATTTGGTTTAATTTGGTTCAGCGGTTTCAGAGAAGATTTAAATGTGATCTTTTATCAAAATATGCCTAATTTGCATAATTGGTATAAATCGGCTGAAAGAAAAATTTCACAGAAAAACACAGACTATATGTTAAACTACTCATTGTCATGTAGCTGAAGTTAAAGTATGAGCTCATTTTGATTTATAATAAAGGAACAATGGACAATTGAAGAAATTTATATTTTTAGTAACAGCAGCCATCTTGAATGTCAGACACAATTTTGAAATGGGACTACCCTAGGACTATCCCAGCCAAATTTTGTTTGATTTGGTTAGACGGTTTCAGAGAAGAAGATTTAAATGAAATCGTTTATCAAAATATGCCTAATTTGCATAATCGGTATAAATCGGCTGAAAGAAAAATTTCACAAAAAAAACCCAGAATATATGTTAAACTACTCCTTGCCATGTAGCTGCAGTTAAAATTTGAGCTCATTTGAGCTTGTACTAAAGCAGCAATGGACAATTGGAGAAATTTCTATTTTTAGTAACAGCAGCCATCTTGAATGGAGGGCAGGGCTGTCGGACACAATTTTGAAAGGGACCCCCCAGGGACCATCCCTGCCAGGTTTGGTTTAATTTGGTTCAGCGGTTTCAGAGGAGAAGATTTAAATGTGAAAGTTTATGACGTATGACGGACGCCAAGTGATGGCAAAAGCTCACATGGCCTTTGGCCAGGTGAGCTAAAAAAGGGAAAAAACCCAAATAAAAGGCTGAATAGAGTTGTCTTCTCTTGTCAATAGAACGGGGTCAACACTTTCTACAAGTGTATTGAGTTTCAAGTTAATAGCTTGGATAGTTATTGAGAAATTTTAATTATACTAAAACAATATCCCAAATTTGTATGTGCTATACCAAAACAAGGGAAGATAACTCTGGATATGCAAATCACAGGGTCACCTGCCTTGTTATAATGGGTTCCCCATTTGATAGTGAACAGGTATGTTGAGTTTCATTTCAATGCCCATCATAATTATTGAGAAATTGTATTTTTTGAAGAAATTCTAAGTCAAAAAGGGGGAATAACTCAAATAAAATGCTGGATGGAGTTGTCTTCTCTTGTCAACAGATTGGGGTCAACACTTTCTACAAGTGTATTGAGTTTCAAGTTAATAGCTTTGATAGTTATTGAGAAATTTCAATTATACTAAAAATATATCCCTAATTTCTATGTACTACAGATCCTGGATTGTATAAGTTTACAATACGCACGAAATGCAAACGAAACGAACGAAAAACGAACAAACGCTTCACACGAACGATACGAAAAACGCACGATGCACGAAACGAACAAACGAATCATTGGAGCGTACATGTAACCATACATTATCCAATGATAAACGATCCTGTTTCTACAGAAGTACAATATAGTATCGTGTTATTATTTGAATGGCTTTTGTGCAAATTGACGTGATTAACTAATCTTATATTTTATATGCAATTGATACAAAATGGATATATTAATGATAAATTAGTCAGTAGAGTAATAGGATAATACAATTTATATTAAATAGTTTATATTATCAATGTGTTTAATAATTATATATATGATCAAATTTTGAATCTCATATATTTAACTTCCAAATATGACTTTATATTTATATAATTATATAATTATTCAGAATTTATATTTACATAATTATTCAGATTCTGTATTGACAACCAGACATAGGTGTATCAGTTATTTTCCCGGTCAAGCTATCAGAGAGGTGTGTGGCTTAAAAAGGTCATAAATAGTATAATTGTTAATTAGAATGAAATTAGGAGTTGACATTTCACATCTGCAGTGCATGTATTTCCCAGGTGAAACCACCAGGGGCATTTGTTTACATACATATAGATATTACACATGTAGATGATTTCTTGTTTATTTGTCCATAGAGTAAATTATTAAAAAAAATGCATTTATTAATTATGTTTTCCCTTAAAACAATTAATAAAATAGTCCAGTCTGGTAACATCACACACCCTCTAACTTTGCACATATGCGGCTATGCCCATTTGAATGCTTCCAATGGGTATATATTTTAATTGTGTTTATGAATTGTTAATGCACAATTTATTTTGTTTTTAACTCGAAAAAATTTGGAATGTGTACATAAACTGACGAACGAAACACGAAACGAACGTTACACGAAACGAATGATACACGAAACGAACGAACCAATTACATGAATGAAACGCAAACGAACGGAAAACGAACGAACGATGCATACAAACAAAAAAGATACGAAGTATCTATTAACTTAACTATCCAGGGTCTGTATGTTAAACAAGGGCAGATAACTCTGGATATAGAAATCACAGGGTCATCTGCCTTGTTGTAATTTGTTCCTCTTTTGATAGTGAACAAGTATTCCAAGTTTCAAATGGATACCTTTGTATAGTTTTTGAGAAATGGACTCTTGACAAAAAACTTAACCGACCCAGACGCTGGAGTGACGACAATAGCTCAACTTTTTTTCTTCGAAATGTTGAGCTAAAAAGTAACCTTTTAATACAGGCAACTGCCTAATAGAGGTGACCACATAAGACAGGTTTGACTGTACATGTAACTAGGAAACATTAAAAAGTTTCATAAGATTATATGAATGTTTAATGATTAAAAAACAACGTTTGGTTTAAGAAAGTAAAATTTAACATTAAGATAAACAAGTTCAAATTCTGTCAAATATGAAACAAAAATGTTACATTATTTTCAAAATGTTTGTGTTAGATACAATTTCTTGGCCACAATAAGCTGATGTCATAAATTTAGGAAATTATATGAACGTTTGATAAAATTATTCAAGAATAAAAAAAAAATTAGCCTCACGAAGAAAATTCATTTACATATCATACATTAAATATGTAAGGAGATATGTTTCAGTTAAGACAAAATAAGTCAAAATGATGAAAAGTAATCTAAATGTAATCAGAAAGTAATCATGATTACAGGGTCAAAATGAATGCAATCGATTACATGTAATCTAAAATATGGCAGATTACATCCGATTACATGAAAAAATGTAATCGATTACAACTGATTACGATTACAAATTATGATTACCCCATGTCTGTATCGAGGGGGGAGGGGCTGGTGCATTCAGTTTTAAGAGAGGACTGCCCAAGAACTATCATAGCATCAGTTTGGATTAAATTGAATTAGCTACAGAAGATTTTCAAAATAATATTTATGTCATAATCATTGATGGATGTTGTGCTTTGTATGATGGTTGTAGGATAAAAAATTATCCCAAAGTATCCTTATAAATTTAGTGGCTGAGCACGAATTGCATAAGAGAATCAAGTGATTATGTGCATGGTCCAACAAATTCTATGTTTATCTTCCATCTTTTGAAAGTAGAATGGAGTTATCTCCCCTTGACCATTACTGAATCACCTTCTATACCATAAATAAATTTATATATAACATTTAAATGCAGTTTTGATAAAATTAATCTTATTTGAATAGAAAATGACCATGGTGCCTTCTTTTGTATAAGACTGAATCTCCATTTACAATTATATGTCATTTCTAGTTCTGGGGAATGCTATATTAAAAATTATTCTAATGTAACCTATATAAATGGACCCCCAAAGGCTCAGAGGTCTTCATTTGTGCAAGCTTATATCTACCACAGGCATTTGACGTTCAATGAATAAAATGTAGGGTCAATGTTGTTAGATATGTGTGTATTGCCAATGGAAAAAATTAAAAAAGATACAACAAACATCCAATTCTAATTAAGATTGGTATACACTTGGATTGACATAAAATTGTATAACAAGCAGTAAACATGAAATACCGGTAAAATTACAAGAAAGAAGAATCAATTAAAAAAAAATTCTCAATTGTTGGGAAAAGGGGGGGGGGGGTATGAAATTCCTGTCTTAAGTGCCAATAGTGGGAAACTTGTGATTACAATTTGGTGGCCATTTTGGTAAATCGGTCCATAAAATATACAATTGTACATATTTTGATGCCTATTTTTGGTCATAACTTTAGAACCACTCAAGATATTGACATGATTTAAACACCAATTTCTTTCTTTTTTCAAACTCTTTCCAATTGATTGACTTTCATTTCAGCTTAATGGCTTTAAAAAAGTTTGTGTCATACCTATTATAAGACAACATTTATACATCTTCAACTTGACAACAATGGCATCCTATACATTTTATTCTTCAGACTAAAAATGGATACTCAGTGATGGTTCCAGGGGCTAATCCTTGACAGAGCTACCCAGCACATCCCCAGCTGGTGCAGATAAGAATGCTCTTTTGATTTTTTTCTTGGGGCGACGTCAGATTAAAACTCCACAATGGCGATGGACGGGTACCAAATGTATGCAATATTTAAAATGTTTTCAGGTTCAGAGGTACCTTTTCTGCATTTTCAAATTAAACAATGCTGTATATTTGCTAGGAGTATTAACTTCTACCATAAACATCATGTTGTGCTATTTATTTCACCTTTTTTTTTAATACTTAAAACAAAATATCAAGATTCCACAAAAATATGTTGCAGCATGAAAAACTGAAAACATTACAACAAATTACAGGGCTAGTAATTAACTTCTTTCAAAACAATCAAAACTTTGATAGTGGTGAAAAATCAATTAGCAAACATACTGAACCTGAATTTAATGCTTCATAATATTATAAGTGTGCTAATAAAATAATTAAAACATTGAAGTTTAATGTGATTTATTTAACAAAGTCATAAAGTCGCTCTCTCTGGTCATATTGCATTGTGAAAGTAGTCTGTTTGTCTATTGGACATGTTGAAATGTTCTTTAAATTTGTGGGATAGAATGTACAATATTTACAAATATAAATTTTCTACAATTCATTTAGAGAAATAAAAATGTATATATGGAATATGATGGAAGTACATGTATACTGAATTCTCTTCTATTAAACTACATGTATTAAAATGGATTTACAACTAATTATGCAATAAGTGCCTATCATCACCAACAGTGTGAGTTCGAATCCCACTCATGGCGAGGTGTACTCGATACAATGTTATGTGATTAAGTTTGTCAGTGACTTGCGGTAGATTGGTGATTTTCTCTGGGTACTTTGGTTTCCCCTATCAATAAAACTGACCTCAACGATATAACCAAAATATTTTTTATGAAAAACATTTTTTTTTATTGCTTTATGTAATCAAGGTTTATTGTCAAACTCAGGCTGCACTTGATGTGGCAATTTGTTTTTATCAAAATTTCTTAGTGTACTTCAATATTTTATTTAACAGCAAAAACGAACCAAAAACAATAAGAGTAATAGTTACTTGATATAAGATGCTTTTTTCACATAGACATCCTACTCTCTAGAACTTGTGTCAGAATATAAATATTTAGGAATTATATTTAAACCCTCAGGTTCTTTTTCATTTGCTAAAAATTATTTGTCAAAGAAAGCCTCTAAGGCAATGTTCTGTATTCGCAAAACACTATATTCAGAAAAACTGAATGCCTTTTTACATCTAAGACTCTTTGATGCTTGTGTCAAACCCATTCTTTTATATTGTAGTGAAATATGGTCTCTTGATATCCTAATTAAAAGAAATTTAAATTTTGAATCAAAATATGATTCCTTTGTTCCAAATAAAACATAAATAAAATTTGCCAAATTTGTATTAGTAGTTCATAAGTCAGCAACAAATATTGCAGTATTATCGGAACTTGGTTTATTCCCCCTTTCATTGTGTACTATAAAAGCTACTATTAATTATTGGCTTCATCTTTTGAGCGCAAATGCAAATAGCTTAATTTATCATTCATACCAAGAAAACACCTTGCGTAAAGATGGCTTATGTTCTAAAATAAAACTTTTACTAGCTGAAATTGGGTTTACTCATGTTTGGGTGAATCAAGGTACATTTTCTAAGTCTAAATTATTACACTCTTTATCAATCAACCTAGAAGACAGATATATTAACCATTGGAAAAAATCATTGTTTAATGATGATAATAAAAATGGTGGTAATAAACTGCAAACTTATAGGAAATTAAAAAATAGTTACAAAATGGAGAAATTTTTACACTCTGTGGATAAATTTGCTTTATCTATATTTGTTAAAATTAGAATAAGCAACAGTAACCTGAATATTGAAAGGGGTAGATACATCAAACTTCCAGTGGAAAAGAGAATATGTCCTCTCTGTAATATAGAACCAGAGGATGAAATAATTTCATTTTAAAATGTTCCAATTTGGACGAATGTCGTAAAGAATTATTTTCTAATATAAGTTCAGTGGTTCCTTCATTTAATGATATGGATGAGTTCCAAAAATTTAAATTCATATTGAGTAGTAATGATCTTGATATATGTAAAATATGTATTTTAGGTGTGAATAAATTGTATTCTATCAATCAAGATCTGAAAGGGAAGTTATAACTTAATTATTAGGCAAAATTATTATTACAGTATATACAGAATTATTTAAATATTGTTATATACATTGAGTGACACTGTTGTGTACAATGGGAGATAATCCTTTTAAATATTGTAATCTTCAATGGGAGATAATTCATACACTCCTCAGCTGTGATAACATCTTCTTTGTACATGTATTGTATGTATTTAGCTTAGTTCTGCTTTGTCTTTTGATGATTGTTTAAAAAATTGAAAAAAATAAATAGAACAACATGATGTTGATGGTAAAGGCTAGGCACTCACAGCATATAGTGTTTTATAAGAATTTTTTTTATTGTCCAATAGAGGGCCCACAAGGGGCAAAGTCATTACAGTGATATATAATTATGAGATGTAGAAAAGGTATCTTTGAACTTGAAAACATTGTAAATATGGCAGCATTTCCCACTTCTGATACAATTTTGAGGCATTAAAATACAACTTATGAATATGTAAACAGTGGGAGTTCCTATCTAATTGATCATACACTCTTTGAATATTGCAATAATCCAAGTGCATAGCAAATAAAGAAAAAATTATAAATTCCATATAAATCATGACCATTCTGTCGAAGACAACATTGACAAGTGGCAATTCTCCAAAGTCCTTTTTATATATTTTTCTTTTATTGTTATAAAACGCATCCCCATGTAAAAATAGGGGCTGTCGTGGCCGGGTTTGTATGGTAATTGGATTTACAACTACCTATGCAATCAGTTTCTATCACCACTGATATCGTGAGTTTGATTCTCATTCAGGGTGAGGTGTACAACATTATATGATAAAGTTTGTCAGTGACTTGGTTTTCTCTACCAATAAAACTGAGATATTGTTGAAAGTGGCATTAAACACCAAAAACCCACCATCAAACAAACAAACAAAAACCCATGTAAAATATTTTGACTATGTGCTGTTGTATATCTACACATTTTTCACTCATTTATTTTAAGATAAATTTGTGTTCTTCCTTTTATCAAATTGCAAGTCAAACACATCCTTGGTAAGACGGCCATCAATAAATAAATAACCATACAGTTTAAAGGCTACCAATGGAACATTTGGCCAACAATAGCAATGATAAGATCAACATTGGAATGTCACCTCTGATACAATTGTGAACAGCACAGAATGTCTTAAAATTGACAGCCATTTTTTTCAGGCATCTGTGAGAAAATGACGCTATCCTGTTTTGTGTTCTTTTGAAATACATTTAATCGTCAAATGTTAATTTAAGAAAATATGGATTGTCTTACCTTTTAGGAACTGTCCTTCTTTTTACGACAACTAGACAAGACATTTCTACACAATTCGACATTTTGATTTCTACAATGTAAATAAATATAGGTTAGTATGGCTATGAATATAGTTCAAACTGGAAGAAAATTTTGATTTTTTTTCTTATATACCCCCTATATGGCCTTATCCAATCAGAAAACAGTTTATTAAATGCATAAACTGTTAACCAATCGGAAAATACTTATTTTCTTTTTTCAAATACAGGACTAGACTCTAAGGATAGAGTGGGTTTGATTGAAAATCCTGACGAAAATAAAAGTAGTGAATATATATAAGGAGGAATTCCATAAAGTGCGAAACGAAATAGAAATGAAACGAAACGAAATCAATGAAATGAAAACGAAATAAAACGAAACCAACGAAATAGAAAATGGAAGAAAAAATAATAGGGGCCTAAAAGAAATCAAATCTATTTTCACAATTACGATGCTAGACTACTTCCCACACATGTCTCAGTGTCTTTCATCAGGAGAGGACAGGATTTGATCACCATTGAACAAGAATACTATGCATTTATTCAGCGGGAGTCTGTCCTTTTCACTTAGTGGCTTCTTTTAAATTTGGGAACCATAAGAGCAACGTCAAGTCTGTTGAAAGGAGAGGAATTAAAATAACAGAAGTGCAGTAGTTAAAGTTCACTAATAAATACCCCCGTCCGAGCAAAATTTTAAAGTGTGTCTGAGAGACGAAAAAGTGTGACGATCGGACGGACAGCAGAAGTCCTCATACCCCTATCTTTTTTTGGCGGAGGTATACAAATCCTATCAAAAATTAACTTTAGAAATTTAAAAAAAATCTACATATCTTGTAAAAGTACCTTTTTTCCCTTTGATCCCTTTTCATATAAAAAAAAACCAAATCATCCCCCCTCCAAACATTTTTCCGGTATTAATAAAATTTGATACGGCACATATTTTTATACCCCCCGCTATCCTGCGGGAGGGGGTATATAGTATATGTCCGTTTGTCCGTGAGTGCTTCCCTCACTGCCTATGGAATTCCTCCTTAACAACTTGATGGAATTGAATGAATCTTACAGGAAATTTTTAATACCATATGGCAAGGTTCATTAATTTCATGAATTCTTTAGTACCAAATGGCATTGTGCACCTTCTATTTTTGTTTTCCCATTTTAACAGTTCTTGCTAAAATTTCTTCACTTTTGGACTTTGTCATTTAAGGCTATGTAATTGTCATACAAGGCTATACAATAGAGAGAGGATACTGTTGCGTTATCCATAACTCTTCCTAAACAACAGAATGGATTTCAATAAAACTTCCAGAGTTTCTCATGTTTAGTTTTTGCAAGCACTATTTTTCCCAGAAGTTCTTCTGTAAGGAGGGCGCTCACTGTACGTCCTGTTATGTTGCTGTTGGTTTTTTTTTAGTTCTTCAAAATAGAACAATAGGATTTGAAATAAAAAGTTTATAGTGTTGGGTCTTTTTGACGCCTGTATCAGACTTCCCGAAACTTGCTAAGAAGTTGTCAGTCATTCGGACTGACAGACATGAAAATCTTGTCAGACCGAAAAATATTTTGCCGGTCCGAAAAAAAAGTCCCAAAAAATTCACTGTCACATGCATAATGTTTAGTTTGGCCTTTTTAGAGTGATTTACCCTAGTATTAGCAATTGGGCACCTGATTTCACCTCTGGTTTTTATAGAGGTTAAAGTAATTCAATTTTCAGTTTTCAGTGTTGTTCAAAATTGTATATATGTTATGTCTTTTATAGTGTGTGTCTCGAGTTTTGTTGTTTTGATGACCTTGTACTATAGGTCAATGGTTGTATGAAATATGTCATGTCATTGGCTAATATATATACAAATAACCAATCGTGTCGTGATCGTCTTCACAAATGGGTTTGGTTTAAACCGGAAATGCATAAAAGGGGTGAAAACAATGAAAATTATGTAATTTAAAAATAAAATTAAACACTGATCAATGCCTTTCGGACAAAATCTGAGGTAACTATTATACCAAACATTCGGTATTACAGAGTTAGCGAAAACTTTTTTTTTCTGTCTGACATTGGGTCAGACAGGAACTGGGGTTCTGTCTTACCCATGGGCTTTGTGTCTGTCCCACCATTTTTTTGTAATATTGTATATAACCTGTCAAATTTTGTTTTTTTAAAACAGAACTGAATGCAAGATTACCTATAGTCATGATCATTAAACAACTCAATTAAATGTTTTACTGTATACATATTTTTATCTAAAAAGATAAGGCAGATATAGCCAACAATCCGTATCTAATGGTCCGATCACGTTCCGAATATTATACATCAATGTCAGTTTCCGGTTTACCTACATTTTTAATTTCAGTTAAGAAAATGAATCTGCTGTCATCTTCAATATATAAGCATCTCAAAACATATTTAATCAAACACAAACAATCTTTGATACTTGGGGAGTGTGGAAGTCAACTTATTTCTATGCTCAGTAATATATTTCAGCTTTAATGTTCCACGTTTTGCAGGTGCTGGTTCCTACTAAAAGGATGTTTACATTTACGTACATTTGTATAGGAGTTTCTATTACAAAGAGGAACGTGTCGGTCTGACAGAATAAATAAACAAATTTCAAGTCTCTGTCTGACATTTTAATAAAACTGAAAACGGAATTTAATGCCATTGGCAGTGGAAACTGGGAGGGAATAAATTTCAATCGCCGGTCCTTTCAAATATCTATGTTTTACCGGACATTCGGTCCGATATATATTTTGAAATCGTCGGTCCTACTGCATTTCTGTCGGTCAGGACCGACGGTTTTCGGGAAGTCTGCTGTATATCTCGGAAAGAACAACGGTAAGACATTACACCAGATCTGTTGGCACACTACCGAATAAAGGTAATAACAATGGTACCGTACTCCAAGGCGCATTCAAAAGGGAAAGTCCACAAAAACAGACAAAACCGATAAGAAGCTCAACCATCTGAGTTTTCAATCAACGGAACAAATGAAAAACAACACATTCCTGACTTGGTACAGGCATTTTCCCAGGAAAATGGTGGGTTCTGATAGCAGATAGGCAAATGCCACTCGTCTAACCCTAAGACGTTACCAAGTATAAAAACAATCGGTACATGTAATTTCTCTAATCCTAAGACATGATCAAATGTGAAACTAGAAAACAACTATTTCATATTCCCGACTTGGTACAGGTATTTCCCAAGAAAATGGTGGGTCAAACCTCTCACTTGTATGACAGTCGTTAATAGTTCCGTCATATTGACAAATAGGGGGGGGGGGGGGAGGGGGGGTACATGGGGATTAAACGTGACAAGTCGGGAAAATCCAGTAGTCAAATAGTGTCCAGAATCTGAAACTCAAGACCATCCTGTATGATTTGCGAATAGGCAAATTTATGTAGAATACAAACGAAAAACGTAATAAAATCAGACGAAATTTGAACCCTCAATATCCCAATCTATGAATATCCCCCCCCCCCTTTTTTTTTCTATATGCCCACTCCAGAAACTTTATAATTCATAAATACTGACACACACTCAACACAAATAAAAATATGACATTTGAACTTCTGAAAGTTTGTCGGCAAAGCAAACCCGGCTTGAATTGAGTTGCGGGTAATGTACGCGAAGAGTACTGTAATGGACAGACATGCAAGATGATAGTCCGAGATTCCTCTGTCGTTTAACGGCATTGATAATCTTGCTGTAGCCGTTCAACGACAGAGGGTGATATATACGGAAACCATCAAATTTGCCTCACAGCCATAGTATCGGCACATTTCCACGTTTCGTGGCTATCGGATTTTATTTTCTATCATAAACCTTATATAAATCGCTTCACCAATCATTTTTCTATTCATTCATAACCATCTTACCCTCAGAAAGTGGTGTTACACTCCATTACAGCACGATTTTGCCTTAGATCCTATTATTCGCCATTTGACTTCCATTTTCGAATCTACACACGTGATCTCGCGATACTAACTGAATGATGACAGCAACGCATTGCATGATGGGAGCTAATTAATGCAGCATGCCAAATTATTTGGAGTATTATTTGCATACGTAAACAACATTCAAATCACATGGAAGACGATACATTTAAGCGTATTCTGCCGGACAAACAGTCCATCTACAGATCAAAGAAGAGCAGAAGGAAATTATACAGAATGTGTTGGAAAGAAAAGATTCAATGGCAGAGTGTTACCAACGGGCTTCGGAAAGAGCATGTGTTACGTTCCCCCTTTTTGTTTTTGGACAAGGTACTACATTTTTTTTTCTTATGGTTATCTGTAATTCACTAAATTTGCTGTTAAAATCATTACCAATCAATATAATCAACTGTATTAAATTTTATGTTAATTGTTCTGCCTTAACAGGCGCCTATGATTGGCAATAAAAATATTTGTTTGTTTGTTTATATGCAAATTATCTCCCATGATACATTGCGGTAATCGTAGTTTTCTCGTAGTCACGTGACAAATGTTTGAAAAATGGAAGACAAATGTCGAAATCATAGGTTCTAAGGCAAAATCGTGCTGTAATGGAGTGTAACACCACTTTCTGAGGGTAAGATGTTTATGAATGAATAGAAAAATGATTGGTGAAGCGATTTATATAAGGTTTATGATAGAAAATAAAATCCGATAGCCACGAAACGTGGAAATGTGCTGACCCAGAGTTGGAGAAGCAAATCCGCTGTTTTCCGTATGTATCACCCTCTGTCGTTGAACGGCTACAGCAAGATTATCAATGCCGTTAAACGACAGAGGAATCTCGGACTAGCAAGATGGGTTTCCCGGTTATAATTAATCAAAATTATTGTATTTAAAAAATCTAATTATCTTTTTTTTTTTAATTTCTTTATTTCGTTTTGTCTTTTATTTTTTCCTTCCATTTTCTTCATATCAGTCTATTTCGTTTTGTTTTCGTTGCTTTCGTTGGTTTCGTTTTATTTCGTTGATTTCGTTTCGTTTGGTTTCGTTTCGTTTTTGTTGATTTCGTTTCGTTTCGTTTTCGTTGATTTCGTTTCGTTTCGTTTCTATTTCGTTTCGCACTTTACAGGTGCCCTAATTTAAGTACATAATAGTAGATTTTGGTCTTCCTAATCGCACCTTACAACAGACTCGTATCATTACAATCAAAAAGCATCAGACACGGGCACAAACCATCGTTTGACCTAATGTGGTAAAAATCGATTTTTCTTCTACCGGTATTTCACATATATTGATTATTTTTCAATGAAGTTAGCATTCCTATAGGGTAGAATATTCATAATTAAACTAATTTCACAATTTCTTTGATATTAAATGCATAAAAAGGTGAAGATTAATACCAAAAAAGTAAAGAAATTGTAATTGATAAATGAACTACACTTGAAAGTTTAATTCATGCAAAATCCAATAAACTTGAGAAAAGTTTAATATTGATTTTTACCATATTTGATTTGTGACTGTGTCTGATGGTTTTTGACTGTAATGACATTATCCGTTGTAGTATGTGCTATTGAAAACTTGTGTCGAATGGGGTCTGTGTAGCCACTAAATGTCCATGTTTGGTATAGGATAGCAACATTCAAATTTTACAGGCAACAATTGGATCATAATATTTGTTTTTACATTTAAATGGGGTATTTTTTAGTGCGTTCAGGTAGAGAAGAAAACAAAAAAGCTCTTAGGAACAACTTGGAGATAAAAAAAAAAAAACTCAAACAATTTTGGATAATTTTCTTTGAAAAATCTCAACCCCCACCCTTTCCAGTAAAATGGTCTGTGCCTAATAAAAGTGTGACAACGACGAAACAGGACATAAGTCACACGACCTTGGAAACACAGAACCAACAAGTTTACCCACAAAACAAAGAAATATATTGTAATACACCTGGCATGGTCTACCTGGTAAACACTGGTGGCTATTATACCTATCGTATCTTTTGACAAGAAAGTGATCTCTATCATAGAACTTTGAGTGAAGATCACATTTTAATTTAAGAAGTGGTTACGATTACACTGGAATATAGCAATAATATTTTTTTTGTTGTTACGACATTACGAACTGAGTTCCGGAATGCAATAGCGATATACATATAGCAGACCACAAGTACCTGGGGACAGGTTACTTTTTTACCCACCCCCTTTTTTCTCATTTTTTTTAGCAACATTGTTTTTCATATTTCTTGTTTATATCATGTTTCACATATATGTAATACTCTTATATACTTTGCATGACGATTTTATGCAATTTACAGCACAGTTGACCGGTGAAATCAGAAAAATATTCAACTTGTGACTGACAAACACGGATAATTAACTCATGTGTTATATGCATTCGTGAATTATTCCGTTGTTCGGTCACTCGTTGAATATTTTCTATATCTGGATTCTTCAAGTAGTTATCCTATATTATTTTCTCCATCTAATAATCCTGGAAACATTCATTGTGTTAAGTTTACCAAATTCGAGCAGCAAACATTGAATTTTCATTATTGAGGGGTATTTTTTTTCCATGTGAAAAGAGAGCAAAAAAAAAATTAGATTTTTCAAACATTAAGTGGTGGGCGTCTTATTCGTGGGGTACAAATTTAAGTATGTACTCCCCTTATTCTCAACCCTACCTTTCAGGCTTTATGTTGATAAATTTGAAAATGTCCCTTTTACACAGCGTAAGATTTTTACTAGTAAGACTACTTTTACGCCCAATGTAATGGTCATTCATAAAGAGTACATTATATGTGTGGCCTACTTGCCTTGAACTCTTTAAGCAACACCATACAAAATATCACCAGAGGTCACTACAAGATCTTAAACCCACAATATTTACTTGGAAATTTCCTGCCTCTTTAAAGATATGCCAGATGACTCGCCTGCAATAGCATTACAACATTTGACTTCTCTACCCTTTACACTACTATTCCTCACTCTAAGCTGAAGGACAAATTAAGGGAGTTGGTCCAACTGTGTTTCATAAAAAAGAACGGCCAACGTAGATACAAATACCTTGTACTAGGAAGAGACAGATCTTATTTTGTAAAACATCAATCTGATTCTACCAAAAAGTTATCTGAAACTGATATCTTCAACATGCTCGAGTTTTTGATTGACAACATATTTGTTATGTTTGGTGGACGTGTTTTTCAACAGATAGTCGGCATTACCTATTGGTACCAACTGTGCTCTTCTCGCCGACTTGTTCCTTTATTCGTATGAGGCAGACTTCATACAGGGGCTTCTCAAGAAAAACGAAAAGAAGCTAGCCCGATCCTTTAATTTCACGTTCCGCTATATAGATGATGTCCTTTCACTAAATAATTCTAGGTTTGGTGATTTTGTTGATCGCATCTATCCCATTGAGCTTGAAATAAAGGATACCACAGATACAGATAGGTCTGCTTCATACCTTGACCTACACCTCGAGATCGACAGTGAGGGTCGGTTAAGAACGAAACTTTATGACAAAAAAGATGATTTCAATTTTCCCATTGTGAACTTTCCATTTATATGTAGCAACATTCCAGCAGCACCTGCATATGGAGTATATATCTCTCAGATGATACGATAATCCAGAGCTTGTGGTTCCTATCAGGAATTCCTTGATAGAGGGTTGCTGCTAACAAGGAAGCTACTGAACCAAGGGTTCCTTTTGGTAAAATTGAAGTCATCACTTCGAAAATTTCCTGGTCCTTTCCTCATTCACGACTTATTACCGGATTTATAACTAGATTAACACGACGGGTGCCACTAGTGGAGCAGGAACTGCCTATCCTTCCAGACCACCTGAGTTCACCTCCGGTTTTAAGTGGGGTTCGTGTTACTCGATCTTTAATTTTATATGTATGTTTTGTCGATCGTTATTTGTCCTTTTGTACTTTTTCTTTTGGCCATTGTGTTGTCTGGTCTTCTTCAATATACGGTTTCTGATTACCTCCCTTTGGTATCTTCAAACTCTTCTTGTGCATATTTAACCACTTCTGCATTTTTAATGCCAGGTGAGCAATTCAGGCTCCCGAGAGCCTCTAAGTTAAAATATAGACACACATTTGTATTTATCACACTACATCCTTTGAGGTTGAAAACAAGACATTTGCTGCTGTATTTGTGCCCACCTCTATGAAATTCATACCCCTCTTTTCACTGTAAGGTAATTAAACCTTTGCAAAGATACTTGTACCCCTCCCCTTGTATAAAAATCTACCCCCCTTATCTGTAAGGTATTAAAACTCTTTCCGCAATATTCGTTAAATCCTGTATGGAATTCCTACCTCCCCTTCATCTGTAAGGTATTTAAACCTTAATTACTGTGATATTAGAATCTCTCTCTATGAAATTCCAACCTCCCCTTAATCAAAAAGATATTAAAACTTTGCCATGATATTTGTACCCTCCCCCCTCTATAAACCTTTATCTGTTAAGTTATTAAATAATTGCTGCTATATTTGCACCTGGGCTCTATGGAATTATGTTCTCCCCAATATCTGCATTAAATCACTAGCGGCAATATTTGTACTCCCTCTATGAAATTCCAATCCCCTTTACCTTTAATGTATTTAAACCTTTGCCAAGATATTTGTACCCCCTCTTTGAAATTCCTACCCCTAGTTGCATGATTATCGGACCTGTCAGACCCCTTTATCTGTAAGGGATCTTAATCTTTGCACCGATAGCCATTTTTAACTTGCAGCAGTTTTAGGATATAGGTACAAGGCGCAATTACCTATATAGGTAAGACACCTTCCAAATCTAAATAACAACAATATATTCATTATTTGTTCATTAGAACCATAGATGGATCATCTATGGTAGAACTGAGGAGAGACGACCTCCAACTATTTTTGATTCATTACTCCTTTTTTTGTGTCTGTTTTGTATTGTTATATATATAATAAGGGCAATATTGAATTTAAAATCGACTCCAAAAATGACTCCAAAATCGACTCCAAAATCGACTCCAAAAATGACTCCAAACTCCACTCCAAAAAAGACCCCAGACTCCACTCCAAGTTTTATAACATGCCCAAATTTTATATCTTTTTCAGTTTGCAGGTGAAATGTCAAATTCTTATATGTATAAATTCCCTCAAAATATCATATATTCCTATAATATTATTGCTCACAGTTTGAGAAAGATTCACATTTCAGGCAACAGAGAAAAAAAACTGTTCAAAGATTGATATATATACCAAGGTGTAAATTAATTTTATGGTAGTAAAAATAATGGAAAGTTGTGCTTGGGGAAAAAATTGGCAATATCTGATCCTTTTTTTGTAATTAATTAATCAAGTAGAGTCACCCTCAAACCACACCTCCCCCTCCTCAACCAACCAGAAAATAAAAAAGACAAATGCAGTAAATTGGTAATTTATGTCAAATATAAGAATTCAAAAGCTTTTTATATTTAGCTTATTAATAAGTCCTTTTAGCATCAACCCTTGCCTTGGTGTCCCCTGCATTTGAATAACTATTGTGCTCGAGTGCTTGGGGCACGAGGAGGACTTACTCATTTATATTTATGTTTTTGTTTTTATTTATATAATACATATACATGTATTACTCTAAGTCTTGAATTGTAATAGATTCACATATTTAATTATTTAATAAGTCCTTTTAGCATCGACCCTTGGTGTTCCCTGCATTTGAATAACTATGGCATTGTTCATGTGCTTTGGACAAAGGGAGGACTTTTTCTTCCCTTTATTTAATATAAACAGACAGACAAACAAATATTGATATGAGTGATATATTTATTCTCTCATGCTTTAAGTATTTATACAGTATATGCATTTAATTTCGAAAATGTAGTTATTTCACATGTATAATATGTGTGCGAATGTGTTATAGTCCTATTTGCACCGGCCCCTGGTTTCCTCTGCAATTGTACAACTACCGTACAGTACTTGTCCATGTGCATAGGACACGGGGAGGACTTGACCATTACACTACATGTAAATTAACCATTGATGTCTGATGTGGCCAACAATGTCATAGTCGACGGCACTTAATTATTATTATAATTATTATTAGTATAAGTATTTAGTATATATTTGATGGGCAGTTTTGTTCATTGTAACGTATAATATTTATATTTTTTATTTTTTAATGTTATTGTTTATGAATCACTGTAATGACTTTGCCCCTTGTGGTCCCTCTATTGGACAATAAAATTCTTATTCTTATTCTTATTATTGGTAACTATTTTTTTTTAATCTTACAAATAAAGAAACAACAAAGGATAAGTGTGTAATAACTTTCCTCGACAATTTCATTTTTTCTGGGTGTCATCCATGGAAAACATAATTTTAAATATTTTAAAAATCCGACGGTAAAATTTGGTGCAATGATGTCTATATGTATATTCTTTACTGTGACATTTTTTGATTGAAATTAATCGACAAGATTTTTTTAAATCAGATTTTTAATACCACGGTGGTATCTCAGGGCATCCCCCCTTTTTTCCAATTTCAACTGTTTTGCACGTGATTTTCTTCAAACATGATATTCATAGATGCTAGATATTTCATAATTATTCAACAATAACACTTTCAAGTATATTAAAGCCAAAATATTCCCTTTCAACCAGAAATAAATGCGTATATCTATTAGAAGCTTCCGAAACTAGTACCGGTATTACCATCTGGCGTCAAGAATACCGCCAAAATTGCCATATTTAGGATGTGCTATGGAGAAAACGGCACGGTGCAATTTCTTGAAAATTTGGCAGCTAATGTATTTAGCCATAGATATTCAATGATGCAAATATAAAAAAAAATTGAACTATGGGAGGAAAATTTTGGGGTTGCCCAGGCCTACACCCTTAAGCAATAGTTTATTGGGAGTGATCGTAGGTGGCATGCATGCTGCTATTCAAAATTTTACTACCCTACACATTATCTTCTTTTACTTTATGCAATCAAAACTTTTACATAGGTTCACACAATCATTTACCCACATTGTTTATTGTTTGTCAACCTATCCTCTTAAATAAAGAGGTGGCCGTTTTGATCGTATGGTTGTTGGATTTATAACTACATATGCAATCCCACTCAGAAGAGGTGTACTCGATACAACATTTGCTCCGGTTACTCTGGTTTCCTCCAACAATAAAACTGACCGCCACGATAAAACTGAAATATTTTTGAAAGTGGCGTTAAACACCATAACTCCCAAGATGACCCCCACTTGGGCTATTTAAAACAATCAAGAAAAGGTCTTTACAGTATATGTAGCCACTACTGCTTTCAGTCAAAATGAGCTTAAAGTTGTGTCTGACAGCATTGTCCTCCAAAAAGAGGGCACCTATAAAAAAAAATATGACTGAGGAAAGGGGTTTAAATATTTTCTTTTAAACTACAGATGGTCTCCAGTTTTTTTGTGTTTTTTTTTTTTAAAGTTGATCAAAAATTAGAGAATAGCCTCCACTGTATAGGTATGAAAGTTTTAAAATGACCTAGTGGAGAGATATTAACGAATTCCAATTGTCGGTACCACCAGAAGTAGAGTGGGTCTTAAAAACAACCTGGACATCCTCACATAGCAGGTCGGCCCATTGTTGTTTAGTTGAGCGGACTACAGGGTATTGCCCAAATGCCCGTATGGACAGTCCCGTCTGGGTAGTACAGATCATGCAGTATTTTTTGAGGATGTGTCGTCCATTCTACACCTGTTTCTGTTTTTACACGATAACTCAAGTTCGATTTTACCTATCTTCTGAAATTTTAGCTCAATGATCCTAAGCACTGGCGCTCGTGGCACGGAATTACCACCCCCTTTTTTTAACTTTCTGTTTACATATTTATTTTCAATAAAATTTCTTTATTTCTTTATTATTTCATCATTTTCCTTATTTTAACTTGTTCGTGTCAATATTTATTTCATCTTATGTTAACAGCAACTTGCATGTTTCGATCCTATATACTAATTATCCACAAGGCAGGAAACACCGAAACTTTTAAAATCGTACCCCTGATCGCTTCGGTTACATTTAATGCACCTTATTTCCATTATATCATTCAAACTAGGACATGTATCAATTCCTAAAAGACGTTCATTTTCGCCTCTCTGCTTGTTATGTGCATACTATAACTCAGTTCTCCAGAATTTTAAGATTTTCACTAATTTATTGCTTCATTTTTCGTATAGCAGGGGCGGATCCAGGATTTCAATTTAGGGGGGGGGGGGGCACTTAAAAAAATTGCGCCGAGCGGAGGGAAGCGCGAAATTGTTGGGGTATTTCGTGTGAAAAATCACGATTTTACGCCAAAAAATCATATTTTTTTCAATTTTAGGGGGGGGGGGGGGGGGCGCCGGGTGCGCTCCCCCTGGTTCCGCCCCTGCAATTGTATCTATAAATAGATCCGCCCCTGTATAGTACCCTTCCGTTGACGGAAGTAGAGTGTGAGTCTTGTGTCGAATGTAATTACTTCAACGATAGGGCAAGACAAGTTCGAAAAACTTTCCGGATTTCATTTTCGAACTTTTCTTGATCCTAAGCACAGACTAGTTCGAATTGATGCTGGAGTTACTAACCCTATTCTGTTTTCAAGCAAGGGGTTAAAGGTGAAAAAATGTTGGTCTTTTGTAGATGTAATAGGTTGTATAGATGCGTGACCCTTTATTTAAAATACGTAACTTGCTTAGATTCAGCACAAATCGGGTTTCTGTGAACCAGTTAAAGAGCTAAAATATCAGACATATTCAACATATCATAATATCTTCACGACATTCAAAACATCAGAGGCCGTCGTGGTCGTGATCGTATGGTATTCGGATTTACAACTGCCTATCACCACTAAAGTTGTGAATTTGAACACCGTACATGGCGAGGTGTACTCGATACAGCATTATGTGATAAAGTTTGTCAGTGACTTGCGACAGACGGGTGGTTTTCTCCGGGTACACAGATTTCTTCCACCTATAAAACTGACCGCCACGATATAACTGAAATATTGTTGAAAGTGACGCTAAGCACCATAAACCAAACCATTCAAAACATAGGCCAATGCACACGAAAACCAAACCATAATAGAATTCGACATTTATTTTTATCTGGATGGATATGTTCAATAATTGAAAAGTAAAACAAATAAGTTATTTTGAATTTTATTAATTTTTTAAAGTGACATCATGTTGAAATAAAATCTGAATGATTTCCACGTGTTGGTAGAATTATCCCTAGTCAGTGTCAAGGACATTCAGAACATTTACACGTGTAGTGGTCACAGTCTCCACGGTCACATCCGGCTCTACGACAACACGTGAGACATGAGTTATCTGCCGAAAAGCTCGGGCATCCTCTGATATTAATGGAGCAGGAACTAGGAATCAGTATTAGTTTCGCATATGTCACCTCCAAAACTACAAAAAAAATATATATAACCTGCAAAGTGATAGCATGATCAGGGGCGGATCCAGGAATTCAAGTTAGGGGGAAGGGCGCACTTAAATAAATTGTGCGAAAATTGTTGGGGTATTTCGTGTGAAAAATTACGATTTTACGCAAAAAAATCATATTTTTTCCAACTTTAGGGTGCCCCCCCCCTCTTGGATCCGCCCCTGATGATAAGTTTTTGGTGGGGTTCGTGTTGCTCGGTCTTTGTTTTCTGTGTAGTGTTTTATACATCGTTGTTTGTACTTTTCTGTTGGCCATTGTTTTGTCTGTCCTTCGAATTACGACTTCTGATTACCACTTTGGTATCTTCAAAACTTTTCTTTCTTAAGGTTTCTAGACATCTACACATGGTCGGTTTTTTCAATGGTCTGTTTGAGCACCTCCAATATAACCATTCGAGTAAAGCTCTCGACAACATATTGGATTGACTGATTGATTTTTGGTGTTTTAACGCCACTTTCAACAATATTTCAGCTATATCATGGCGACCAGTTTTAGTGGTGGAGGAAGCCGGAGTACCCGGAGAGAACCACCGACCATGGGCAAGCAGCTGGTAAACTTTATCACTTGCACCGTGGCTGCGAGTCGAGTGCACCCTAACCGGGCGCGAACCCACGCCGTATTGGTGATAGGCTTGTATGAGTTGTTAGATCCAACGACCTAACTCATTGAGCCACCCGGGCCCCGACAACATATTGGCAACTCTTGTGTTGCTATATAAGTGTGATACTGTTATAGTGACAGCCGGAACCTTTGAGCCGTAATGAAAGCAGGAGGTTTGGCGCTTTAAAATCTGATTCAACCCACCATTTCTTTAGAAATACCTGTACCAAGTCAGGTTCATTACGGTTTTCACAGTTTTCCGGTTGTTGACTGATTTTGTCTGTTTATATACTTATGGGTTTTGACTTTCCCTTTGTAAGATTGTTCGGAGTTCGGTAATTTTGTTATTACCCTTATGGAATAGGCGTGTAACATACTTCATATATATCTAAAACCAACATTATTATTTTCTCTATAGGCCTTTAATTTACGTGTAAATTATCTTACCAGTTAAACAGAGAAGCAGTCATACAATAGCCACGGCCTTCTGCATTATACCTAAACAAATGGAAATAACTTTCATTAAGTCAAAGTGCATATGAAAATGACGTTCATATAGAAATCAAACCTAGTTTCTCACAACTTCTCGTGAAAGTAGCGCCTGTCGTTGAATAAGACAAATCAAAAGTACGACTCTTAGAAGGAACATACATGAGTGATTCATGTTTGTAAAAGGACACACTCCTTGCACTCTAAGGAGAGGTTATGGTTTTATTCATTTGTTGTTATAAACAATAAAATATATTTAAACTAGAAAAAATAGTGCTTATGGTGGCCTGTTGTTGAGTAATATTTAACAAACCCAGCCATCCATTATCTCCCCTTTAACCATTGGCAGTCAAAACGACCATCCATAATCGCGTCTTAGTCAGAGGTTTTTCACTTTATTTAATTACACTCGACTAATTCGAACCAAATGTGTCGGTTCACTTCGAAAAATCGTGATTCGATTTATTTGGCTTTAAAAAACAGTCTTTTAGATAATTTTAAACAATGAATGTTAGTCAGTAACATTTTGGCTAAAATATAACGGTAATTAGCTGGTCAAAATTTGTTGTAAAAAAAGACACGGATAACCTTTTTCGACTTTGACTCTTCATAAAATAATTTTGTGCAAATGAGACCGTTAAGCATCATCTGATTAATATGTATTATTTATTGTTTCTGTCCGACATATTGAGTTTAGCATACATAAACATGCTACCATGATGGTTACACAGATGCTGATTAGTCCTCTCGTCAGTCTCGAGTTAAAAATAGCGAGAACGAGAGTCGTAGTGTAAGCAGATACCGGCATTTCAGATTTTTTTCCCCTGAAACTCATGAACACTAATTTATTCACAGTATGTCTCTGTATTTTAAATTGATAGTCTCGTGTTCTGTGAGGTACAAGTCAAAAATGTTAAAATTAAATTTTGCGCCAAAAAATTCCCGAACTTTTTACCCGGAACTCTCGCGTTTTACCGTATCGTCAATATTTGAAATGATCAGCAGATGTCGCTAATATCACACTTCCGTAGCTTTAATTCGAGTTTTCAAAAATGTCGTCTGAAAATCGCAAATCGCGAGTGGAAAATGTTCCATGGAAAGTTGTCAACTGCTGCAAATAAATATTGATGTGTGTTTTCAGGGAGAATAATATATACAGAGAAGGACTAAGCCAATTTCCAGACAGGTAGACCTTTTTTATTCACTAAATTTAAGATGAACGCACAAGTAACCCAAATGTAAACAAAGAAGAGTGATTTACCTTCTTCTAACTTATATCATGTCAGAAACCCGGCATGGATAGAAACTACTGTTTGATTGTATTTATTGTATATATGTCATACAGTGATACATAGAAAGTTGCAAAATGTTGTTTATATGAAAAAAAGTCGATGCTCAAAAAAAAAAAAAGGCAACATCTTAAAAAAAAAAAAGAAAAAAAAAAGGGAGCAACGTAGGGTCCTATCCACAAGTACCTGTGCGGTGCACATGAATTATTCAAAATTTCAGTAGCCAGTGGGACACTGCAGAGCTGTCGAAATCTCTTTCCTGTCTGTCAGACAATAGGTCTGGCAGATGTGGACAATGTGTCAGACCTATCAAACATTTGCCGGACCTACATATTTTTTACAACTTCAACTGAATTACACATATACTGGCTAAATCCATAAAATGGTGTGTTTACAGCTTCAAGTGATACCTTGGAATACTCAAAGTTAGTACAACACATTTTTGTGTGACATGTGGAAATATACATACAATACAATAGACTTGTGTATGAAATAAACAAAGATACCAAGTTTGCATAATGCTAGCTATGCACATGTTTCAAGGTGTTACCTCTTATACAAATGTAAGTAGCATTAGGTCTGGATAGAATCAATTGGATGACTGACAACCTAGGCCTAAATTAAAATTAAGTTTGCTTCCCCTTTCACCAACCAACCCTTTAAAAAGCCGCCGAGTCAAAAAAAATTATTACCAAAAATAAAAAATAAAAATAAAAAAATAATCGTAATTTCCGGAAAATCGATGCGCGTCCGTCCGGAATCGGTTACACATTTAGTAGTCAAACTCTTCAATGTGAAGTCAAAATTTGATTATATAGTCAAAAATAAACAAAAAACGGAGATTGCATACAACGACAAGTTTGAGAAGCGAAATTAAGTAATGATGCCGGTCATCTTCAAGCGTTTTGTCGGTCCCAAGTTACTGAAAAATTGCTCCGGACATCCGGTCTGACGCGAAAAAGTTTAAATCGGACCTAGTCAATTTTTGTCCGACGGTCCGATAGGTCCGACGATTTTCGACAGTTCTGGGTCACACTGTTTGGAAATGTTCAGGTGCCCAGAACAAAATTTCAGTCTTGACTCTTGGGCCATTGGGCCTCTTCTAAGTTTTATCCCCACTTATATTAAATGTTTTCCCCTCGAGTTTTAGTGAAACACAAGCATCTTCTTCTTGGATGTTTGTAGCTCTTGTTGAATTTACAGTACCCAAGTGATGATTAAATTCAAAGGGACGTAATTCTGATTACTGATTGTATTTTGAATACTGATGTGTATGCTGGAAGTCAAGTTTTGAATACAATAATGATTGTATCGTTATACTGTTTCAAATAGTTGTATTATAATAGATAGCTTAATGTTGGTATGGTCTTAAGGAGGAAAATTGTTACCCACGGACCGAAATTTCTCACAATTTTTTTCCAGTATTTTCACTAAAACTTTATTTCTGAGAAAAATTTGTAACTGAGAAGGTCACAGTATTAAATTTTTGTGTATACAATCTCTATGAAATTAATTAATTATAATTATATCATTATATAATAGGTATCATATCCCAGTTGACCAATCGGTGACAAGCTTAGAAAAATCTGAGACCTTAAAATTTAAGATGGCCGTTTCCATAGGGAAAACAAATGTTTCATTTTTTTTTGCAGATTTATCTCACCCTACCTATCCTCTTTACCCCCGGTGGCACATAAGGCGCTAAAACAGATTTGTCTTGTTTAAAAATGTTGCAGTCTCCGCGTAAAGTTTATGAACAACTAATTTTGTCCAAACTAATCTTAAATATTCTATGTTTATACGATAGTGGTATCTATAATGGATGTCACTATATTGTTTAATAGGCCACGCGTAAGAGTGGTTTGAATGGTCAATATATTTTTGCTGTTTTACATACAATAGATTCACCTGTTCTTGGCATGTTTAGTTTGTATTGTAACTTTACATGAATATTATGGTGGTAAATAAAATGTGGACTGTCTTCGGTACTGAAGTTCTGTATACTTCAGATTCCTCCTCTATGTTCACAACATAGCTAGACAAGTTAAGGTCACAACCCAGGGTGTATATGGGAGGGAGGAATTTTATCATTCAATTATTCAGGGGCTGTTGTGGCCGTGATCATATGGTAGTTGGAGTTACAACTACATGATCAGTGCGAGTTGCACAACATTATGTGATAAAGTGTGTCAGTGACTTGCGGCAGGTCGGTGGTTTCCTCCACCAATAAAACTACCTTCACGATACAACTGAGATACTGTTGAAAGTGGCGTTAAACACCCAAACCCTTATTTTAAGTACACAAGTGATGATTAAATTCAAAGGGACGTAATTCTGATTACTGATTGTATCTTTGAAAACTGATGTGTATGCTTGCTGTAGATAGAATTTGTCAAATGTTTTAAGTACAATTTAAACAATTCAGATTTCACATATATTTTTTTCTTCTATTTCAGGATAAGAAAGTAAAGGGTAGAAAAGCTGATGCAATATTAGCAGCTCACTTAGCTTCAGAGGTAGCACTGAGATTAGTCAAACCTGGCAATGAAGTAAGTATTATAACCATGTCATAGTTTTAAATTTTGTATGTTTGGTTCATACCGTATTGTTAGTGTAAAATAAATAAAATTGGTATTTGTTGGTTTTCTGCTAAGCGTACAGCACTAATGAGCAAGAGCAAAAACTGGTTGGCTTGGAATCAGAGTGGAACAACATTTCTCCCATTATTAAGCCCGCTGTACCAGTGGTGGAAAAATCTGTAATCCTCTAGAGGATTAAAATGTCTCGTGCCTTTCCCCGCAGAATTGTGTAGAGGTCCGCCAAAGGATTTTGAAATAAAATTTGTGTTAAATAATGGGAGAAACAAATTCTCCTTCAGTTGCCCATGTGGTTACGATATTTCTCCACTCTCTAGAGTTAAATTTAACTCGCTTGAGTGGAGAAATATCGTAACCCACGGGCAACTGAAGGAGAATCTATACGTCTACCCTTGGACTATTGTTTCAGTGAGTTAGCACTATAAAAATTCAAGTAAGCTTGTTGTACTAGTACAAAGCGGATGTCATCTCTTCGAATGTAACTTGTTCTCACCATGATATAGCTGAAAAATTGTACATTTGGCGTTACACTACAATCACTTAGTCACTCGATTTTATTAGAGGAATTGTATATATGTAACATATTTTGATTTTATTTCACAGAATTACAATGTTGCAGAAAACATACAGAAAGTTGCAGAAGCATTCGACTGTAAACCTGTTGAGGGTAAGAAAATAGGATGTATTCTCTTAATACCAAATTATCTACTTTAATCACTGTAAATATATATACACAGCAATATTTTTATTAGTTTATTGATAATTAATATCAAACTTAATAAAATAATATTGATACAGATTATACTAAATGAAGCCAATCCCTTTAAAATATACTTAAATGGAATAGATTTAAGGCACTAAGCTATTGTAAGATGTGTAGATATATATCTCAGTTAAGATTAATGGCTCTTTGATTTTAGGATTGTAAATTTTGTAAATAACTTTATTGTGCAAACATCTTTTACTTTTTGATACTTTAAATTTTTAATACCTAAAAGTAATAGCCTTTTAATACTAAGAGTAAATGAAAATATTCAATTGGTTCCAATGTTTTTAGTTTTAAATCCTAAAAAAAAACAAAAAAACGTGTGACACGGGTTGCCACAGTGGAGGAAACTATGAAGAGAAGAAGTTCGTCGTAGCGTAGCCACGGGCGATCGGTGGTCCAGTGGAGCTTAAAAGATCGTGATCTTTTCTGTTCATATTGTTTTTTAGCCTGTGACACCTCTGGTGTTCTAGAGGGCTTTTTCAACTTCTTCCCCGGAATAGGACCGTCTTGCCACTTCAAGTCCATGTTAATTTATCGAAACCATAAACAACTAACCAACACAAGTCATAATGACAGAGCACTATCCGTAACGATTCATACTGAGGAAAGTGGTAAAAAATATTGATTTTCTTTATTTTTACTCATAAAAAGTAAAAATTATATCTTATTAAATATTATTTTCACGTTTGAACATTTAACGATCAACAAATACCTTTGCAACACAACGACTCGTTGTACTTGCCTGTCGAAATGCGATGGAATTTAGATGCATCTTACGACTGGTTGCCGAAATGAAAATGCCTAAGTACCCACGAATCGCTATATTTGAAGGTACCAGTTACTAGTATTAGGTTACCATCATTTTTATGAGTAAACAAGTCGGCTACTATTTTTGGATGAAAATAAAAGAAAATGATCACAGTAACGATTCAAAATTTTCGTCGAGTCATTCAGAAAAGATATTTAGCTACACTTGGCTACTTTCAAATTCACTAGACCAATCGGGCCAACAGCAACACCATACAACTAGACCGATAGAATTTTTACTAGACACAGGCTTTGGACTACCGCTTAACGTCTAACACTGCATGTGACTACGTTATTACAGTGAATTAAAGAAATTGAAATCAAAATGATACAACCCAATACCAAAACTCAGATACGGTCTATTAACTGACATACTGAACATGATGATTTCATTCAAGGGATGTAATTCTGATCACGTTGATTGTACTTTGAATTCTGATTCACCAGTGTGCTGTTCAAATAAAACAAAAAAAGAAAGGGTGAATGTTGGATCACCTCAAAGGTGAATTATTTATATTTATCTTTGGATCTAGTTTTTTGTTTATTTATTTTTGTTTATTTTTTAGCATTATCTTATAAATTCAGTAACTTTACATCAGCTTAAAATATGTAGCTTTAAATAAACCTACTTGCAAGTAATATATTCTTTGTTTTTGAAATAAATAATATTATACAGGAATATGATTGTTCCATATCCTCTTTACTATTATCCTTAGGTCTACTTGTACTCCAATATAGTATGTGATTTTCAGTAAGGGAAGCAATTTTTGTTCACGTAAATGATTGTTATAAATGTTGATATTATGATATGTATTATGTGTGATGTGTTACTATTAAAATGTGCACCAAGTGTAGTGTCAATGTTTAAATATGTACTATGTATATTGTTAAAATCCAATATTCCCCCATTTTTGTCCACTTTATACTAGAAGGGAGAAAACTCTTTTTTATTTTTATCTTTGGATCTAGTTTTTTTTTTTTTTTTTTTTTTTTTTTGAAACAGTATCTTATAAATTCAGTAACTTTACATCAGTTTATATGTTTCTTTAAACAACCCTACTTGCAAGTAATACATTCCTTGTTCTTGAAATAAAAATCATTATACAAGAATAGGATTTTTCCATCTCCTCTTTATCATTCGGTCTACTTGTACTCCAATATAGTACCTTATATTCAATAAGGGAAACAACTTTTGTTCACATAAATGATTGTTATAAATATTTATGATATGTATATATATATATATATTTGATTACTGCCTAACTGTGAAATAAAATCTGTTGTAATTAACAGTTATGCCTTTATCACCAACTGTCAAGCATCATCTTATAAATGTGTGTGTTTGTATGAATGTGTATTGTAAAATTTTTATTGTTGTATATGAAATAGTAGATTGGTTCCTGAATTTTGTTTTTGTTGCTTCATATTTTAGATATGGATAATACTGTTACAGTTCTCTCAATGAATGTAAGGGGTCTTTTTTCAAGTGTTAAAAAAAGAAATGATGTTTTTGATTGGGCAAAAGGGAAAAATACCTCAATTGTTTGTTTTCAAGAAACCCATAGTAGTAAAGAGGTTGAAAAACTTTGGGGGGATGAATGGGGAGATACATGTCTTTTCAGTCATTTTAATAACAGAAGTGCTGGTGTTTGTGTTATGTTTAAGAAAGGTCTAGATTATACTGTTCATGATTCAAAGATTGATCAGAATGGAAGATACATAATTTTAGATATTAGTTTATTTGATCAAAGATTAACATTTGTGTCTCTTTATGGCTATAACAGTGATGAACCGGAAATGTTTAATGAAATTATGAAGAATATTGCTTCTTATTATTGATACATATAATATTATACATAATAGAAACCAAAATTCGAGGGAGAAAATCGAAGAAATGTTAGAAACCTTTGAATTACTAGATCCATGGAGAACCTGTTTTCCAAATGGTAGAAAGTATACCTGGCGTCAAAGCTCCCCAATAAAACAAAGTCGTCTCGATTACTTTCTTGTATCTGAGGATCTTTTTTCACTTATGAAAAATACAAAAATAATTCCAGGATATAAAACTGACCATTCAGCAATCACTTTCACTTTTTCTGCCAGTCTTGCCAGAAGGGGAAAGGGGTATTGGAAATTTAATTCTCAGTTACTTAGAGATTTTGTTTATGTAGAGAAGGTTAAGACATGTATTAAAGAAACTGTGTCTGAGTACTATTTATCTGGAGATATTAATGATCTTTTAGATGTTGAACTTACATGTAATGACCAAGTATTTTTTGAAATTCTTAAGATGAAGATCAGAAGTATTTCAATATCTCATAGTATAACAAAAACAAGGGAAGAAAAAGACCTTACCCTTAAACTTGAAAAGGATATTCTTAATTTAGAAGATATTATGAACTCAGCACCAAGTGAATTAACACAGTCGTCTTTAAATGATAAAAAAATAGAGTTTGAAAGGAAAAGGTAGAGGGTATACTTCTTCGATCAAAGGCAAACTGGCATGAAAATGGAGAAAAATGCTCACAATACTTTTGTAAACTAGAAAAGAAAAATTTTATTAAAAAAACTATAACTGAGCTTATTGATGACGCAGGTCATATATCAGATCAATCTAAAATTCTCCTTCAACAACACGATTTTTACAAAACATTGTATTCAACAACAAATTTAGATTGTAATGACGAGTCCTTTTTTAATCATAATATTAAACTCACAGAAGAACAAAAATACTTGTGTGAAGGTAATATAACATTTAAAGAGTGTGCCCAATCACTGAAGTTAATGACAAATGGAAAAAGTCCAGGTTCTGATGGATATACTGTAGATTTTTATAAATTTTTTTGGGAAGATATTGGTCCATTGCTTTATAGGTCATTATATTTAGCCTATGAGTCTGGAAGCTTCACTGATTTTCAGTATCAGGGAGTCATAACATGTATTCCAAAAGAAGGAAAGGACAGGCGTTTTATTGGCAACTGGAGACCAATAAGTTTATTAAATACTGACCTTAAAATAGCTTCTGCTGTAATTGCTAATAGAATTAAACCTCTATTACCATTTATTATTAGTGATACACAAAAAGGTTTTATAAAAGGAAGATTTATTGGGGAAAATACAAGACTGTTGTATGATTTGATGCATTATCTTGAACAACATAACAAAACCGGTCTTTTACTTCTTGTAGATTTCGAGAAAGCATTTGATTCAGTTGAATGGAAATTTTTGAAAAAAGCCCTCTCAAGTTTTAATTTTGGACCATCTGTTTGTAAATGGTTTGAACTATTCTTTTCAAAAGCCAAAAGTTGTGTTATAAATAATGGTCACATGTCAAATTTTTTTTCTCTAGAAAGAGGCTGTCGACAAGGTGATCCGCTTTCACCTTATTTGTTTATAATCGGTGTGGAGCTGCTTTCATTAAAATTGAAGGCCAACCAAGACATTCATGGTATTATTATCAATGAAGTTGAATCTCTCATAAGTTTGTATGCTGATGATACCTTTCTTATTCTAGATGGCAGTGACAATTCATTGAGGGAGGCTCTTGAATGTTTTGAATCTTTTTACAAGGTGTCTCTGGTTTAAAAATGAATTCATCCAAAACAAAAGCTGTGTGGGTTGGAAACAAGAAGTATTCAGATCAAATTATTTGTCCAAATATGAAACTAAATTGGTCTCATGAAAACTTTAAGGTTTTGGGAATTGATTTTTCACTTGATTTAAACTGTATTACAGATATAAATTTTACCAAAAAAATCAAGGAGGTTAAGGCAATACTAAAAAGTTGGCAGCATAGAAAACTGACATTACTTAGTGAAATTACAGTTATAAAAAGTCTTGCACTACCAAAGCTAATTCATTTACTGACATCTTTACCAAATTTACCTCAGACAAAAATAAATGATTTAAATTCACTTTTTTATAAATTCATATGGAACGGGAAGTCAGATAAGATAAAGCGAAGTACTTTAATCGGTGATATATATCAGGGGGGTTTGAAAATGATAGATCTTCAATCATTTAATATTTATCTGAAAGTAGGTTGGATTAAACGATTATTTTCCAATTTAGATGGTGATTGGCAAAAAGTATTATTATTCAATCTTCAAAGCTATGGTGGTGAAAGAATTTTAACTTTTCAGAAAGAAAAGCTAAAGGAAGTTGCTATGAAGCTTACAAATCCTTTTTGGAAAGATGTTCTGTCTAGCTATCATTTTGCAAAACCTTATACAAAGATGAATACTAATGAACTATTGTCTCTTGATATCCTTAATTTTGTACCAGTAACTGATTTAAATTATTATATTAGATGGATAGAACATAATGTGCAGTATTTATGTGATCTTATTGACCCACATTCTGGTAATTTTTATACTTTTGAACAGACTAGAAATAAACTGAATACCAATAATTTTTTGAAGTACTATAGTCTGGTGTCAAATGTTCCCAAGTACATCAAAGATCATCTGAAGGAAAACTGTGTAAATGTAAATTTCGACATACTTAGTAAAAAGGATGCCTATTTAGAGAGAATAGTTCATAGTAAAAATGTTAGGTTTGTTTATAAAGGTCTTGTGAATGCAATCATTTCTTTACCAACAGAAAAATTTTCCAAATGGGAAAAACTTCTTAATTGTGAAATAACAAATTGGTCAAAATATTTTATTATTTTAAAAAAATCTTCAAAATTTTCAATTTAAATTGTTACACAGGATCATTCCTACCAATTCCTTTTTACATAAAATAAAGCTCAAGAATACTAATTTATGTACATTTTGCAAAATTCATGATGAAACTATTGAACATCTATTCTTTGACTGTCCTGTGACACAAATTTTTCTCAAATCTTTGTCAAAACAATTAAAACAATATTACAAGAATTTGATTTTTGACAAAAAAGAATATTTCTTTGGTTTTGAGTCAGGGGATCTTCTTGTTAATTTGATTTCAATTATTGCAAAAAATTACATCTTCAAGTGCAAACTCAATGAACAAAGGCTAAATATTGTAGAATTTAAACATAAAATTATGTGGTACCGTTCACTTGAACAATATATATCAAAGAAAAACAATACCATTTTAGCATTTGAAAAAATGTGGACCCCCTTACAATATATTTTCAACTAATCATAATATGTTTTGTTTGTTTGATTCATATAGTGATGAGATTCTTTTTTCAGCTTTTTTGATTAAGTACAAAATGTCAGGAGCAATCAAATATTTTAGAAAAACAAAATGGTAAGAGAGTGTGTGTGAAAGATGAATGAAAGTGTTTATTACTATTATATATTATTATTTCTTTATTTTGTTTATCAAAATGTAAAACCAATGTAGTCACAAAACTTATTTTTGAAAACTCCTGTCACACCCTAGTCAGGTGGTGATGTAAGGGAATTTATAATATCCTGACTATAGGAAAAAATAAATAAAAAAAAAAAAAAAAAAAAAAGGTGAATTATATTGCTGATCAAGCTGATCATATTAGTGTAGTATCTTAAAATATAAAAGTTTAAAGTTCACCATACATATATTATATATAAAGTTCACCATACATATATTATATATAAAGTTCACCATACATATATTATATATAAAGTTCACCATACATATATTATATGTATTATATATTAAAAACGGAAAGCAACCAGGGGATAAAAACCCTCCCGTCGGAAAGTCTCAATAATTGAAACCTGCTTAATGATGCCGACTTCTACATGTAGTCTCCCTTCTTAGATCTAGAAAACCATGTTGGTTGTTGCAACCTAACAAAGGGTGGGGAATGCATGTGTTTATAGATAAGCATTTAATTATGTCTCCCCTAGGGGAGACATACATGTATTGTTTTAGTGTGATTTTTTTCTTCAACTTCTTCTCAGCGAAGCTTGTCCGGACCATAACTTTTTTGTCTTTCCAGATAGGTCAATTATATTTGGTATGTGGGTGCATGACCATAAGGTGATGTGTCGCATACCATAATGACCTTCATGGGACTTTGACCTCAAGGTCAAATAATTGTTTTTTTAATAGTATTTTCTTGCCCGGGCCATAACATTTTTCTCTTTCAAGATAGGTCAATGATATTCGGTATGTGGGTGCATGACCATAAGGCAGTGTGTCCCGTACCGTAATGACCTTCGTGGGACTTTGACCTCAAGGTCAAATAATTGTTTTTTAATTAGTATCATTCAACTCATAATGTGTAACTTATTGTTGTACTGATGGCCACATTAAGGGGAGACATAAGTTTGAGGTATCTAAAACAGTTCTTCCTAGTTATAATATGTTTTTGTGGTACACCAGATTTGTTTTGTAAAGCTATTTTCTACTGTTTCTCTGTTAGATTTAAAATCTTCACAAGCTATTTGTACATGTATCACTAAGAATTTGTGATTTTTTAAATAGTAGAATAACAGCTTGTTGGACTACTATGTTTTTTTTAAGGTATGTTATCCCACCAGTTAAAAAGACATGTGATAGACGGAGAGAAAGCTGTTATACAGAACCCATCAGAGGCTCACAAGTTTGTATATTTTTGAGTGGTGGAGGGGGTGAGTTGTTTTATGGGAGAAATTGATTGCTACTATTTCTTTTTTCTATGAAGGTCACAGTTTTGATAAATAATCCACCTGTTCTTGGCATGTTAAGTTTTTGTTGTAACTTTACATGAATATTATGGTGGTATATAAAATGTGGACTGTCTTCGGTGCTGGAGTTCTGTATACTTCAGATTCCTCCTCTATGTTCTCAACATCATAAGAATTATTTAGAGAAATTTTGTTACATTTATGCCTTTATTTGTGATTGGAATGGCATATCCTCAAGAAGCTAATAAAGACTGCTAAAAGGGATTATTTTCTCTATGAATATGAGATTTCACAATATGTTTGTTTTTATAAACTTGAGAATCATAAAAAGAAAATGTTGAATGGAAGATAAAAGTAATTTGAATGAACTAGTAATAATGGCTCTTACTGAATTCTAAATCCTGTGAGTAATCTTGATTATTTCAAATCATACCTTATGACACTTGTGGCTGAAGTTTTAAGAGATTGTATTCTGCATAATCAAGTAAAAATTTGAATGTTAGAATTCAAAAATTCATGGCAAAAAATATAGTACTAGGTCAAAGAAAACATCTTCCTGATTATTATGTCACTGATCAGATGTTTTGTCAATTCTTTTATTGATGTAAGATTTAAGACGTGGCACTATATATTACAGGAAAAGGATTTTGTAAAAAAAAATTAGAATTCTTATTTTGGTTGATTTGTGGTGTTTAATGCCACTTTCAACAATATTTCAGATATATAGTGGTGGTCAGTTTTATTGATGGAGGAAACCAAAGAAAAACAAAGACCTGCCACAAGTCACTGACAAACTTTATCACATAATGTTGAATCGAGTACACCCTGCCTGAGTGGGATTCGAACTCACAACATTAATGTTGATAGGCACTGATTGCATTGATAGTTGTAAATCCAATTACCATACGATCACGACCATGACGGCCCCAGTTCTTATTTTGGAAATAACTGCTATTAATTAAGATTGAAATTAAACATCAGATGATATTGAAATGGTGATATCGTACATCCACCTGTTCTTGGCATGTTAAGTTTGTGTTGTAACTTTACATGAATATTATGGTGGTATATAAAATGTGGACTGTCTTCGGTGCTGGAGTTCTGTATACTTCAGATTCCTCCTCTATGTTCACTACATAGCCAGACAAATTAAGGTTCGGACCTAGAAGGAAACTTGGGTATCCTTCTCTGATATATTTATAGGACTTAGTTTCTCCCCATGTAGGGTACAACAGCTCCAAAATGGGTTTCCCCCAATTGTGTGGGATAAACAAGCTAGCCTTGAGACAGGACATAAATGGGTGCTTTGTTGGAAGATAATGTGCAAAAAAAATAAAAACAAAAATTCAGAGGTCACTATCAGTACATATGCATATATTAACCTATGATTTCCTTTTCTGTGGATAAAAAGCAGCATTGCTAATTTGATATACACCAAAAAAAAGTGTTTACAACCTTATACCCACCTCAAGTGTTAAAGATTTCCAGACCCCTACCAACGGGTGTGGTAGTCAAGATGTAGCTGAATAATGGCTGATAAACAACAATAACGGAATAACTATTTAAAAATTAAGTAAAAACAAAATATCAGTAGTAAATTGATGTTTCTTGTATCGGGATGATTTATTCGGTTATTTAACTGATTTCCACTATTCTCCACTGGGTAAAATATTCCATAATGTGCAGGACATGGTCAGAACTGTTCAAAAGGGAGGTTTTGAAAGGGGTGTAGATGGTGTCAGCTATTTTCAGTTATTTTATTTGATAACCAGAATCATCCCAATTGTATAGACTATGCATAACAACAGCATTATATAAACTTATTTTTAAATTGTTTTTACTACAGAAGAGAACATGAGCGTTGTGAATTTGATGTACATGAGGTTTATGCAGTTGATGTCTTGATAAGTTCTGGAGAAGGAAAGGTGAGTAATAATGAGTTAAAAAAAGGTCAAAGGTCAAATATATTTAGGTTAAAAATATATCAACGATCCACACAAGCGAGTTAAAATTTCTATTTCATTTAAAAAAAAAAATATTGAAACTTTCATACCACTGAATTAAATGTTGATAATTGTCAACCAATGATTCTTTATCACTTGTATTTCTTACATCCAGTTATATTTTGAACATGCCATGTATTTACATGGACTTAAGAGATTTAAGTACAGGCTTGCAGAGGGGGCCATATATAGGAGCGTGTTAGGACTATGGTGTAGACCACCTTAGATGAATATCCTTAATGTTAAGCTATGTAGGCAAACATGTCAACCATGTTGTTTGTCAACAAAAACAACTTGTGTACAATTGTCAAATATTTGGTGAATTTGACTGCATGATTTGACATGATTTACTAGTATCTAATGTGTTTAGAGTATTTTTGGGGTTACTTAACACTGTCCAATTCCCTGTTTTATTTGCAATAATCTTGAGGCGCAACAAAATTACCTCTGCATTTCAGTTCCAACAACCAACCCTATGACATACAGTTACCCCTGTATAAACATGTTACATGTATTTTCTAAAGTGCAATCTTTAAAAGTAAGAAGTAAGCGTCTGCCACCCAATGGAGGTATTCAACGTAGAACATTATTTACACCTCAGTTTTCAGTATGATTGTAGTTTAGTAGAGTTTGACGTGTCAATGGAGGTATTCAACGTAGAACATTATATACACCTCAGTTTTCAGTATGATTGTAGTTTAGAAGGGTTTGACGTGTCAATGCAGGTATTCAACGTAGAACATTATTTACACCTCAGTTTTCAGTATGATTGTAGTTTAGTAGGGTTTGACGTGTCAATGGAGGTATTCAACGTAGAACATTATATACACCTCAGTTTTCAGTATGATTGTAGTTTAGTAGGGTTTGACGTGTCAATGCAGGTATTCAACGTAGAACATTATTTACACCTCAGTTTTCAGTATGATTGTAGTTTAGTAGGGTTTGACGTGTCAATGGAGGTATTCAACGTAGAACATTATATACACCTCAGATTTCAGTATGATTGTAGTTTAGTAGGGTTTGACGTGTCAATGGAGGTATTCAATGTAGAACATTATATACACCTCAGTTTTCAGTATGATTGTAGTTTAGTAGAGTTTGACGTGTCAATGGAGGTATTCAACGTAGAACATTATTTACACCTCAGTTTTCAGTATGATTGTAGTTTAGAAGGGTTTGACGTGTCAATGCAGGTATTCAACGTAGAACATTATTTACACCTCAGTTTTCAGTAGGATTGTAGCTTAGTAGGGTTTGACGTGTCAATGCAGGTATTCAACGTAGAACATTATATACACCTCAGTTTTCAGTATGATTGTAGTTTAGTAGGGTTTGACGTGTCAATGCAGGTATTCAACGTAGAACATTATTTACACCTCAGTTTTCAGTATGATTGTAGTTTAGTAGGGTTTGACGTGTCAATGCAGGAATTCAACGTAGAACATTATATGCACCTCAGTTTTCAGTATGATTGTAGTTTAGTAGGGTTTGACGTGTCAAATGGAGGTATTCAACGTAGAACATTATATACACCTCAGTTTTCAGTATGATTGTAGTTTAGTAGGGTTTGACGTGTCAATGGAGGTATTCAACGTAGAACATTATTTACACCTCAGTTTTCAGTATGATTGTAGTTTAGTAGGGTTTGACATGTCAATGCAGGTATTCAACGTAGAACATTATTTACACCTCAGTTTTCAGTATGATTGTAGTTTAGTAGGGTTTGACGTGTCAATGGAGGTATTCAACATAGAACATTATTTACACCTCAGTTTTCAGTATGATTGTAGTTTAGTAGGGTTTGACGTGTCAATGCAGGTATTCAACGTAGAACATTATATACATCTCAGTTTTCAGTATGATTGTAGTTTAGTATGGTTTGACATGTCAATGGAGGTATTCAACGTAGAACATTATATACACCTCAGTTTTCAGTATGATTGTAGTTTAGTAGAGTTTGACGTGTCAATGGAGGTATTCAACGTAGAACATTATATACACCTCAGTTGTCTGTATGATTGTAGTTTAGTAGGGTTTGATGTGTCAATGCAGGTATTCAATGTAGAACATTATATACACCTCAGTTTTCAGTATGATTGTAGTTTAGAAGGGTTTGACGTGTCAATGCAGGTATTCAACGTAGAAAATTATATACACCTCAGTTTTCTGTATGATTGTAGTTTAGTAGGGTTTGACGTGTCAATGCAGGTATTCAACGTAGAACATTATATACACCTCAGTTTTCTGTATGATTGTAGTTTAGTAGGGTTTGACGTGTCAATGCAGGTATTCAACGTAGAACATTATATACACCTCAGTTTTCAGTATGATTGTAGTTTAGTAAGGTTTGACGTGTCAATGGGGGTATTCAACGTAGAACATTATATACACCTCAGTTTTCTGTATGATTGTAGTTTAGTAGGGTTTGATGTGTCAATGCAGGTATTCAACGTAGAACATTATATACACCTCAGTTTTCAGTATGATTGTAGTTTAGTAAGGTTTGACGTGTCAATGGAGGTATTCAACGTAGAACATTATATACACCTCAGTTTTTTGTATGATTGTAGTTTAGAAGGTTTGACGTGTCAATGCAGGTATTCAACGTAGAACATTTTTTACACCTCAGTTTTCAGTATGATTGTAGTTTAGTAGGGTTTGACGTGTCAATGCAGGTATTCAACGTAGAACATTATATACACCTCAGTTTTCAGTATGATTGTAGTTTAGTAGGGTTTGACGTGTCAATGGAGGTATTCAACGTAGAACATTATATACACCTCAGTTTTCAGTATGATTGTAGTTTAGTAGAATTTGACGTGTCAATGGAGGTATTCAACGTAGAACATTATATACACCTCAATTTTCAGTATGATTGTAGTTTAGAAGGGTTTGACGTGTCAATGCAGGTATTCAACGTAGAACATTATTTACACCTCAGTTTTCAGTATGATTGTAGTTTAGTAGGGTTTGACGTGTCAATGCAGGTATTAAACGTAGAACATTATATACACCTCAGTTTTCAGTCTGATTGTAGTTTAGTAGGGTTTGACGTGTCAATGCAGGTATTCAACGTAGAACATTATTTACACCTCAGTTTTCAGTATGATTGTAGTTTAGTAGGGTTTGACGTGTCAATGCAGGTATTCAACGTAGAACATTATATACACCTCAGATTTCAGTATGATTGTAGTTTAGTAGGGTTTGACGTGTCAATGGAGGTATTCAACGTAGAACATTATATACACCTCAGTTTTCAGTATGATTGTAGTTTAGTAGAGTTTGACGTGTCAATGGAGGTATTCAACATAGAACATTTTTACACCTCAGTTTTCAGTATGATTGTAGTTTAGTAGGGTTTGACGTGTCAATGCAGGTATTCAACGTAGAACATTATATACACCTCAGTTTTCAGTATGATTGTAGTTTAGTAGAGTTTGACGTGTCAATGGAGGTATTCAACGTAGAATATTATATACACCTCAGTTTTCAGTATGATTGTAGTTTAGAAGGGTTTGACGTGTCAATGCAGGTATTCAACGTAGAACATTATTTACACCTCAGTTTTCAGTATGATTGTAGTTTAGTAGGGTTTGACGTGTCAATGGAGGTATTCAACGTAGAACATTATATACACCTCAGTTTTCAGTATGATTGTAGTTTAGTAGGGTTTGACGTGTCAATGCAGGTATTCAACGTAGAACATTATTTACACCTCAGTTTTCAGTATGATTGTAGTTTAGTAGGGTTTTTTGTTAATGGAGGTATTCAACGTAGAACATTATATACACCTCAGATTTCAGTATGATTGTAGTTTAGTAGGGTTTGACGTGTCAATGGAGGTATTCAACGTAGAACATTATATACACCTCAGTTTTCAGTATGATTGTAGTTTAGTAGAGTTTGACGTGTCAATGGAGGTATTCAACGTAGAACATTATTTACACCTCAGTTTTCAGTATGATTGTAGTTTAGAAGGGTTTGACGTGTCAATGCAGGTATTCAACGTAGAACATTATTTACACCTCAGTTTTCAGTAGGATTGTAGCTTAGTAGGGTTTGACGTGTCAATGCAGGTATTCAACGTAGAACATTATATACACCTCAGTTTTCAGTATGATTGTAGTTTAGTAGGGTTTGACGTGTCAATGCAGGTATTCAACGTAGAACATTATTTACACCTCAGTTTTCAGTATGATTGTAGTTTAGTAGGGTTTGACGTGTCAATGCAGGTATTCAATGTAGAACATTATATACACCTCAGTTTTCAGTATGATTGTAGTTTAGTAGGGTTTGACGTGTCAATGCAGGTATTCAACGTAGAACATTATATACACCTCAGTTTTCTGTATGATTGTAGTTTAGTAGGGTTTGACGTGTCAATGCAGGTATTCAACGTAGAACATTATATACACCTCAGTTTTCTGTATGATTGTAGTTTAGTAGGGTTTGACGTGTCAATGGAGGTATTCAACGTAGAACATTATATACACCTCAGTTTTCAGTATGATTGTAGTTTAGTAAGGTTTGACGTGTCAATGGAGGTATTCAACGTAGAACATTATATACACCTCAGTTTTCTGTATGATTGTAGTTTAGTAGGGTTTGATGTGTCAATGCAGGTATTCAACGTAGAACATTATATACACCTCAGTTTTCAGTATGATTGTAGTTTAGTAAGGTTTGACGTGTCAATGGAGGTATTCAACGTAGAACATTATATACACCTCAGTTTTTTGTATGATTGTAGTTTAGAAGGGTTTGACGTGTCAATGCAGGTATTCAACGTAGAACATTTTTTACACCTCAGTTTTCAGTATGATTGTAGTTTAGTAGGGTTTGACGTGTCAATGCAGGTATTCAACGTAGAACATTATATACACCTCAGTTTTCAGTATGATTGTAGTTTAGTAGGGTTTGACGTGTCAATGGAGGTATTCAACGTAGAACATTATATACACCTCAGTTTTCAGTATGATTGTAGTTTAGTAGAATTTGACGTGTCAATGGAGGTATTCAACGTAGAACATTATATACACCTCAATTTTCAGTATGATTGTAGTTTAGAAGGGTTTGACGTGTCAATGCAGGTATTCAACGTAGAACATTATTTACACCTCAGTTTTCAGTATGATTGTAGTTTAGTAGGGTTTGACGTGTCAATGCAGGTATTCAACGTAGAACATTATATACACCTCAGTTTTCAGTCTGATTGTAGTTTAGTAGGGTTTGACGTGTCAATGCAGGTATTCAACGTAGAACATTATTTACACCTCAGTTTTCAGTATGATTGTAGTTTAGTAGGGTTTGACGTGTCAATGCAGGTATTCAACGTAGAACATTATATACACCTCAGATTTCAGTATGATTGTAGTTTAGTAGGGTTTGACGTGTCAATGGAGGTATTCAACGTAGAACATTATATACACCTCAGTTTTCAGTATGATTGTAGTTTAGTAGAGTTTGACGTGTCAATGGAGGTATTCAACGTAGAACATTATATACACCTCAGTTTTCAGTATGATTGTAGTTTAGAAGGGTTTGACGTGTCAATGCAGGTATTCAACGTAGAACATTATTTACACCTCAGTTTTCAGTATGATTGTAGTTTAGTAGGGTTTGACGTGTCAATGCAGGTATTCAACGTAGAACATTATTTACACCTCAGTTTTCAGTATGATTGTAGTTTAGTAGGGTTTGACGTGTCAATGGAGGTATTCAACGTAGAACATTATATACACCTCAGATTTCAGTATGATTGTAGTTTAGTAGGGTTTGACGTGTCAATGCAGGTATTCAACGTAGAACATTATTTACACCTCAGTTTTCAGTATGATTGTACTTTAGTAGAGTTTGACGTGTCAATGGAGGTATTCAACGTAGAACATTATTTACACCTCAGTTTTCAGTATGATTGTAGTTTAGTAGGGTTTGACGTGTCAATGCAGGTATTCAACGTAGAACATTATTTACAACTCAGTTTTCAGTATGATTGTAGTTTAGTAGGGTTTGACGTGTCAATGGAGGTATTCAACGTAGAACATTATTTACACCTCAGTTTTCAGTATGATTGTAGTTTAGTAGGGTTTGACGTGTCAATGCAGGTATTCAACGTAGAACATTATATACATCTCAGTTTTCAGTATGATTGTAGTTTAGTATGGTTTAACATGTCAATGGAGGTATTCAATGTAGAACATTATATACACCTCAGTTTTCAGTATGATTGTAGTTTAGTAGAGTTTGACGTGTCAATGGAGGTATTCAACGTAGAACATTATATACACCTCAGTTTTCTGTATGATTGTAGTTTAGTAGGGTTTGACGTGTCAATGCAGGTATTCAACGTAGAACATTATATACACCTCCGTTTTCTGTATGATTGTAGTTTAGTAGGGTTTGACGTGTCAATGCAGGTATTCAACGTAGAACATTATATACACCTCAGTTTTCTGTATGATTGTAGTTTAGTAGGGTTTGACGTGTCAATGCAGGTATTCAACGTAGAACATTATATACACCTCAGTTTTCAGTATGATTGTAGTTTAGTAAGGTTTGACGTGTCAATGGAGGTATTCAACGTAGAACATTATATACACCTCAGTTTTCTGTATGATTGTAGTTTAGTAGGGTTTGATGTGTCAATGCAGGTATTCAACGTAGAACATTATATACACCTCAGTTTTCAGTATGATTGTAGTTTAGTAAGGTTTGACGTGTCAATGGAGGTATTCAACGTAGAACATTATATACACCTCAGTTTTTTGTATCATTGTAGTTTAGTAGGGTTTGACGTGTCAATGCAGGTATTCAACGTAGAACATTATTTACACCTCAGTTTTCAGTATGATTGTAGTTTAGTAGGGTTTGACGTGTCAATGCAGGTATTCAACGTAGAACATTATATACACCTCAGTTTTCAGTATGATTGTAGTTTAGTAGGGTTTGACGTGTCAATGGAGGTATTCAACGTAGAACATTATATACACCTCAGTTTTCAGTATGATTGTAGTTTAGTAGAGTTTGACGTGTCAATGGAGGTATTCAACGTAGAACATTATATACACCTCAGTTTTCAGTATGATTGTAGTTTAGAAGGGTTTGACGTGTCAATGCAGGTATTCAACGTAGAACATTATTTACACCTCAGTTTTCAGTATGATTGTAGTTTAGTAGGGTTTGACGTGTCAATGCAGGTATTCAATGTAGAACATTATATACACCTCAGTTTTCAGTCTGATTGTAGTTTAGTAGGGTTTGACGTGTCAATGGAGGTATTCAACGTAGAACATTATTTACACCTCAGTTTTCAGTATGATTGTAGTTTAGTAGGGTTTGACGTGTCAATGCAGGTATTCAACGTAGAACATTATATACATCTCAGTTTTCAGTATGATTGTAGTTTAGTATGGTTTGACATGTTAATGGAGGTATTCAACGTAGAACATTATATACACCTCAGTTTTCAGTATGATTGTAGTTTAGTAGAGTTTGACGTGTCAATGGAGGTATTCAACTAGAACATTATATACACCTCAGTTTTCTGTATGATTGTAGTTTAGTAGGGTTTGACGTGTCAATGCAGGTATTCAATGTAGAACATTATATACACCTCAGTTTTCAGTATGATTGTAGTTTAGTAGGGTTTGACGTGTCAATGCAGGTATTCAACGTAGAACATTATTTACACCTCAGTTTTCAGTATGATTGTAGTTTAGTAGGGTTTGACGTGTCAATGGAGGTATTCAACGTAGAACATTATATACACCTCAGATTTCAGTATGATTGTAGTTTAGTAGGGTTTGACGTGTCAATGCAGGTATTCAACGTAGAACATTATTTACACCTCAGTTTTCAGTATGATTGTACTTTAGTAGAGTTTGACGTGTCAATGGAGGTATTCAACGTAGAACATTATTTACACCTCAGTTTTCAGTATGATTGTAGTTTAGTAGGGTTTGACGTATCAATGCAGGTATTCAACGTAGAACATTATTTACAACTCAGTTTTCAGTATGATTGTAGTTTAGTAGGGTTTGACGTGTCAATGGAGGTATTCAACGTAGAACATTATTTACACCTCAGTTTTCAGTATGATTGTAGTTTAGTAGGGTTTGACGTGTCAATGCAGGTATTCAACGTAGAACATTATATACATCTCAGTTTTCAGTATGATTGTAGTTTAGTATGGTTTAACATGTCAATGGAGGTATTCAATGTAGAACATTATATACACCTCAGTTTTCAGTATGATTGTAGTTTAGTAGAGTTTGACGTGTCAATGGAGGTATTCAACGTAGAACATTATATACACCTCAGTTTTCTGTATGATTGTAGTTTAGTAGGGTTTGACGTGTCAATGCAGGTATTCAACGTAGAACATTATATACACCTCCGTTTTCTGTATGATTGTAGTTTAGTAGGGTTTGACGTGTCCATGCAGGTATTCAACGTAGAACATTATATACACCTCAGTTTTCTGTATGATTGTAGTTTAGTAGGGTTTGACGTGTCAATGCAGGTATTCAACGTAGAACATTATATACACCTCAGTTTTCAGTATGATTGTAGTTTAGTAAGGTTTGACGTGTCAATGGAGGTATTCAACGTAGAACATTATATACACCTCAGTTTTCTGTATGATTGTAGTTTAGTAGGGTTTGATGTGTCAATGCAGGTATTCAACGTAGAACATTATATACACCTCAGTTTTCAGTATGATTGTAGTTTAGTAAGGTTTGACGTGTCAATGGAGGTATTCAACGTAGAACATTATATACACCTCAGTTTTTTGTATGATTGTAGTTTAGTAGGGTTTGACGTGTCAATGCAGGTATTCAACGTAGAACATTATTTACACCTCAGTTTTCAGTATGATTGTAGTTTAGTAGGGTTTGACGTGTCAATGCAGGTATTCAACGTAGAACATTATATACACCTCAGTTTTCAGTATGATTGTAGTTTAGTAGGGTTTGACGTGTCAATGGAGGTATTCAACGTAGAACATTATATACACCTCAGTTTTCAGTATGATTGTAGTTTAGTAGAGTTTGACGTGTCAATGGAGGTATTCAACGTAGAACATTATATACACCTCAGTTTTCAGTATGATTGTAGTTTAGAAGGGTTTGACGTGTCAATGCAGGTATTCAACGTAGAACATTATTTACACCTCAGTTTTCAGTATGATTGTAGTTTAGTAGGGTTTGACGTGTCAATGCAGGTATTCAATGTAGAACATTATATACACCTCAGTTTTCAGTCTGATTGTAGTTTAGTAGGGTTTGACGTGTCAATGGAGGTATTCAACGTAGAACATTATTTACCCCTCAGTTTTCAGTATGATTGTAGTTTAGTAGGGTTTGACGTGTCAATGCAGGTATTCAACGTAGAACATTATATACATCTCAGTTTTCAGTATGATTGTAGTTTAGTATGGTTTGACATGTTAATGGAGGTATTCAACGTAGAACATTATATACACCTCAGTTTTCAGTATGATTGTAGTTTAGTAGAGTTTGACGTGTCAATGGAGGTATTCAACGTAGAACATTATATACACCTCAGTTTTCTGTATGATTGTAGTTTAGTAGGGTTTGACGTGTCAATGCAGGTATTCAATGTAGAACATTATATACACCTCAGTTTTCAGTATGATTGTAGTTTAGTAGGGTTTGACGTGTCAATGCAGGTATTCAACGTAGAACATTATATACACCTCCGTTTTCTGTATGATTGTAGTTTAGTAGGGTTTGACGTGTCAATGCAGGTATTCAACGTAGAACATTATATACACCTCAGTTTTCTGTATGATTGTAGTTTAGTAGGGTTTGACGTGTCAATGCAGGTATTCAACGTAGAACATTATATACACCTCAGTTTTCAGTATGATTGTAGTTTAGTAAGGTTTGACGTGTCAATGGAGGTATTCAACGTAGAACATTATATACACCTCAGTTTTCTGTATGATTGTAGTTTAGTAGGGTTTGATGTGTCAATGCAGGTATTCAACGTAGAACATTATATACACCTCAGTTTTCAGTATGATTGTAGTTTAGTAAGGTTTGACGTGTCAATGGAGGTATTCAACGTAGAACATTATATACACCTCAGTTTTTTGTATGATTGTAGTTTAGAAGGGTTTGACGTGTCAATGCAGGTATTCAGCGTAGAACATTATTTACACCTCAGTTTTCAGTATGATTGTAGTTTAGTAGGGTTTGACGTGTCAATGCAGGTATTCAACGTAGAACATTATATACACCTCAGTTTTCAGTATGATTGTAGTTTAGTAGGGTTTGACGTGTCAACGGAGGTATTCAACGTAGAACATTATATACACCTCAGTTTTCAGTATGATTGTAGTTTAGTAGAATTTGACGTGTCAATGGAGGTATTCAACGTAGAACATTATATACACCTCAGTTTTCAGTATGATTGTAGTTTAGAAGGGTTTGACGTGTCAATGCAGGTATTCAACGTAGAACATTATTTACACCTCAGTTTTCAGTATGATTGTAGTTTAGTAGGGTTTGACGTGTCAATGCAGGTATTCAACGTAGAACATTATATACACCTCAGTTTTCAGTCTGATTGTAGTTTAGTAGGGTTTGACGTGTCAATGCAGGTATTCAACGTAGAACATTATTTACACCTCAGTTTTCAGTATGATTGTAGTTTAGTAGGGTTTGACGTGTCAATGCAGGTATTCAACGTAGAACATTATATACACCTCAGATTTCAGTATGATTGTAGTTTAGTAGGGTTTGACGTGTCAATGGAGGTATTCAACGTAGAACATTATATACACCTCAGTTTTCAGTATGATTGTAGTTTAGTAGAGTTTGACGTGTCAATGGAGGTATTCAACATAGAACATTTTTACACCTCAGTTTTCAGTATGATTGTAGTTTAGAAGGGTTTGACGTGTCAATGCAGGTATTCAACGTAGAACATTATATACACCTCAGTTTTCAGTATGATTGTAGTTTAGTAGAGTTTGACGTGTCAATGGAGGTATTCAACGTAGAACATTATATACACCTCAGTTTTCAGTATGATTGTAGTTTAGAAGGGTTTGACGTGTTAATGCAGGTATTCAACGTAGAACATTATTTACACCTCAGTTTTCAGTATGATTGTAGTTTAGTAGGGTTTGACGTGTCAATGGAGGTATTCAACATAGAACATTATATACACCTCAGTTTTCAGTATGATTGTAGTTTAGTAGGGTTTGACGTGTCAATGCAGGTATTCAACGTAGAACATTATTTACACCTCAGTTTTCAGTATGATTGTAGTTTAGTAGGGTTTGACGTGTCAATGCAGGTATTCAACGTAGAACATTATTTACACCTCAGTTTTCAGTATGATTGTACTTTAGTAGGGTTTGACGTGTCAATGGAGGTATTCAACGTAGAACATTATTTACACCTCAGTTTTCAGTATGATTGTAGTTTAGTAGGGTTTGACGTGTCAATGCAGGTATTCAACGTAGAACATTATTTACAACTCAGTTTTCAGTATGATTGTAGTTTAGTAGGGTTTGACGTGTCAATGGAGGTATTCAACGTAGAACATTATTTACACCTCAGTTTTCAGTATGATTGTAGTTTAGTAGGGTTTGACGTGTCAATGCAGGTATTCAACGTAGAACATTATATACATCTCAGTTTTCAGTATGATTGTAGTTTAGTATGGTTTAACATGTCAATGCAGGTATTCAACATAGAACATTATATACACCTCCGTTTTCTGTATGATTGTAGTTTAGTAGGGTTTGACGTGTCAATGCAGGTATTCAACGTAGAACATTATATACACCTCAGTTTTCTGTATGATTGTAGTTTAGTAGGGTTTGACGTGTCAATGCAGGTATTCAACGTAGAACATTATATACACCTCAGTTTTCAGTATGATTGTAGTTTAGTAAGGTTTGACGTGTCAATGGAGGTATTCAACGTAGAACATTATATACACCTCAGTTTTTTGTATGATTGTAGTTTAGAAGGGTTTGATGTGTCAATGCAGGTATTCAACGTAGAACATTATTTACACCTCAGTTTTCAGTATGATTGTAGTTTAGTAGGGTTTGACGTGTCAATGCAGGTATTCAACGTAGAACATTATATACACCTCAGTTTTCAGTATGATTGTAGTTTAGTAGGGTTTGACGTGTCAACGGAGGTATTCAAAGTAGAACATTATATACACCTCAGTTTTCAGTATGATTGTAGTTTAGTAGAATTTGACGTGTCAATGGAGGTAGTCAACGTAGAACATTATATACACCTCAGTTTTCAGTATGATTGTAGTTTAGAAGGGTTTGACGTGTCAATGCAGGTATTCAACGTAGAACATTATATACACCTCAGTTTTCAGTCTGATTGTAGTTTAGTAGGGTTTGACGTGTCAATGCAGGTATTCAACGTAGAACATTATTTACACCTCAGTTTTCAGTATGATTGTAGTTTAGAAGGGTTTGACGTGTCAATGGAGGTATTCAACGTAGAACATTATATACACCTCAGATTTCAGTATGATTATAGTTTAGAAGGGTTTGACGTGTCAATGGAGGTATTCAACGTAGAACATTTTTACACCTCAGTTTTCAGTATGATTGTAGTTTAGAAGTGTTTGACGTATCAATGCAGGTATTCAACGTAGAACATTATATACACCTCAGTTTTCAGTATGATTGTAGTTTAGTAGAGTTTGACGTGTCAATGGAGGTATTCAACGTAGAACATTATATACACCTCAGTTTTCAGTATGATTGTAGTTTAGAAGGGTTTGACGTGTCAATGCAGGTATTCAACGTAGAACATTATTTACACCTCAGTTTTCAGTATGATTGTAGTTTAGTAGGGTTTGACGTGTCAATGCAGGTATTCAACATAGAACATTATATACACCTCAGTTTTCAGTATGATTGTAGTTTAGTAGGGTTTGACGTGTCAATGCAGGTATTCAACGTAGAACATTATTTACACCTCAGTTTTCAGTATGATTGTAGTTTAGTAGGGTTTGACGTGTCAATGGAGGTATTCAACGTAGAACATTATATACACCTCAGATTTCAGTATGATTGTAGTTTAGTAGGGTTTGACGTGTCAATGGAGGTATTCAACGTAGAACATTATTTAAACCTCAGTTTTCAGTATGATTGTAGTTTAGTAGGGTTTGACGTGTCAATGCAGGTATTCAACATAGAACATTATATACATCTCAGTTTTCAGTATGATTGTAGTTTAGTAGGGTTTGACATGTCAATGGAGGTATTCAACGTAGAACATTATATACACCTCAGTTTTCAGTATGATTGTAGTTTAGTAGAGTTTGACGTGTCAATGGAGGTATTCAACGTAGAACATTATATACACCTCAGTTTTCTGTATGATTGTAGTTTAGTAGGGTTTGACGTGTCAATGCAGGTATTCAATGTAGAACATTATATACACCTCAGTTTTCAGTATGATTGTAGTTTAGTAGGGTTTGACGTGTCAATGCAGGTATTCAACGTAGAACATTATTTACACCTCAGTTTTCAGTATGATTGTAGTTTAGAAGGGTTTGACGTGTCAATGCAGGTATTCAACGTAGAACATTATTTACACCTCAGTTTTCAGTATGATTGTAGTTTAGAAGGGTTTGACGTGTCAATGGAGGTATTCAACGTAGAACATTATTTAAACCTCAGTTTTCAGTATGATTGTAGTTTAGTAGGGTTTGACGTGTCAAGGGAGGTATTCAACGTAGAAGATTATTTACACCTCAGTTTTCAGTATGATTGTAGTTTAGTAGGGTTTGACGTGTCAATGCAGGTATTCAACGTAGAACATTATATACACCTCAGTTTTCAGTATGATTGTAGTTTAGTAGGGTTTGACGTGTCAAATGGAGGTATTCAACGTAGAACATTATATACACCTCAGTTTTCAGTATGATTGTAGTTTAGTAGAGTTTGACGTGTCAATGGAGGTATTCAACGTAGAACATTATATACACCTCAGTTTTCAGTATGATTGTAGTTTAGAAGGGTTTGACGTGTCAATGCAGGTATTCAACGTAGAACATTATTTACACCTCAGTTTTCAGTATGATTGTAGTTTAGTAGGGTTTGACGTGTCAATGCAGGTATTCAACGTAGAACATTATATACACCTCAGTTTTCAGTCTGATTGTAGTTTAGAAGGGTTTGACGTGTCAATGCAGGTATTCAACGTAGAACATTATTTACACCTCAGTTTTCAGTATGATTGTAGTTTAGTAGGGTTTGACGTGTCAATGCAGGTATTCAACGTAGAACATTATATACACCTCAGATTTCAGTATGATTGTAGTTTAGTAGGGTTTGACGTGTCAATGGAGGTATTCAACGTAGAACATTATATACACCTCAGTTTTCAGTATGATTGTAGTTTAGTAGAGTTTGACGTGTCAATGGAGGTATTCAACGTAGAACATTATTTACACCTCAGTTTTCAGTATGATTGTAGTTTAGAAGGGTTTGACGTGTCAATGGAGGTATTCAACGTAGAACATTATATACACCTCAGTTTTCAGTATGATTGTAGTTTAGTAGGGTTTGACGTGTCAAGGGAGGTATTCAACGTAGAAGATTATTTACACCTCAGTTTTCAGTATGATTGTAGTTTAGTAGGGTTTGACGTGTCAATGCAGGTATTCAACGTAGAACATTATATACACCTCAGTTTTCAGTATGATTGTAGTTTAGTAGGGTTTGACGTGTCAAATGGAGGTATTCAACGTAGAACATTATATACACCTCAGTTTTCAGTATGATTGTAGTTTAGTAGAGTTTGACGTGTCAATGGACGTATTCAACGTAGAACATTATTTACACCTCAGTTTTCAGTATGATTGTAGTTTAGTAGGGTTTGACGTGTCAATGCAGGTATTCAACGTAGAACATTATTTACACCTCAGTTTTCAGTATGATTGTAGTTTAGTATGGTTTAACATGTCAATGGAGATATTCAACGTAGAACATTATATACACCTCAGTTTTCTGTATGATTGTAGTTTATTAGGGTTTGACGTGTCAATGCAGGTATTCAATGTAGAACATTATATACACCTCAGTTTTCAGTATGATTGTAGTTTAGTAGGGTTTGACGTGTCAATGCAGGTATTCAACATAGAACATTATATACACCTCCGTTTTCTGTATGATTGTAGTTTAGTAGGGTTTGACGTGTCAATGCAGGTATTCAACGTAGAACATCATATACACCTCAGTTTTCAGTATGATTGTAGTTTAGTAGGGTTTGACGTGTCAATGCAGGTATTCAACGTAGAACATTATATACACCTCAGTTTTCAGTATGATTGTAGTTTAGTAAGGTTTGACGTGTCAATGGAGGTATTCAACGTAGAACATTATATACACCTCAGTTTTTTGTATGATTGTAGTTTAGAAGGGTTTGACGTGTCAATGCAGGTATTCAACGTAGAACATTATTTACACCTCAGTTTTCAGTATGATTGTAGTTTAGTAGGGTTTGACGTGTCAATGCAGGTATTCAACGTAGAACATTATATACACCTCAGTTTTCAGTATGATTGTAGTTTAGTAGGGTTTGACGTGTCAATGGAGGTATTCAACGTAGAACATTATATACACCTCAGTTTTCAGTATGATTGTAGTTTAGTAGAGTTTGACGTGTCAATGGAGGTATTCAACGTAGAACATTATATACACCTCAGTTTTCAGTATGATTGTAGTTTAGAAGGGTTTGACGTGTCAATGCAGGTATTCAACGTAGAACATTATTTACACCTCAGTTTTCAGTATGATTGTAGTTTAGTAGGGTTTGACGTGTCAATGCAGGTATTCAACGTAGAACATTATATACACCTCAGTTTTCAATCTGATTGTAGTTTAGAAGGGTTTGACGTGTCAATGCAGGTATTCAACGTAGAACATTATTTACACCTCAGTTTTCAGTATGATTGTAGTTTAGTAGGGTTTGACGTGTCAATGCAGGTATTCAACGTAGAACATTATATACACCTCAGATTTCAGTATGATTGTAGTTTAGTAAGGTTTGACGTGTCAATGGAGGTATTCAACGTAGAACATTATATACACCTCAGTTTTCAGTATGATTGTAGTTTAGTAGAGTTTGACGTGTCAATGGAGGTATTCAACGTAGAACATTATTTACACCTCAGTTTTCAGTATGATTGTAGTTTAGAAGGGTTTGACGTGTCAATGCAGGTATTCAACGTAGAACATTATTTACACCTCGGTTTTCAGTATGATTGTAGTTTAGTAGGGTTTGATGTGTCAATGCAGGTATTCAACGTAGAACATTATATACACCTCAGTTTTCAGTATGATTGTAGTTTAGTAGGGTTTGACGTGTCAAGGGAGGTATTCAACGTAGAAGATTATTTACACCTCAGTTTTCAGTATGATTGTAGTTTAGTAGGGTTTGACGTGTCAATGCAGGTATTCAACGTAGAACATTATATACACCTCAGTTTTCAGTATGGTTGTAGTTTAGTAGGGTTTGACGTGTCAAATGGAGGTATTCAACGTAGAACATTATATACACCTCAGTTTTCAGTATGATTGTAGTTTAGTAGAGTTTGACGTGTCAATGGACGTATTCAACGTAGAACATTATTTACACCTCAGTTTTCAGTATGATTGTAGTTTAGTAGGGTTTGACGTGTCAATGCAGGTATTCAACGTAGAACATTATTTACACCTCAGTTTTCAGTATGATTGTAGTTTAGTAGGGTTTGACGTGTCAATGGAGGTATTCAACGTAGAACATTATTTACACCTCAGTTTTCAGTATGATTGTAGTTTAGTAGGGTTTGACGTGTCAATGCAGGTATTCAACGTAGAACATTATATACATCTCAGTTTTCAGTATGATTGTAGTTTAGTATGGTTTGACGTGTCAATGGAGGTATTCAACGTAGAACATTATATACACCTCAGTTTTCAGTATGATTGTAGTTTAGTAGAGTTTGACGTGTCAATGGAGGTATTCAACGTAGAACATTATATACACCTCAGTTTTCAGTATGATTGTAGTTTAGTAGGGTTTGACGTGTCAATGCAGGTATTCAATGTAGAACATTATATACACCTCAGTTTTCAGTATGATTGTAGTTTAGTAGGGTTTGACGTGTCAATGCAGGTATTCAACGTAGAACATTATATACACCTCCGTTTTCTGTATGATTGTAGTTTAGAAGGGTTTGACGTGTCAATGCGGGTATTCAACGTAGAACATTATATACACCTCAGTTTTCTGTATGATTGTAATTTAGTAGGGTTTGACGTGTCAATGCAGGCATTCAACGTAGAACATTATATACACCTCAGTTTTCAGTATGATTGTAGTTTAGTAAGGTTTGACGTGTCAATGGAGGTATTCAATGTAGAACATTATATACACCTCAGTTTTCAGTATGATTGTAGTTTTGTAGGGTTTGACGTGTCAATGCAGGTATTCAACGTAGAACATTATATACACCTCAGTTTTCATTATGAGTGTAGTTTAGTAAGGTTTGACGTGTCAATGCAGGTATTCAACGTAGAACATTATTTACACCTCATTTTTCAGTATGATTGTAGTTTAGTAGGGTTTGACGTGTCAATGGAGGTATTCAACGTAGAACATTATATACACCTCAGTTTTCAGTATGATTGTAGTTTAGTAGGGTTTGACGTGTCAATGGAGGTATTCAACGTAGAACATTATATACACCTCAGTTTTCAGTATGATTGTAGTTTAGTAGAGTTTTACGTGTCAATGGAGGTATTCAACGTAGAACATTATATACACCTCAGTTTTCAGTATGATTGTAGTTTAGAAGGGTTTGACGTGTCAATGCAGGTATTCAACGTAGAACATTATTTACACCTCAGTTTTCAGTATGATTGTAGTTTAGTAGGGTTTGACGTGTCAATGCAGGTATTCAACGTAGAACATTATATACATCTCAGTTTTCAGTATGATTGTAGTTTAGTATGGTTTGACGTGTCAATGGAGGTATTCAACGTAGAACATTATATACACCTCAGTTTTCAGTATGATTGTAGTTTAGTAGAGTTTGACGTGTCAATGGAGGTATTCAACGTAGAACATTATATACACCTCAGTTTTCAGTATGATTGTAGTTTAGTAGGGTTTGACGTGTCAATGCAGGTATTCAATGTAGAACATTATATACACCTCAGTTTTCAGTATGATTGTAGTTTAGTAGGGTTTGACGTGTCAATGCAGGTATTCAACGTAGAACATTATATACACCTCCGTTTTCTGTATGATTGTAGTTTAGAAGGGTTTGACGTGTCAATGCGGGTATTCAACGTAGAACATTATATACACCTCAGTTTTCTGTATGATTGTAGTTTAGTAGGGTTTGACGTGTCAATGCAGGCATTCAACGTAGAACATTATATACACCTCAGTTTTCAGTATGATTGTAGTTTAGTAAGGTTTGACGTGTCAATGGAGGTATTCAATGTAGAACATTATATACACCTCAGTTTTCAGTATGATTGTAGTTTTGTAGGGTTTGACGTGTCAATGCAGGTATTCAACGTAGAACATTATATACACCTCAGTTTTCAGTATGATTGTAGTTTAGTAGAGTTTGACGTGTCAATGGAGGTATTCAACGTAGAACATTATATACACCTCAGTTTTCAGTATGATTGTAGTTTAGAAGGGTTTGACGTGTCAATGCAGGTATTCAACGTAGAACATTATTTACACCTCAGTTTTCAGTATGATTGTAGTTTAGTAGGGTTTGACGTGTCAATGCAGGTATTCAACGTAGAACATTATATACACCTCAGTTTTCAGTCTGATTGTAGTTTAGAAGGGTTTGACGTGTCAATGCAGGTATTCAACGTAGAACATTATTTACACCTCAGTTTTCAGTATGATTGTAGTTTAGTAGGGTTTGACGTGTCAATGCAGGTATTCAACGTAGAACATTATATACACCTCAGATTTCAGTATGATTGTAGTTTAGTAGGGTTTGACGTGTCAATGGAGGTATTCAACGTAGAACATTATATACACCTCAGTTTTCAGTATGATTGTAGTTTAGTAGAGTTTGACGTGTCAATGGAGGTATTCAACGTAGAACATTATTTACACCTCAGTTTTCAGTATGATTGTAGTTTAGAAGGGTTTGACGTGTCAATGGAGGTATTCAACGTAGAACATTATATACACCTCAGTTTTCAGTATGATTGTAGTTTAGTAGGGTTTGACGTGTCAAGGGAGGTATTCAACGTAGAAGATTATTTACACCTCAGTTTTCAGTATGATTGTAGTTTAGTAGGGTTTGACGTGTCAATGCAGGTATTCAACGTAGAACATTATATACACCTCAGTTTTCAGTATGATTGTAGTTTAGTAGGGTTTGACGTGTCAAATGGAGGTATTCAACGTAGAACATTATATACACCTCAGTTTTCAGTATGATTGTAGTTTAGTAGAGTTTGACGTGTCAATGGACGTATTCAACGTAGAACATTATTTACACCTCAGTTTTCAGTATGATTGTAGTTTAGTAGGGTTTGACGTGTCAATGCAGGTATTCAACGTAGAACATTATTTACACCTCAGTTTTCAGTATGATTGTAGTTTAGTATGGTTTAACATGTCAATGGAGATATTCAACGTAGAACATTATATACACCTCAGTTTTCTGTATGATTGTAGTTTATTAGGGTTTGACGTGTCAATGCAGGTATTCAATGTAGAACATTATATACACCTCAGTTTTCAGTATGATTGTAGTTTAGTAGGGTTTGACGTGTCAATGCAGGTATTCAACATAGAACATTATATACACCTCCGTTTTCTGTATGATTGTAGTTTAGTAGGGTTTGACGTGTCAATGCAGGTATTCAACGTAGAACATTATATACACCTCAGTTTTCAGTATGATTGTAGTTTAGTAGGGTTTGACGTGTCAATGCAGGTATTCAACGTAGAACATTATATACACCTCAGTTTTCAGTATGATTGTAGTTTAGTAAGGTTTGACGTGTCAATGGAGGTATTCAACGTAGAACATTATATACACCTCAGTTTTTTGTATGATTGTAGTTTAGAAGGGTTTGACGTGTCAATGCAGGTATTCAACGTAGAACATTATTTACACCTCAGTTTTCAGTATGATTGTAGTTTAGTAGGGTTTGACGTGTCAATGCAGGTATTCAACGTAGAACATTATATACACCTCAGTTTTCAGTATGATTGTAGTTTAGTAGGGTTTGACGTGTCAATGGAGGTATTCAACGTAGAACATTATATACACCTCAGTTTTCAGTATGATTGTAGTTTAGTAGAGTTTGACGTGTCAATGGAGGTATTCAACGTAGAACATTATATACACCTCAGTTTTCAGTATGATTGTAGTTTAGAAGGGTTTGACGTGTCAATGCAGGTATTCAACGTAGAACATTATTTACACCTCAGTTTTCAGTATGATTGTAGTTTAGTAGGGTTTGACGTGTCAATGCAGGTATTCAACGTAGAACATTATATACACCTCAGTTTTCAATCTGATTGTAGTTTAGAAGGGTTTGACGTGTCAATGCAGGTATTCAACGTAGAACATTATTTACACCTCAGTTTTCAGTATGATTGTAGTTTAGTAGGGTTTGACGTGTCAATGCAGGTATTCAACGTAGAACATTATATACACCTCAGATTTCAGTATGATTGTAGTTTAGTAAGGTTTGACGTGTCAATGGAGGTATTCAACGTAGAACATTATATACACCTCAGTTTTCAGTATGATTGTAGTTTAGTAGAGTTTGACGTGTCAATGGAGGTATTCAACGTAGAACATTATTTACACCTCAGTTTTCAGTATGATTGTAGTTTAGAAGGGTTTGACGTGTCAATGCAGGTATTCAACGTAGAACATTATTTACACCTCGGTTTTCAGTATGATTGTAGTTTAGTAGGGTTTGATGTGTCAATGCAGGTATTCAACGTAGAACATTATATACACCTCAGTTTTCAGTATGATTGTAGTTTAGTAGGGTTTGACGTGTCAAGGGAGGTATTCAACGTAGAAGATTATTTACACCTCAGTTTTCAGTATGATTGTAGTTTAGTAGGGTTTGACGTGTCAATGCAGGTATTCAACGTAGAACATTATATACACCTCAGTTTTCAGTATGGTTGTAGTTTAGTAGGGTTTGACGTGTCAAATGGAGGTATTCAACGTAGAACATTATATACACCTCAGTTTTCAGTATGATTGTAGTTTAGTAGAGTTTGACGTGTCAATGGACGTATTCAACGTAGAACATTATTTACACCTCAGTTTTCAGTATGATTGTAGTTTAGTAGGGTTTGACGTGTCAATGCAGGTATTCAACGTAGAACATTATTTACACCTCAGTTTTCAGTATGATTGTAGTTTAGTAGGGTTTGACGTGTCAATGGAGGTATTCAACGTAGAACATTATTTACACCTCAGTTTTCAGTATGATTGTAGTTTAGTAGGGTTTGACGTGTCAATGCAGGTATTCAACGTAGAACATTATATACATCTCAGTTTTCAGTATGATTGTAGTTTAGTATGGTTTGACGTGTCAATGGAGGTATTCAACGTAGAACATTATATACACCTCAGTTTTCAGTATGATTGTAGTTTAGTAGAGTTTGACGTGTCAATGGAGGTATTCAACGTAGAACATTATATACACCTCAGTTTTCAGTATGATTGTAGTTTAGTAGGGTTTGACGTGTCAATGCAGGTATTCAATGTAGAACATTATATACACCTCAGTTTTCAGTATGATTGTAGTTTAGTAGGGTTTGACGTGTCAATGCAGGTATTCAACGTAGAACATTATATACACCTCCGTTTTCTGTATGATTGTAGTTTAGAAGGGTTTGACGTGTCAATGCGGGTATTCAACGTAGAACATTATATACACCTCAGTTTTCTGTATGATTGTAATTTAGTAGGGTTTGACGTGTCAATGCAGGCATTCAACGTAGAACATTATATACACCTCAGTTTTCAGTATGATTGTAGTTTAGTAAGGTTTGACGTGTCAATGGAGGTATTCAATGTAGAACATTATATACACCTCAGTTTTCAGTATGATTGTAGTTTTGTAGGGTTTGACGTGTCAATGCAGGTATTCAACGTAGAACATTATATACACCTCAGTTTTCATTATGAGTGTAGTTTAGTAAGGTTTGACGTGTCAATGCAGGTATTCAACGTAGAACATTATTTACACCTCATTTTTCAGTATGATTGTAGTTTAGTAGGGTTTGACGTGTCAATGGAGGTATTCAACGTAGAACATTATATACACCTCAGTTTTCAGTATGATTGTAGTTTAGTAGGGTTTGACGTGTCAATGGAGGTATTCAACGTAGAACATTATATACACCTCAGTTTTCAGTATGATTGTAGTTTAGTAGAGTTTTACGTGTCAATGGAGGTATTCAACGTAGAACATTATATACACCTCAGTTTTCAGTATGATTGTAGTTTAGAAGGGTTTGACGTGTCAATGCAGGTATTCAACGTAGAACATTATTTACACCTCAGTTTTCAGTATGATTGTAGTTTAGTAGGGTTTGACGTGTCAATGCAGGTATTCAACGTAGAACATTATATACATCTCAGTTTTCAGTATGATTGTAGTTTAGTATGGTTTGACGTGTCAATGGAGGTATTCAACGTAGAACATTATATACACCTCAGTTTTCAGTATGATTGTAGTTTAGTAGAGTTTGACGTGTCAATGGAGGTATTCAACGTAGAACATTATATACACCTCAGTTTTCAGTATGATTGTAGTTTAGTAGGGTTTGACGTGTCAATGCAGGTATTCAATGTAGAACATTATATACACCTCAGTTTTCAGTATGATTGTAGTTTAGTAGGGTTTGACGTGTCAATGCAGGTATTCAACGTAGAACATTATATACACCTCCGTTTTCTGTATGATTGTAGTTTAGAAGGGTTTGACGTGTCAATGCGGGTATTCAACGTAGAACATTATATACACCTCAGTTTTCTGTATGATTGTAGTTTAGTAGGGTTTGACGTGTCAATGCAGGCATTCAACGTAGAACATTATATACACCTCAGTTTTCAGTATGATTGTAGTTTAGTAAGGTTTGACGTGTCAATGGAGGTATTCAATGTAGAACATTATATACACCTCAGTTTTCAGTATGATTGTAGTTTTGTAGGGTTTGACGTGTCAATGCAGGTATTCAACGTAGAACATTATATACACCTCAGTTTTCATTATGAGTGTAGTTTAGTAAGGTTTGACGTGTCAATGCAGGTATTCAACGTAGAACATTATTTACACCTCATTTTTCAGTATGATTGTAGTTTAGTAGGGTTTGACGTGTCAATGGAGGTATTCAACGTAGAACATTATATACACCTCAGTTTTCAGTATGATTGTAGTTTAGTAGGGTTTGACGTGTCAATGGAGGTATTCAACGTAGAACATTATATACACCTCAGTTTTCAGTATGATTGTAGTTTAGTAGAGTTTTACGTGTCAATGGAGGTATTCAACGTAGAACATTATATACACCTCAGTTTTCAGTATGATTGTAGTTTAGAAGGGTTTGACGTGTCAATGCAGGTATTCAACGTAGAACATTATTTACACCTCAGTTTTCAGTATGATTGTAGTTTAGTAGGGTTTGACGTGTCAATGCAGGTATTCAACGTAGAACATTATATACACCTCAGTTTTCAGTATGATTGTAGTTTAGAAGGGTTTGACGTGTCAATGCAGGTATTCAACGTAGAACATTATTTACACCTCAGTTTTCAGTATGATTGTAGTTTAGAAGGGTTTGACGTGTCAATGCAGGTATTCAACGTAGAACATTATATACACCTCAGATTTCAGTATGATTGTAGTTTGGTAGGGTTTGACGTGTCAATGGAGGTATTCAACGTAGAACATTATATACACCTCAGTTTTCAGTATGATTGTAGTTTAGTAGAGTTTGACGTGTCAATGGAGGTATTCAACGTAGAACATTATTTACACCTCAGTTTTCAGTATGATTGTAGTTTAGAAGGGTTTGACGTGTCAATGCAGGTATTCAACGTAGAACATTATTTACACCTCAGTTTTCAGTATGATTGTAGTTTAGTAGGGTTTGACGTGTCAATGCAGGTATTCAACGTAGAACATTATATACACCTCAGTTTTCAGTATGATTGTAGTTTAGTAGGGTTTGACGTGTCAATGCAGATATTCAACGTAGAACATTATTTACAACTCAGTTTTCTGTATGATTGTAGTTTAGTAGGGTTTGACGTGTCAATGCAGGTATTCAACGTAGAACATTATATACACCTCAGTTTTCAGTATGATTGTAATTTAGTAGGGTTTGATGTGTCAAATGGAGGTATTCAACGTAGAACATTATATACACCTCAGTTTTCAGTATGATTGTAGTTTAGTAGAGTTTGACGTGTCAATGGAGGTATTCAACGTAGAACATTATTTACACCTCAGTTTTCAGTATGATTGTAGTTTAGTAGGGTTTGACGTGTCAATGCAGGTATTCAACGTAGAACATTATTTACACCTCAGTTTTCAGTATGATTGTAGTTTAGTAGGGTTTGACGTGTCAATGGAGGTATTCAACGTAGAACATTATTTAAACCTCAGTTTTCAGTATGATTGTAGTTTAGTAGGGTTTGACGTGTCAATGCAGGTATTCAACGTAGAACATTATATACACCTCAGTTTTCAGTATGATTGTAGTTTAGAAGGGTTTGACGTGTCAATGCAGGTATTCAACGTAGAACATTATTTACACCTCAGTTTTCAGTATGATTGTAGTTTAGAAGGGTTTGACGTGTCAATGCAGGTATTCAACGTAGAACATTATATACACCTCAGATTTCAGTATGATTGTAGTTTGGTAGGGTTTGACGTGTCAATGGAGGTATTCAACGTTGAACATTATATACACCTCAGTTTTCAGTATGATTGTAGTTTAGTAGAGTTTGACGTGTCAATGGAGGTATTCAACGTAGAACATTATTTACACCTCAGTTTTCAGTATGATTGTAGTTTAGAAGGGTTTGACGTGTCAATGCAGGTATTCAACGTAGAACATTATTTACACCTCAGTTTTCAGTATGATTGTAGTTTAGTAGGGTTTGACGTGTCAATGCAGGTATTCAACGTAGAACATTATATACACCTCAGTTTTCAGTATGATTGTAGTTTAGTAGGGTTTGACGTGTCAATGCAGATATTCAACATAGAACATTATTTACAACTCAGTTTTCTGTATGATTGTAGTTTAGTAGGGTTTGACGTGTCAATGCAGGTATTCAACGTAGAACATTATATACACCTCAGTTTTCAGTATGATTGTAATTTAGTAGGGTTTGACGTGTCAAATGGAGGTATTCAACGTAGAACATTATATACACCTCAGTTTTCAGTATGATTGTAGTTTAGTAGAGTTTGACGTGTCAATGGAGGTATTCAACGTAGAACATTATTTACACCTCAGTTTTCAGTATGATTGTAGTTTAGTAGGGTTTGACGTGTCAATGCAGGTATTCAACGTAGAACATTATTTACACCTCAGTTTTCAGTATGATTGTAGTTTAGTAGGGTTTGACGTGTCAATGGAGGTATTCAACGTAGAACATTATTTAAACCTCAGTTTTCAGTATGATTGTAGTTTAGTAGGGTTTGACGTGTCAATGCAGGTATTCAACATAGAACATTATATACATCTCAGTTTTCAGTATGATTGTAGTTTAGTAGGGTTTGACATGTCAATGGAGGTATTCAACGTAGAACATTATATACACCTCAGTTTTCAGTATGATTGTAGTTTAGTAGAGTTTGACGTGTCAATGGAGGTATTCAACGTAGAACATTATATACATATATACACCTCAGTTTTCTGTATGATTGTAGTTTAGTAGGGTTTGACGTGTCAATGCAGGTATTCAATGTAGAACATTATATACACCTCAGTTTTCAGTATGATTGTAGTTTAGTAGAGTTTGACGTGTCAATGCAGGTATTCAACGTAGAACATTATTTACACCTCAGTTTTCAGTATGATTGTAGTTTAGAAGGGTTTGACGTGTCAATGCAGGTATTCAACGTAGAACATTATTTACACCTCAGTTTTCAGTATGATTGTAGTTTAGTAGGGTTTGACGTGTCAATGGAGGTATTCAACGTAGAACATTATTTAAACCTCAGTTTTCAGTATGATTGTAGTTTAGTAGGGTTTGACGTGTCAAGGGAGGTATTCAACGTAGAAGATTATTTACACCTCAGTTTTCAGTATGATTGTAGTTTAGTAGGGTTTGACGTGTCAATGCAGGTATTCAACGTAGAACATTATATACACCTCAGTTTTCAGTATGATTGTAGTTTAGTAGGGTTTGACGTGTCAAATGGAGGTATTCAACGTAGAACATTATATACACCTCAGTTTTCAGTATGATTGTAGTTTAGTAGAGTTTGACGTGTCAATGGACGTATTCAACGTAGAACATTATTTACACCTCAGTTTTCAGTATGATTGTAGTTTAGTAGGGTTTGACGTGTCAATGCAGGTATTCAACGTAGAACATTATTTACACCTCAGTTTTCAGTATGATTGTAGTTTAGTAGGGTTTGACGTGTCAATGGAGGTATTCAACGTAGAACATTATTTACACCTCAGTTTTCAGTATGATTGTAGTTTAGTAGGGTTTGACGTGTCAATGCAGGTATTCAACGTAGAACATTATATACATCTCAGTTTTCAGTATGATTGTAGTTTAGTATGGTTTGACATGTCAATGGAGGTATTCAACGTAGAACATTATATACACCTCAGTTTTCAGTATGATTGTAGTTTAGTAGAGTTTGACGTGTCAATGGAGGTATTCAACGTAGAACATTATATACACCTCAGTTTTCAGTATGATTGTAGTTTTGTAGGGTTTGACGTGTCAATGCAGGTATTCAATGTAGAACATTATATACACCTCAGTTTTCAGTATGATTGTAGTTTAGTAGGGTTTGACGTGTCAATGGAGGTATTCAACGTAGAACATTATTTACACCTCAGTTTTCAGTATGATTGTAGTTTAGTAGGGTTTGACGTGTCAATGCAGGTATTCAACGTAGAACATTATTTACACCTCAGTTTTCTGTATGATTGTAGTTTAGTAGGGTTTGACGTGTCAATGGAGGTATTCAACGTAGAACATTATTTAAACCTCAGTTTTCAGTATGATTGTAGTTTAGTAGGGTTTGACGTGTCAATGCAGGTATTCAACATAGAACATTATATACATCTCAGTTTTCAGTATGATTGTAGTTTAGTAGGGTTTGACATGTCAATGGAGGTATTCAACGTAGAACATTATATACACCTCAGTTTTCAGTATGATTGTAGTTTAGTAGAGTTTGACGTGTCAATGCAGGTATTCAACGTAGAACATTATATACACCTCAGTTTTCTGTATGATTGTAGTTTAGTAGGGTTTGACGTGTCAATGCAGGTATTCAATGTAGAACATTATATACACCTCAGTTTTCAGTATGATTGTAGTTTAGTAGGGTTTGACGTGTCAATGCAGGTATTCAACGTAGAACATTATTTACACCTCAGTTTTCAGTATGATTGTAGTTTAGTAGGGTTTGACGTGTCAATGCAGGTATTCAACGTAGAACATTATTTACACCTCAGTTTTCAGTATGATTGTAGTTTAGTAGGGTTTGACGTGTCAATGGAGGTATTCAACGTAGAACATTATTTAAACCTCAGTTTTCAGTATGATTGTAGTTTAGTAGGGTTTGACGTGTCAAGGGAGGTATTCAACGTAGAAGATTATTTACACCTCAGTTTTCAGTATGATTGTAGTTTAGTAGGGTTTGACGTGTCAATGCAGGTATTCAACGTAGAACATTATATACACCTCAGTTTTCAGTATGATTGTAGTTTAGTAGGGTTTGACGTGTCAAATGGAGGTATTCAACGTAGAACATTATATACACCTCAGTTTTCAGTATGATTGTAGTTTAGTAGAGTTTGACGTGTCAATGGACGTATTCAACGTAGAACATTATTTACACCTCAGTTTTCAGTATGATTGTAGTTTAGTAGGGTTTGACGTGTCAATGCAGGTATTCAACGTAGAACATTATTTACACCTTAGTTTTCAGTATGATTGTAGTTTAGTAGGGTTTGACGTGTCAATGGAGGTATTCAACGTAGAACATTATTTACACCTCAGTTTTCAGTATGATTGTAGTTTAGTAGGGTTTGACGTGTCAATGCAGGTATTCAACGTAGAACATTATATACATCTCAGTTTTCAGTATGATTGTAGTTTAGTATGGTTTGACATGTCAATGGAGGTATTCAACGTAGAACATTATATACACCTCAGTTTTCAGTATGATTGTAGTTTAGTAGAGTTTGACGTGTCAATGGAGGTATTCAACGTAGAACATTATATACACCTCAGTTTTCAGTATGATTGTAGTTTAGTAGGGTTTGACGTGTCAATGCAGGTATTCAATGTAGAACATTATATACACCTCAGTTTTCAGTATGATTGTAGTTTAGTAGGGTTTGACGTGTCAATGCAGGTATTCAACGTAGAACATTATATACACCTCCGTTTTCTGTATGATTGTAGTTTAGAAGGGTTTGACGTGTCAATGCGGGTATTCAACGTAGAACATTATATACACCTCAGTTTTCTGTATGATTGTAGTTTAGTAGGGTTTGACGTGTCAATGCAGGTATTCAACGTAGAACATTATATACACCTCAGTTTTCAGTATGATTGTAGTTTAGTAAGGTTTGACGTGTCAATGGAGGTATTCAATGTAGAACATTATATACACCTCAGTTTTCAGTATGATTGTAGTTTTGTAGGGTTTGACGTGTCAATGCAGGTATTCAACGTAGAACATTATATACACCTCAGTTTTCATTATGAGTGTAGTTTAGTAAGGTTTGACGTGTCAATGGAGGTATTCAACGTAGAACATTATATACACCTCAGTTTTCAGTATGATTGTAGTTTAGTAGGGTTTGACGTGTCAATGCAGGTATTCAACGTAGAACATTATTTACACCTCAGTTTTCAGTATGATTGTAGTTTAGTAGGGTTTGACGTGTCAATGGAGGTATTCAACGTAGAACATTATATACACCTCAGTTTTCAGTATGATTGTAGTTTAGTAGGGTTTGACGTGTCAATGGAGGTATTCAACGTAGAACATTATATACACCTCAGTTTTCAGTATGATTGTAGTTTAGTAGGGTTTGACGTGTCAATGGAGGTATTCAACGTAGAACATTATATACACCTCAGATTTCAGTATGATTGTAGTTTAGTAGGGTTTGACGTGTCAATGCAGGTATTCAACGTAGAACATTATTTACACCTCAGTTTTCAGTATGATTATACTTTAGTAGGGTTTGACGTGTCAATGGAGGTATTCAACGTAGAACATTATTTACACCTCAGTTTTCAGTATGATTGTAGTTTAGTAGGGTTTGACGTGTCAATGCAGGTATTCAACGTAGAACATTATTTACAACTCAGTTTTCAGTATGATTGTAGTTTAGTAGGGTTTGACGTGTCAATGGAGGTATTCAACGTAGAACATTATTTACACCTCAGTTTTCAGTATGATTGTAGTTTAGTAGGGTTTGACGTGTCAATGCAGGTATTCAACGTAGAACATTATATACATCTCAGTTTTCAGTATGATTGTAGTTTAGTATGGTTTAACATGTCAATGGAGGTATTCAATGTAGAACATTATATACACCTCAGTTTTCAGTATGATTGTAGTTTAGTAGAGTTTGACGTGTCAATGGAGATATTCAACGTAGAACATTATATACACCTCAGTTTTCTGTATGATTGTAGTTTAGTAGGGTTTGACGTGTCAATGCAGGTATTCAATGTAGAACATTATATACACCTCAGTTTTCAGTATGATTGTAGTTTAGTAGGGTTTGACGTGTCAATGCAGGTATTCAACGTAGAACATTATATACACCTCAGTTTTTTGTATGATTGTAGTTTAGTAGGGTTTGACGTGTCAATGCAGGTATTCAACGTAGAACATTATTTACACCTCAGTTTTCAGTATGATTGTAGTTTAGTAGGGTTTGACGTGTCAATGCAGGTATTCAACGTAGAACATTATATACACCTCAGTTTTCAGTATGATTGTAGTTTAGTAGGGTTTGACGTGTCAATGGAGGTATTCAACGTAGAACATTATATACACCTCAGTTTTCAGTATGATTGTAGTTTAGTAGAGTTTGACGTGTCAATGGAGGTATTCAACGTAGAACATTATATACACCTCAGTTTTCAGTATGATTGTAGTTTAGAAGGGTTTGACGTGTCAATGCAGGTATTCAACGTAGAACATTATTTACACCTCAGTTTTCAGTATGATTGTAGTTTAGTAGGGTTTGACGTGTCAATGCAGGTATTCAACGTAGAACATTATATACACCTCAGTTTTCAGTATGATTGTAGTTTAGTAGGGTTTGACGTGTCAATGGAGGTATTCAACGTAGAACATTATATACACCTCAGTTTTCAGTATGATTGTAGTTTAGTAGAGTTTGACGTGTCAATGGAGGTATTCAACGTAGAACATTATTTACACCTCAGTTTTCAGTATGATTGTAGTTTAGTAGGGTTTGACGTGTCAATGCAGGTATTCAACGTAGAACATTATATACATCTCAGTTTTCAGTATGATTGTAGTTTAGTATGGTTTGACATGTCAATGGAGGTATTCAACGTAGAACATTATATACACCTCAGTTTTCAGTATGATTGTAGTTTAGTAGAGTTTGACGTGTCAATGGAGGTATTCAACGTAGAACATTATATACACCTCAGTTTTCAGTATGATTGTAGTTTAGTAGGGTTTGACGTGTCAATGCAGGTATTCAATGTAGAACATTATATACACCTCAGTTTTCAGTATGATTGTAGTTTAGTAGGGTTTGACGTGTCAATGCAGGTATTCAACGTAGAACATTATATACACCTCCGTTTTCTGTATGATTGTAGTTTAGAAGGGTTTGACGTGTCAATGCGGGTATTCAACGTAGAACATTATATACACCTCAGTTTTCTGTATGATTGTAGTTTAGTAGGGTTTGACGTGTCAATGCAGGTATTCAACGTAGAACATTATATACACCTCAGTTTTCAGTATGATTGTAGTTTAGTAAGGATTGACGTGTCAATGGAGGTATTCAATGTAGAACATTATATACACCTCAGTTTTCAGTATGATTGTAGTTTTGTAGGGTTTGACGTGTCAATGCAGGTATTCAACGTAGAACATTATATACACCTCAGTTTTCATTATGAGTGTAGTTTAGTAAGGTTTGACGTGTCAATGGAGGTATTCAACGTAGAACATTATATACACCTCAGTTTTCAGTATGATTGTAGTTTAGTAGGGTTTGACGTGTCAATGCAGGTATTCAACGTAGAACATTATTTACACCTCAGTTTTCAGTATGATTGTAGTTTAGTAGGGTTTGACGTGTCAATGGAGGTATTCAACGTAGAACATTATATACACCTCAGTTTTCAGTATGATTGTAGTTTAGTAGGGTTTGACGTGTCAATGGAGGTATTCAACGTAGAACATTATATACACCTCAGTTTTCAGTATGATTGTAGTTTAGTAGGGTTTGACGTGTCAATGGAGGTATTCAACGTAGAACATTATATACACCTCAGATTTCAGTATGATTGTAGTTTAGTAGGGTTTGACGTGTCAATGCAGGTATTCAACGTAGAACATTATTTACACCTCAGTTTTCAGTATGATTATACTTTAGTAGGGTTTGACGTGTCAATGGAGGTATTCAACGTAGAGCATTATTTACACCTCAGTTTTCAGTATGATTGTAGTTTAGTAGGGTTTGACGTGTCAATGCAGGTATTCAACGTAGAACATTATTTACAACTCAGTTTTCAGTATGATTGTAGTTTAGTAGGGTTTGACGTGTCAATGGAGGTATTCAACGTAGAACATTATTTACACCTCAGTTTTCAGTATGATTGTAGTTTAGTAGGGTTTGACGTGTCAATGCAGGTATTCAACGTAGAACATTATATACATCTCAGTTTTCAGTATGATTGTAGTTTAGTATGGTTTAACATGTCAATGGAGGTATTCAATGTAGAACATTATATACACCTCAGTTTTCAGTATGATTGTAGTTTAGTAGAGTTTGACGTGTCAATGGAGATATTCAACGTAGAACATTATATACACCTCAGTTTTCTGTATGATTGTAGTTTAGTAGGGTTTGACGTGTCAATGCAGGTATTCAATGTAGAACATTATATACACCTCAGTTTTCAGTATGATTGTAGTTTAGTAGGGTTTGACGTGTCAATGCAGGTATTCAACGTAGAACATTATATACACCTCAGTTTTTTGTATGATTGTAGTTTAGTAGGGTTTGACGTGTCAATGCAGGTATTCAACGTAGAACATTATTTACACCTCAGTTTTCAGTATGATTGTAGTTTAGTAGGGTTTGACGTGTCAATGCAGGTATTCAACGTAGAACATTATATACACCTCAGTTTTCAGTATGATTGTAGTTTAGTAGGGTTTGACGTGTCAATGGAGGTATTCAACGTAGAACATTATATACACCTCAGTTTTCAGTATGATTGTAGTTTAGTAGAGTTTGACGTGTCAATGGAGGTATTCAACGTAGAACATTATATACACCTCAGTTTTCAGTATGATTGTAGTTTAGAAGGGTTTGACGTGTCAATGCAGGTATTCAACGTAGAACATTATTTACACCTCAGTTTTCAGTATGATTGTAGTTTAGTAGGGTTTGACGTGTCAATGCAGGTATTCAACGTAGAACATTATATACACCTCAGTTTTCAGTATGATTGTAGTTTAGTAGGGTTTGACGTGTCAATGGAGGTATTCAACGTAGAACATTATATACACCTCAGTTTTCAGTATGATTGTAGTTTAGTAGAGTTTGACGTGTCAATGGAGGTATTCAACGTAGAACATTATTTACACCTCAGTTTTCAGTATGATTGTAGTTTAGTAGGGTTTGACGTGTCAATGCAGGTATTCAACGTAGAACATTATATACATCTCAGTTTTCAGTATGATTGTAGTTTAGTATGGTTTGACATGTCAATGGAGGTATTCAACGTAGAACATTATATACACCTCAGTTTTCAGTATGATTGTAGTTTAGTAGAGTTTGACGTGTCAATGGAGGTATTCAACGTAGAACATTATATACACCTCAGTTTTCAGTATGATTGTAGTTTAGTAGGGTTTGACGTGTCAATGCAGGTATTCAATGTAGAACATTATATACACCTCAGTTTTCAGTATGATTGTAGTTTAGTAGGGTTTGACGTGTCAATGCAGGTATTCAACGTAGAACATTATATACACCTCCGTTTTCTGTATGATTGTAGTTTAGAAGGGTTTGACGTGTCAATGCGGGTATTCAACGTAGAACATTATATACACCTCAGTTTTCTGTATGATTGTAGTTTAGTAGGGTTTGACGTGTCAATGCAGGTATTCAACGTAGAACATTATATACACCTCAGTTTTCAGTATGATTGTAGTTTAGTAAGGTTTGACGTGTCAATGGAGGTATTCAATGTAGAACATTATATACACCTCAGTTTTCAGTATGATTGTAGTTTTGTAGGGTTTTACGTGTCAATGCAGGTATTCAACGTAGAACATTATATACACCTCAGTTTTCATTATGAGTGTAGTTTAGTAAGGTTTGACGTGTCAATGGAGGTATTCAACGTAGAACATTATATACACCTCAGTTTTCAGTATGATTGTAGTTTAGTAGGGTTTGACGTGTCAATGCAGGTATTCAACGTAGAACATTATTTACACCTCAGTTTTCAGTATGATTGTAGTTTAGTAGGGTTTGACGTGTCAATGGAGGTATTCAACGTAGAACATTATATACACCTCAGTTTTCAGTATGATTGTAGTTTAGTAGGGTTTGACGTGTCAATGGAGGTATTCAACGTAGAACATTATATACACCTCAGTTTTCAGTATGATTGTAGTTTAGTAGGGTTTGACGTGTCAATGGAGGTATTCAACGTAGAACATTATATACACCTCAGATTTCAGTATGATTGTAGTTTAGTAGGGTTTGACGTGTCAATGCAGGTATTCAACGTAGAACATTATTTACACCTCAGTTTTCAGTATGATTATACTTTAGTAGGGTTTGACGTGTCAATGGAGGTATTCAACGTAGAACATTATTTACACCTCAGTTTTCAGTATGATTGTAGTTTAGTAGGGTTTGACGTGTCAATGCAGGTATTCAACGTAGAACATTATTTACAACTCAGTTTTCAGTATGATTGTAGTTTAGTAGGGTTTGACGTGTCAATGGAGGTATTCAACGTAGAACATTATTTACACCTCAGTTTTCAGTATGATTGTAGTTTAGTAGGGTTTGACGTGTCAATGGAGGTATTCAACGTAGAACATTATATACATCTCAGTTTTCAGTATGATTGTAGTTTAGTATGGTTTAACATGTCAATGGAGGTATTCAATGTAGAACATTATATACACCTCAGTTTTCAGTATGATTGTAGTTTAGTAGAGTTTGACGTGTCAATGGAGATATTCAACGTAGAACATTATATACACCTCAGTTTTCTGTATGATTGTAGTTTAGTAGGGTTTGACGTGTCAATGCAGGTATTCAATGTAGAACATTATATACACCTCAGTTTTCAGTATGATTGTAGTTTAGTAGGGTTTGACGTGTCAATGCAGGTATTCAACGTAGAACATTATATACACCTCAGTTTTTTGTATGATTGTAGTTTAGTAGGGTTTGACGTGTCAATGCAGGTATTCAACGTAGAACATTATTTACACCTCAGTTTTCAGTATGATTGTAGTTTAGTAGGGTTTGACGTGTCAATGCAGGTATTCAACGTAGAACATTATATACACCTCAGTTTTCAGTATGATTGTAGTTTAGTAGGGTTTGACGTGTCAATGGAGGTATTCAACGTAGAACATTATATACACCTCAGTTTTCAGTATGATTGTAGTTTAGTAGAGTTTGACGTGTCAATGGAGGTATTCAACGTAGAACATTATATACACCTCAGTTTTCAGTATGATTGTAGTTTAGAAGGGTTTGACGTGTCAATGCAGGTATTCAACGTAGAACATTATTTACACCTCAGTTTTCAGTATGATTGTAGTTTAGTAGGGTTTGACGTGTCAATGCAGGTATTCAACGTAGAACATTATATACACCTCAGTTTTCAGTCTGATTGTAGTTTAGTAGGGTTTGACGTGTCAATGCAGGTATTCAACGTAGAACATTATTTACACGTCAGTTTTCAGTATGATTGTAGTTTAGTAGAGTTTGACGTGTCAATGGAGGTATTCAACGTAGAACATTATATACACCTCAGTTTTCAGTATGATTGTAGTTTAGAAGGGTTTGACGTGTCAATGCAGGTATTCAACGTAGAACATTATTTACACCTCAGTTTTCAGTATGATTGTAGTTTAGTAGGGTTTGACGTGTCAATGCAGGTATTCAACGTAGAACATTATATACACCTCAGTTTTCAGTATGATTGTAGTTTAGAAGGGTTTGACGTGTCAATGCAGGTATTCAACGTAGAACATTATTTACACGTCAGTTTTCAGTATGATTGTAGTTTAGTAGGGTTTGATGTGTCAATGCAGGTATTCAACGTAGAACATTATATACACCTCAGTTTTCAGTATGATTGTAGTTTAGTAGTGTTTGACGTGTCAATGGAGGTATTCAACGTAGAACATTATATACACCTCAGTTTTCAGTATGATTGTAGTTTAGTAGGGTTTGACGTGTCAATGGAGGTATTCAACGTAGAACATTATATACACCTCAGTTTTCAGTATGATTGTAGTTTAGTAGAGTTTGACGTGTCAATGGAGGTATTCAACGTAGAACATTATATACACCTCAGTTTTCAGTATGATTGTAGTTTAGAAGGGTTTGACGTGTCAATGCAGGTATTCAACGTAGAACATTATTTACACCTCAGTTTTCAGTATGATTGTAGTTTAGTAGGGTTTGACGTGTCAATGCAGGTATTCAACGTAGAACATTATATACACCTCAGTTTTCAGTATGATTGTAGTTTAGAAGGGTTTGACGTGTCAATGCAGGTATTCAATGTAGAACATTATATACACCTCAGTTTTCAGTATGATTGTAGTTTAGTAGGGTTTGACGTGTCAATGGAGGTATTCAACATAGAACATTATATACACCTCCGTTTTCTGTATGATTGTAGTTTAGTAGGGTTTGACGTGTCAATGCAGGTATTCAACGTAGAACATTATATACACCTCAGTTTTCTGTATGATTGTAGTTTAGTAGGGTTTGACGTGTCAATGCAGGTATTCAACGTAGAACATTATATACACCTCAGTTTTCAGTATGATTGTAGTTTAGTAAGGTTTGACGTGTCAATGGAGGTATTCAACGTAGAACATTATATACACCTCAGTTTTCAGTATGATTGTAGTTTAGTAGGGTTTGACGTGTCAATGGAGGTATTCAACGTAGAACATTATATACACCTCAGTTTTCAGTATGATTGTAGTTTAGTAGAGTTTTACGTGTCAATGGAGGTATTCAACGTAGAACATTATATACACCTCAGTTTTCAGTATGATTGTAGTTTAGAAGGGTTTGACGTGTCAATGCAGGTATTCAACGTAGAACATTATTTACACCTCAGTTTTCAGTATGATTGTAGTTTAGTAGGGTTTGACGTGTCAATGCAGGTATTCAACGTAGAACATTATATACACCTCAGTTTTCAGTATGATTGTAGTTTAGAAGGGTTTGACGTGTCAATGCAGGTATTCAACGTAGAACATTATTTACACCTCAGTTTTCAGTATGATTGTAGTTTAGAAGGGTTTGACGTGTCAATGCAGGTATTCAACGTAGAACATTATATACACCTCAGATTTCAGTATGATTGTAGTTTGGTAGGGTTTGACGTGTCAATGGAGGTATTCAACGTAGAACATTATATACACCTCAGTTTTCAGTATGATTGTAGTTTAGTAGAGTTTGACGTGTCAATGGAGGTATTCAACGTAGAACATTATTTACACCTCAGTTTTCAGTATGATTGTAGTTTAGAAGGGTTTGACGTGTCAATGCAGGTATTCAACGTAGAACATTATTTACACCTCAGTTTTCAGTATGATTGTAGTTTAGTAGGGTTTGATGTGTCATTGCAGGTATTCAACGTAGAACATTATATACACCTCAGTTTTCAGTATGATTGTAGTTTAGTAGGGTTTGACGTGTCAATGCAGATATTCAACGTAGAACATTATTTACAACTCAGTTTTCTGTATGATTGTAGTTTAGTAGGGTTTGACGTGTCAATGCAGGTATTCAACGTAGAACATTATATACACCTCAGTTTTCAGTATGATTGTAATTTAGTAGGGTTTGACGTGTCAAATGGAGGTATTCAACGTAGAACATTATATACACCTCAGTTTTCAGTATGATTGTAGTTTAGTAGAGTTTGACGTGTCAATGGAAGTATTCAACGTAGAACATTATTTACACCTCAGTTTTCAGTATGATTTTAGTTTAGTAGGGTTTGACGTGTCAATGCAGGTATTCAACGTAGAACATTATTTACACCTCAGTTTTCAGTATGATTGTAGTTTAGAAGGGTTTGACGTGTCAATGGAGGTATTCAACGTAGAACATTATTTAAACCTCAGTTTTCAGTATGATTGTAGTTTAGTAGGGTTTGACGTGTCAATGCAGGTATTCAACATAGAACATTATATACATCTCAGTTTTCAGTATGATTGTAGTTTAGTAGGGTTTGACATGTCAATGGAGGTATTCAACGTAGAACATTATATACACCTCAGTTTTCAGTATGATTGTAGTTTAGTAGAGTTTGACGTGTCAAAGGAGGTATTCAACGTAGAACATTATATACACCTCAGTTATCTGTATGATTGTAGTTTAGTAGGGTTTGACGTGTCAATGCAGGTATTCAATGTAGAACATTATATACACCTCAGTTTTCAGTATGATTGTAGTTTAGTAGGGTTTGACGTGTCAATGCAGGTATTCAACGTAGAACATTATATACACCTTCGTTTTCTGTATGATTGTAGTTTAGTAGAGTTTGACGTGTCAATGCAGGTATTCAACGTAGAACATTATATACACCTCAGTTTTCTGTATGATTGTAGTTTAGTAGGGTTTGACGTGTCAATGCAGGTATTCAACGTAGAACATTATATACACCTCAGTTTTCAGTATGATTGTAGTTTAGTAAGGTTTGACGTGTCAATGGAGGTATTCAACGTAGAACATTATATACACCTCAGTTTTCTGTATGATTGTAGTTTAGTAGGGTTTGACGTGTCAATGCAGGTATTCAACGTAGAACATTATATACACCTCAGTTTTCAGTATGATTGTAGTTTAGTAAGGTTTGACTTGTCAATGGAGGTATTCAACATAGAACATTATATACACCTCAGTTTTCTGTATGATTGTAGTTTAGTAGGGTTTGACGTGTCAATGCAGGTATTCAACGTAGAACATTATATACACCTCAGTTTTCTGTATGATTGTAGTTTAGTAGGGTTTGACGTGTCAATGGAGGTATTCAATGTAGAACATTATATACACCTCAGTTTTCAGTATGATTGTAGTTTAGAAAGGTTTGACGTGTCAATGCAGGTATTCAACGTAGAACATTATATACACCTCAGTTTTCAGTATGATTGTAGTTTAGTAGGGTTTGACGTGTCAATGCAGGTATTCAACGTAGAACATTATATACACCTCAGTTTTCAGTATGATTGTAGTTTAGTAGGGTTTGACGTGTCAAATGGAGGTATTCAACGTAGAACATTATTTACACCTCAGTTTTCTGTATGATTGTAGTTTAGTAGGGTTTGACGTGTCAATGCAGGTATTCAACGTAGAACATTATATACACCTCAGTTTTCAGTATGATTGTAGTTTAGTAAGGTTTGACGTGTCAATGGAGGTATTCAACGTAGAACATTATATACACCTCAGTTTTCTGTATGATTGTAGTTTTGTAGGGTTTGACGTGTCAATGCAGGTATTCAACGTAGAACATTATATACACCTCAGTTTTCATTATGAGTGTAGTTTAGTAAGGTTTGACGTGTCAATGGAGGTATTCAACGTAGAACATTATATACACCTCAGTTTTCAGTATGATTGTAGTTTAGTAGGGTTTGACGTGTCAATGCAGGTATTCAACGTAGAACATTATTTACACCTCAGTTTTCAGTATGATTGTAGTTTAGTAGTGTTTGACGTGTCAATGGAGGTATTCAACGTAGAACATTATATACACCTCAGTTTTCAGTATGATTGTAGTTTAGTAGGGTTTGACGTGTCAATGGAGGTATTCAACGTAGAACATTATATACACCTCAGTTTTCAGTATGATTGTAGTTTAGTAGAGTTTGACGTGTCAATGGAGGTATTCAACGTAGAACATTATATACACCTCAGTTTTCAGTATGATTGTAGTTTAGAAGGGTTTGACGTGTCAATGCAGGTATTCAACGTAGAACATTATTTACACCTCAGTTTTCAGTATGATTGTAGTTTAGTAGGGTTTGACGTGTCAATGCAGGTATTCAACGTAGAACATTATATACACCTCAGTTTTCAGTATGATTGTAGTTTAGAAGGGTTTGACGTGTCAATGCAGGTATTCAATGTAGAACATTATATACACCTCAGTTTTCAGTATGATTGTAGTTTAGTAGGGTTTGACGTGTCAATGCAGGTATTCAACATAGAACATTATATACACCTCCGTTTTCTGTATGATTGTAGTTTAGTAGGGTTTGACGTGTCAATGCAGGTATTCAACGTAGAACATTATATACACCTCAGTTTCTGTATGATTGTAGTTTAGTAGGGTTTGACGTGTCAATGCAGGTATTCAACGTAGAACATTATATACACCTCAGTTTTCAGTATGATTGTAGTTTAGTAAGGTTTGACGTGTCAATGGAGGTATTCAACGTAGAACATTATATACACCTCAGTTTTTTGTATGATTGTAGTTTAGAAGGGTTTGATGTGTCAATGCAGGTATTCAACGTAGAACATTATTTACACCTCAGTTTTCAGTATGATTGTAGTTTAGTAGGGTTTGACGTGTCAATGCAGGTATTCAACGTAGAACATTATATACACCTCAGTTTTCAGTATCATTGTAGTTTAGTAGGGTTTGACGTGTCAACGGAGGTATTCAAAGTAGAACATTATATACACCTCAGTTTTCAGTATGATTGTAGTTTAGTAGAATTTGACGTGTCAATGGAGGTATTCAATGTAGAACATTATATACACCTCAGTTTTCAGTATGATTGTAGTTTAGAAGGGTTTGACGTGTCAATGCAGGTATTCAACGTAGAACATTATTTACACCTCAGTTTTCAGTATGATTGTAGTTTAGTAGGGTTTGACGTGTCAATGCAGGTATTCAACGTAGAACATTATATACACCTCAATTTTCAGTCTGATTGTAGTTTAGTAGAATTTGACGTGTCAATGGAGGTATTCAATGTAGAACATTATATACACCTCAGTTTTCAGTATGATTGTAGTTTAGAAGGGTTTGACGTGTCAATGCAGGTATTCAACGTAGAACATTATTTACACCTCAGTTTTCAGTATGATTGTAGTTTAGTAGGGTTTGACGTGTCAATGCAGGTATTCAACGTAGAACATTATATACACCTCAGATTTCAGTATGATTGTAGTTTAGTAGGGTTTGACGTGTCAATGGAGGTATTCAACGTAGAACATTATATACACCTCAGTTTTCAGTATGATTGTAGTTTAGTAGAGTTTGACGTGTCAATGGAGGTATTCAACATAGAACATTTTTACACCTCAGTTTTCAGTATGATTGTAGTTTAGAAGTGTTTGACGTGTCAATGCAGGTATTCAACGTAGAACATTATATACACCTCAGTTTTCAGTATGATTGTAGTTTAGTAGAGTTTGACGTGTCAATGGAGGTATTCAACGTAGAACATTATATACACCTCAGTTTTCAGTATGATTGTAGTTTAGAAGGGTTTGACGTGTCAATGCAGGTATTCAACGTAGAACATTATTTACACCTCAGTTTTCAGTATGATTGTAGTTTAGTAGGGTTTGACGTGTCAATGGAGGTATTCAACGTAGAACATTATATACACCTCAGATTTCAGTATGATTGTAGTTTAGTAGGGTTTGACGTGTCAATGGAGGTATTCAACGTAGAACATTATTTACACCTCAGTTTTCAGTATGATTGTAGTTTAGTAGGGTTTGACGTGTCAATGCAGGTATTCAACGTAGAACATTATTTACAACTCAGTTTTCAGTATGATTGTAGTTTAGTAGGGTTTGACGTGTCAATGGAGGTATTCAACGTAGAACATTATTTACACCTCAGTTTTCAGTATGATTGTAGTTTAGTAGGGTTTGACGTGTCAATGCAGGTATTCAACGTAGAACATTATATACATCTCAGTTTTCAGTATGATTGTAGTTTAGTATGGTTTAACATGTCAATGGAGGTATTCAATGTAGAACATTATATACACCTCAGTTTTCAGTATGATTGTAGTTTAGTAGAGTTTGACGTGTCAATGGAGATATTCAACGTAGAACATTATATACACCTCAGTTTTCTGTATGATTGTAGTTTAGTAGGGTTTGACGTGTCAATGCAGGTATTCAATGTAGAACATTATATACACCTCAGTTTTCAGTATGATTGTAGTTTAGTAGGGTTTGACGTGTCAATGCAGGTATTCAACGTAGAACATTATATACACCTCAGTTTTTTGTATGATTGTAGTTTAGTAGGGTTTGACGTGTCAATGCAGGTATTCAACGTAGAACATTATTTACACCTCAGTTTTCAGTATGATTGTAGTTTAGTAGGGTTTGACGTGTCAATGCAGGTATTCAACGTAGAACATTATATACACCTCAGTTTTCAGTATGATTGTAGTTTAGTAGGGTTTGACGTGTCAATGGAGGTATTCAACGTAGAACATTATATACACCTCAGTTTTCAGTATGATTGTAGTTTAGTAGAGTTTGACGTGTCAATGCAGGTATTCAACGTAGAACATTATATACACCTCAGTTTTCTGTATGATTGTAGTTTAGTAGGGTTTGACGTGTCAATGGAGGTATTCAATGTAGAACATTATATACACCTCAGTTTTCAGTATGATTGTAGTTTAGAAAGGTTTGACGTGTCAATGCAGGTATTCAACGTAGAACATTATATACACCTCAGTTTTCAGTATGATTGTAGTTTAGTAGGGTTTGACGTGTCAATGCAGGTATTCAACGTAGAACATTATATACACCTCAGTTTTCAGTATGATTGTAGTTTAGTAGGGTTTGACGTGTCAAATGGAGGTATTCAACGTAGAACATTATTTACACCTCAGTTTTCTGTATGATTGTAGTTTAGTAGGGTTTGACGTGTCAATGCAGGTATTCAACGTAGAACATTATATACACCTCAGTTTTCAGTATGATTGTAGTTTAGTAAGGTTTGACGTGTCAATGGAGGTATTCAACGTAGAACATTATATACACCTCAGTTTTCTGTATGATTGTAGTTTTGTAGGGTTTGACGTGTCAATGCAGGTATTCAACGTAGAACATTATATACACCTCAGTTTTCATTATGAGTGTAGTTTAGTAAGGTTTGACGTGTCAATGGAGGTATTCAACGTAGAACATTATATACACCTCAGTTTTCAGTATGATTGTAGTTTAGTAGGGTTTGACGTGTCAATGCAGGTATTCAACGTAGAACATTATTTACACCTCAGTTTTCAGTATGATTGTAGTTTAGTAGTGTTTGACGTGTCAATGGAGGTATTCAACGTAGAACATTATATACACCTCAGTTTTCAGTATGATTGTAGTTTAGTAGGGTTTGACGTGTCAATGGAGGTATTCAACGTAGAACATTATATACACCTCAGTTTTCAGTATGATTGTAGTTTAGTAGAGTTTGACGTGTCAATGGAGGTATTCAACGTAGAACATTATATACACCTCAGTTTTCAGTATGATTGTAGTTTAGAAGGGTTTGACGTGTCAATGCAGGTATTCAACGTAGAACATTATTTACACCTCAGTTTTCAGTATGATTGTAGTTTAGTAGGGTTTGACGTGTCAATGCAGGTATTCAACGTAGAACATTATATACACCTCAGTTTTCAGTATGATTGTAGTTTAGAAGGGTTTGACGTGTCAATGCAGGTATTCAATGTAGAACATTATATACACCTCAGTTTTCAGTATGATTGTAGTTTAGTAGGGTTTGACGTGTCAATGCAGGTATTCAACATAGAACATTATATACACCTCCGTTTTCTGTATGATTGTAGTTTAGTAGGGTTTGACGTGTCAATGCAGGTATTCAACGTAGAACATTATATACACCTCAGTTTCTGTATGATTGTAGTTTAGTAGGGTTTGACGTGTCAATGCAGGTATTCAACGTAGAACATTATATACACCTCAGTTTTCAGTATGATTGTAGTTTAGTAAGGTTTGACGTGTCAATGGAGGTATTCAACGTAGAACATTATATACACCTCAGTTTTTTGTATGATTGTAGTTTAGAAGGGTTTGATGTGTCAATGCAGGTATTCAACGTAGAACATTATTTACACCTCAGTTTTCAGTATGATTGTAGTTTAGTAGGGTTTGACGTGTCAATGCAGGTATTCAACGTAGAACATTATATACACCTCAGTTTTCAGTATCATTGTAGTTTAGTAGGGTTTGACGTGTCAACGGAGGTATTCAAAGTAGAACATTATATACACCTCAGTTTTCAGTATGATTGTAGTTTAGTAGAATTTGACGTGTCAATGGAGGTATTCAATGTAGAACATTATATACACCTCAGTTTTCAGTATGATTGTAGTTTAGAAGGGTTTGACGTGTCAATGCAGGTATTCAACGTAGAACATTATTTACACCTCAGTTTTCAGTATGATTGTAGTTTAGTAGGGTTTGACGTGTCAATGCAGGTATTCAACGTAGAACATTATATACACCTCAATTTTCAGTCTGATTGTAGTTTAGTAGAATTTGACGTGTCAATGGAGGTATTCAATGTAGAACATTATATACACCTCAGTTTTCAGTATGATTGTAGTTTAGAAGGGTTTGACGTGTCAATGCAGGTATTCAACGTAGAACATTATTTACACCTCAGTTTTCAGTATGATTGTAGTTTAGTAGGGTTTGACGTGTCAATGCAGGTATTCAACGTAGAACATTATATACACCTCAGATTTCAGTATGATTGTAGTTTAGTAGGGTTTGACGTGTCAATGGAGGTATTCAACGTAGAACATTATATACACCTCAGTTTTCAGTATGATTGTAGTTTAGTAGAGTTTGACGTGTCAATGGAGGTATTCAACATAGAACATTTTTACACCTCAGTTTTCAGTATGATTGTAGTTTAGAAGTGTTTGACGTGTCAATGCAGGTATTCAACGTAGAACATTATATACACCTCAGTTTTCAGTATGATTGTAGTTTAGTAGAGTTTGACGTGTCAATGGAGGTATTCAACGTAGAACATTATATACACCTCAGTTTTCAGTATGATTGTAGTTTAGAAGGGTTTGACGTGTCAATGCAGGTATTCAACGTAGAACATTATTTACACCTCAGTTTTCAGTATGATTGTAGTTTAGTAGGGTTTGACGTGTCAATGGAGGTATTCAACGTAGAACATTATATACACCTCAGATTTCAGTATGATTGTAGTTTAGTAGGGTTTGACGTGTCAATGGAGGTATTCAACGTAGAACATTATTTACACCTCAGTTTTCAGTATGATTGTAGTTTAGTAGGGTTTGACGTGTCAATGCAGGTATTCAACGTAGAACATTATTTACAACTCAGTTTTCAGTATGATTGTAGTTTAGTAGGGTTTGACGTGTCAATGGAGGTATTCAACGTAGAACATTATTTACACCTCAGTTTTCAGTATGATTGTAGTTTAGTAGGGTTTGACGTGTCAATGCAGGTATTCAACGTAGAACATTATATACATCTCAGTTTTCAGTATGATTGTAGTTTAGTATGGTTTAACATGTCAATGGAGGTATTCAATGTAGAACATTATATACACCTCAGTTTTCAGTATGATTGTAGTTTAGTAGAGTTTGACGTGTCAATGGAGATATTCAACGTAGAACATTATATACACCTCAGTTTTCTGTATGATTGTAGTTTAGTAGGGTTTGACGTGTCAATGCAGGTATTCAATGTAGAACATTATATACACCTCAGTTTTCAGTATGATTGTAGTTTAGTAGGGTTTGACGTGTCAATGCAGGTATTCAACGTAGAACATTATATACACCTCAGTTTTTTGTATGATTGTAGTTTAGTAGGGTTTGACGTGTCAATGCAGGTATTCAACGTAGAACATTATTTACACCTCAGTTTTCAGTATGATTGTAGTTTAGTAGGGTTTGACGTGTCAATGCAGGTATTCAACGTAGAACATTATATACACCTCAGTTTTCAGTATGATTGTAGTTTAGTAGGGTTTGACGTGTCAATGGAGGTATTCAACGTAGAACATTATATACACCTCAGTTTTCAGTATGATTGTAGTTTAGTAGAGTTTGACGTGTCAATGGAGGTATTCAACGTAGAACATTATATACACCTCAGTTTTCAGTATGATTGTAGTTTAGAAGGGTTTGACGTGTCAATGCAGGTATTCAACGTAGAACATTATTTACACCTCAGTTTTCAGTATGATTGTAGTTTAGTAGGGTTTGACGTGTCAATGCAGGTATTCAACGTAGAACATTATATACACCTCAGTTTTCAGTCTGATTGTAGTTTAGTAGGGTTTGACGTGTCAATGCAGGTATTCAACATAGAACATTATTTACACGTCAGTTTTCAGTATGATTGTAGTTTAGTAGAGTTTGACGTGTCAATGGAGGTATTCAACGTAGAACATTATATACACCTCAGTTTTCAGTATGATTGTAGTTTAGAAGGGTTTGACGTGTCAATGCAGGTATTCAACGTAGAACATTATTTACACCTCAGTTTTCAGTATGATTGTAGTTTAGTAGGGTTTGACGTGTCAATGCAGGTATTCAACGTAGAACATTATATACACCTCAGTTTTCAGTATGATTGTAGTTTAGAAGGGTTTGACGTGTCAATGCAGGTATTCAACGTAGAACATTATTTACACGTCAGTTTTCAGTATGATTGTAGTTTAGTAGGGTTTGATGTGTCAATGCAGGTATTCAACGTAGAACATTATATACACCTCAGTTTTCAGTATGATTGTAGTTTAGTAGTGTTTGACGTGTCAATGGAGGTATTCAACGTAGAACATTATATACACCTCAGTTTTCAGTATGATTGTAGTTTAGTAGGGTTTGACGTGTCAATGGAGGTATTCAACGTAGAACATTATATACACCTCAGTTTTCAGTATGATTGTAGTTTAGTAGAGTTTGACGTGTCAATGGAGGTATTCAACGTAGAACATTATATACACCTCAGTTTTCAGTATGATTGTAGTTTAGAAGGGTTTGACGTGTCAATGGAGGTATTCAACGTAGAACATTATTTACACCTCAGTTTTCAGTATGATTGTAGTTTAGTAGGGTTTGACGTGTCAATGCAGGTATTCAACGTAGAACATTATATACACCTCAGTTTTCAGTATGATTGTAGTTTAGAAGGGTTTGACGTGTCAATGCAGGTATTCAATGTAGAACATTATATACACCTCAGTTTTCAGTATGATTGTAGTTTAGTAGGGTTTGACGTGTCAATGCAGGTATTCAACATAGAACATTATATACACCTCCGTTTTCTGTATGATTGTAGTTTAGTAGGGTTTGACGTGTCAATGCAGGTATTCAACGTAGAACATTATATACACCTCAGTTTTCTGTATGATTGTAGTTTAGTAGGGTTTGACGTGTCAATGCAGGTATTCAACGTAGAACATTATATACACCTCAGTTTTCAGTATGATTGTAGTTTAGTAAGGTTTGACGTGTCAATGGAGGTATTCAACGTAGAACATTATATACACCTCAGTTTTCAGTATGATTGTAATTTAGTAGGGTTTGACGTGTCAATGGAGGTATTCAACGTAGAACATTATATACACCTCAGTTTTCAGTATGATTGTAGTTTAGTAGAGTTTTACGTGTCAATGGAGGTATTCAACGTAGAACATTATATACACCTCAGTTTTCAGTATGATTGTAGTTTAGAAGGGTTTGACGTGTCAATGCAGGTATTCAACGTAGAACATTATTTACACCTCAGTTTTCAGTATGATTGTAGTTTAGTAGGGTTTGACGTGTCAATGCAGGTATTCAACGTAGAACATTATATACACCTCAGTTTTCAGTATGATTGTAGTTTAGAAGGGTTTGACGTGTCAATGCAGGTATTCAACGTAGAACATTATTTACACCTCAGTTTTCAGTATGATTGTAGTTTAGAAGGGTTTGACGTGTCAATGCAGGTATTCAACGTAGAACATTATATACACCTCAGATTTCAGTATGATTGTAGTTTGGTAGGGTTTGACGTGTCAATGGAGGTATTCAACGTAGAACATTATATACACCTCAGTTTTCAGTATGATTGTAGTTTAGTAGAGTTTGACGTGTCAATGGAGGTATTCAACGTAGAACATTATTTACACCTCAGTTTTCAGTATGATTGTAGTTTAGAAGGGTTTGACGTGTCAATGCAGGTATTCAACGTAGAACATTATTTACACCTCAGTTTTCAGTATTATTGTAGTTTAGTAGGGTTTGATGTGTCATTGCAGGTATTCAACGTAGAACATTATATACACCTCAGTTTTCAGTATGATTGTAGTTTAGTAGGGTTTGACGTGTCAATGCAGATATTCAACGTAGAACATTATTTACAACTCAGTTTTCTGTATGATTGTAGTTTAGTAGGGTTTGACGTGTCAATGCAGGTATTCAACGTAGAACATTATATACACCTCAGTTTTCAGTATGATTGTAATTTAGTAGGGTTTGACGTGTCAAATGGAGGTATTCAACGTAGAACATTATATACACCTCAGTTTTCAGTATGATTGTAGTTTAGTAGAGTTTGACGTGTCAATGGAAGTATTCAACGTAGAACATTATTTACACCTCAGTTTTCAGTATGATTTTAGTTTAGTAGGGTTTGACGTGTCAATGCAGGTATTCAACGTAGAACATTATTTACACCTCAGTTTTCAGTATGATTGTAGTTTAGAAGGGTTTGACGTGTCAATGGAGGTATTCAACGTAGAACATTATTTAAACCTCAGTTTTCAGTATGATTGTAGTTTAGTAGGGTTTGACGTGTCAATGCAGGTATTCAACATAGAACATTATATACATCTCAGTTTTCAGTATGATTGTAGTTTAGTAGGGTTTGACATGTCAATGGAGGTATTCAACGTAGAACATTATATACACCTCAGTTTTCAGTATGATTGTAGTTTAGTAGAGTTTGACGTGTCAATGGAGGTATTCAACGTAGAACATTATATACACCTCAGTTATCTGTATGATTGTAGTTTAGTAGGGTTTGACGTGTCAATGCAGGTATTCAATGTAGAACATTATATACACCTCAGTTTTCAGTATGATTGTAGTTTAGTAGGGTTTGACGTGTCAATGCAGGTATACAACGTAGAACATTATATACACCTCCGTTTTCTGTATGATTGTAGTTTAGTAGAGTTTGACGTGTCAATGCAGGTATTCAACGTAGAACATTATATACACCTCAGTTTTCTGTATGATTGTAGTTTAGTAGGGTTTGACGTGTCAATGCAGGTATTCAACGTAGAACATTATATACACCTCAGTTTTCAGTATGATTGTAATTTAGTAAGGTTTGACGTGTCAATGGAGGTATTCAACGTAGAACATTATATACACCTCAGTTTTCTGTATGATTGTAGTTTAGTAGGGTTTGATGTGTCAATGCAGGTATTCAACGTAGAACATTATATACACCTCAGTTTTCAGTATGATTGTAGTTTAGTAGAGTTTGACATGTCAATGGAGGTATTCAACGTAGAACATTATATACACCTCAGTTTTCAGTATGATTGTAGTTTAGAAGGGTTTGACGTGTCAATGCAGGTATTCAACGTAGAACATTATTTACACCTCAGTTTTCAGTATGATTGTAGTTTAGTAGGGTTTGACGTGTCAATGCAGGTATTCAACGTAGAACATTATATACACCTCAGTTTTCAGTATGATTGTAGTTTAGAAGGGTTTGACGTGTCAATGCAGGTATTCAACGTAGAACATTATTTACACGTCAGTTTTCAGTATGATTGTAGTTTAGTAGGGTTTGATGTGTCAATGCAGGTATTCAACGTAGAACATTATATACACCTCAGTTTTCAGTATGATTGTAGTTTAGTAGTGTTTGACGTGTCAATGGAGGTATTCAACGTAGAACATTATATACACCTCAGTTTTCAGTATGATTGTAGTTTAGTAGGGTTTGACGTGTCAATGGAGGTATTCAACGTAGAACATTATATACACCTCAGTTTTCAGTATGATTGTAGTTTAGTAGAGTTTGACGTGTCAATGGAGGTATTCAACGTAGAACATTATATACACCTCAGTTTTCAGTATGATTGTAGTTTAGAAGGGTTTGACGTGTCAATGCAGGTATTCAACGTAGAACATTATTTACACCTCAGTTTTCAGTATGATTGTAGTTTAGTAGGGTTTGACGTGTCAATGCAGGTATTCAACGTAGAACATTATATACACCTCAGTTTTCAGTATGATTGTAGTTTAGAAGGGTTTGACGTGTCAATGCAGGTATTCAATGTAGAACATTATATACACCTCAGTTTTCAGTATGATTGTAGTTTAGTAGGGTTTGACGTGTCAATGCAGGTATTCAACATAGAACATTATATACACCTCCGTTTTCTGTATGATTGTAGTTTATTAGGGTTTGACGTGTCAATGCAGGTATTCAACGTAGAACATTATATACACCTCAGTTTTCTGTATGATTGTAGTTTAGTAGGGTTTGACGTGTCAATGCAGGTATTCAACGTAGAACATTATATACACCTCAGTTTTCAGTATGATTGTAGTTTAGTAAGGTTTGACGTGTCAATGGAGGTATTCAACGTAGAACATTATATACACCTCAGTTTTCAGTATGATTGTAGTTTAGTAGGGTTTGACGTGTCAATGGAGGTATTCAACGTAGAACATTATATACACCTCAGTTTTCAGTATGATTGTAGTTTAGTAGAGTTTTACGTGTCAATGGAGGTATTCAACGTAGAACATTATATACACCTCAGTTTTCAGTATGATTGTAGTTTAGAAGGGTTTGACGTGTCAATGCAGGTATTCAACGTAGAACATTATTTACACCTCAGTTTTCAGTATGATTGTAGTTTAGTAGGGTTTGACGTGTCAATGCAGGTATTCAACGTAGAACATTATATACACCTCAGTTTTCAGTATGATTGTAGTTTAGAAGGGTTTGACGTGTCAATGCAGGTATTCAACGTAGAACATTATTTACACCTCAGTTTTCAGTATGATTGTAGTTTAGAAGGGTTTGACGTGTCAATGCAGGTATTCAACGTAGAACATTATATACACCTCAGATTTCAGTATGATTGTAGTTTGGTAGGGTTTGACGTGTCAATGGAGGTATTCAACGTAGAACATTATATACACCTCAGTTTTCAGTATGATTGTAGTTTAGTAGAGTTTGACGTGTCAATGGAGGTATTCAACGTAGAACATTATTTACACCTCAGTTTTCAGTATGATTGTAGTTTAGAAGGGTTTGACGTGTCAATGCAGGTATTCAACGTAGAACATTATTTACACCTCAGTTTTCAGTATGATTGTAGTTTAGTAGGGTTTGATGTGTCATTGCAGGTATTCAACGTAGAACATTATATACACCTCAGTTTTCAGTATGATTGTAGTTTAGTAGGGTTTGACGTGTCAATGCAGATATTCAACGTAGAACATTATTTACAACTCAGTTTTCTGTATGATTGTAGTTTAGTAGGGTTTGACGTGTCAATGCAGGTATTCAACGTAGAACATTATATACACCTCAGTTTTCAGTATGATTGTAATTTAGTAGGGTTTGACGTGTCAAATGGAGGTATTCAACGTAGAACATTATATACACCTCAGTTTTCAGTATGATTGTAGTTTAGTAGAGTTTGACGTGTCAATGGAAGTATTCAACGTAGAACATTATTTACACCTCAGTTTTCAGTATGATTTTAGTTTAGTAGGGTTTGACGTGTCAATGCAGGTATTCAACGTAGAACATTATTTACACCTCAGTTTTCAGTATGATTGTAGTTTAGAAGGGTTTGACGTGTCAATGGAGGTATTCAACGTAGAACATTATTTAAACCTCAGTTTTCAGTATGATTGTAGTTTAGTAGGGTTTGACGTGTCAATGCAGGTATTCAACATAGAACATTATATACATCTCAGTTTTCAGTATGATTGTAGTTTAGTAGGGTTTGACATGTCAATGGAGGTATTCAACGTAGAACATTATATACACCTCAGTTTTCAGTATGATTGTAGTTTAGTAGAGTTTGACGTGTCAATGGAGGTATTCAACGTAGAACATTATATACACCTCAGTTATCTGTATGATTGTAGTTTAGTAGGGTTTGACGTGTCAATGCAGGTATTCAATGTAGAACATTATATACACCTCAGTTTTCAGTATGATTGTAGTTTAGTAGGGTTTGACGTGTCAATGCAGGTATACAACGTAGAACATTATATACACCTCCGTTTTCTGTATGATTGTAGTTTAGTAGAGTTTGACGTGTCAATGCAGGTATTCAACGTAGAACATTATATACACCTCAGTTTTCTGTATGATTGTAGTTTAGTAGGGTTTGACGTGTCAATGCAGGTATTCAACGTAGAACATTATATACACCTCAGTTTTCAGTATGATTGTAGTTTAGTAAGGTTTGACGTGTCAATGGAGGTATTCAACGTAGAACATTATATACACCTCAGTTTTCTGTATGATTGTAGTTTAGTAGGGTTTGATGTGTCAATGCAGGTATTCAACGTAGAACATTATATACACCTCAGTTTTCAGTATGATTGTAGTTTAGTAGAGTTTTACGTGTCAATGGAGGTATTCAACGTAGAACATTATATACACCTCAGTTTTCAGTATGATTGTAGTTTAGAAGGGTTTGACGTGTCAATGCAGGTATTCAACGTAGAACATTATTTACACCTCAGTTTTCAGTATGATTGTAGTTTAGTAGGGTTTGACGTGTCAATGCAGGTATTCAACGTAGAACATTATATACACCTCAGTTTTCAGTATGATTGTAGTTTAGAAGGGTTTGACGTGTCAATGCAGGTATTCAACGTAGAACATTATTTACACCTCAGTTTTCAGTATGATTGTAGTTTAGAAGGGTTTGACGTGTCAATGCAGGTATTCAACGTAGAACATTATATACACCTCAGATTTCAGTATGATTGTAGTTTAGTAGGGTTTGACGTGTCAATGGAGGTATTCAACGTAGAACATTATATACACCTCAGTTTTCAGTATGATTGTAGTTTAGTAGAGTTTGACGTGTCAATGGAGGTATTCAACGTAGAACATTATTTACACCTCAGTTTTCAGTATGATTGTAGTTTAGAAGGGTTTGACGTGTCAATGCAGGTATTCAACGTAGAACATTATTTACACCTCAGTTTTCAGTATGATTGTAGTTTAGTAGGGTTTGATGTGTCATTGCAGGTATTCAACGTAGAACATTATATACACCTCAGTTTTCAGTATGATTGTAGTTTAGTAGGGTTTGACGTGTCAATGCAGATATTCAACGTAGAACATTATTTACAACTCAGTTTTCTGTATGATTGTAGTTTAGTAGGGTTTGACGTGTCAATGCAGGTATTCAACGTAGAACATTATATACACCTCAGTTTTCAGTATGATTGTAATTTAGTAGGGTTTGACGTGTCAAATGGAGGTATTCAACGTAGAACATTATATACACCTCAGTTTTCAGTATGATTGTAGTTTAGTAGAGTTTGACGTGTCAATGGAAGTATTCAACGTAGAACATTATTTACACCTCAGTTTTCAGTATGATTTTAGTTTAGTAGGGTTTGACGTGTCAATGCAGGTATTCAACGTAGAACATTATTTACACCTCAGTTTTCAGTATGATTGTAGTTTAGAAGGGTTTGACGTGTCAATGGAGGTATTCAACGTAGAACATTATTTAAACCTCAGTTTTCAGTATGATTGTAGTTTAGTAGGGTTTGACGTGTCAATGCAGGTATTCAACATAGAACATTATATACATCTCAGTTTTCAGTATGATTGTAGTTTAGTAGGGTTTGACATGTCAATGGAGGTATTCAACGTAGAACATTATATACACCTCAGTTTTCAGTATGATTGTAGTTTAGTAGAGTTTGACGTGTCAATGGAGGTATTCAACGTAGAACATTATATACACCTCAGTTATCTGTATGATTGTAGTTTAGTAGGGTTTGACGTGTCAATGCAGGTATTCAATGTAGAACATTATATACACCTCAGTTTTCAGTATGATTGTAGTTTAGTAGGGTTTGACGTGTCAATGCAGGTATACAACGTAGAACATTATATACACCTCCGTTTTCTGTATGATTGTAGTTTAGTAGAGTTTGACGTGTCAATGCAGGTATTCAACGTAGAACTTTATATACACCTCAGTTTTCTGTATGATTGTAGTTTAGTAGGGTTTGACGTGTCAATGCAGGTATTCAACGTAGAACATTATATACACCTCAGTTTTCAGTATGATTGTAGTTTAGTAAGGTTTGACGTGTCAATGGAGGTATTCAACGTAGAACATTATATACACCTCAGTTTTCTGTATGATTGTAGTTTAGTAGGGTTTGATGTGTCAATGCAGGTATTCAACGTAGAACATTATATACACCTCAGTTTTCAGTATGATTGTAGTTTAGTAGGGTTTGACGTGTCAATGGAGGTATTCAGCGTAGAACATTATATACACCTCAGTTTTCAGTATGATTGTAGTTTAGTAGAGTTTGACGTGTCAATGGAGGTATTCAACGTAGAACATTATATACACCTCAGTTTTCAGTATGATTGTAGTTTAGAAGGGTTTGACGTGTCAATGCAGGTATTCAACGTAGAACATTATTTACACCTCAGTTTTCAGTATGATTGTAGTTTAGTAGGGTTTGACGTGTCAATGCAGGTATTCAACGTAGAACATTATATACACCTCAGTTTTCAGTATGATTGTAGTTTAGAAGGGTTTGACGTGTCAATGCAGGTATTCAACGTAGAACATTATTTACACCTCAGTTTTCAGTATGATTGTAGTTTAGTAGGGTTTGACGTGTCAATGCAGGTATTCAACGTAGAACATTATATACACCTCAGTTTTCAGTATGATTGTAGTTTAGAAGGGTTTGACGTGTCAATGCAGGTATTCAACGTAGAACATTATTTACACGTCAGTTTTCAGTATGATTGTAGTTTAGTAGGGTTTGATGTGTCAATGCAGGTATTCAACGTAGAACATTATATACACCTCAGTTTTCAGTATGATTGTAGTTTAGTAGTGTTTGACGTGTCAATGGAGGTATTCAACGTAGAACATTATATACACCTCAGTTTTCAGTATGATTGTAGTTTAGTAGGGTTTGACGTGTCAATGGAGGTATTCAACGTAGAACATTATATACACCTCAGTTTTCAGTATGATTGTAGTTTAGTAGAGTTTGACGTGTCAATGGAGGTATTCAACGTAGAACATTATATACACCTCAGTTTTCAGTATGATTGTAGTTTAGAAGGGTTTGACGTGTCAATGCAGGTATTCAACGTAGAACATTATTTACACCTCAGTTTTCAGTATGATTGTAGTTTAGTAGGGTTTGACGTGTCAATGCAGGTATTCAACGTAGAACATTATATACACCTCAGTTTTCAGTATGATTGTAGTTTAGAAGGGTTTGACGTGTCAATGCAGGTATTCAATGTAGAACATTATATACATCTCAGTTTTCAGTATGATTGTAGTTTAGTAGGGTTTGACGTGTCAATGCAGGTATTCAACATAGAACATTATATACACCTCCGTTTTCTGTATGATTGTAGTTTAGTAGGGTTTGACGTGTCAATGCAGGTATTCAACGTAGAACATTATATACACCTCAGTTTTCTGTATGATTGTAGTTTAGTAGGGTTTGACGTGTCAATGCAGGTATTCAACGTAGAACATTATATACACCTCAGTTTTCAGTATGATTGTAGTTTAGTAAGGTTTGACGTGTCAATGGAGGTATTCAACGTAGAACATTATATACACCTCAGTTTTCAGTATGATTGTAGTTTAGTAGGGTTTGACATGTCAATGGAGGTATTCAACGTAGAACATTATATACACCTCAGTTTTCAGTATGATTGTAGTTTAGTAGAGTTTTACGTGTCAATGGAGGTATTCAACGTAGAACATTATATACACCTCAGTTTTCAGTATGATTGTAGTTTAGAAGGGTTTGACGTGTCAATGCAGGTATTCAACGTAGAACATTATATACACCTCAGATTTCAGTATGATTGTAGTTTGGTAGGGTTTGACGTGTCAATGGAGGTATTCAACGTAGAACATTATATACACCTCAGTTTTCAGTATGATTGTAGTTTAGTAGAGTTTGACGTGTCAATGGAGGTATTCAACGTAGAACATTATTTACACCTCAGTTTTCAGTATGATTGTAGTTTAGAAGGGTTTGACGTGTCAATGCAGGTATTCAACGTAGAACATTATTTACACCTCAGTTTTCAGTATGATTGTAGTTTAGTAGGGTTTGATGTGTCATTGCAGGTATTCAACGTAGAACATTATATACACCTCAGTTTTCAGTATGATTGTAGTTTAGTAGGGTTTGACGTGTCAATGCAGATATTCAACGTAGAACATTATTTACAACTCAGTTTTCTGTATGATTGTAGTTTAGTAGGGTTTGACGTGTCAATGCAGGTATTCAACGTAGAACATTATATACACCTCAGTTTTCAGTATGATTGTAATTTAGTAGGGTTTGACGTGTCAAATGCAGGTATTCAACGTAGAACATTATATACACCTCAGTTTTCAGTATGATTGTAGTTTAGTAGGGTTTGACGTGTCAATGCAGGTATTCAACTTAGAACATTATATACACCTCAGTTTTCAGTATGATTGTAGTTTAGTAGGGTTTGACGTGTCAAATGGAGGTATTCAACGTAGAACATTATTTACACCTCAGTTTTCTGTATGATTGTAGTTTAGTAGGGTTTGACGTGTCAATGCAGGTATTCAACGTAGAACATTATATACACCTCAGTTTTCAGTATGATTGTAGTTTAGTAAGGTTTGACGTGTCAATGGAGGTATTCAACGTAGAACATTATATACACCTCAGTTTTCTGTATGATTGTAGTTTTGTAGGGTTTGACGTGTCAATGCAGGTATTCAACGTAGAACATTATATACACCTCAGTTTTCATTATGAGTGTAGTTTAGTAAGGTTTGACGTGTCAATGGAGGTATTCAACGTAGAACATTATATACACCTCAGTTTTCAGTATGATTGTAGTTTAGTAGGGTTTGACGTGTCAATGCAGGTATTCAACGTAGAACATTATTTACACCTCAGTTTTCAGTATGATTGTAGTTTAGTAGGGTTTGACGTGTCTATGGAGGTATTCAACGTAGAACATTATATACACCTCAGTTTTCAGTATGATTGTAGTTTAGTAGGGTTTGACGTGTCAATGGAGGTATTCAACGTAGAACATTATATACACCTCAGTTTTCAGTATGATTGTAGTTTAGTAGAGTTTGACGTGTCAATGGAGGTATTCAACGTAGAACATTATATACACCTCAGTTTTCAGTATGATTGTAGTTTAGAAGGGTTTGACGTGTCAATGCAGGTATTCAACGTAGAACATTATTTACACCTCAGTTTTCAGTATGATTGTAGTTTAGTAGGGTTTGACGTGTCAATGCAGGTATTCAACGTAGAACATTATATACACCTCAGTTTTCAGTATGATTGTAGTTTAGAAGGGTTTGACGTGTCAATGCAGGTATTCAACGTAGAACATTATTTACACCTCAGTTTTCAGTATGATTGTAGTTTAGATGGGTTTGACTTGTCAATGCAGGTATTCAATGTAGAACATTATTTACACCTCAGTTTTCAGTATGATTGTAGTTTAGTAGGGTTTGACGTGTCAATGCAGGTATTCAACGTAGAACATTATATACACCTCAGTTTTCAGTATGATTGTAGTTTAGTAGGGTTTGACGTGTCAATGCAGGTATTCAACGTAGAACATAATTTACACCTCAGTTTTCTGTATGATTGTAGTTTAGTAGGGTTTGACGTGTCAATGCAGGTATTCAACGTAGAACATTATATACACCTCAGTTTTCAGTATGATTGTAGTTTAGTAGGGTTTGACGTGTCAAATGGAGGTATTCAACGTAGAACATTATTTACACCTCAGTTTTCTGTATGATTGTAGTTTAGTAGGGTTTGACGTGTCAATATCAGGTATTCAACGTAGAACATTATATACACCTCAGTTTTCAGTATGATTGTAGTTTAGTAAGGTTTGACGTGTCAATGGAGGTATTCAATGTAGAACATTATATACACCTCAGTTTTCAGTATGATTGTAGTTTTGTAGGGTTTGACGTGTCAATGCAGGTATTCAACGTAGAACATTATATACACCTCAGTTTTCATTATGAGTGTAGTTTAGTAAGGTTTGACATGTCAATGGAGGTATTCAACGTAGAACATTATATACACCTCAGTTTTCAGTATGATTGTAGTTTAGTAGGGTTTGACGTGTCAATGCAGGTATTCAACGTAGAACATTATTTACACCTCAGTTTTCAGTATGATTGTAGTTTAGTAGGGTTTGACGTGTCAATGGAGGTATTCAACGTAGAACATTATATACACCTCAGTTTTCAGTATGATTGTAGTTTAGTAGGGTTTGACGTGTCAATGGAGGTATTCAACGTAGAACATTATATACACCTCAGTTTTCAGTATGATTGTAGTTTAGTAGAGTTTGACGTGTCAATGGAGGTATTCAACGTAGAACATTATATACACCTCAGTTTTCAGTATGATTGTAGTTTAGAAGAGTTTGACGTGTCAATGCAGGTATTCAACGTAGAACATTATTTACACCTCAGTTTTCAGTATGATTGTAGTTTAGTAGGGTTTGACGTGTCAATGCAGGTATTAAACGTAGAACATTATATACACCTCAGTTTTCAGTATGATTGTAGTTTAGAAGGGTTTGACGTGTCAATGCAGGTATTCAACGTAGAACATTATTTACACCTCAGTTTTCAGTATGATTGTAGTTTAGTAGAGTTTGACGTGTCAATGGAGGTATTCAACGTAGAACATTATTTACACCTCAGTTTTCAGTATGATTGTAGTTTAGTAGGGTTTGACGTGTCAATGCAGGTATTCAACGTAGAACATTATTTACACCTCAGTTTTCAGTATGATTGTAGTTTAGAAGGGTTTGACGTGTCAATGGAGGTATTCAACGTAGAACATTATTTACACCTCAGTTTTCAGTATGATTGTAGTTTAGTAGGGTTTGACGTGTCAATGCAGGTATTCAACATAGAACATTATATACATCTCAGTTTTCAGTATGATTGTAGTTTAGAAGGGTTTGACGTGTCAATGGAGGTATTCAACGTAGAACATTATTTACACCTCAGTTTTCAGTATGATTGTAGTTTAGAAGGGTTTGACGTGTCAATGGAGGTATTCAACGTAGAACATTATTTACACGTCAGTTTTCAGTATGATTGTAGTTTAGTAGGGTTTGACGTGTCAATGGAGGTATTCAACGTAGAACATTATTTACACCTCAGTTTTCAGTATGATTGTAGTTTAGAAGGGTTTGACGTGTCAATGCAGGTATTCAACGTAGAACATTATTTACACCTCAGTTTTCAGTATGATTGTAGTTTAGTAGGGTTTGACGTGTCAATGCAGGTATTCAACGTAGAACATTATATACACCTCAGTTTTCAGTATGATTGTAGTTTAGTAGGGTTTGACGTGTCAATGGAGGTATTCAACGTAGAAGATTATTTACACCTCAGTTTTCAGTATGATTGTAGTTTAGTAGGGTTTGACGTGTCAATGCAGGTATTCAACGTAGAACATTATTTACACCTCAGTTTTCAGTATGATTGTAGTTTAGTAGGGTTTGACGTGTCAAATGGAGGTATTCAACGTAGAACATTATATACACCTCAGTTTTCAGTATGATTGTAGTTTAGTAGAGTTTGACGTCTCAATGGACGTATTCAACGTAGAACATTATTTACACCTCAGTTTTCAGTATGATTGTAGTTTAGTAGGGTTTGACGTGTCAATGCAGGTATTCAACGTAGAACATTATTTACACCTCAGTTTTCAGTATGATTGTAGTTTAGTAGGGTTTGACGTGTCAATGGAGGTATTCAACGTAGAACATTATTTACACCTCAGTTTTCAGTATGATTGTAGTTTAGTTGGGTTTGACATGTCAATGCAGGTATTCAACGTAGAACATTATATACATCTCAGTTTTCAGTATGATTGTAGTTTAGTATGGTTTGACATGTCAATGGAGGTATTCAACGTAGAACATTATATACACCTCAGTTTTCAGTATGATTGTAGTTTAGTAGAGTTTGACGTGTCAATGGAGGTATTCAACGTAGAACATTATATACACCTCAGTTTTCAGTATGATTGTAGTTTAGTAGGGTTTGACGTGTCAATGCAGGTATTCAATGTAGAACATTATATACACCTCAGTTTTCAGTATGATTGTAGTTTAGTAGGGTTTGACGTGTCAATGCAGGTATTCAACGTAGAACATTATATACACCTCCGTTTTCTGTATGATTGTAGTTTAGAAGGGTTTGACGTGTCAATGCGGGTATTCAACGTAGAACATTATATACACCTCAGTTTTCAGTATGATTGTAGTTTAGTAAGGTTTGACGTGTCAATGGAGGTATTCAATGTAGAACATTATATACACCTCTGCTTTCAGTATGATTGTAGTTTTGTAGGGTTTGACGTGTCAATGCAGGTATTCAACGTAGAACATTATATACACCTCAGTTTTCATTATGAGTGTAGTTTAGTAAGGTTTGACGTGTCAATGGAGGTATTCAACGTAGAACATTATATACACCTCAGTTTTCAGTATGATTGTAGTTTAGTAGGGTTTGACGTGTCAATGCAGGTATTCAACGTAGAACATTATTTACACCTCAGTTTTCAGTATGATTGTAGTTTAGTAGGGTTTGACGTGTCAATGGACGTATTCAACGTAGAACATTATATACACCTCAGTTTTCAGTATGATTGTAGTTTAGTAGGGTTTGACGTGTCAATGCAGGTATTCAACGTAGAACATTATTTACACCTCAGTTTTCAGTATGATTGTAGTTTAGTAGGGTTTGACGTGTCAATGCAGGTATTCAACGTAGAACATTATATACACCTCAGTTTTCAGTATGATTGTAGTTTAGAAGGGTTTGACGTGTCAATGCAGGTATTCAACGTAGAACATTATTTACACCTCAGTTTTCAGTATGATTGTAGTTTAGAAGGGTTTGACGTGTCAATGCAGGTATTCAACGTAGAACATTATATACACCTCAGATTTCAGTATGATTGTAGTTTGGTAGGGTTTGACGTGTCAATGGAGGTATTCAACGTAGAACATTATATACACCTCAGTTTTCAGTATGATTGTAGTTTAGTAGAGTTTGACGTGTCAATGGAGGTATTCAACGTAGAACATTATTTACACCTCAGTTTTCAGTATGATTGTAGTTTAGAAGGGTTTGACGTGTCAATGCAGGTATTCAACGTAGAACATTATTTACACCTCAGTTTTCTGTATGATTGTAGTTTAGTAGGGTTTGACGTGTCAATGCAGGTATTCAACGTAGAACATTATATACACCTCAGTTTTCAGTATGATTGTAGTTTAGTAGGGTTTGACGTGTCAATGCAGATATTCAACGTAGAACATTATTTACAACTCAGTTTTCTGTATGATTGTAGTTTAGTAGGGTTTGACGTGTCAATGCAGGTATTCAACGTAGAACATTATTTAAACCTCAGTTTTCAGTATGATTGTAGTTTAGTAGGGTTTGACGTGTCAATGCAGGTATTCAACATAGAACATTATATACATCTCAGTTTTCAGTATGATTGTAGTTTAGTAGGGTTTGACATGTCAATGGAGGTATTCAACGTAGAACATTATTTACACCTCAGTTTTCAGTATGATTGTAGTTTAGTAGAGTTTGACGTGTCAATGGAGGTATTCAACGTAGAACATTATATACACCTCAGTTTTCTGTATGATTGTAGTTTAGTAGGGTTTGACGTGTCAATGCAGGTATTCAATGTAGAACATTATATACACCTCAGTTTTCAGTATGATTGTAGTTTAGTAGGGTTTGACGTGTCAATGGAGGTATTCAACGTAGAACATTATTTACACCTCAGTTTTCAGTATGATTGTAGTTTAGAAGGGTTTGACGTGTCAATGCAGGTATTCAACGTAGAACATTATTTACACCTCAGTTTTCAGTATGATTGTAGTTTAGTAGGGTTTGACGTGTCAATGCAGGTATTCAACGTAGAACATTATATACACCTCAGTTTTCAGTATGATTGTAGTTTAGTAGGGTTTGACGTGTCAATGGAGGTATTCAACGTAGAAGATTATTTACACCTCAGTTTTCAGTATGATTGTAGTTTAGTAGGGTTTGACGTGTCAATGCAGGTATTCAACGTAGAACATTATATACACCTCAGTTTTCAGTATGATTGTAGTTTAGTAGGGTTTGACGTGTCAAATGGAGGTATTCAACGTAGAACATTATATACACCTCAGTTTTCAGTATGATTGTAGTTTAGTAGAGTTTGACGTCTCAATGGACGTATTCAACGTAGAACATTATTTACACCTCAGTTTTCAGTATGATTGTAGTTTAGTAGGGTTTGACGTGTCAATGCAGGTATTCAACGTAGAACATTATTTACACCTCAGTTTTCAGTATGATTGTAGTTTAGTAGGGTTTGACGTGTCAATGGAGGTATTCAACGTAGAACATTATTTACACCTCAGTTTTCAGTATGATTGTAGTTTAGTTGGGTTTGACATGTCAATGCAGGTATTCAACGTAGAACATTATATACATCTCAGTTTTCAGTATGATTGTAGTTTAGTATGGTTTGACATGTCAATGGAGGTATTCAACGTAGAACATTATATACACCTCAGTTTTCAGTATGATTGTAGTTTAGTAGAGTTTGACGTGTCAATGGAGGTATTCAACGTAGAACATTATATACACCTCAGTTTTCAGTATGATTGTAGTTTAGTAGGGTTTGACGTGTCAATGCAGGTATTCAATGTAGAACATTATATACACCTCAGTTTTCAGTATGATTGTAGTTTAGTAGGGTTTGACGTGTCAATGCAGGTATTTAACGTAGAACATTATATACACCTCCGTTTTCTGTATGATTGTAGTTTAGAAGGGTTTGACGTGTCAATGCAGATATTCAACGTAGAACATTATTTACAACTCAGTTTTCTGTATGATTGTAGTTTAGTAGGGTTTGACGTGTCAATGCAGGTATTCAACGTAGAACATTATATACACCTCAGTTTTCAGTATGATTGTAGTTTAGTAAGGTTTGACGTGTCAATGGAGGTATTCAATGTAGAACATTATATACACCTCAGCTTTCAGTATGATTGTAGTTTTGTAGGGTTTGACGTGTCAATGCAGGTATTCAACGTAGAACATTATATACACCTCAGTTTTCATTATGAGTGTAGTTTAGTAAGGTTTGACGTGTCAATGGAGGTATTCAACGTAGAACATTATATACACCTCAGTTTTCAGTATGATTGTAGTTTAGTAGGGTTTGACGTGTCAATGCAGGTATTCAACGTAGAACATTATTTACACCTCAGTTTTCAGTATGATTGTAGTTTAGTAGGGTTTGACGTGTCAATGGACGTATTCAACGTAGAACATTATATACACCTCAGTTTTCAGTATGATTGTAGTTTAGTAGGGTTTGACGTGTCAATGCAGGTATTCAACGTAGAACATTATTTACACCTCAGTTTTCAGTATGATTGTAGTTTAGTAGGGTTTGACGTGTCAATGCAGGTATTCAACGTAGAACATTATATACACCTCAGTTTTCAGTATGATTGTAGTTTAGAAGGGTTTGACGTGTCAATGCAGGTATTCAACGTAGAACATTATTTACACCTCAGTTTTCAGTATGATTGTAGTTTAGAAGGGTTTGACGTGTCAATGCAGGTATTCAACGTAGAACATTATATACACCTCAGATTTCAGTATGATTGTAGTTTGGTAGGGTTTGACGTGTCAATGGAGGTATTCAACGTAGAACATTATATACACCTCAGTTTTCAGTATGATTGTAGTTTAGTAGAGTTTGACGTGTCAATGGAGGTATTCAACGTAGAACATTATTTACACCTCAGTTTTCAGTATGATTGTAGTTTAGAAGGGTTTGACGTGTCAATGCAGGTATTCAACGTAGAACATTATTTACACCTCAGTTTTCTGTATGATTGTAGTTTAGTAGGGTTTGACGTGTCAATGCAGGTATTCAACGTAGAACATTATATACACCTCAGTTTTCAGTATGATTGTAGTTTAGTAGGGTTTGACGTGTCAATGCAGATATTCAACGTAGAACATTATTTACAACTCAGTTTTCTGTATGATTGTAGTTTAGTAGGGTTTGACGTGTCAATGCAGGTATTCAACGTAGAACATTATTTAAACCTCAGTTTTCAGTATGATTGTAGTTTAGTAGGGTTTGACGTGTCAATGCAGGTATTCAACATAGAACATTATATACATCTCAGTTTTCAGTATGATTGTAGTTTAGTAGGGTTTGACATGTCAATGGAGGTATTCAACGTAGAACATTATTTACACCTCAGTTTTCAGTATGATTGTAGTTTAGTAGAGTTTGACGTGTCAATGGAGGTATTCAACGTAGAACATTATATACACCTCAGTTTTCTGTATGATTGTAGTTTAGTAGGGTTTGACGTGTCAATGCAGGTATTCAATGTAGAACATTATATACACCTCAGTTTTCAGTATGATTGTAGTTTAGTAGGGTTTGACGTGTCAATGGAGGTATTCAACGTAGAACATTATTTACACCTCAGTTTTCAGTATGATTGTAGTTTAGAAGGGTTTGACGTGTCAATGCAGGTATTCAACGTAGAACATTATTTACACCTCAGTTTTCAGTATGATTGTAGTTTAGTAGGGTTTGACGTGTCAATGCAGGTATTCAACGTAGAACATTATATACACCTCAGTTTTCAGTATGATTGTAGTTTAGTAGGGTTTGACGTGTCAATGGAGGTATTCAACGTAGAAGATTATTTACACCTCAGTTTTCAGTATGATTGTAGTTTAGTAGGGTTTGACGTGTCAATGCAGGTATTCAACGTAGAACATTATATACACCTCAGTTTTCAGTATGATTGTAGTTTAGTAGGGTTTGACGTGTCAAATGGAGGTATTCAACGTAGAACATTATATACACCTCAGTTTTCAGTATGATTGTAGTTTAGTAGAGTTTGACGTCTCAATGGACGTATTCAACGTAGAACATTATTTACACCTCAGTTTTCAGTATGATTGTAGTTTAGTAGGGTTTGACGTGTCAATGCAGGTATTCAACGTAGAACATTATTTACACCTCAGTTTTCAGTATGATTGTAGTTTAGTAGGGTTTGACGTGTCAATGGAGGTATTCAACGTAGAACATTATTTACACCTCAGTTTTCAGTATGATTGTAGTTTAGTTGGGTTTGACATGTCAATGCAGGTATTCAACGTAGAACATTATATACATCTCAGTTTTCAGTATGATTGTAGTTTAGTATGGTTTGACATGTCAATGGAGGTATTCAACGTAGAACATTATATACACCTCAGTTTTCAGTATGATTGTAGTTTAGTAGAGTTTGACGTGTCAATGGAGGTATTCAACGTAGAACATTATATACACCTCAGTTTTCAGTATGATTGTAGTTTAGTAGGGTTTGACGTGTCAATGCAGGTATTCAATGTAGAACATTATATACACCTCAGTTTTCAGTATGATTGTAGTTTAGTAGGGTTTGACGTGTCAATGCAGGTATTTAACGTAGAACATTATATACACCTCCGTTTTCTGTATGATTGTAGTTTAGAAGGGTTTGACGTGTCAATGCGGGTATTCAACGTAGAACATTATATACACCTCAGTTTTCTGTATGATTGTAGTTTAGTAGGGTTTGACGTGTCAATGCAGGTATTCAACGTAGAACATTATATACACCTCAGTTTTCAGTATGATTGTAGTTTAGTAAGGTTTGACGTGTCAATGGAGGTATTCAATGTAGAACATTATATACACCTCAGCTTTCAGTATGATTGTAGTTTTGTAGGGTTTGACGTGTCAATGCAGGTATTCAACGTAGAACATTATATACACCTCAGTTTTCATTATGAGTGTAGTTTAGTAAGGTTTGACGTGTCAATGGAGGTATTCAACGTAGAACATTATATACACCTCAGTTTTCAGTATGATTGTAGTTTAGTAGGGTTTGACGTGTCAATGCAGGTATTCAACGTAGAACATTATTTACACCTCAGTTTTCAGTATGATTGTAGTTTAGTAGGGTTTGACGTGTCAATGGAGGTATTCAACGTAGAACATTATATACACCTCAGTTTTCAGTATGATTGTAGTTTAGTAGGGTTTGACGTGTCAATGGAGGTATTCAACGTAGAACATTATATACACCTCAGTTTTCAGTATGATTGTAGTTTAGTAGAGTTTTACGTGTCAATGGAGGTATTCAACGTAGAACATTATATACACCTCAGTTTTCAGTATGATTGTAGTTTAGAAGGGTTTGACGTGTCAATGCAGGTATTCAACGTAGAACATTATTTACACCTCAGTTTTCAGTATGATTGTAGTTTAGTAGGGTTTGACGTGTCAATGCAGGTATTCAACGTAGAACATTATATACACCTCAGTTTTCAGTATGATTGTAGTTTAGAAGGGTTTGACGTGTCAATGCAGGTATTCAACGTAGAACATTATTTACAACTCAGTTTTCTGTATGATTGTAGTTTAGTAGGGTTTGACGTGTCAATGCAGGTATTCAACGTAGAACATTATTTACACCTCAGTTTTCAGTATGATTGTAGTTTAGTAGGGTTTGACGTGTCAATGGAGGTATTCAACGTAGAACATTATTTAAACCTCAGTTTTCAGTATGATTGTAGTTTAGTAGGGTTTGACGTGTCAATGCAGGTATTCAACATAGAACATTATATACATCTCAGTTTTCAGTATGATTGTAGTTTAGAAGGGTTTGACATGTCAATGGAGGTATTCAACGTAGAACATTATTTACACCTCATTTTTCAGTATGATTGTAGTTTAGTAGAGTTTGACGTGTCAATGGAGGTATTCAACGTAGAACATTATATACACCTCAGTTTTCTGTATGATTGTAGTTTAGTAGGGTTTGACGTGTCAATGCAGGTATTCAATGTAGAACATTATATACACCTCAGTTTTCAGTATGATTGTAGTTTAGTAGGGTTTGACGTGTCAATGCAGGTATTCAACGTAGAACATTATATACACCTCCGTTTTCTGTATGATTGTAGTTTAGTAGAGTTTGACGTGTCAATGCAGGTATTCAATGTAGAACATTATATACACCTCAGTTTTCTGTATGATTGTAGTTTAGTAGGGTTTGACGTGTCAATGCAGGTATTCAACGTAGAACATTATATACACCTCAGTTTTCAGTATGATTGTAGTTTAGTAAGGTTTGACGTGTCAATGGAGGTATTCAACGTAGAACATTATATACACCTCAGTTTTCTGTATGATTGTAGTTTAGTAGGGTTTGACGTGTCAATGCAGGTATTCAACGTAGAACATTATATACACCTCAGTTTTCAGTATGATTGTAGTTTAGTAAGGTTTGACGTGTCAATGGAGGTATTCAACATAGAACATTATATACACCTCAGTTTTCTGTATGATTGTAGTTTAGAAGGGTTTGACGTGTCAATGCAGGTATTCAACGTAGAACATTATATACACCTCAGTTTTCTGTATGATTGTAGTTTAGTAGGGTTTGACGTGTCAATGGAGGTATTCAACGTAGAACATTATATACACCTCAGTTTTCAGTATGATTGTAGTTTAGAAAGGTTTGACGTGTCAATGCAGGTATTCAACGTAGAACATTATATACACCTCAGTTTTCAGTATGATTGTAGTTTAGTAGGGTTTGACGTGTCAATGCAGGTATTCAACGTAGAACATTATATACACCTCAGTTTTCAGTATGATTGTAGTTTAGTAGGGTTTGACGTGTCAAATGGAGGTATTCAACGTAGAACATTATTTACACCTCAGTTTTCTGTATGATTGTAGTTTAGTAGGGTTTGACGTGTCAATGCAGGTATTCAACGTAGAACATTATATACACCTCAGTTTTCAGTATGATTGTAGTTTAGTAGGGTTTGACGTGTCAATGGAGGTATTCAATGTAGAACATTATATACACCTCAGTTTTCTGTATGATTGTAGTTTTGTAGGGTTTGACGTGTCAATGCAGGTATTCAACGTAGAACATTATATACACCTCAGTTTTCATTATGAGTGTAGTTTAGTAAGGTTTGACGTGTCAATGGAGGTATTCAACGTAGAACATTATATACACCTCAGTTTTCAGTATGATTGTAGTTTAGTAGGGTTTGACGTGTCAATGCAGGTATTCAACGTAGAACATTATTTACACCTCAGTTTTCAGTATGATTGTAGTTTAGTAGGGTTTGACGTGTCAATGGAGGTATTCAACGTAGAACATTATATACACCTCAGTTTTCAGTATGATTGTAGTTTAGTAGGGTTTGACGTGTCAATGGAGGTATTCAACGTAGAACATTATATACACCTCAGTTTTCAGTATGATTGTAGTTTAGTAGAGTTTGACGTGTCAATGGAGGTATTCATCGTAGAACATTATATACACCTCAGTTTTCAGTATGATTGTAGTTTAGAAGGGTTTGACGTGTCAATGCAGGTATTCAACGTAGAACATTATTTACACCTCAGTTTTCAGTATGATAGTAGTTTAGTAGGGTTTGACGTGTCAATGCAGGTATTCAACGTAGAACATTATTTACACCTCAGTTTTCAGTATGATTGTAGTTTAGAAGGGTTTGACTTGTCAATGCAGGTATTCAACGTAGAACATTATTTACACCTCAGTTTTCAGTATGATTGTAGTTTAGTAGGGTTTGACGTGTCAATGCAGGTATTCAACGTAGAACATTATATACACCTCAGTTTTCAGTATGATTGTAGTTTAGTAGGGTTTGACGTGTCAATGCAGGTATTCAACGTAGAACATAATTTACACCTCAGTTTTCTGTATGATTGTAGTTTAGTAGGGTTTGACGTGTCAATGCAGGTATTCAACGTAGAACATTATATACACCTCAGTTTTCAGTATGATTGTAGTTTAGTAGGGTTTGACGTGTCAAATGGAGGTATTCAACGTAGAACATTATATACACCTCAGTTTTCAGTATGATTGTAGTTTAGTAGAGTTTGACGTGTCAATGGAGGTATTCAACGTAGAACATTATATACACCTCAGTTTTCAGTATGATTGTAGTTTAGAAGGGTTTGACGTGTCAATGCACGTATTCAACGTAGAACATTATTTACACCTCAGTTTTCAGTATGATTGTAGTTTAGTAGGGTTTGACGTGTCAATGCAGGTATTCAACGTAGAACATTATATACACCTCAGTTTTCAGTATGATTGTAGTTTAGAAGGGTTTGACGTGTCAATGCAGGTATTCAACGTAGAACATTATTTACACCTCAGTTTTCAGTATGATTGTAGTTTAGAAGGGTTTGACGTGTCAATGCAGGTATTCAACGTAGAACATTATATACACCTCAGATTTCAGTATGATTGTAGTTTGGTAGGGTTTGACGTGTCAATGGAGGTATTCAACGTAGAACATTATATACACCTCAGTTTTCAGTATGATTGTAGTTTAGTAGAGTTTGACGTGTCAATGGAGGTATTCAACGTAGAACATTATTTACACCTCAGTTTTCAGTATGATTGTAGTTTAGAAGGGTTTGACGTGTCAATGCAGGTATTCAACGTAGAACATTATTTACACCTCAGTTTTCAGTATGATTGTAGTTTAGTAGGGTTTGACGTGTCAATGCAGGTATTCAACGTAGAACATTATATACACCTCAGTTTTCAGTATGATTGTAGTTTAGTAGGGTTTGACGTGTCAATGCAGATATTCAACGTAGAACATTATTTACAACTCAGTTTTCTGTATGATTGTAGTTTAGTAGGGTTTGACGTGTCAATGCAGGTATTCAACGTAGAACATTATATACACCTCAGATTTCAGTATGATTGTAGTTTAGTAGGGTTTGACGTGTCAAATGGAGGTATTCAACGTAGAACATTATATACACCTCAGTTTTCAGTATGATTGTAGTTTAGTAGAGTTTGACGTGTCAATGGAGGTATTCAACGTAGAACATTATTTACACCTCAGTTTTCAGTATGATTGTAGTTTAGTAGGGTTTGACGTGTCAATGCAGGTATTCAACGTAGAACATTATTTACACCTCAGTTTTCAGTATGATTGTAGTTTAGTAGGGTTTGACGTGTCAATGGAGGTATTCAACGTAGAACATTATTTAAACCTCAGTTTTCAGTATGATTGTAGTTTAGTAGGGTTTGACGTGTCAATGCAGGTATTCAACATAGAACATTATATACATCTCAGTTTTCAGTATGATTGTAGTTTAGAAGGGTTTGACATGTCAATGGAGGTATTCAACGTAGAACATTATTTACACCTCATTTTTCAGTATGATTGTAGTTTAGTAGAGTTTGACGTGTCAATGGAGGTATTCAACGTAGAACATTATATACACCTCAGTTTTCTGTATGATTGTAGTTTAGTAGGGTTTGACGTGTCAATGCAGGTATTCAATGTAGAACATTATATACACCTCAGTTTTCAGTATGATTGTAGTTTAGTAGGGTTTGACGTGTCAATGCAGGTATTCAACGTAGAACATTATATACACCTCCGTTTTCTGTATGATTGTAGTTTAGTAGAGTTTGACGTGTCAATGCAGGTATTCAATGTAGAACATTATATACACCTCAGTTTTCTGTATGATTGTAGTTTAGTAGGGTTTGACGTGTCAATGCAGGTATTCAACGTAGAACATTATATACACCTCAGTTTTCAGTATGATTGTAGTTTAGTAAGGTTTGACGTGTCAATGGAGGTATTCAACGTAGAACATTATATACACCTCAGTTTTCTGTATGATTGTAGTTTAGTAGGGTTTGACGTGTCAATGCAGGTATTCAACGTAGAACATTATATACACCTCAGTTTTCAGTATGATTGTAGTTTAGTAAGGTTTGACGTGTCAATGGAGGTATTCAACATAGAACATTATATACACCTCAGTTTTCTGTATGATTGTAGTTTAGAAGGGTTTGACGTGTCAATGCAGGTATTCAACGTAGAACATTATATACACCTCAGTTTTCTGTATGATTGTAGTTTAGTAGGGTTTGACGTGTCAATGGAGGTATTCAACGTAGAACATTATATACACCTCAGTTTTCAGTATGATTGTAGTTTAGAAAGGTTTGACGTGTCAATGCAGGTATTCAACGTAGAACATTATATACACCTCAGTTTTCAGTATGATTGTAGTTTAGTAGGGTTTGACGTGTCAATGCAGGTATTCAACGTAGAACATTATATACACCTCAGTTTTCAGTATGATTGTAGTTTAGTAGGGTTTGACGTGTCAAATGGAGGTATTCAACGTAGAACATTATTTACACCTCAGTTTTCTGTATGATTGTAGTTTAGTAGGGTTTGACGTGTCAATGCAGGTATTCAACGTAGAACATTATATACACCTCAGTTTTCAGTATGATTGTAGTTTAGTAGGGTTTGACGTGTCAATGGAGGTATTCAATGTAGAACATTATATACACCTCAGTTTTCTGTATGATTGTAGTTTTGTAGGGTTTGACGTGTCAATGCAGGTATTCAACGTAGAACATTATATACACCTCAGTTTTCATTATGAGTGTAGTTTAGTAAGGTTTGACGTGTCAATGGAGGTATTCAACGTAGAACATTATATACACCTCAGTTTTCAGTATGATTGTAGTTTAGTAGGGTTTGACGTGTCAATGCAGGTATTCAACGTAGAACATTATTTACACCTCAGTTTTCAGTATGATTGTAGTTTAGTAGGGTTTGACGTGTCAATGGAGGTATTCAACGTAGAACATTATATACACCTCAGTTTTCAGTATGATTGTAGTTTAGTAGGGTTTGACGTGTCAATGGAGGTATTCAACGTAGAACATTATATACACCTCAGTTTTCAGTATGATTGTAGTTTAGTAGAGTTTGACGTGTCAATGGAGGTATTCATCGTAGAACATTATATACACCTCAGTTTTCAGTATGATTGTAGTTTAGAAGGGTTTGACGTGTCAATGCAGGTATTCAACGTAGAACATTATTTACACCTCAGTTTTCAGTATGATAGTAGTTTAGTAGGGTTTGACGTGTCAATGCAGGTATTCAACGTAGAACATTATTTACACCTCAGTTTTCAGTATGATTGTAGTTTAGAAGGGTTTGACTTGTCAATGCAGGTATTCAACGTAGAACATTATTTACACCTCAGTTTTCAGTATGATTGTAGTTTAGTAGGGTTTGACGTGTCAATGCAGGTATTCAACGTAGAACATTATATACACCTCAGTTTTCAGTATGATTGTAGTTTAGTAGGGTTTGACGTGTCAATGCAGGTATTCAACGTAGAACATAATTTACACCTCAGTTTTCTGTATGATTGTAGTTTAGTAGGGTTTGACGTGTCAATGCAGGTATTCAACGTAGAACATTATATACACCTCAGTTTTCAGTATGATTGTAGTTTAGTAGGGTTTGACGTGTCAAATGGAGGTATTCAACGTAGAACATTATATACACCTCAGTTTTCAGTATGATTGTAGTTTAGTAGAGTTTGACGTGTCAATGGAGGTATTCAACGTAGAACATTATATACACCTCAGTTTTCAGTATGATTGTAGTTTAGAAGGGTTTGACGTGTCAATGCACGTATTCAACGTAGAACATTATTTACACCTCAGTTTTCAGTATGATTGTAGTTTAGTAGGGTTTGACGTGTCAATGCAGGTATTCAACGTAGAACATTATATACACCTCAGTTTTCAGTATGATTGTAGTTTAGAAGGGTTTGACGTGTCAATGCAGGTATTCAACGTAGAACATTATTTACACCTCAGTTTTCAGTATGATTGTAGTTTAGAAGGGTTTGACGTGTCAATGCAGGTATTCAACGTAGAACATTATATACACCTCAGATTTCAGTATGATTGTAGTTTGGTAGGGTTTGACGTGTCAATGGAGGTATTCAACGTAGAACATTATATACACCTCAGTTTTCAGTATGATTGTAGTTTAGTAGAGTTTGACGTGTCAATGGAGGTATTCAACGTAGAACATTATTTACACCTCAGTTTTCAGTATGATTGTAGTTTAGAAGGGTTTGACGTGTCAATGCAGGTATTCAACGTAGAACATTATTTACACCTCAGTTTTCAGTATGATTGTAGTTTAGTAGGGTTTGACGTGTCAATGCAGGTATTCAACGTAGAACATTATATACACCTCAGTTTTCAGTATGATTGTAGTTTAGTAGGGTTTGACGTGTCAATGCAGATATTCAACGTAGAACATTATTTACAACTCAGTTTTCTGTATGATTGTAGTTTAGTAGGGTTTGACGTGTCAATGCAGGTATTCAACGTAGAACATTATATACACCTCAGATTTCAGTATGATTGTAGTTTAGTAGGGTTTGACGTGTCAAATGGAGGTATTCAACGTAGAACATTATATACACCTCAGTTTTCAGTATGATTGTAGTTTAGTAGAGTTTGACGTGTCAATGGAGGTATTCAACGTAGAACATTATTTACACCTCAGTTTTCAGTATGATTGTAGTTTAGTAGGGTTTGACGTGTCAATGCAGGTATTCAACGTAGAACATTATTTACACCTCAGTTTTCAGTATGATTGTAGTTTAGTAGGGTTTGACGTGTCAATGGAGGTATTCAACGTAGAACATTATTTAAACCTCAGTTTTCAGTATGATTGTAGTTTAGTAGGGTTTGACGTGTCAATGCAGGTATTCAACATAGAACATTATATACATCTCAGTTTTCAGTATGATTGTAGTTTAGAAGGGTTTGACATGTCAATGGAGGTATTCAACGTAGAACATTATTTACACCTCATTTTTCAGTATGATTGTAGTTTAGTAGAGTTTGACGTGTCAATGGAGGTATTCAACGTAGAACATTATATACACCTCAGTTTTCTGTATGATTGTAGTTTAGTAGGGTTTGACGTGTCAATGCAGGTATTCAATGTAGAACATTATATACACCTCAGTTTTCAGTATGATTGTAGTTTAGTAGGGTTTGACGTGTCAATGCAGGTATTCAACGTAGAACATTATATACACCTCCGTTTTCTGTATGATTGTAGTTTAGTAGAGTTTGACGTGTCAATGCAGGTATTCAATGTAGAACATTATATACACCTCAGTTTTCTGTATGATTGTAGTTTAGTAGGGTTTGACGTGTCAATGCAGGTATTCAACGTAGAACATTATATACACCTCAGTTTTCAGTATGATTGTAGTTTAGTAAGGTTTGACGTGTCAATGGAGGTATTCAACGTAGAACATTATATACACCTCAGTTTTCTGTATGATTGTAGTTTAGTAGGGTTTGACGTGTCAATGCAGGTATTCAACGTAGAACATTATATACACCTCAGTTTTCAGTATGATTGTAGTTTAGTAAGGTTTGACGTGTCAATGGAGGTATTCAACATAGAACATTATATACACCTCAGTTTTCTGTATGATTGTAGTTTAGAAGGGTTTGACGTGTCAATGCAGGTATTCAACGTAGAACATTATATACACCTCAGTTTTCTGTATGATTGTAGTTTAGTAGGGTTTGACGTGTCAATGGAGGTATTCAACGTAGAACATTATATACACCTCAGTTTTCAGTATGATTGTAGTTTAGAAAGGTTTGACGTGTCAATGCAGGTATTCAACGTAGAACATTATATACACCTCAGTTTTCAGTATGATTGTAGTTTAGTAGGGTTTGACGTGTCAATGCAGGTATTCAACGTAGAACATTATATACACCTCAGTTTTCAGTATGATTGTAGTTTAGTAGGGTTTGACGTGTCAAATGGAGGTATTCAACGTAGAACATTATTTACACCTCAGTTTTCTGTATGATTGTAGTTTAGTAGGGTTTGACGTGTCAATGCAGGTATTCAACGTAGAACATTATATACACCTCAGTTTTCAGTATGATTGTAGTTTAGTAGGGTTTGACGTGTCAATGGAGGTATTCAATGTAGAACATTATATACACCTCAGTTTTCTGTATGATTGTAGTTTTGTAGGGTTTGACGTGTCAATGCAGGTATTCAACGTAGAACATTATATACACCTCAGTTTTCATTATGAGTGTAGTTTAGTAAGGTTTGACGTGTCAATGGAGGTATTCAACGTAGAACATTATATACACCTCAGTTTTCAGTATGATTGTAGTTTAGTAGGGTTTGACGTGTCAATGCAGGTATTCAACGTAGAACATTATTTACACCTCAGTTTTCAGTATGATTGTAGTTTAGTAGAGTTTGACGTGTCAATGCAGGTATTCAACGTAGAACATTATATACACCTCAGTTTTCAGTATGATTGTAGTTTAGTAGGGTTTGACGTGTCAATGGAGGTATTCAACGTAGAACATTATATACACCTCAGTTTTCAGTATGATTGTAGTTTAGTAGAGTTTGACGTGTCAATGGAGGTATTCATCGTAGAACATTATATACACCTCAGTTTTCAGTATGATTGTAGTTTAGAAGGGTTTGACGTGTCAATGCAGGTATTCAACGTAGAACATTATTTACACCTCAGTTTTCAGTATGATTGTAGTTTAGTAGGGTTTGACGGGTCAATGCAGGTATTCAACGTAGAACATTATATACACCTCAGTTTTCAGTATGATTGTAGTTTAGTAGGGTTTGACGTGTCAATGCAGGTATTCAACGTAGAACATTATTTACACCTCAGTTTTCAGTATGATTGTAGTTTAGAAGGGTTTGACTTGTCAATGCAGGTATTCAACGTAGAACATTATTTACACCTCAGTTTTCAGTATGATTGTAGTTTAGTAGGGTTTGACGTGTCAATGCAGGTATTCAACGTAGAACATTATATACACCTCAGTTTTCAGTATGATTGTAGTTTAGTAGGGTTTGACGTGTCAATGCAGGTATTCAACGTAGAACATAATTTACACCTCAGTTTTCTGTATGATTGTAGTTTAGTAGGGTTTGACGTGTCAATGCAGGTATTCAACGTAGAACATTATATACACCTCAGTTTTCAGTATGATTGTAGTTTAGTAGGGTTTGACGTGTCAAATGGAGGTATTCAACGTAGAACATTATATACACCTCAGTTTTCAGTATGATTGTAGTTTAGTAGAGTTTGACGTGTCAATGGAGGTATTCAACGTAGAACATTATATACACCTCAGTTTTCAGTATGATTGTAGTTTAGAAGGGTTTGACGTGTCAATGCACGTATTCAACGTAGAACATTATTTACACCTCAGTTTTCAGTATGATTGTAGTTTAGTAGGGTTTGACGTGTCAATGCAGGTATTCAACGTAGAACATTATATACACCTCAGTTTTCAGTATGATTGTAGTTTAGAAGGGTTTGACGTGTCAATGCAGGTATTCAACGTAGAACATTATTTACACCTCAGTTTTCAGTATGATTGTAGTTTAGAAGGGTTTGACGTGTCAATGCAGGTATTCAACGTAGAACATTATATACACCTCAGATTTCAGTATGATTGTAGTTTGGTAGGGTTTGACGTGTCAATGGAGGTATTCAACGTAGAACATTATATACACCTCAGTTTTCAGTATGATTGTAGTTTAGTAGAGTTTGACGTGTCAATGGAGGTATTCAACGTAGAACATTATTTACACCTCAGTTTTCAGTATGATTGTAGTTTAGAAGGGTTTGACGTGTCAATGCAGGTATTCAACGTAGAACATTATTTACACCTCAGTTTTCAGTATGATTGTAGTTTAGTAGGGTTTGACGTGTCAATGCAGGTATTCAACGTAGAACATTATATACACCTCAGTTTTCAGTATGATTGTAGTTTAGTAGGGTTTGACGTGTCAATGCAGATATTCAACGTAGAACATTATTTACAACTCAGTTTTCTGTATGATTGTAGTTTAGTAGGGTTTGACGTGTCAATGCAGGTATTCAACGTAGAACATTATATACACCTCAGATTTCAGTATGATTGTAGTTTAGTAGGGTTTGACGTGTCAAATGGAGGTATTCAACGTAGAACATTATATACACCTCAGTTTTCAGTATGATTGTAGTTTAGTAGAGTTTGACGTGTCAATGGAGGTATTCAACGTAGAACATTATTTACACCTCAGTTTTCAGTATGATTGTAGTTTAGTAGGGTTTGACGTGTCAATGCAGGTATTCAACGTAGAACATTATTTACACCTCAGTTTTCAGTATGATTGTAGTTTAGTAGGGTTTGACGTGTCAATGGAGGTATTCAACGTAGAACATTATTTAAACCTCAGTTTTCAGTATGATTGTAGTTTAGTAGGGTTTGACGTGTCAATGCAGGTATTCAACATAGAACATTATATACATCTCAGTTTTCAGTATGATTGTAGTTTAGAAGGGTTTGACATGTCAATGGAGGTATTCAACGTAGAACATTATTTACACCTCATTTTTCAGTATGATTGTAGTTTAGTAGAGTTTGACGTGTCAATGGAGGTATTCAACGTAGAACATTATATACACCTCAGTTTTCTGTATGATTGTAGTTTAGTAGGGTTTGACGTGTCAATGCAGGTATTCAATGTAGAACATTATATACACCTCAGTTTTCAGTATGATTGTAGTTTAGTAGGGTTTGACGTGTCAATGCAGGTATTCAACGTAGAACATTATATACACCTCCGTTTTCTGTATGATTGTAGTTTAGTAGAGTTTGACGTGTCAATGCAGGTATTCAATGTAGAACATTATATACACCTCAGTTTTCTGTATGATTGTAGTTTAGTAGGGTTTGACGTGTCAATGCAGGTATTCAACGTAGAACATTATATACACCTCAGTTTTCAGTATGATTGTAGTTTAGTAAGGTTTGACGTGTCAATGGAGGTATTCAACGTAGAACATTATATACACCTCAGTTTTCTGTATGATTGTAGTTTAGTAGGGTTTGACGTGTCAATGCAGGTATTCAACGTAGAACATTATATACACCTCAGTTTTCAGTATGATTGTAGTTTAGTAAGGTTTGACGTGTCAATGGAGGTATTCAACATAGAACATTATATACACCTCAGTTTTCTGTATGATTGTAGTTTAGAAGGGTTTGACGTGTCAATGCAGGTATTCAACGTAGAACATTATATACACCTCAGTTTTCTGTATGATTGTAGTTTAGTAGGGTTTGACGTGTCAATGGAGGTATTCAACGTAGAACATTATATACACCTCAGTTTTCAGTATGATTGTAGTTTAGAAAGGTTTGACGTGTCAATGCAGGTATTCAACGTAGAACATTATATACACCTCAGTTTTCAGTATGATTGTAGTTTAGTAGGGTTTGACGTGTCAATGCAGGTATTCAACGTAGAACATTATATACACCTCAGTTTTCAGTATGATTGTAGTTTAGTAGGGTTTGACGTGTCAAATGGAGGTATTCAACGTAGAACATTATTTACACCTCAGTTTTCTGTATGATTGTAGTTTAGTAGGGTTTGACGTGTCAATGCAGGTATTCAACGTAGAACATTATATACACCTCAGTTTTCAGTATGATTGTAGTTTAGTAGGGTTTGACGTGTCAATGGAGGTATTCAATGTAGAACATTATATACACCTCAGTTTTCTGTATGATTGTAGTTTTGTAGGGTTTGACGTGTCAATGCAGGTATTCAACGTAGAACATTATATACACCTCAGTTTTCATTATGAGTGTAGTTTAGTAAGGTTTGACGTGTCAATGGAGGTATTCAACGTAGAACATTATATACACCTCAGTTTTCAGTATGATTGTAGTTTAGTAGGGTTTGACGTGTCAATGCAGGTATTCAACGTAGAACATTATTTACACCTCAGTTTTCAGTATGATTGTAGTTTAGTAGGGTTTGACGTGTCAATGGAGGTATTCAACGTAGAACATTATATACACCTCAGTTTTCAGTATGATTGTAGTTTAGTAAGGTTTGACGTGTCAATGGAGGTATTCAACGTAGAACATTATATACACCTCAGTTTTCAGTATGATTGTAGTTTAGTAGGGTTTGACGTGTCAATGCAGGTATTCAACGTAGAACATTATTTACACCTCAGTTTTCAGTATGATTGTAGTTTAGTAGGGTTTGACGTGTCAATGGAGGTATTCAACGTAGAACATTATATACACCTCAGTTTTCAGTATGATTGTAGTTTAGTAGGGTTTGACGTGTCAATGGAGGTATTCAACGTAGAACATTATATACACCTCAGTTTTCAGTATGATTGTAGTTTAGTAGAGTTTGACGTGTCAATGGAGGTATTCATCGTAGAACATTATATACACCTCAGTTTTCAGTATGATTGTAGTTTAGAAGGGTTTGACGTGTCAATGCAGGTATTCAACGTAGAACATTATTTACACCTCAGTTTTCAGTATGATTGTAGTTTAGTAGGGTTTGACGTGTCAATGCAGGTATTCAACGTAGAACATTATATACACCTCAGTTTTCAGTATGATTGTAGTTTAGAAGGGTTTGACGTGTCAATGCAGGTATTCAACGTAGAACATTATTTACACCTCAGTTTTCAGTATGATTGTAGTTTAGAAGGGTTTGACTTGTCAATGCAGGTATTCAACGTAGAACATTATTTACACCTCAGTTTTCAGTATGATTGTAGTTTAGTAGGGTTTGACGTGTCAATGCGGGTATTCAACGTAGAACATTATATACACCTCAGTTTTCAGTATGATTGTAGTTTAGTAGGGTTTGACGTGTCAATGCAGGTATTCAACGTAGAACATAATTTACACCTCAGTTTTCTGTATGATTGTAGTTTAGTAGGGTTTGACGTGTCAATGCAGGTATTCAACGTAGAACATTATATACACCTCAGTTTTCAGTATGATTGTAGTTTAGTAGGGTTTGACGTGTCAAATGGAGGTATTCAACGTAGAACATTATATACACCTCAGTTTTCAGTATGATTGTAGTTTAGTAGAGTTTGACGTGTCAATGGAGGTATTCAACGTAGAACATTATATACACCTCAGTTTTCAGTATGATTGTAGTTTAGAAGGGTTTGACGTGTGAATGCAGGTATTCAACGTAGAACATTATTTACACCTCAGTTTTCAGTATGATTGTAGTTTAGAAGGGTTTGACGTGTCAATGCAGGTATTCAACGTAGAACATTATATACACCTCAGTTTTCAGTATGATTGTAGTTTAGAAGGGTTTGACGTGTCAATGCAGGTATTCAACGTAGAACATTATTTACACCTCAGTTTTCAGTATGATTGTAGTTTAGAAGGGTTTGACGTGTCAATGCAGGTATTCAACGTAGAACATTATATACACCTCAGATTTCAGTATGATTGTAGTTTGGTAGGGTTTGACGTGTCAATGGAGGTATTCAACGTAGAACATTATATACACCTCAGTTTTCAGTATGATTGTAGTTTAGTAGGGTTTGACGTGTCAATGCAGGTATTCAACGTAGAACATTATATACACCTCAGTTTTCAGTATGATTGTAGTTTAGTAGGGTTTGACGTGTCAATGCAGATATTCAACGTAGAACATTATTTACAACTCAGTTTTCTGTATGATTGTAGTTTAGTAGGGTTTGACGTGTCAATGCAGGTATTCAACGTAGAACATTATATACACCTCAGATTTCAGTATGATTGTAGTTTAGTAGGGTTTGACGTGTCAAATGGAGGTATTCAACGTAGAACATTATATACACCTCAGTTTTCAGTATGATTGAAGTTTAGTAGAGTTTGACGTGTCAATGGAGGTATTCAACATAGAACATTATTTACACCTCAGTTTTCATTATGATTGTAGTTTAGTAGGGTTTGACGTGTCAATGCAGGTATTCAACGTAGAACATTATTTACACCTCAGTTTTCAGTATGATTGTAGTTTAGTAGGGTTTGACGTGTCAATGGAGGTATTCAACGTAGAACATTATTTAAACCTCAGTTTTCAGTATGATTGTAGTTTAGTAGGGTTTGACGTGTCAATGCAGGTATTCAACATAGAACATTATATACATCTCAGTTTTCAGTATGATTGTAGTTTAGTAGGGTTTGACATGTCAATGGAGGTATTCAACGTAGAACATTATTTACACCTCAGTTTTCAGTATGATTGTAGTTTAGTAGAGTTTGACGTGTCAATGGAGGTATTCAACGTAGAACATTATATACACCTCAGTTTTCTGTATGATTGTAGTTTAGTAGGGTTTGACGTGTCAATGCAGGTATTCAATGTAGAACATTATATACACCTCAATTTTCAGTATGATTGTAGTTTAGTAGGGTTTGACGTGTCAATGCAGGTATTCAACGTAGAACATTATATACACCTCCGTTTTCTGTATGATTGTAGTTTAGTAGAGTTTGACGTGTCAATGCAGGTATTCAATGTAGAACATTATATACACCTCAGTTTTCTGTATGATTGTAGTTTAGTAGGGTTTGACGTGTCAATGCAGGTATTCAACGTAGAACATTATATACACCTCAGTTTTCAGTATGATTGTAGTTTAGTAAGGTTTGACGTGTCAATGGAGGTATTCAACGTAGAACATTATATACACCTCAGTTTTCTGTATGATTGTAGTTTAGTAGGGTTTGGCGTGTCAATGCAGGTATTCAACGTAGAACATTATATACACCTCAGTTTTCAGTATGATTGTAGTTTAGTAAGGTTTGACATGTCAATGGAGGTATTCAACATAGAACATTATATACACCTCAGTTTTCTGTATGATTGTAGTTTAGAAGGGTTTGACGTGTCAATGCAGGTATTCAACGTAGAACATTATATACACCTCAGTTTTCAGTATGATTGTAGTTTAGTAAGGTTTGACATGTCAATGGAGGTATTCAACATAGAACATTATATACACCTCAGTTTTCTGTATGATTGTAGTTTAGAAGGGTTTGACGTGTCAATGCAGGTATTCAACGTAGAACATTATATACACCTCAGTTTTCAGTATGATTGTAGTTTTGTAGGGTTTGACGTGTCAATGCAGGTATTCAACGTAGAACATTATATACACCTCAGTTTTCAGTATGATTGTAGTTTAGTAGGGTTTGACGTGTCAAATGGAGGTATTCAACGTAGAACATTATTTACACCTCAGTTTTCTGTATGATTGTAGTTTAGTAGGGTTTGACGTGTCAATGCAGGTATTCAACGTAGAACATTATATACACCTCAGTTTTCAGTATGATTGTAGTTTAGTAAGGTTTGACGTGTCAATGGAGGTATTCAATGTAGAACATTATATACACCTCAGTTTTCTGTATGATTGTAGTTTTGTAGGGTTTGACGTGTCAATGCAGGTATTCAACGTAGAACATTATATACACCTCAGTTTTCATTATGATTGTAGTTTAGTAAGGTTTGACGTGTCAATGGAGGTATTCAACGTAGAACATTATATACACCTCAGTTTTCAGTATGATTGTAGTTTAGTAGGGTTTGACGTGTCAATGCAGGTATTCAACGTAGAACATTATTTACACCTCAGTTTTCAGTATGATTGTAGTTTAGTAGGGTTTGACGTGTCAATGGAGGTATTCAACGTAGAACATTATATACACCTCAGTTTTCAGTATGATTGTAGTTTAGTAGGGTTTGACGTGTCAATGGAGGTATTCAACGTAGAACATTATATACACCTCAGTTTTCAGTATGATTGTAGTTTAGTAGAGTTTGACGTGTCAATGCAGGTATTCAACGTAGAACATTATTTACACCTCAGTTTTCAGTATGATTGTAGTTTAGAAGGGTTTGACTTGTCAATGCAGGTATTCAACGTAGAACATTATTTACACCTCAGTTTTCAGTATGATTGTAGTTTAGTAGGGTTTGACGTGTCAATGCAGGTATTCAACGTAGAACATTATATACACCTCAGTTTTCAGTATGATTGTAGTTTAGTAGGGTTTGACGTGTCAATGCAGCTATTCAACGTAGAACATAATTTACACCTCAGTTTTCTGTATGATTGTAGTTTAGTAGGGTTTGACGTGTCAATGCAGGTATTCAACGTAGAACATTATATACACCTCAGTTTTCAGTATGATTGTAGTTTAGTAGGGTTTGACGTGTCAAATGGAGGTATTCAACGTAGAACATTATATACACCTCAGTTTTCAGTATGATTGTAGTTTAGTAGGGTTTGACGTGTCAATGGAGGTATTCAACGTAGAACATTATTTACACCTCAGTTTTCAGTATGATTGTAGTTTAGTAGGGTTTGACGTGTCAATGCAGGTATTCAACGTAGAACATTATTTACACCTCAGTTTTCAGTATGATTGTAGTTTAGTAGGGTTTGACGTGTCAATGGAGGTATTCAACGTAGAACATTATTTACACCTCAGTTTTCAGTATGATTGTAGTTTAGTAGGGTTTGACGTGTCAATGCAGGTATTCAACATAGAACATTATATACATCTCAGTTTTCAGTATGATTGTAGTTTAGTAGGGTTTGACATGTCAATGGAGGTATTTAACGTAGAACATTATATACACCTCAGTTTTCAGTATGATTGTAGTTTAGTAGGGTTTGACGTGTCAATGCAGGTATTCAACGTAGAACATTATTTACACCTCAGTTTTCAGTATGATTGTAGTTTAGTAGGGTTTGACGTGTCAATGGAGGTATTCAACGTAGAACATTATTTAAACCTCAGTTTTCAGTATGATTGTAGTTTAGTAGGGTTTGACGTGTCAATGCAGGTATTCAACATAGAACATTATATACATCTCAGTTTTCAGTATGATTGTAGTTTAGTAGGGTTTGACATGTCAATGGAGGTATTCAACGTAGAACATTATTTACACCTCAGTTTTCAGTATGATTGTAGTTTAGTAGAGTTTGACGTGTCAATGGAGGTATTCAACGTAGAACATTATATACACCTCAGTTTTCTGTATGATTGTAGTTTAGTAGGGTTTGACGTGTCAATGCAGGTATTCAATGTAGAACATTATATACACCTCAGTTTTCAGTATGATTGTAGTTTAGTAGGGTTTGACGTGTCAATGCAGGTATTCAACGTAGAACATTATATACACCTCCGTTTTCTGTATGATTGTAGTTTAGTAGAGTTTGACGTGTCAATGCAGGTATTCAATGTAGAACATTATATACACCTCAGTTTTCTGTATGATTGTAGTTTAGTAGGGTTTGACGTGTCAATGCAGGTATTCAACGTAGAACATTATATACACCTCAGATTTCAGTATGATTGTAGTTTAGTAGGGTTTGACGTGTCAAATGGAGGTATTCAACGTAGAACATTATATACACCTCAGTTTTCAGTATGATTGAAGTTTAGTAGAGTTTGACGTGTCAATGGAGGTATTCAACATAGAACATTATTTACACCTCAGTTTTCATTATGATTGTAGTTTAGTAGGGTTTGACGTGTCAATGCAGGTATTCAACGTAGAACATTATTTACACCTCAGTTTTCAGTATGATTGTAGTTTAGTAGGGTTTGACGTGTCAATGGAGGTATTCAACGTAGAACATTATTTAAACCTCAGTTTTCAGTATGATTGTAGTTTAGTAGGGTTTGACGTGTCAATGCAGGTATTCAACATAGAACATTATATACATCTCAGTTTTCAGTATGATTGTAGTTTAGTAGGGTTTGACATGTCAATGGAGGTATTCAACGTAGAACATTATTTACACCTCAGTTTTCAGTATGATTGTGGTTTAGTAGAGTTTGACGTGTCAATGGAGGTATTCAACGTAGAACATTATATACACCTCAGTTTTCTGTATGATTGTAGTTTAGTAGGGTTTGACGTGTCAATGCAGGTATTCAATGTAGAACATTATATACACCTCAGTTTTCAGTATGATTGTAGTTTAGTAGGGTTTGACGTGTCAATGCAGGTATTCAACGTAGAACATTATATACACCTCCGTTTTCTGTATGATTGTAGTTTAGTAGAGTTTGACGTGTCAATGCAGGTATTCAATGTAGAACATTATATACACCTCAGTTTTCTGTATGATTGTAGTTTAGTAGGGTTTGACGTGTCAATGCAGGTATTCAACGTAGAACATTATATACACCTCAGTTTTCAGTATGATTGTAGTTTAGTAAGGTTTGACGTGTCAATGGAGGTATTCAACGTAGAACATTATATACACCTCAGTTTTCTGTATGATTGTAGTTTAGTAGGGTTTGGCGTGTCAATGCAGGTATTCAACGTAGAACATTATATACACCTCAGTTTTCAGTATGATTGTAGTTTAGTAAGGTTTGACATGTCAATGGAGGTATTCAACATAGAACATTATATACACCTCAGTTTTCTGTATGATTGTAGTTTAGAAGGGTTTGACGTGTCAATGCAGGTATTCAACGTAGAACATTATATACACCTCAGTTTTCAGTATGATTGTAGTTTAGTAAGGTTTGACATGTCAATGGAGGTATTCAACATAGAACATTATATACACCTCAGTTTTCTGTATGATTGTAGTTTAGAAGGGTTTGACGTGTCAATGCAGGTATTCAACGTAGAACATTATATACACCTCAGTTTTCAGTATGATTGTAGTTTTGTAGGGTTTGACGTGTCAATGCAGGTATTCAACGTAGAACATTATATACACCTCAGTTTTCAGTATGATTGTAGTTTAGTAGGGTTTGACGTGTCAAATGGAGGTGTTCAACGTAGAACATTATTTACACCTCAGTTTTCTGTATGATTGTAGTTTAGTAGGGTTTGACGTGTCAATGCAGGTATTCAACGTAGAACATTATATACACCTCAGTTTTCAGTATGATTGTAGTTTAGTAAGGTTTGACGTGTCAATGGAGGTATTCAATGTAGAACATTATATACACCTCAGTTTTCTGTATGATTGTAGTTTTGTAGGGTTTGACGTGTCAATGCAGGTATTCAACGTAGAACATTATATACACCTCAGTTTTCATTATGATTGTAGTTTAGTAAGGTTTGACGTGTCAATGGAGGTATTCAACGTAGAACATTATATACACCTCAGTTTTCAGTATGATTGTAGTTTAGTAGGGTTTGACGTGTCAATGCAGGTATTCAACGTAGAACATTATTTACACCTCAGTTTTCAGTATGATTGTAGTTTAGTAGGGTTTGACGTGTCAATGGAGGTATTCAACGTAGAACATTATATACACCTCAGTTTTCAGTATGATTGTAGTTTAGTAGGGTTTGACGTGTCAATGGAGGTATTCAACGTAGAACATTATATACACCTCAGTTTTCAGTATGATTGTAGTTTAGTAGAGTTTGACGTGTCAATGCAGGTATTCAACGTAGAACATTATTTACACCTCAGTTTTCAGTATGATTGTAGTTTAGAAGGGTTTGACTTGTCAATGCAGGTATTCAACGTAGAACATTATTTACACCTCAGTTTTCAGTATGATTGTAGTTTAGTAGGGTTTGACGTGTCAATGCAGGTATTCAACGTAGAACATTATATACACCTCAGTTTTCAGTATGATTGTAGTTTAGTAGGGTTTGACGTGTCAATGCAGCTATTCAACGTAGAACATAATTTACACCTCAGTTTTCTGTATGATTGTAGTTTAGTAGGGTTTGACGTGTCAATGCAGGTATTCAACGTAGAACATTATATACACCTCAGTTTTCAGTATGATTGTAGTTTAGTAGGGTTTGACGTGTCAAATGGAGGTATTCAACGTAGAACATTATATACACCTCAGTTTTCAGTATGATTGTAGTTTAGTAGGGTTTGACGTGTCAATGGAGGTATTCAACGTAGAACATTATTTACACCTCAGTTTTCAGTATGATTGTAGTTTAGTAGGGTTTGACGTGTCAATGCAGGTATTCAACGTAGAACATTATTTACACCTCAGTTTTCAGTATGATTGTAGTTTAGTAGGGTTTGACGTGTCAATGGAGGTATTCAACGTAGAACATTATTTACACCTCAGTTTTCAGTATGATTGTAGTTTAGTAGGGTTTGACGTGTCAATGCAGGTATTCAACATAGAACATTATATACATCTCAGTTTTCAGTATGATTGTAGTTTAGTAGGGTTTGACATGTCAATGGAGGTATTTAACGTAGAACATTATATACACCTCAGTTTTCAGTATGATTGTAGTTTAGTAGGGTTTGACGTGTCAATGCAGGTATTCAACGTAGAACATTATTTACACCTCAGTTTTCAGTATGATTGTAGTTTAGTAGGGTTTGACGTGTCAATGGAGGTATTCAACGTAGAACATTATTTAAACCTCAGTTTTCAGTATGATTGTAGTTTAGTAGGGTTTGACGTGTCAATGCAGGTATTCAACATAGAACATTATATACATCTCAGTTTTCAGTATGATTGTAGTTTAGTAGGGTTTGACATGTCAATGGAGGTATTCAACGTAGAACATTATTTACACCTCAGTTTTCAGTATGATTGTAGTTTAGTAGAGTTTGACGTGTCAATGGAGGTATTCAACGTAGAACATTATATACACCTCAGTTTTCTGTATGATTGTAGTTTAGTAGGGTTTGACGTGTCAATGCAGGTATTCAATGTAGAACATTATATACACCTCAGTTTTCAGTATGATTGTAGTTTAGTAGGGTTTGACGTGTCAATGCAGGTATTCAACGTAGAACATTATATACACCTCCGTTTTCTGTATGATTGTAGTTTAGTAGAGTTTGACGTGTCAATGCAGGTATTCAATGTAGAACATTATATACACCTCAGTTTTCTGTATGATTGTAGTTTAGTAGGGTTTGACGTGTCAATGCAGGTATTCAACGTAGAACATTATATACACCTCAGTTTTCAGTATGATTGTAGTTTAGTAAGGTTTGACGTGTCAATGGAGGTATTCAACGTAGAACATTATATACACCTCAGTTTTCTGTATGATTGTAGTTTAGTAGGGTTTGACGTGTCAATGCAGGTATTCAACGTAGAACATTATATACACCTCAGTTTTCAGTATGATTGTAGTTTAGTAAGGTTTGACGTGTCAATGGAGGTATTCAACATAGAACATTATATACACCTCAGTTTTCTGTATGATTGTAGTTTAGAAGGGTTTGATGTGTCAATGCAGGTATTCAACGTAGAACATTATATACACCTCAGTTTTCTGTATGATTGTAGTTTAGTAGGGTTTGACGTGTCAATGGAGGTATTCAACGTAGAACATTATATACACCTCAGTTTTCAGTATGATTGTAGTTTAGAAAGGTTTGACGTGTCAATGCAGGTATTCAACATAGAACATTATATACACCTCAGTTTTCAGTATGATTGTAGTTTAGTAGGGTTTGAAGTGTCAATGCAGGTATTCAACGTAGAACATTATATACACCTCAGTTTTCAGTATGATTGTAGTTTAGTAGGGTTTGACGTGTCAAATGGAGGTATTCAACGTAGAACATTATTTACACCTCAGTTTTCTGTATGATTGTAGTTTAGTAGGGTTTGACGTGTCAATGCAGGTATTCAACGTAGAACATTATATACACCTCAGTTTTCAGTATGATTGTAGTTTAGTAGAGTTTGACGTGTCAATGGAGGTATTCAACGTAGAACATTATTTACACCTCAGTTTTCAGTATGATTGTAGTTTAGAAGGGTTTGACGTGTCAATGCAGGTATTCAACGTAGAACATTATATACACCTCAGTTTTTTGTATGATTGTAGTTTAGTAGGGTTTGACGTGTCAATGCAGGTATTCAACGTAGAACATTATATACACCTCAGTTTTCATTATGAGTGTAGTTTAGTAAGGTTTGACGTGTCAATGGAGGTATTCAACGTAGAACATTATATACACCTCAGTTTTCAGTATGATTGTAGTTTAGTAGGGTTTGACGTGTCAATGCAGGTATTCAACGTAGAACATTATTTACACCTCAGTTTTCAGTATGATTGTAGTTTAGTAGAGTTTGACGTGTCAATGCAGGTATTCAACGTAGAACATTATATACACCTCAGTTTTCAGTATGATTGTAGTTTAGTAGGGTTTGACGTGTCAATGGAGGTATTCAACGTAGAACATTATATACACCTCAGTTTTCAGTATGATTGTAGTTTAGTAGAGTTTGACGTGTCAATGGAGGTATTCATCGTAGAACATTATATACACCTCAGTTTTCAGTATGATTGTAGTTTAGAAGGGTTTGACGTGTCAATGCAGGTATTCAACGTAGAACATTATTTACACCTCAGTTTTCAGTATGATTGTAGTTTAGTAGGGTTTGACGGGTCAATGCAGGTATTCAACGTAGAACATTATATACACCTCAGTTTTCAGTATGATTGTAGTTTAGTAGGGTTTGACGTGTCAATGCAGGTATTCAACGTAGAACATTATTTACACCTCAGTTTTCAGTATGATTGTAGTTTAGAATGGTTTGACTTGTCAATGCAGGTATTCAACGTAGAACATTATTTACACCTCAGTTTTCAGTATGATTGTAGTTTAGTAGGGTTTGACGTGTCAATGCAGGTATTCAACGTAGAACATTATATACACCTCAGTTTTCAGTATGATTGTAGTTTAGTAGGGTTTGACGTGTCAATGCAGGTATTCAACGTAGAACATAATTTACACCTCAGTTTTCTGTATGATTGTAGTTTAGTAGGGTTTGACGTGTCAATGCAGGTATTCAACGTAGAACATTATATACACCTCAGTTTTCAGTATGATTGTAGTTTAGTAGGGTTTGACGTGTCAAATGGAGGTATTCAACGTAGAACATTATATACACCTCAGTTTTCAGTATGATTGTAGTTTAGTAGAGTTTGACGTGTCAATGGAGGTATTCAACGTAGAACATTATATACACCTCAGTTTTCAGTATGATTGTAGTTTAGAAGGGTTTGACGTGTCAATGCAGGTATTCAACGTAGAACATTATTTACACCTCAGTTTTCAGTATGATTGTAGTTTAGTAGGGTTTGACGTGTCAATGCAGGTATTCAACGTAGAACATTATATACACCTCAGTTTTCAGTATGATTGTAGTTTAGAAGGGTTTGACGTGTCAATGCAGGTATTCAACGTAGAACATTATTTACACCTCAGTTTTCAGTATGATTGTAGTTTAGAAGGGTTTGACGTGTCAATGCAGGTATTCAACGTAGAACATTATATACACCTCAGATTTCAGTATGATTGTAGTTTGGTAGGGTTTGACGTGTCAATGGAGGTATTCAACGTAGAACATTATATACACCTCAGTTTTCAGTATGATTGTAGTTTAGTAGAGTTTGACGTGTCAATGGAGGTATTCAACGTAGAACATTATTTACACCTCAGTTTTCAGTATGATTGTAGTTTAGAAGGGTTTGACGTGTCAATGCAGGTATTCAACGTAGAACATTATTTACACCTCAGTTTTCAGTATGATTGTAGTTTAGTAGGGTTTGACGTGTCAATGCAGGTATTCAACGTAGAACATTATATACACCTCAGTTTTCAGTATGATTGTAGTTTAGTAGGGTTTGACGTGTCAATGCAGATATTCAACGTAGAACATTATTTACAACTCAGTTTTCTGTATGATTGTAGTTTAGTAGGGTTTGACGTGTCAATGCAGGTATTCAACGTAGAACATTATATACACCTCAGATTTCAGTATGATTGTAGTTTAGTAGGGTTTGACGTGTCAAATGGAGGTATTCAACGTAGAACATTATATACACCTCAGTTTTCAGTATGATTGTAGTTTAGTAGAGTTTGACGTGTCAATGGAGGTATTCAACGTAGAACATTATTTACACCTCAGTTTTCAGTATGATTGTAGTTTAGTAGGGTTTGACGTGTCAATGCAGGTATTCAACGTAGAACATTATTTACACCTCAGTTTTCAGTATGATTGTAGTTTAGTAGGGTTTGACGTGTCAATGGAGGTATTCAACGTAGAACATTATTTAAACCTCAGTTTTCAGTATGATTGTAGTTTAGTAGGGTTTGACGTGTCAATGCAGGTATTCAACATAGAACATTATATACATCTCAGTTTTCAGTATGATTGTAGTTTAAAAGGGTTTGACATGTCAATGGAGGTATTCAACGTAGAACATTATTTACACCTCATTTTTCAGTATGATTGTAGTTTAGTAGAGTTTGACGTGTCAATGGAGGTATTCAACGTAGAACATTATATACACCTCAGTTTTCTGTATGATTGTAGTTTAGTAGGGTTTGACGTGTCAATGCAGGTATTCAATGTAGAACATTATATACACCTCAGTTTTCAGTATGATTGTAGTTTAGTAGGGTTTGACGTGTCAATGCAGGTATTCAACGTAGAACATTATATACACCTCCGTTTTCTGTATGATTGTAGTTTAGTAGAGTTTGACGTGTCAATGCAGGTATTCAATGTAGAACATTATATACACCTCAGTTTTCTGTATGATTGTAGTTTAGTAGGGTTTGACGTGTCAATGCAGGTATTCAACGTAGAACATTATATACACCTCAGTTTTCAGTATGATTGTAGTTTAGTAAGGTTTGACGTGTCAATGGAGGTATTCAACGTAGAACATTATATACACCTCAGTTTTCTGTATGATTGTAGTTTAGTAGGGTTTGACGTGTCAATGCAGGTATTCAACGTAGAACATTATATACACCTCAGTTTTCAGTATGATTGTAGTTTAGTAAGGTTTGACGTGTCAATGGAGGTATTCAACATAGAACATTATATACACCTCAGTTTTCTGTATGATTGTAGTTTAGAAGGGTTTGACGTGTCAATGCAGGTATTCAACGTAGAACATTATATACACCTCAGTTTTCTGTATGATTGTAGTTTAGTAGGGTTTGACGTGTCAATGGAGGTATTCAACGTAGAACATTATATACACCTCAGTTTTCAGTATGATTGTAGTTTAGAAAGGTTTGACGTGTCAATGCAGGTATTCAACGTAGAACATTATATACACCTCAGTTTTCAGTATGATTGTAGTTTAGTAGGGTTTGACGTGTCAATGCAGGTATTCAACGTAGAACATTATATACACCTCAGTTTTCAGTATGATTGTAGTTTAGTAGGGTTTGACGTGTCAAATGGAGGTATTCAACGTAGAACATTATTTACACCTCAGTTTTCTGTATGATTGTAGTTTAGTAGGGTTTGACGTGTCAATGCAGGTATTCAACGTAGAACATTATATACACCTCAGTTTTCAGTATGATTGTAGTTTAGTAGGGTTTGACGTGTCAATGGAGGTATTCAATGTAGAACATTATATACACCTCAGTTTTCTGTATGATTGTAGTTTTGTAGGGTTTGACGTGTCAATGCAGGTATTCAACGTAGAACATTATATACACCTCAGTTTTCATTATGAGTGTAGTTTAGTAAGGTTTGACGTGTCAATGGAGGTATTCAACGTAGAACATTATATACACCTCAGTTTTCAGTATGATTGTAGTTTAGTAGGGTTTGACGTGTCAATGCAGGTATTCAACGTAGAACATTATTTACACCTCAGTTTTCAGTATGATTGTAGTTTAGTAGGGTTTGACGTGTCAATGGAGGTATTCAACGTAGAACATTATATACACCTCAGTTTTCAGTATGATTGTAGTTTAGTAGGGTTTGACGTGTCAATGGAGGTATTCAACGTAGAACATTATATACACCTCAGTTTTCAGTATGATTGTAGTTTAGTAGAGTTTGACGTGTCAATGGAGGTATTCATCGTAGAACATTATATACACCTCAGTTTTCAGTATGATTGTAGTTTAGAAGGGTTTGACGTGTCAATGCAGGTATTCAACGTAGAACATTATTTACACCTCAGTTTTCAGTATGATAGTAGTTTAGTAGGGTTTGACGTGTCAATGGAGGTATTCAATGTAGAACATTATATACACCTCAGTTTTCTGTATGATTGTAGTTTTGTAGGGTTTGACGTGTCAATGCAGGTATTCAACGTAGAACATTATATACACCTCAGTTTTCATTATGAGTGTAGTTTAGTAAGGTTTGACGTGTCAATGGAGGTATTCAACGTAGAACATTATATACACCTCAGTTTTCAGTATGATTGTAGTTTAGTAGGGTTTGACGTGTCAATGCAGGTATTCAACGTAGAACATTATTTACACCTCAGTTTTCAGTATGATTGTAGTTTAGTAGGGTTTGACGTGTCAATGGAGGTATTCAACGTAGAACATTATATACACCTCAGTTTTCAGTATGATTGTAGTTTAGTAGGGTTTGACGTGTCAATGGAGGTATTCAACGTAGAACATTATATACACCTCAGTTTTCAGTATGATTGTAGTTTAGTAGAGTTTGACGGGTCAATGGAGGTATTCATCGTAGAACATTATATACACCTCAGTTTTCAGTATGATTGTAGTTTAGAAGGGTTTGACGTGTCAATGCAGGTATTCAACGTAGAACATTATTTACACCTCAGTTTTCAGTATGATTGTAGTTTAGTAGGGTTTGATGTGTCAATGCAGGTATTCAACGTAGAACATTATATACACCTCAGTTTTCAGTATGATTGTAGTTTAGAAGGGTTTGACGTGTCAATGCAGGTATTCAACGTAGAACATTATTTACACCTCAGTTTTCAGTATGATTGTAGTTTAGAAGGGTTTGACTTGTCAATGCAGGTATTCAACGTAGAACATTATTTACACCTCAGTTTTCAGTATGATTGTAGTTTAGTAGGGTTTGACGTGTCAATGCGGGTATTCAACGTAGAACATTATATACACCTCAGTTTTCAGTATGATTGTAGTTTAGTAGGGTTTGACGTGTCAATGCAGGTATTCAACGTAGAACATAATTTACACCTCAGTTTTCTGTATGATTGTAGTTTAGTAGGGTTTGACGTGTCAATGCAGGTATTCAACGTAGAACATTATATACACCTCAGTTTTCAGTATGATTGTAGTTTAGTAGGGTTTGACGTGTCAAATGGAGGTATTCAACGTAGAACATTATATACACCTCAGTTTTCAGTATGATTGTAGTTTAGTAGAGTTTGACGTGTCAATGGAGGTATTCAACGTAGAACATTATATACACCTCAGTTTTCAGTATGATTGTAGTTTAGAAGGGTTTGACGTGTGAATGCAGGTATTCAACGTAGAACATTATTTACACCTCAGTTTTCAGTATGATTGTAGTTTAGAAGGGTTTGACGTGTCAATGCAGGTATTCAACGTAGAACATTATATACACCTCAGTTTTCAGTATGATTGTAGTTTAGAAGGGTTTGACGTGTCAATGCAGGTATTCAACGTAGAACATTATTTACACCTCAGTTTTCAGTATGATTGTAGTTTAGAAGGGTTTGACGTGTCAATGCAGGTATTCAACGTAGAACATTATATACACCTCAGATTTCAGTATGATTGTAGTTTGGTAGGGTTTGACGTGTCAATGGAGGTATTCAACGTAGAACATTATATACACCTCAGTTTTCAGTATGATTGTAGTTTAGTAGGGTTTGACGTGTCAATGCAGGTATTCAACGTAGAACATTATATACACCTCAGTTTTCAGTATGATTGTAGTTTAGTAGGGTTTGACGTGTCAATGCAGATATTCAACGTAGAACATTATTTACAACTCAGTTTTCTGTATGATTGTAGTTTAGTAGGGTTTGACGTGTCAATGCAGGTATTCAACGTAGAACATTATATACACCTCAGATTTCAGTATGATTGTAGTTTAGTAGGGTTTGACGTGTCAAATGGAGGTATTCAACGTAGAACATTATATACACCTCAGTTTTCAGTATGATTGAAGTTTAGTAGAGTTTGACGTGTCAATGGAGGTATTCAACATAGAACATTATTTACACCTCAGTTTTCATTATGATTGTAGTTTAGTAGGGTTTGACGTGTCAATGCAGGTATTCAACGTAGAACATTATTTACACCTCAGTTTTCAGTATGATTGTAGTTTAGTAGGGTTTGACGTGTCAATGGAGGTATTCAACGTAGAACATTATTTAAACCTCAGTTTTCAGTATGATTGTAGTTTAGTAGGGTTTGACGTGTCAATGCAGGTATTCAACATAGAACATTATATACATCTCAGTTTTCAGTATGATTGTAGTTTAGTAGGGTTTGACATGTCAATGGAGGTATTCAACGTAGAACATTATTTACACCTCAGTTTTCAGTATGATTGTAGTTTAGTAGAGTTTGACGTGTCAATGGAGGTATTCAACGTAGAACATTATATACACCTCAGTTTTCTGTATGATTGTAGTTTAGTAGGGTTTGACGTGTCAATGCAGGTATTCAATGTAGAACATTATATACACCTCAGTTTTCAGTATGATTGTAGTTTAGTAGGGTTTGACGTGTCAATGCAGGTATTCAACGTAGAACATTATATACACCTCCGTTTTCTGTATGATTGTAGTTTAGTAGAGTTTGACGTGTCAATGCAGGTATTCAATGTAGAACATTATATACACCTCAGTTTTCTGTATGATTGTAGTTTAGTAGGGTTTGACGTGTCAATGCAGGTATTCAACGTAGAACATTATATACACCTCAGTTTTCAGTATGATTGTAGTTTAGTAAGGTTTGACGTGTCAATGGAGGTATTCAACGTAGAACATTATATACACCTCAGTTTTCTGTATGATTGTAGTTTAGTAGGGTTTGGCGTGTCAATGCAGGTATTCAACGTAGAACATTATATACACCTCAGTTTTCAGTATGATTGTAGTTTAGTAAGGTTTGACATGTCAATGGAGGTATTCAACATAGAACATTATATACACCTCAGTTTTCTGTATGATTGTAGTTTAGAAGGGTTTGACGTGTCAATGCAGGTATTCAACGTAGAACATTATATACACCTCAGTTTTCAGTATGATTGTAGTTTAGTAAGGTTTGACATGTCAATGGAGGTATTCAACATAGAACATTATATACACCTCAGTTTTCTGTATGATTGTAGTTTAGAAGGGTTTGACGTGTCAATGCAGGTATTCAACGTAGAACATTATATACACCTCAGTTTTCAGTATGATTGTAGTTTTGTAGGGTTTGACGTGTCAATGCAGGTATTCAACGTAGAACATTATATACACCTCAGTTTTCAGTATGATTGTAGTTTAGTAGGGTTTGACGTGTCAAATGGAGGTATTCAACGTAGAACATTATTTACACCTCAGTTTTCTGTATGATTGTAGTTTAGTAGGGTTTGACGTGTCAATGCAGGTATTCAACGTAGAACATTATATACACCTCAGTTTTCAGTATGATTGTAGTTTAGTAAGGTTTGACGTGTCAATGGAGGTATTCAATGTAGAACATTATATACACCTCAGTTTTCTGTATGATTGTAGTTTTGTAGGGTTTGACGTGTCAATGCAGGTATTCAACGTAGAACATTATATACACCTCAGTTTTCATTATGAGTGTAGTTTAGTAAGGTTTGACGTGTCAATGGAGGTATTCAACGTAGAACATTATATACACCTCAGTTTTCAGTATGATTGTAGTTTAGTAGGGTTTGACGTGTCAATGCAGGTATTCAACGTAGAACATTATTTACACCTCAGTTTTCAGTATGATTGTAGTTTAGTAGGGTTTGACGTGTCAATGGAGGTATTCAACGTAGAACATTATATACACCTCAGTTTTCAGTATGATTGTAGTTTAGTAGGGTTTGACGTGTCAATGGAGGTATTCAACGTAGAACATTATATACACCTCAGTTTTCAGTATGATTGTAGTTTAGTAGAGTTTGACGTGTCAATGCAGGTATTCAACGTAGAACATTATTTACACCTCAGTTTTCAGTATGATTGTAGTTTAGAAGGGTTTGACTTGTCAATGCAGGTATTCAACGTAGAACATTATTTACACCTCAGTTTTCAGTATGATTGTAGTTTAGTAGGGTTTGACGTGTCAATGCAGGTATTCAACGTAGAACATTATATACACCTCAGTTTTCAGTATGATTGTAGTTTAGTAGGGTTTGACGTGTCAATGCAGCTATTCAACGTAGAACATAATTTACACCTCAGTTTTCTGTATGATTGTAGTTTAGTAGGGTTTGACGTGTCAATGCAGGTATTCAACGTAGAACATTATATACACCTCAGTTTTCAGTATGATTGTAGTTTAGTAGGGTTTGACGTGTCAAATGGAGGTATTCAACGTAGAACATTATATACACCTCAGTTTTCAGTATGATTGTAGTTTAGTAGGGTTTGATGTGTCAATGGAGGTATTCAACGTAGAACATTATTTACACCTCAGTTTTCAGTATGATTGTAGTTTAGTAGGGTTTGACGTGTCAATGCAGGTATTCAACGTAGAACATTATTTACACCTCAGTTTTCAGTATGATTGTAGTTAATAGGGTTTGACGTGTCAATGGAGGTATTCAACGTAGAACATTATTTACACCTCAGTTTTCAGTATGATTGTAGTTTAGTAGGGTTTGACGTGTCAATGCAGGTATTCAACATAGAACATTATATACATCTCAGTTTTCAGTATGATTGTAGTTTAGTAGGGTTTGACATGTCAATGGAGGTATTTAACGTAGAACATTATATACACCTCAGTTTTCAGTATGATTGTAGTTTAGTAGGGTTTGACGTGTCAATGCAGGTATTCAACGTAGAACATTATTTACACCTCAGTTTTCAGTATGATTGTAGTTTAGTAAGGTTTGACGTGTCAATGGAGGTATTCAACGTAGAACATTATTTACACCTCGGTTTTCAGTATGATTGTAGTTTAGTAGGGTTTGACGTGTCAATGGAGGTATTCAACGTAGAACATTATTTACACCTCGGTTTTCAGTATGATTGTAGTTTAGTAGGGTTTGACGTGTCAATGCAGGTATTCAACATAGAACATTATATACATCTCAGTTTTCAGTATGATTGTAGTTTAGTAGGGTTTGACATGTCAATGGAGGTATTCAGCGTAGAACATTATATACACCTCAGTTTTCAGTATGATTGTAGTTTAGTAGAGTTTGACGTGTCAATGGAGGTATTCAACGTAGAACATTATATACACCTCAGTTTTCTGTATGATTGTAGTTTAGTAGGGTTTGACGTGTCAATGCAGGTATTCAATGTAGAACATTATATACACCTCAGTTTTCAGTATGATTGTAGTTTAGTAGGGTTTGACGTGTCAATGCAGGTATTCAACGTAGAACATTATATACACCTCCGTTTTCTGTATGATTGTAGTTTAGTAGGGTTTGACGTGTCAATGCAGGTATTCAACGTAGAACATTATATACACCTCAGTTTTCTGTATGATTGTAGTTTAGTAGGGTTTGACGTGTCAATGCAGGTATTCAACGTAGAACATTATATACACCTCAGTTTTCAGTATGATTGTAGTTTAGTAAGGTTTGACGTGTCAATGGAGGTATTCAACGTAGAACATTATATACACCTCAGTTTTCTGTATGATTGTTGTTTAGTAGGGTTTGACATGTCAATGGAGGTATTCAACGTAGAACATTATATACACCTCAGTTTTCAGTATGATTGTAGTTTAGTAAGGTTTGACGTGTCAATGGAGGTATTCAACATAGAACATTATATACACCTCAGTTTTCTGTATGATTGTAGTTTAGAAGGGTTTGACGTGTCAATGCAGGTATTCAACGTAGAACATTATATACACCTCAGTTTTCAGTATGATTGTAGTTTAGTAGGGTTTGACGTGTCAATGGAGGTATTCAACGTAGAACATTATATACACCTCAGTTTTCAGTATGATTGTAGTTTAGAAAGGTTTGACGTGTCAATGCAGGTATTCAACATAGAACATTATATACACCTCAGTTTTCAGTATGATTGTAGTTTAGTAGGGTTTGACGTGTCAATGGAGGTATTCAACGTAGAACATTATATACACCTCAGTTTTCAGTATGATTGTAGTTTAGTAGGGTTTGACGTGTCAATGCAGGTATTCAACGTAGAACATTATATACACCTCAGTTTTCAGTATGATTGTAGTTTAGAAGGGTTTGACGTGTCAATGGAGGTATTCAACGTAGAACATTATATACACCTCAGTTTTCAGTATGATTGTAGTTTAGTAGAGTTTGACGTGTCAATGGAGGTATTCAACGTAGAACATTATTTACACCTCAGTATTCTGTATGATTGTAGTTTAGTAGGGTTTGACGTGTCAATGCAGGTATTCAACGTAGAACATTATATACACCTCAGTTTTCAGTATGATTGTAGTTTAGTAGGGTTTGACATGTCAATGCAGGTATTCAACGTAGAACATTATTTACACCTCAATTTTCAGTATGATTGTAGTTTAGTAGGGTTTGACGTGTCAATGGAGGTATTCAACGTAGAACATTATTTACACCTCAGTTTTCAGTATGATTGTAGTTTAGTAGGGTTTGACATGTCAATGGAGGTATTCAACGTAGAACATTATATACACCTCAGTTTTCAGTATGATTGTAGTTTAGTAGGGTTTGACGTGTCAATGGAGGTATTCAACGTAGAACATTATTTACACCTCAGTTTTCAGTATGATTGTAGTTTAGTAGGGTTTGACATGTCAATGGAGGTATTCAACGTAGAACATTATATACACCTCAGTTTTCAGTATGATTGTAGTTTAGTAGGGTTTGACATGTCAATGGAGGTATTCAACGTAGAACATTATATACACCTCAGTTTTCAGTATGATTGTAGTTTAGTAGGGTTTGATGTGTCAATGGAGGTATTCAACGTAGAACATTATTTACACCTCAGTTTTCTGTATGATTGTAGTTTAGTAGGGTTTGACGTGTCAATGGAGGTATTCAACGTAGAACATTATTTACACCTCAATTTTCAGTATGATTGTAGTTTAGTTTGACGTGTAATATAAAGTTACAATACATACCTTTATATTTGTAGGGAAGAGAGTTAGATACCAGGACAACAGTTTATAAGAAAAAAGATATAGTTTATCAACTAAAAATGAAAGCCTCACGACGTGAGTATCTGATCAATTGTAGATGGTGTATGGTTTAGGTTTATGGTGCCACTTTCAACAATATTTCAGTTATATTGTGGCAGTCAGTTTTATTGGTGGAGGAAACCTGAGAAAATCAAGACCTGCTGCAAGTCACTGATAAACATTTTCACATAATGTTGTATCGAGTACACATCGCCTCAGCAGGGTTTGAACTCACAACATTAGTGATGATAGGCACTGATTGCATAGGTAGTTATAAATCAAACTACCATATGATCATGACGGTCTCCTAGATAGTGTATGGTCTTGTTGCCATTCATCTTTTATATATTTAGAATATATGTCACTTTTGTCCACCAATATCAACAAAACGAACTATCACCTCTCACCTTTAATCATAGAACATTAGAAAAAGACTATGACATGAGGTTGGAAATCCAGATAGGTGCAAAAAAAATGTGGTAGGGTTGAACGGATTCCAACTCGCCGCCTCTATTGAAAGTCATGATGGTTTTTATCCATGTGAGAAATACAGGTTCAGGTGAGCCTCTAATTTAAACAAAAACTATTGCAATATACATATAGGTACTATTTAATTTATGACATGCTCCAGTTATGTGAATTTTGTTATTTTACATCCACCTGTTCTTGGCATGTTAAGTTTGTGTTGTAACTTTACATGAATATTATGGTGGTATATAAAATGTGGACTGTCTTCGGTGATGGAGTTCTGTATACTTCAGATTCCTCCTCTATGTTCACTACATTAATTTGAAAAATCAAGTTGAATTTTGATTTATGTACATAATGTATCTTCTGTGGAAATAAGAATCATGACTCACCAAAACAGACCAAGTGGGCAGCTTTGTTTTTACCTGATTTCAATGAAATCATCCTATACCCACCCTGTCAGTCTTTGGAAGTCTGTACTTTTTCTCTAATTATCATACTTTTTCTTAAATTTTCATGTGTAAGGAGCCCCCCTTTTTCTTCTTTTTCTTTTTTCCTTAGTATTGATAGGGGCTGTCGTGGTCGTGATCGTATGGTAGTTGGGCATCTATTAAATGCAGTGCAAAACTTTCCAAATGGATATTATGAAAGATACCATGCATCTCATAGGTAATAGACAACTTGCTGCAGCTTCTAATGAGCATGCATTGTTAGGAGTGGTGGTTGCTTGAACATGTGAAGGAATGTTTGTTCATCATCTTCTCCTGATCACTGGTAATGAAATGAATGCATCTGTAAGCTTATTCCATACAGGGACGTTTGAAACGTCATTGTATAAGCATTTTGAAAATAAGAATCAGCACAACCAGCCTCTCAGTATGGCCTCTCCACGAATGTGTTAGATCATGGACTATAAAATTAATATTTGCAGCTTCAAGGAATAAGAGCAAAGAAGAGGGACATATCTACCTGTGAACTGCTGTTTCAGTGAGCTAGCACCATAAAAATCCAATTCAGTGTGTTGTTCTAGTACAAAGCAGACATCATTATCAACTCATCAAATGTAACTTTTTCTCTCAATGATATAGCTTAAAAAAATACTCGCTTGGCATTAAGCATCAATGACTTGTTGAAAAAAGGATTTAAAACAAATTTTTATTTTTCAGAATTTTTAAGTGATGTGGATAAAAGATTTGGTTTAATGCCTTTCTCATTGAGGTGAGTGAATGAATATTAAAATTTCTTTATTTTCAACAGTTTGTGAAGCTCTCGAACAAAAAAAGTTTTAACAAGTCTGTCATTATCGCTCTCCAAACCAGTTATATTTGTCCTTATATTTATACCCAACTGATAAGTAATTAATATTTTCCAGTCCTCATGATGAGCTCCCACCCAAGACCAGTAAAGCTTATTCAGAACTATATAAAAATAAATTCAGGAATTTGTTTCGGACCAATAAATTACAATTTTCATTTCAAGGACTGTTTCCTTGCGATCTTTGAAATATTTGAACAGTTTAATTAAGTATTTTCGGTAACTAGTGAACAAATTGGGATAAGCTATGTTGTTTGAGACTCCGGAAGTGTTAAAAACAAACAAACTATATTGTTATTTGCCTCTTGCAAAGCTTTTGCGGACCTCATCATCATCTCATTGAAAATTAACTTGTTCTCGCCATGATATAGCTTAAAAAAAATTGCTGAATTGGGGTAAAACAACTTAAACAAAACTCAATATCTTACTCTTTGTTTTGACAAGTTGTGTGAAGATGAAAAGAAAGCCAAGATGGGTGTAGTAGAATGTGTTAAGCATGATCTAATGTTACCTTTCTCTGTATTGTATGAAAAAGAAGGTAAGTGATTTGATTGACTGTCTAATATTGTCAGACTTGTATACCTTAATAAGTCGTGAATCACGTTATAGATATGTAGTCAAACTGCTTATTTGGCCACCCTATTATCAGTCCTCTGGTTCAAGACCAGTAATACTGTGTTCGGACCAGTAAATTTTTCAGTTTTTATTAGCTCACTTTGCCAAAGGCAATATGAGCTTTTGTCTTCTGTCGTCTTAACTTTTCACATTTTAATCTTCTCCTCTGAAACCCAGCCAAATGAACTGAAACTTGGTAGGAAGTATCTATAGAAAGTTCTCTAAAGAATGCTCATTTCGTCTCGATCCATTAATAAACATGGCCGCCACAGGCAATTCTTATTTCTGATTGGCCGATTTTTTAAAAAATTTCTCCTCTGAAACCGCTTGGCCAAATGAACTGAAACTTGGTAGGAAGCATCTATGGAAGGTCCTCTATAAAGATTGCTCATTTCGTCCCGATCTGTTAACAAACATGGCCACCACAGGCAATTATTGATTCTGATTGATTGATTTCTAAAAAAACTTCTCCTCTGCTAAAAGAAAGATAACTCTTGCTGAAACTGTTAAAAGAAAGATAACTTGATATTATCTCCCTTAGAAATTAACTAATGCTGATATAGTGTAGCATGTTTATTTTATACATTACAAGTAGGTATTCACATTTTAATTTTTCTTTTTAGCTCACCTTGCCAAAGGCAATTTGAGCTTTTGCCATCACTTGGTGTCTGTCGTCTGTCGTCCGTTTACTTTTCACATTTTAATTTTCTCCTCTGAAAACCCTCAGCCAAATGAACTGAAACTTGGTAGGAAGCATCTATGGAAGGTCCTCTCTAAAGAGTGCACATTTTGTTATGATCCATTACCAAACATGGCTGCCACAGGCAATTCTTGTTTCTGATTGGCAGATTTTTAAAAATCTTCTCTGAAACCGCTTGGCCAAATGAACCGAAACTTGGTAGGAAGCATCTATGGAATGTCCTTTATGAAGATTGCTGATTTCATCCCGATCCGTTAACAAACATGGCTACCACTGAAACTTGGTAGGAAGCATCTATGGAATGTCCTCTATGAAGATTGCTGATTTCGTCCCGATCGGTTAGCAAACATGGCCACCACATAAATTTCTTGTTTCTGATTTGTCGATTTCTAAAAAATCTTCTCCTTTGAAACTGCTTAGCCATATGAATCGAAACTTGGTAGGAAGCATCTACATGTATGGAAGGTTCTGTATTAAGTTTCCTCAAAGCAGAATGAAAGGTGACTGACACGGCCTCGGCCCACTGAGCCTCTAGTTTAGAGAGAGAGAGATATATATATATAATAAATTCAAATATTTGATTCAGACCAGTAAATTCAAATTTTCATTTCAAGGACTGCGATTACAAAATTGTGTCGTGTAATGATTGTATGGGGAAAATAGAAATAAAAATGTACTCAATAAATAATGAAGACCTTTTTAAACTGTCTAAATTGATTGCTACGATTATTATTTTTTTGTCTATCAGGGACACAGTTTTGATAAATAATCCACCTGTTCTTGGCATGTTAATTTTGTGTTGTAACTGGACATGAATATTATGGTGTTATATAAAATGTGGACTGTCTTCGGTGCTGGAGTTCTTTGTACTTCAGATCCCTCCTCTATGTTCACAACATAAAACATCTGTACAATACAGACAAAGCCCTGTTCATGTTAAGCCAATAAAATAATGGTTAGCGAGCTCGCTTCAAATGTGGTAGAATGTGGGTTCGATCCTCGGTGAGGTAAAACCAAAGACTATAGAATTGGTATTTACTGCTAAGTAGAAACAAAGACTGGTTTGCTCGGAATCCGAATAACATGTCCGAGTGTAGCGATATGTCTATCAGTGAACTAGCTCTATGAAAATCCAACTGTATGTGATGGTCTTCTAGTACAAAGCAAACATCATCTCCTCAAAATGTAACTTGATCTTGCCATGATATAGCTGAAAAATTTCTCACTTAATGTTGACAACAATCACTCGCTCACTCACTCAAACCCAAGATGTAGTACTTGATGTATCTCTTGTAAGTATGCAGGATTGTGGCAGAGGAAAAAACACAATCAAATAACATCTTGTGCAGGGTCATGTTTTCAACCAAGCAATCAGTGACAAGCTTACCAAATCTTGAGTTATTAAAATCCAAGATGTCAGTACCCATGAACCATGGGTGTGGAATTGCTATGCCCGACTCGTACATAAAACCTGCCGGACTAGTAGATTTTCCTGGCTAGCTTGTGTCGGGGACAAGTAAAGATCAACAAATAAAAATAATTTCTTATTAAAGTATTGTGGAAAGACAATTTCTCAAATGATACTATATTGTAAAATATTGACGGTTATATAGATAAATGTTTTATGTGGGTTTATTTTTATTGGAAACGATCGTGTCAGTGGTGTTCCGAAAGCAGCTAAAAATAACCAGAATTGTGTAAGTTCTTAGTATTATGACCCGATTGCAATGATAATTTTACTGCATTTACTTAACGAAAACCGGAACCATGTAACAGGTTTTTATTGATGTTCCGAATGTGATGTTTCTTTGCTTGTCTATGGCTTTTCGTAAAAAAACAGGGCCTAACATCTGTGAACATACATTGTATAATACAAATCGGGTTACAGTCGTTACAATGGATAAATATTTAATAATAAAAAAGACTGAGAAAGGTTCTGATCACAATGAGAAAGTTAACAAATGCAAAACTCTAGCAGAAAAGGGCACCTAATTTGAGGGAAAACACCCAACAGTAGCAACAGACTGTTCAGTCAAAATGGCTAACCGATTTCTCATGGTTACTGCTGGATTCTGATATTGTCTCATATTGCAATATCTACAGGAAATATTTTGATTTTGCTGACCGGAAATCATTAATGTTTATTGGCAAAATCGTGGACAGAATGGATACCTATCTTCCCATTCCCAAGGAGACACTAAAACTATTTGATGGATAAAGCCATTGCCAAGTTTAATCTAAATGAACTTGATTGATATGAATTTTTTTTTCAACACAGCTTATTCTGTATCTAAAAATAACCGGCTATTCTCTGACTGCACATTCCTATCTGAAATTCAAATTTAAAATGGTCTTCATTTAGGCAGTGATCACTTAGACGGGGATGTTTGTGTTAACTTTATTAAAACTATTTCAAATTTTACACAATGATGTAATAGACAATATAAACAAGTTCAATTTAGTTAGCAACTGTGTATGCAAGTATCAAATGTTTATAACAATAAAAAAAAACAGGACAAGTAGGATTTTGTCCGGACAAGTAACTTTTTTCAGATAACTTGCCCGGGGACTGGTAGAATATTTCAGTATTTCCACACCCTGTGAACAAAATGTAATTTCAATATTTTTACTGATCATCTGTTTAAATATGTTGATCTCATGTAAAGTTTATAAAAAAAAAATTCCCCCACACAGGTAATTTTGAAAATTGAGTTTTGGTACAAGTGAAGAAATACTTAAGACTTCCCAGTGGTTCATGATGTGCTGTTTATTATATTTGTAGGAGAGTTTGTAGTCCAATATAAGTTTACAGTACTGCTGATGCCAAATGGTCCACTCAAGATAACAGGGCTGCCGTTCGAATCAGAATTGTATGAATCTGATAAGTCTATTTAAGATGAAGAAATAAAAGTATGTATATTCGTGATAATTAAGAAAAGAAAATTTCAACAGTGATGGTAAACAATTACAACAAAATCAACAAAGTGAACAATCACCTCTCACCTCAACTCATTGATCGTTAAGAAAGCCAGGTCTTGCCTTGGGACATGCACAAACATTATCTGACTTAACAATTGAAACTAGCTGTCAATCAAATCCCGACTGATCATCTCTTCTTTGTTTTTAATTTCATCATGCTAGTTCTTATTTTTAGCTCACCTTGCCAAAGGCAATGTGAGCTTTTGCCAACACTTGGGGTCCGTTGTCAGTTAACTTTTCACATTTTAATCTTCTCCTCTGAAACCTCTCGGCCAAATGAACTGAAACTTGGTAGAAAGCATCTATGGAAGGTCCTCTATAGAGATTGCTCATTTCGTTTTGATCCATTAACAAGCATGGCTGCCAGAGACAATTCTTGTTTTAGATTGGTCGATTTCTAAAAAATCTTCTTCTCTGAAACTGCTTTGCCAAAATGAACTGAAATTTGGTGGGAAGCACCTATGGAAGGTTCTGTATTAAGTTTTCTCAAAGCAGAATGAAAGGTGAGTGACACAGACTCAGCTCATTGAGCCTCTAGTTTAATTGATTCTGCAAATCTATGATATTTTCAGCATTTTTCAAAGACATGATTCCAGAATTCAATAGGATTGATTGATTGGTGTTTAATGCCAACTTTAGCAATATTTCAGCTATATCGTGGCGAGAATTAAATAGGAAGAGATTGGAAACTACATATGTATGAACAAGACTCAACTATATCTTGATAATAATGTTATTAATGGCCACAGGAAAAAAAATAAAAATATAATAATATTTAGTTATAATTAGTGACGAGTTAAGAGAAACGTCTTGTTGACATCGAATGAGAATATTGTGTCCGAGTGCAGTGACAGGTCTAATTGTGGACGGATATTTCAGTGAACTAGCGCTATATAAATCTAACTAAGCATGTTTGTCTAGTACCAAGAAAGTAACAAAACTACTTTGCTCTCACCATGATATAGATGAAAATTGTTCACTTGGCATTAACACAATAATTGAGCACTTGTTTTATGATAAACATATTTGTCTTTTCAGACAATTTTAGCCACCTCAGCATCACGAAAAGCTGCAAAGAAGAAGAAGGCAGGAAAATCAATGGATGCAGAAATGGCTGAAACAAATGAAGCTTGAAAGAACTGATGTTTTAAACAAAAAATTATAGGTCGTTGTGATCTAGTTTAAAAGTGCTACTAGTCTTAAACTGGGTTATATGAATGAAGATTGATGATAAAATTCTGGGAAGTGTGAAGATGACATTTTGGAAATCAAATACAATAATAATTGGCAAGGTTCATCATGCCGTTTTTAGTTCTAAATATCTTATAATAGAAACAATCTTTTAAAGTTAAACAAACGACACACATACTATATTTATATTTGACAAAATAATTTATTTATTGATAAAATGTAAGAAGCTTGAGATACTTAAAAGATTATACTTTAAACTGGTTTATATCAGTATTTTTATTACAATGCTTATAGAAGAGATTTCAGAAGATAATGGATTGAAAATCATCGAAATGTGAAATCGTGGTGTTAAAGATGTTGAATTAACTTGAAAATGAAATCTATAAGTGAAAATTACCTCTGCATGGCATTATTATAAACAATTATTTATAGCACACCAAAAAAACCCAATCAAAATGATTACAAAGAGTCATTTATAGATGGCTTTGTTGTATTTCATATGTTAATGTTGCAATGTTAATTTATTCAGTTTAAATTAAGTTACTTTTATTAGGGAGAATCTCAAAATTGTTAGTTTCTCTGTAATACCAGAAAATAAAATTGTTTTAGGCCCAGATATGTTGATTTATGTGTACTTCTTATAGAATTTGAAAACAGCATTGGCGATGTAACTCGTCTCAAGTGTGATAGATCGTGGGTTGGAGCCCCGCTCAGTGACAGTGTAATGATTAGTACTCGGTCTCAAGTGTGGTAGATATTGGATTGGAGCCCCTCTCGAGTCAAACTAGACTTTAAAATTGGTTTTTGTTGATTCACTGCATTAACTCATTCAGCCCCGATCACGTCTAAAGGCGTGATTAAATATCTGCATTGAATGGCCGATACCGCCAGAAGTCGTGGTTTGTTTTCTTCATTCAATGGCCGATCACGTCTGTAGTCGCAACGAAAGTATGTTGTAAAACCTTCACCGATTGGTCAAATAAAGGCGGGATTCTATGATTCTTTCAATATTGGCCAATAGAAAAATAGTTTACATTTACTTTTTCCTTTCTTTAAGTATTCAGAAGTCAAAGGTTATTAAATTACATCAATTTTACTACACGTGAAACACGTGTAGTAAAATTGATGTAATTTAATTAAAATTTGTAAACAATTGCAGAAATTAGAGTGATTTTTGGTGATGGTGATCGTGAAAATGAAGAGTTTCTAGGCTTCGTACTCGACAATATTGAGGAAGCAGAGGAAAGATGTATTCGGCAATTAGATGTGCTGAATGATTTTGACTCTGACATCGAATTTTCCGAGATGGGATCGTCGGACAAAGAGGAAATTGACAGCAATGATGATACTGTTCTCGCAGACATTGCTAAATGGAGGGACACTCTTAGACCCATTTAAATCACTGAATTTACGGGACCAACGACTGTTATGGAGAATAATAAATGAGAAATATATTTTTTAAATATTTTAATCCCGGAAGCATTGTCAATTGAAATTGCTACTCAAACAAATGAGTACACATGGAAGCACATTGAACAATTGAGGCAACACCAAGCAAAAATTGGTACCCAACCAATGCAGAGGAAATCAAGGCTTTTCCAGTTTATATATTGTCATGGGTGTTCTACAACCCCCCTGACCAAGACATGTACTGATACAAAGATAAATTGTTCCATCCATCAATTATTGAAATGAAATTTAGTCCTACAAGCTGAAAATTTGATGAAATATTTTCTTGTTCCTGACACTTACAGAAATTTTGTGAATATAACATAAAATTTAGATAAAAAAGAAAATAACAAAATGCATATCATTGTGTAGCTAATTTTATTTGGAACAAAATGTGAAAATTTCATGGATTTATCTTGGATATTAACAGAGAAATGAAGGTAGGACTGACTGCATGTGCATGATGTTTATAAAATTTTCTAAAGATAAAATACCTCTGGGGCACATGAAGCTATACATAGATAAATGATGCTGGGGCATTATCAACAGTGATACTGATAGTGTTGGGGCTGAATGAGTTGAGGAGTAAGAACTTCTTGGCTGGAAATCAGGATGGAGCAATATTTCTAACCACAGACTGTGTTTCAGTGAGCTAGCAATCCAACAGAACTGACATCATCATCTCATTTAAATGTAATTTGTTCTTGCCAGGATTAAGCTTTTTAAAAATTGCTCACTTGGCATTAAACAACAATCAATCACTCTCTCTTATATCACTGGCATTAAACAACAATCCATCGCTCTCTTATATCACTGGCATTAAACAACAATCAATCACTCTCTTATATCACTGGCATTAAACAACAATCAATCGCTCTCTTATATCACTGGCATTAAACAACAATCAATCACTCTTATATCACTGGCATTAAACAACAATCAATCACTCTTATATCACTGGCATTAAACAACAATCAATCACTCTCTTATATCACTGGCATTAAACAACAATCAATCACTCTTATATCACTGGCATTAAACAACAATCAATCATTCTCTCTTATATCACTGGCATTAAACAACAATCCATCGCTCTCTTATATCACTGGCATTAAACACCAATCAATCACTCTTATATCACTGGCATTAAACAACAATCAATCACTCTCTTATATCACTGGCATTAAACAACAATCAATCACTCTTATATCACTGGCATTAAACAACAATCAATCACTCTTATATCACTGGCATTAAACAACAATCAATCACTCTTTTATATCACTGGCATTAAACAACAATCAATCACTCTTATATCACTGGCATTAAACAACAATCAATCACTCTCTCTTATATCACTGGCATTAAACACCAATCAATCACTCTTATATCACTGGCATTAAACAACAATCAATCACTCTCTTATATCACTGGCATTAAACAACAATCAATCACTCTTATATCACTGGCATTAAACAACAATCAATCACTCTTATATCACTGGCATTAAACAACAATCAATCACTCTTTTATATCACTGGCATTAAACAACAATCAATCACTCTTATATCACTGGCATTAAACAACAATCAATCACTCTCTCTTATATCACTGGCATTAAACAACAATCAATCACTCTCTTATATCACTGGCATTAAACAACAATCAATCACTCTCTTATATCACTGGCATTAAACAACAATCAATCACTCTTATATCACTGGCATTAAACAACAATCAATCACTCTCTCTTATATCACTGGCATTAAACAACAATCAATCACTCTCTTATATCACTGGCATTAAACAATAATCAATCACTCTCTCTTATATCACTGGCAATAAACAACAATCAATCGCTCTCTCTTATATCACTGGAATTAAACAACAATCAATCACTCTCTTATATCACTGGCATTAAACAACAATCAATCACTCTTATATCACTGGCATTAAACAACAATCAATCACTCTCTAATATCACTGGCATTAAACAACAATCAATCACTCTTATATCACTGGCATTAAACAACAATCAATCACTCTCTCTTATATCACTGGCATTAAACAACAATCCATCGCTCTCTTATATCACTGGCATTAAACAACAATCAATCACTCTCTCTTATATCACTGGCATTAAACAACAATCAATCACTCTCTCTTATATCACTGGCGATAAACAACAATCAATCACTCTCTTATATCACTGCAATAATGGTTGTCTATTAACATTTACTTCAAGTGATTGGCTCTTGAATATTTTGGACCGCATCGGTGGTGTAATGGTTTGCGTGCTCGCCTCGAGTGTGGTAGGTTTTGTGTTCGAACCTTTGATATAAACTAAGCTTTCCTGGGGGAATTGTGAATTTTTAGAGTTTCGTAAATTATAGTTTCTGGCAATAGGTAATAAATCTTGAAGATAATCAGGTGATTGGCCATGTCATAGAATAATGAAAGTTTTCTTTTTTCATGCCTAACAAAGTTTTTAGCTCACCTTGACAATGGCAAGGTGAGCTTTTGCCATCACTTGGCGTCCATCGTCCGTTAACTTTTCACATTTTAATCTTCTCCTCTGAAACCACTCGGCCAAATGAACTGAAACTTGGTAGGAAGCATCTATGGAACGTCCTCTATATATAGATTGCTCATTTCGTCCCGATCCATTAACAAACATGGCCACCACAGGCAATTCTTGTTTCTGATTGGCCGATTTTTAGCTCGCCTGGCCAAAGGCCATGTGTGCTTTCGCCATCACTTTGTGTCTGTCGTCGTAAACTTTCACATTTAAATCTTCTCAGAAACCCCTGAACCAAATTAAACCAAGCCTGGCAGGGAGGGTCCTTGGCTGGGTCCCTTTCAAAATTGTGTCCGACAGACCTGCCCTCCATTCAAGATGGCTGCTGTTACTAAAAATAGAAATTTCTTAAATTGTCCATTGCTGCTTTATTTAAGAAATAATTCATGGCAGGCATAGAGTTGTATGTGAAATAATGTGTGCGCACTGCCACTGCGGATCCAGGATTTCAAGTTAGGGGGGGCACACATAAAAAAAATTGCGCTGAGCGGAGGGAGGCGCTAAAAATTTTGGGGTATTTCGTGTGAAAAATCACGATTTTACGCAAAAAAATCATATTTTTCCAATTGCGGAGGGAGGCGCGAAAATTTGTGGGGTATTTCGCGTGAAAAAAATCATATTTTTTCCAATTTTAGGGGGGGGGGGGGGCGCGCGCCGGGTGCGCCCCCCTCTGGATCCCCAAATCTAAATAATAATTTTCAAAACATATGATAAAAAAATACTTAGTTAGAGAATATTTATTTATAACTTAGGAGGAATTTTTATTTTAAGGACTTTTAAAAATACGTTATATGCCGGTGTTTTGTTTGTTTACACTCGGTCGTCGCGGTAATTTCACAGCGGGAGTCACATTGGAACAGCCAGATTTGTTGTGTTCTGCACTTGCGCTAAATATAGAGTTGTTGAGTATTAACATGTGTACCGTATTAGAGACGTCATAATAGAATATAAATCTAAATGAGCTCAAATATTTACTGCAGCTACATGGCAAGGAGTAGATTAACATATATTCCGGGTTTTTCTGTGAAATTTGTCTTTCAGCCAATTTATACCGATTATGCAAATTGGGCATATTTTGATAAAAGATCACATTTAAATCTTCTCCTCTGAAACCGCTGAACCAAATTAAAGCAAATTTGGCAGGGATGGGTCCTTTTCAAAATTGTGTACGACAGCCCCGCCCTCCATTCAAGATGGCTGTTGTTACTAAAAATATAAATTTCTTCAATTGTCCATTGCTGCTTTAGTATAAGTCAAAATGAGCTCAAATTTTAACTGCTGCTACATGGCAAGGAGTAGTTTAACAAATATTCCAGGTTTTTCTGGGAAATTTTTCTTTCAGCCGATTTATACCGATTATGCAAATTAGCCATATTTTGAGATGACATTTAAATCTTCTCTGAAACCGCAGAACCAAATTAAAGCAAATTTGGCTGGGGTGGTCCCCTTTCAATATTGTGTCCAACAGCCCTGCCCTCCATTCAAAATGGCTGCTGTTACTAAGAATAGAAATTTCTTTAGGCCAATTTTTGCTTTATTACAAATTAAAATTTTTACTGCAGCTACATGGCAATGAGTAGGTTAACATATATTCTGGGATTTTCTGTGAGATTTTTTCAGCCAATTTATTATGTTTAGGAATATTACGAGATAAAAATCACATCAAAATCTTTTGCTCAGAAATTTGTGTTGAAATGATCTTTGGGTGGCCCACTTTCAAAATTATGTGCAACACCCCCATTTTCTATCAACTTTAGATGTCAAATTGAAAACCAGGTGAGCAATTACAGACTCCTGGGAGCCTCTATTTAAAAATCTTCTCTGATGAAATCGCTTGGCTAGATGAACCAAAACTTTGTAGGAAGCATCTATGGAAGTTCCGATCTCTATAAAGAGTGCTCATTTCGTCCTGATCCGTTAACAAACATGGCCACCACAGGCAATTCTTGTTTCTGATTGGCCGATTTTTTTAAATCTTCTCTGAAAGCGCTAGGCCAAATGAACTGAAACTTGGTAGGACGCATCTATGGAAGGTACTCTATAACAATTGCCCATTTCGTCCCGATCCATTAACAAATATGGCCTCCACAGGCAATTCTTGCTTCTGATTGGCCGATTTTTAACAATCTTCTCTGAAACCGCTTGGCCAAATGAACCGAAACTTGGTAGGAAGCATGTCATCATAAACATGGTTATATATATGTGTAAATTAGTCATATTAGTAACATGAAACAGGGTTGTAATAGATATATGTCTTACTTTATTGGTCAAGAACGTATGACTTGGTTTCGAGAGTCTCATGCAACTGGATTAACGAGTCGTCATATTATATAAACGCACCGGCGGCGTAATGGTTAGCAAGCTCTCCTCGAATGGATTCGAACGCCGGTCGGGTCAAACCAAAGACTATAAAATTGGTATTTGTTGCTTTTCCGCTAAGCACGCAGCATTAAGGCGAAAGAGCAAATACTGGTTGGCTCGGAATCAGAATAATGTGTCCGAGTGGAGCGACATGTCTACCCGCAGACTGTTGTTTCAGAGAGCTAGCACTATACAAATCCAACTCAGCGTGTTGGTCTAGTACAAAGCGGACCTCATCATCATCTCATTAAAAATTAACTGATATAGCTGAAAAATTGCTGAATTGGCGTTAAACAACAATCACTCAAGAGTCGCCATATCATAAATAACTGTTTTAACAACAACAACAAAAACCAACACCCAGAACATTTACCGAACTTTAAATATAAATTCATTAGAAAGTTCTATCCACAAATTGAATGTTCGGTGTGTTCGTGTCATTAAGTATAAGATACAGTACTATTGAAACAAAAGAAGCCGCCCGTATTGGATATAACGGGTTTCTTTTTCCGCATGAGTAATCAGGTGAAGGCCGACGAACCAAGGCCGTCACCTGAGTACGAATGCGGAAAAAGAAACCCGTTATATCCAATACGGGCAAATTCTTTTGTTTCAATAATAATGTATCTAACTTGTACAATAATAGTGTTGTTGAACAAATAAATGGTATGGCATATATTTTTACACTTTTAATGTTTAGAAAGCCAAAGAAGACAACAATTAATAAAAATAAACGACACATTTTTATCGGTCAAAGTCCTTTCGATTCTCGTTTACATTTAGATACTTCAAGGTCTTTCAAGTGAAAAGAATCGTTTATATTTAGATATTTCAAGTATCCCAAATGTTCACCTGTGTTCTGTCTGATTTGTTATTACTTGCGGTCGGTTCGTTAGTTGTTTTTGTATTGCGAGAATACATTTTAAAAGTTCACATACTCAGTTATGAATATAAATTATGCCAGATCTGAAATACTTGTATCGGGTCTTGTATATTGCTTTTTTAAACAAATTGTTGATGGTTTTTTTAACAAAGCTTACTATCAAGAGTCATATATACTAATTATAGAGTACAGCAGTGTGGTCACCGTAGCTGAGTGGCTAGATGGAAGTTTTGAAAGTCAAAGTAGACTTGAAAAAGCCTAACACACGGTGTATATCCATAACGGATCCTTCGCGATGAACATCGACGTTACGCGATTTTTCGGGAACAAGTAACGGATCCTTGGTAGATTTTTGAGGTAAGTTGAAAAACCGGTCTCTTTATTTTTACGATTTAATACGATCAAAGATGTCTAGGAACTGTATATTAGACTTAAAGTGTCACGGAACTCAGCTATTATTACATTTGCCATTTCTACAGGATTTATCGCATCTGTTCATACGCAGAAGCGGCATTTATAAAAACGATTGCAGTTTTCACCGCATCAACATATTGAAAAGGCGTTTTCATCACATAGTTTGTCTTATATCATCAATTTAACAGTATTCTGTTATTTGATTATTAGCTAGAGTATATCTTGGATGTTCATTTCAATACCATGACAAATATGAAAACCAATTAATGTATAATAAAATTAATAATGATGCATCTCTGCAAAGAAACGGATCTTCATGATTGTGGAACTGCAACCTTCGGGATTGCCAAAGGAAATATTCAAAGCGTTCTTACACTGGTAATTAGGGACCCCGGGGGAGGAGGGGTAACAACCATACTTTTTACGGGGATGTACCACTGAAGGATTGATTGATTGATTGATTGATTGATTGATTGATTGATTGATTGATTGATTGATTGATTGAATGGGGTTTAACGCCACTTGCAGCAGTATTTCAGCTATGTCGTGGCGGTCTGAAGGATTGAAAACTGGGCCAAATTAATATATCCTAAACCCTCAATTGATGAAATCCAGGAAGTATGAGTAACAGATTCGTTTTGTTCCACTTTTTCTGAAACAAAATAAAGAATAATAAAACAATTATTGTCGTAAAGGATCCGTTGCCTCCATGTCGCGGTGCCACATTTTAACACGTTTTCTATAAATCGTAAAGGTGTCGTTACGAACCTTTTCTATTAAAAATCGAATTTAATGGGCTTTAAATAATTGTTAAAATTTGAGAGTTAAAAGGTGGAAAAAAAGCAAATATTCATAAAAGATATGTCCGAAATTTCACTTTATATTGACAGTCATCTCGTTGGAAAACGTGCGAAACGCATTTTCAGCAGACGTATGTGAATGGTTTTTGGTTTTGGATTGAATCATACATCAGAGAGTTCCGTGAGAGCAAAACATACGATATATTTCCTTCCTTCCTTGCAGCTATCCATTATTATGTGGCTTTCCCACTTGTTGACATCCTTTTAATCAAAAAGGAACCGTTAGGTATTCCCAAAGTATCGCGTAATATAACGCATATTTGAGCGGAAAGGTTCCGTTATGGATATACACCGTGCAACAGTGGTTCGATACCCGAAAGTCCCAAAATATGTTTAACACGTTTTTAAGCCTAAAACAGTAAAAGGTTAAAGTTCATATATTCAAGAACAAAAGAATAAACTGTAGATTCTTAAAAATAATCCACTGTTCGAACAATTTAGTGTGACGTCAGAAAAATGTATTATGACCAGGTATAGTCTGTTTGGTGACTCTGAAAATAGGGAAAACAATTATTTAAAAATCAGGGATTTGCTTTCTATTGCTCTTTTTAACATTTTAGGCACACATTATTTAATACATATCTGAGAAAAAGTTGTCAAAGAAATAATTCAAATAATAAAAAAAATCTCCATAGGGCCCAATACTAATTTTATCAGATTGTAAGTAAAGGAGGCTGCCATTATAATGAACAGCATTACCTGTTCTTTCCTGTCTGTTGTTATGCTAATTTCAGTCACATGGGAATGTCATATTAGGTTAAAGATTCAAGATGTTTTGAATAATTGATAAACAATTTGACCATATGATATTTGTTTGTAAACAATTAATAACTGCTGGTCACATGAGACCCTTATATGGACATGTCCCTTGTTATTCACTCATGCTGATTTATAAAAAAAATTAAATTAACACTTAAAAAATAATACCAAAATAAAATAAATGTTAATTTCGTGAAAGTATAATTTATATAAATATATAAATTAAATAATATTCTTGTTTGATACTTGTTTTCTTCCAAAAATTAAACAATTCATATACAACGTTCATTTCTTATAGGCAAATTAGATAAACATTTTTTCATGACATTGGGGGGGGGGGGGGGCTCAATGAGTTAGGTCGAGGTCGTTGGATCTAACAACTCGTACAAGCCTATCACCAATACGGCGTGGGTTTGCGCCCGGCTTTGTAAATTACAAAAAAGGGTGCACTCGACTCACAACCGCAAGTGATAGAGCTTACCAGTTGCTTGCCCATGGTCGGTGGTTCTCTCCGGCTTCCTCTACCACTAAAACGGGTCGTCATGATATAGCTGAAATATTGTTGAAAGTGGCGTTAAAACACCAAAAATCAAAATCAAATCATGACTGAGGTTGAAACTACTGATATGTACTGGTCAGAATATACAACGTTTTCAGGTAATTTTGTTCTCTTTTATTAACCTCTATACACATAAACTGATAAAGGGAATGGGTAGTTTGCATGTATTTTAAATGCTCAACAATTAGTTATGTAATAATGTATCATCATTATTGATTTTTACCTGAACAGGTGTGAATCTAATTTGAATATTGTCCATATTTGGTATGGTCAGTATGTCAACATCTGATATAACATGCTAATGATGAAATCAGCTGACTTGCTGTTTGTCAATACTGACGACATGTTGCTGTTCATTTCAGTAGTACTTACTCCCATGTTTGTTACATGACAAAATGACAGAATTTTACAATTAAGTCCTATGGCAAACTTTTTTTTATTCTTTAATGATTTTTTTTTTAAAATTCACCTATAATATGTATTAATCAGTCCTTAATATAAATATAATTAAAAAATAAATCTGATAACCCGTTGATTTTTTAGGAATTGTTTTCCCTATTTTCAGAGTCACCAAACAGACTATAAATGATATTTATTTTGTCTCAAAAATGGGTCAAATTATTAAAGTACAGCGGCCTGTATCATCGGAGGCACCTATTAGAGGCCTGTATCATCGGCCTCTATTAGCGGTCTGTATGTGATATTAGAGGCCGCATTTGCAATAGCTTTGCTGGGGGTATTATTGTACAAGATAAAAGGGAATGATGAATATGAATATATTCCTCATATTCATCAATGACTTGCCCGAATATGTCACATCAAATGCACGACTATTCGCTGATGATTGCCTCCTCTATCGTGTGATTAACAACAACAATGACCAGCATCAATTACAAAACGACCTACAACAACTAGAAATATGGGAGAAAAAATGGCAGATGCAGTTCAATGCAGATAAATGTTTCACCATCCACTTAACCAAAAAGAGGAAAACAGCTGAATTCAACTACACACTACACAACCACATACTAGAGGTTACCAAAGACAGCAAATACCTTAGAGTTATATTCAGCTCAGACTTAAGCTGGAACAGCCACATTAACAATATATCAGCAAAAGCCAACCGCACCATCGGTTTCCTAAGGCGTAATATACATTTCTGCCCAAAAGAAGTGAAAGCAGCCGCATACACAACTTTGGTACGGCCATCTATTGAATATGCAAGCTCAGTATGGGGCCCTCATACCCGGAACAACATACACCAACTAGAGGCAATGCAAAGGAGAGCTGCAAGATTTGTATATAGCAACTTTTATGATAGAGAACCTGGAGTAGTAACATCAATGATCTCCAGGTTACAGTGGGAGTCACTAGAACAACAAAGAGCCAAAGCAAGAGCAACATTCATGTACAAAATAGTTCGCAACTTAGTTGATGTCCCTGCGGAACACATTCTCACACCATCAGACAACAGAACCTGAGGTAATGCAGCCTATAGTATAGAACACTGTATACAAATGCTGATGTATATCGATATTCTTCCTTCCCGCGTACCATCACCACCTGGAACACCATACCACCAACTCTACGTCAAGTCAACACCATTGACCAGTTCCAGGCAGGGTTAGGGTCCATCACCCTACCAGTGCTATCCCAGATGTAAATACGTTCATTCCGTTTTTAACTGTATATACGATTTGCTTTTAGCTGTACAGAAGGGACATGCGCGGAGAGTCAACACTCAATATAGAGTATTCTCCTGACGGGAAGAAGAAGAAGATGACTTTTGCTTGGATAATCCATTTGCATGACGCTTAACATCGGGGGAATTTTGTTTTTATGTCTTCACTGAATATGAAATATGTATAATAATATATAAGTTTATGTTGTATTAATTCATGTATGTATTGGAGAAGACGTTTCTAAGTTGTAAAACTTGTGTCCTTTCCTATTGTTTAATATTGAACAATAAAATATGTTTAAAGTAACTCGAAAGATGAAAAGATCCTTCAACTTAAGTAGTGAACCCGACATTTTTCTATACAGGCTTATACAACAGGTCCATAAGTGCCACCCGGGCGAACCGAATCCTAGACATCTCGGTACCTGTACATTTCGGTACTGACTTGGACATTTCGGTACTCGGTACTGGACAGTTCGGGACTTGGATGAGACAATATTCGGTACTGACCACAATTGTTTGAACATTGCTGCCACAATCTATACACGGATACTCGTTCATTTTGCAGTTTGCAGTTTGAATCTCAAATTAGGGTAACCCTCTATTATATGATATCGGCTTGGCAAATATTTCTCAAAATAAAATTCAGCTTGTATCGTCTTTTGAAGTCAAACAAAAGATTAAAGCATTGATCTATGATTAAAGAAATTAAATTTGGTAATTAAAGCTATCTAATTAAAACATGCATGTTAAGTTTATCTGTGATTTATTGATAAAGGGACTTCAATAGTTATCAAAACAAAAGTTACTTACAAATATTAATGAATTGCCTCTTTGATGTTCATTTAATTAAAGATGATAAAAAAAAAACCACATACAAATTTGTATAAACAACGTCTACATGTAAATTTTTATTTTTTTTTATGTTTTAAAATTCAATCAAATTATTTTTATTATTCAGTACCGAGATGTCCAGTACCGAGTACCGAGATGTCCTGATACCGGGCGGACCACCCCCTCTAGCTATGCTACTGCCCCAACTATGCTTCCCCAACCGCCAAAGAAGAATAGAAAAAAAACGAAAAAACCCAACAAAAACCAAAACAAAAAACGCTCTGTTGATTTTGATTTGAGTTCACACCAGTGACGTGTAAATATTTCGCGCCAGTAAAATCGGTGATGGCCGCACGTGTGAGAATTATTTGATCCATGGGTAAATCGACTGACAGAACACATCTATTTTGTAAGTACTGAATAAACACCAAGTTTGAACCAACCTTTGTACAGAATGCAGAATTCAATAAACAGTCCTTTTAAGAGCTACTAAAATAGTACAAAAAGAATCTTAGTTATTGTCTATTACATTCAATAAACAGCCCAGGGCTACTAAAATAGTACAAAAAAATCTTAATTATTGTATTTTACATTGAAATATGTTAATCACTATTGGTTCAAACTTATTTTTTTTTACTCAAAAAACTTTTTCAGTAGTAATTTAAACATAATACTATACAGTACACTATGATTATCTCCCTTTATAATAATAATAATAACAATAAATTCTTTATTTAAAGAGGATAACTCAGTTAGCAAAGAGATGCTAATCTCACCTGAGGCCCTCGGAAACTTAAACTGCAATGTATGTAACATATAAATCTCGTGCAAAAACAATCAATACAAGGGGGAAAAAAATATGATGATGAAAAATTGACTAGAAAATAATATTAAATGCTAATTAAAGAAAAAAAGCTACTGTTTAAAAACAACAACAAAAAATAATACTGAAAAATTCATTGGTATATACAGATATTACAGTACAAGAGATCTTAGAAATTAGGCATTCTCAATTTGAAATCTTAGCATATAATCTTTTACTTTGGTTTTGAAACATATTTCATTGTTTAAACTTTTAATGTTGGATGGGAGAGAATTCCATAGATTTGTGCCAAAGTATAGAAAAGTTCTTGGATAATATGAAGCAGCCGGCCGCGATACTGGTACTACAATACTGGTAAATACTAGTATCCCAGTATCTTCCAGAATTTTCCAGTATCTGCAATACTAGAAGATACTGGTCATTGCCAAAATATGAGTATTGTAGATACCGGAAGATTCTGGGAATACTGGTAATACCAGTATTGCAGATACTGGAAGATTCTGGAAAATACTGGTAATACCAGTATTGCAGATACTGGAAGATTCTGGAAAATACTGGTTATACCAGTATTGCAGATATTGGAAGATTAGGTAGAATTCTGGTTAACCCGAGTTTTTATGTCTACATTATACTAAAAGAATTGAATATAATTCATACTCATACGTCATTTCTGCTGTACATAACATAAGAGGCAAAAGCCCTGTAATGTCCAAATATTTTGTACGGTCCCTTAGAGTTTGATATATATTGGTAAGGTAATTTGACATGACTGGGCGGAGCCTAATACTAACGGTAAATACAATGAGCTGTGATTTACAGTTAGAATTAGGCTCTGCCCACTGGTGTCAAATTGCCAGATACTAGAGTTTCCAGTATTGTGTGTTTTACAATACTAGTATTACCAGTATTGTTGGATGAAGAATACTGGAGCTTCCAGTATCGTGTGTTTTACAATACTAGTATTACCAGTATTGTTGGATGAAGAATACTGGAGCTTCCGGTATTGTGTATAGATCAACGATTCTGGTATTCCAGTATTGTACATGCACGATACTGGTACATCCAGTATTGTATATGTACGATACTGGTATTACCAGCATTGTAACATTACAATACTGGTATTTCTAGTATTGTACAGTGTTACAATACTAGTATTACCAGTATTGTAATATTTACAATACTGGTATTTCCAGTATTGTGAAGATTACAATACTGGTAATACCAGTATTGTAAATATTACAATACTAGTAATACCAGTATCGCGACCGACTGCTTCATATTATCCAAGTTCTTTTAAAATATTCACTTTTTGGACGTGGAACTTGCAAATTATTTAAGCCACAAGGACAATTTTCATTAATACTATTAAACATTGAACATAAGTATTCAGGAGCTAAGTTATTAATACATTTAAACATAAGGGTTGCTTTATGGTAATTAATCCTATTATAGACAGTGAGTCATTCTAGCTTTTCAAATAACATTTATTCAAATTCCTTAAAAAGCATTTTCCCCAATAATTATTGTTAATTCAACTTTTTGCATTTAATTGTTATATTTTGAAATTGTTATCAATATTAAGCAATAACTTTTTTTTATGTTCATATTTATACGAATATTATATAATTATAATTAAATATACCTACCTTGAAGAACTTTTGGATTTATTTATATAATCAACCTTGTTTAAAGGGGCATTATCTGCCAAAATCAGATATGATTGATGCCTTAATAAAAGGTGTTTCTGTAACTTATAAATGTTATGAAATGTAGGTGCATCGGGGGGAAAAAGGTGCAACTGCTCGTGTTTTGAGATCGATCAAGAAATGGATGCCATCTTATTAATTATCGACATTGTTTACAGGGTTTGCCGAATCGTCATTAAATCAGTACAACAATGCACTTATTTCTTATTTTCTGTGAATCTGCTTTTAGTCAGCGTTAATTATGGACAAAGAACCATGCAAGTTTGCAGTTAATAAGCAACAAAATACAAATTATTCGTTTTTACCTGTCACTAGTAAGGTCAGTTGCATACGGAGAAAGCGAGGTCAAAGTCAAATTATTTGCTTGCAAGGAAATAATAAATCGATGGTAATTTTTGTTCTCAAAAGGCGAAAAGTGGTACGATAAGCTGTTTAATGTGAAATATTTACCTTTATTTCATCATTTTAAAGCTATTTACCAATTTCCAAAACATAATTTTTTTGGTCAAAATCGTAGCTAATGCCGCTTTAATATACTTATACTTATCATGTACTTACAATACTGGTATACAATACCGGAATATAGAATGTTTATACTAGTATTGTGGACAATACTGGTATTCCAGTATTGTGGTTGCTAAGTTCAGTTGATCCAGAATTCACAAGACAGTACATATTAAAAGATCACCCTGAATCTGGTAATACCCTCATAGGCACATGTTTCTATCAATAGCAACTTGCATGAAACATCATATTTATTAATATTTTTTTACTTTAATTCTTTGTACAACATTTTAATAATTGAAAAAATAAAGATTTTTAAGTTAACTGCCTTTCTAAAACCAAGATATGGGTTCATATTCATAGGTTGGTAGGCACCTTTTTTTTGGGGGGAAAATTTTTATTTTATGCCTTTTCTTTTTAGTAAATATTAAAAAAACAACATACATGTACCAAAAGCATCATAGACATTTTAACATTCAGAATCCGAAAAAAGAAAAAAAAGGGGGTATTATTTTCAATAGAATTTTTTTTTATGGGTCTTTAAATAGGGGTACCCTCATACGTTTTTCATGAAAAATACACTAAAATGTAAAAAGAACAATCCATTTGTTCACAATTTTCAACTTATTTTATCTTTGAAATATAAATAGACAATCATGTGTAATTACCTCAATAATTATGATAATTTAAATTGGTGCTCATTACATTCTGTTTACATCTTCATGAAAAATGTACAAAAAATGTATTCATTATTTGACCACAGGGGCTTGTTACGATTTTTTTTATCCCTCGACTGACAACTCTTAAAAACCACAAGGGAGGAATCTCAAATGTCAAATTTTCATAAAACACTTTTTCAAAATAGTTTTGTACTGGTGTCAGGACCTTATTTGCCATAATGTTGGTACCCCTTTAAAGCATAATCAATATATTTTTGATATTCATATTCCTTTTTGTCATAATCTTTACCTATCTGTAACTTTTTAGCAATTTTTAACAGAATTTGCAGGTTTTGAAATCCTCTTCCATGTTGTTTACATGTGAGAGCATACCAAATTCCTACGTGCGATTTGATTGGTCAATTCGACCAATCAGATCGCACGTGCGGCATTCACATGTATACAGCAGTGTTGGGGAAAATCATAGTTTTACGTTGAAAAAACAGGGATTTTGAGAATTGAGTCTTATTGATGCAAAAGTTAAAGTGATTGAAAAAAAAATATTTCAAAGATTTTGGATTAATGATTCTACATGTAAATCTCTTCATGAGTTTTCAGACACAAGAACTTATGAACATATTTTTTGTTTAAAAAAAATAAGGATTTTGAGAATTGTCTTCTCAATACAATAACCTAAATAACCAGAGGTTCTTGACAACCGTTATTGTTCATCTGAATCACTTTTAAGAGACTCGTGGACAATATTATTATTAAACAACATTTGGCATATCATTTCTTTACCTATAGAAGCCTCTGTTAATTGTAGTGGTGACCATCTTGGATTACTGTCCCTTAGAAAATTCACACTTTATGTGAAGGACAATCCAATGATAGCATTGGGTTATATTAGTTTAGTGGTTTCTGTAAAGACGATAAATGAATCATTTTCCCATTGAAGCCATACTATGTCTGTTACTATCTTGGATTGCAGTGTATAAAAAAACACAAATTTGTAAAGAATTAAAAAATAACAGTACCAAATTTAATGCCCAGGACATAACCATCATCGTGCCGTCGTGGTCGTATGATAGTTGGATTTACAACTACCTATGCACTCAGTCTCTATCACCACTAAAGTTTTGTGTTCGAATCCTGATCATGACGAGGTGTACTCGATATGATATTATGTGATAAAGTTTGTCAGTGACCTGCGACAGGTCAGTGATTTTCTCCGAGTATTCCTGTTTCCTCCACCAATAAAACTAAAAATATGTTGCTTATTTATTCTAGTGTTTTGTAGACCACTACTTACATTGTTGTGTTTTTCTCCTTTAGCCATTGTATTGTATGTCCTTCTTTAATTTACAGCTTCTGATTTATAGCTCTTTGATATCATCAAACTTTTTTTTAATTCTTAAATTGAATTTCAGGTTGTCAGTTTAATCATGAGTGACCCAGACCGTGCCTTTGAAGATTTAATGAACAGGACGTTATACAGAATCTATAAATATAATACAATTCTAAAGGTATGTGTTGTAATTGTCTCAGAGGGTCCAGTATATACAAATATTCAGAACACAAAAGTTAGCATATAAAAAATAAAAATAGGGCTATGTGTAACACGGCACTAACGCCACTTTAAACAATATTTTAGTTATGTCGTGGCAGTCAGTTTCATTGGTAGAGGAAACTAGGGTAATCGGAGAAAGCCACCAGATCTGCCACAATTCACTGACAAATTTGATCATTTAATATTGTATCGAATACACCACTCCATGAGCAGAGTGAAACTCACAACATTAGTGGTGATTGCATATACATTTTCCTTTGAGTTAAAGGTTAAAAAAATAAAAGTTGATAATTTTTATACCCCCGCTTGGGACATATCTTAGTCCTAAGATACTTTCGAGAACACGGCCCCAGTTTGATAATTCATCAGTGATAATAGCAGGTGATTGGAATGTTGTTCAGGACTATAGAGTAGATACTCTCAATTATACAGGGGAAAATAATCCCAAGTCTAAATTAAAAATGAATCAAATGATTAATAACATGGATCTGGTGGATGTTTGGAGAGAGAAAAATCCTGGCGTTAGGAGATACACATGGAGGGGCCCTGATAAAAAACAGAGTGGACTTGACTATTTTCTTGTGTCATCTGACATAGATACTTTGGGATATTCTATTAAGTTTTATATATGGGGAAGATGTTTTTGGAACGTGTCAGTGTTGAAACAGGAAAATGAGGAGTTGATAGATATGCAACAGTTCTTGAGCCAGAACATATGGTTAACCCCTTTTATAAAAATAGGTGGTGATATGTGTATGACCAAAATATGTTGTGAAAATGGTGTATTTTTGTATATGATTGAATATCAGATACAAAATACTTTATACCTATGAGGAATTTATGAATCACTATAATATTAGATTATAGAATACCACTTTTAACACTATTTCAGTTATATCGTGACTGTTAGTTTTGTTGGTGGAGGAAACATGTCCTCACACTGTCTGTTCCACTCATACTCAGGTTTAGGTTTATGGTGTTTAACTCCACTTTCAACAATATTTCAGTTATATCGTGGCAGTTTTATTGGTTGGAGGAAACCAGAGTACCCGTAGAAAACGACCAACCTGTCGCAAGTCTTTTACAAACTTTATCACATATAGTTGTATCGAGTACACCTCAAGTTGAAAAGCAAAATACCACAAATATCTGGTGAGCGATGAAGACTCCTGGGAGTCTCTTGTTATATGGCCTTGTCACATTTTATTCCGGAAACCTGGAAATTCCTGGCAAGACTCAATTTGGCCATGTTTTCTTTATAAGGCTCACAATATTCCAAATACCTTGTAAGGCTTATTTTGGCCATGTTTCTTTAAAAAGTTTGTTAAGTGCAATGTATGAATTTGTTACCTTCAGTATCAATTTTTTTTTGCAGGAGCTGTGGGTCAGTCACTTCAATTGGATTCCAGAAACATATGATGCCTAATGTTGCTCTCGGTATCTGTAACAAGGTAGAATTCATCATTTTGTGTCAGGGGAACAACATCTTTGAACATACAGGTAACTTTTTGATGATATCAATGACTCTTTAGATGATTGGAAGTTCACCGTTTTCGCTTGAAAAAATGTGGCTATGTAAATATAAACTTGTCACATGTTAGTGTGGTAGATTATGGTTCAAGGCCCGGTTGGCTCAGACCTAAGACTTATAAATTTGGCATTTAGTGCTTCTCTGCTAAGCACACAGCTTAAGGAGTAATATCAGAACTGGTTGGTTTGGAATCATGATAATGTGTCAGAGTGGAGCAACATGTATCTGGGACTGTTGCTTCAGTTAGATAGCACTATAAAGATCCAACTAAGCATGTTGGGCTAGTACAAAGGGGACATCAGCATCATGCATCTCATTGAAATGTGGCTAATCTTATTCTCGCCATAATATAGCTGTAGAAGTCCTTTTTTTGTGTTAAACAACAATCACGTTCACACTTGAGAATTGATTTGACATCCCACTGTTGTTGTTTTTCTTCTTGGAAATGAGGGGAGGGTGGTGGTGAGAAAGCTGTCTATTTCTAGAAAAAGCCTTGAAACAAACTAAAACTTGTCATTCAATTATAGCAAACATCAGCTAAGGGAGGTAATTTGTTAAATGATTTGTATTAAATTATAATGATGGATGATTGATTGATTGTTGCTTAATGTCCAGTGGCAAATATTTCATCCATATTCATGTACATGTATTAAATAATACAAAAACTTGCCTCGAATGTGGTAGATCATGGGTTTTAGCCCTGGTCGTGTCAAACCAAAGACTATAACACTGGTATTTACTGCTTCTCTGCTACATTGTGTATTGATGGTCATTTTTCCACCAATATCAACAAAATAAACAACTACCTCTCACCTCAAATCATTGAACACAAAAAAAAAAAATGCAAACAGACCTGGCTTGGGACAGACACAAAAATGTGGATGTGTTAAACGAATTCAAGTCACTTCGGCACCTAATATAGTCATTTGGGCCCCTAGATAAATGTCACTTGGTCAAATCGGCACCTATGTATAATTATGTCTCCCCTTCGAACGAAGGGAGACATATTGTTTTAGTCTGATTTGTTCTGCTTCTTCTCTGCGAAGCTTGTCCGGACCATAACTTTTTTGTCTTTCCAGATAGGTCAATTTTATTTGGTATGTGGGTGCATGACCAACCATAAGGTGGTATGTCACATACCGTAATGACCTTCGTGGGACTTTGACCTCAAGGTCAAATAATTGTTTTTTAAATAGTATTTTCTTGTCCGGGTCATAACATTTTTGTCTTTCGAGATAGGTCAATGATATTGGGTATGTGGGTGCATGACCATAAGGTGGTATGTTGCATACCGTAATGACCTTCGTGGGACTTTGACCTCAAGGTCAAATAATTGTTTTTTAAATAGTATTTTCTTGTCCGGGTCATAACATTTTTATCTTTCGAGATAGGTCAATGATATTTGGTATGTGGGTGCATGACCATAAGGTGGTATGTCGCATACCGTAATGACCTTCGTGGGACTTTGACCTCAAGGTCAAATAATTGTTTTTTAAATAGTATTTTCTTGTCCGGGTCATAACATTTTTTGTCTTTCGAGATAGGTCAATGATATTTGGTATGTGGGTGCATGACCATAAGGTGGTGTGTCGCATACTGTAATGGCCTTCGTGGGACTTAGACCTCAAGGTCCAATAATTGTTTTTTAAATAGTATGATTCAACTCATAATATGTAACTTATTGTTGTACAGATGGTCACATTAAGGGGAGACATAAGTTTTAGGTATCTAAAACAGTTCTTCCTAGTTAAAATTGTTTTCATTTGTACATTTGAAAGTCTTCATGTAATTGTCATTGATATTTAAGTGTTTAATTTGACTTGATAATTTCTTAATTTGAATGAAAAAATGCTCATATCTGCAATATGTATATAGCTGTAAATTAAGTGTGAGGCGAGTATTAGAAACAATATTCAGAGTTAATAAATTATTTTTATCATCATGATCATAATTTTAAAAGTAAACAATATCCTACAACAAGGTTTGTACATTGTATGCAGCTGTCAAATTTAAGATTAGATTTTTCTAAAATTTCTCAAAATGATAACGACTTGGGTGCCGAAATAACCAAACGTTTGGTGCCGACATGACTAAATACCAATTTGTCATTATGTCTTTCAATAAATTTATTGTTTCAAATGTCTAAATTCAGCAATGCAATAGCTTTAACACAAATTTACTGCTTCCAGTTTAATATACATGTTCACAAAATGATGTTTTTTAAGTAATAATATATTTACTATTGTTTTGTTTTACAGATATAACTGATATCCTTAAAGTCTGGAAGAAGAAAAAAGGATTAAGAATGTGATGGAGACATGTGTTTTAGTGTCAAAAACAACTTTAATTTTTGTTTGTTTGTATAATTCATTTATTGTATAATATGTAGATAATGTATTGAATAGTATGCAGATTAATAAAAATAAAATATATTAGTTAATAACGTCTTTTGTCTTTTTTATATTTTCATTTCATGACAAATTGTAAATAAAACGGTAATGGTTGACAATATTAGTAGCCACAACAACATTAAATCACATCAAAAGTGCAAAAATAAACAAGAAAAGCTGATAGAAATTGTATATCCTGGGTTGTAATAGGCACACAAATTATCTGCACTGAAAGGTTACAACAAGATCTGATAATTGCTTCGATCAAGAGAACGATTCAACTTGCTGTGATGCAACCACCTCTCGCCAGAGGACATGTTCTAATGGAATGACCTCTTTTGAGAAACAGCTACCTCTTTTTAGAGGACATGTTCAAGACTGACCTCTTCGGAGGACATGTAACCAAAGAACAGTTGAAACTTGTTTTGATGCAACCACCTCTATTCAGAGGACACTCTGAACTGACAATTACTAATCTCGCAGGAACAGGTAGGTGGAACTATTTGGACTTGGACAAACTAAAGCATAGAAAGTTAAGCCTGGTGTGTTTGGGGTTCACATCTATGAACGTCCCCCCTATGCTTAGATGTCCAGGTCCGAGTGCATTTAGGCATAACCAAATGTCAGGAGTTGCATTTGGAGGCCATGTCCCTTGGGTACTATGCTCTGTGTACCTTGACTAGGGGGCAGTGGGGAAGGAACAGGTGTCTGCAGCTACACTGGGGTCCTATATTTGGGGTGTCGTGATCCCCTTAGTTGAACTACCATGCAGGTGTAGTCTTACAAGGGAGATCGACCTAAGTGTCAGGAGCTACATTTGGGTCACGGGGGGAAGATTAAAAGAGTTGCATGGAGATGTCGGTGGTAAGTGAGAATTCTTTTTGTAGATACTTTTATATTTGCTAGTCTATTGTTTAGCTGAAGCTAAAAATTAAAGTACAAATAATTTGTTAAATGGGAGATCCTCTGTAAAAATTCCTCATTATGTATAGGATAAACATGAACTATAAATTCATTCCTATCATGCTGATTGGCTGAAATTATTATAAAAAAAAATCTCCCCTCAATCTACTTTCAGAATTACAGATACAAATTATTTGTTTAATACACAGAACAAATGATGTATGTGAAATCTTCTACAAACATTCCTCATTTTATATTTACCTCTTAAAAATGTGGATGCTATGGCAAATTCTTTTTTTTGAATGGCTAAGTATTTTTTTAAGTAATTTTTCATTTATTAATGTAAAACTTATGAAAATTATGTTAAAAAGAAATTTGTTAGATCGTATGGTAGTAGGATTTACAACTACCTATACAGTCAGTGCCTATCACCACTGATGTTGTGAGTTTGAATCTTGATCAGGGCAAGGTGTCAACATTATGTGATAAAGTTTGTCAGTGACGTGTGACAGGTCAGTGGTTTTCACTGGGTCCTCCGGTTTCCTCCATCAATAAAACTGACTGCCATGATAAAGCTGAAATATTGTTGAAAGGGGCGTTAAACACCATCAAAACAAACAAACAAAAACATAATTTGTTACATTTCGTGTTAAAATTATTAATATATATATATATACCGGTATATGATTCCGTTATATGTTGCATATCATTAATGGACTGATCGATTGAACGAAGTTTGTCAAGGTAATGAGGAATAGTTTTTGTCAATGGCTGATGCAATCGGTCAATTAAGTTCTCATCCATCAATTTTGGATCCATCACAAATCTGTCGACAATCAAACAGTTACAGTAGCCATTGCCAGGACTGTTACATACTGTTATGCTTGACTGGGCTAAGCTAGTTTTATAGACTGCAACTTCTACTCAAAAAGGGAGATAACTCATTTTATTTACATTGCTCATGTTATAAACTCTCCCAAATTAAAGGACAATCAACAAATCAATGATGTAATCCAGGTATGTTTTATATTAGAGGGTTATCACCAGAGAGGACCAACACATCCAACTGAGGATACAGACAGACCCTACCCAGAGGGCTTCCATCAGAGAGGACCAACACATCCAACAGAGGATACAGACAGACCCTACCCAGAGGGCTTCTATCAGATGAGATGACCACCAAACCACAGGAAATCAAAAGAGAAAACCGAGATACTACATCAGAGAGGAACCAGCAGCGGCAGACCAGAGAGTATCAAACAGCTGAGTAAAATACATCAATAAAGGTGAAATATTGTAAAACAGCTTACTTAATTAGGTGATTTATTGTAAAAACATCTAAATTACCGGTAGTTAATTTATTTTAAACACAACTGAATTAATCAAAATTCTATAATTCAGAAGGAAGGGATTTAAGACAACAACAACAAAAAATGAAACAAAAACAACATACTTGTATATAATTAGAGTTACCTCCCATTAACTAGTACAGATTTTTTTACACATAAAGTTGGAGTCTTAAGAAAGATGTTTTTTTTTTATCTGTGTTAACTATATATCAATATTTTATACTTTGAATTAAACATATTGAGCATACAATTTCTTTTGCAGGAAAAGGGTAAAAAAAAGGGAGACATTTAAGTTAGCAAAGTAAGAGAGGATAATCCATTAGTTATAGCAAACAATTTCTTGAACTGAAATTGAAAAAAAAAACCAATTGGATAATTGTTTCTAGAAAAAAAACTGGCTTTTATATTCAAGATAATTTAAATGAATACGTCTGTAAGACACTCACCATTTCAGTTGTACTTTAATCGAGTGCTGAGGATCTTAGTTATTATATTTTGATATAAAGAAAAAAATTGACTCAATAAAAGTTATATAATATTCAATTTTAATTTATAAAAATATAACTTAGATTTCGCCTGCGTCTATGAATCACTTGAAACAGAGACGCATATAGGACTATATGTCTCCGCTTGAAACAAACCAAAGTCATAACATGCATGGCTGAAAATAAAATGCATTGGTGCATTACATTTGTGCACAGAAAAACTTATTACATTTCTTTGCAGTAAAAACAGATTAAGTATGGGTATAAATTAATTCAATAACTCTTGTGTACCAAACTACCCTCTGTCCAAGTCCCCTGCTAATCAATGGTAAAGTGGATGTTGGATTTCAAACAGGATAAGAACAACTGTTTCCTTTTTTTTTGACAATCCAAAAAAAATCCATGATTGTCCACTTGAAAAAGTCTTTTAAACTGACTACATTCATTTAGTATATACTGAGTAGATTTTATAATTTGTCATCACAAAAACACAGTTAATACAGCTAAATTAGGTTAAATAATTTTTTTTAAATTGATTCAAATTATGTATACATATTACATTAATACATGTATACAGAAACCCTGTCAAAATGTTTTTTGAAAATAGGTTCAGAAGTGGTCATGTTGATATTTTGGGATTCAGAAAGAGGTTGGTTGGTTTATGGTGTTTAATGCCACTTTGAACAATATTTCAGTTAATATATCTTGGCGGTCAGAAAGAGGTAAAATGGCATTAAAATAGAAATAAAAACAAATAAATGAGACATGTACACGTAATATCTGTCCAGCCAAATGCATTTTGTTGTTTTAGCCCATGCATATTATACCGTTTGTGTCTTTCAAGTGATTCATAGGCAGTGTGCCGACATACATGTTCCCCTGGCACACTCTTTCCTAAGTATAAACATTTCCAAGTAAGTTATTCTTTTCTTAAACAAGAAAAAAATAATTCATTGTAGTCAGAGTTTAACAATTATTACGCGCACTTACTTCTGATGTTTGTTTTTATACCCCCCGCAAACATAGTTTGAAGGGGTATATAGGAATCGACCTGTCTGTCGGTCCGTCTGTCCGGACCAACTTCCACATCTTTTGTCCGATTTCCACCAAACTTTGTGGAATTTAAGATCATGATGTGTGAACTTTGCAGTATAAAGGATTTTATTGTCCATTGAGTTTTACCCCTGTTATGCCTCTTTGGACTTAGAAATTTTGAGACAATTCAGTATGCACTTTGTCATCGCAAATTCTCCTACATGATTAATCAGAAGTTCATGAAACTTTGTACATTGCAAGATCCTAATATGAAGATGTGCACATTAGTAGTATATCCCGATGCATTGAGTTTTACCCCTGTTATGCTTCTTTGGGCTTAGAAATTTTGAGACAATTCAATATGCACTTTGTCATCGCAAATTCTCTTACATGATTAATCAGAAGTTCATGAAACTTTGTACATTGCAAGATTCTAATATGAAGATGTGCACATTAGTAGTATATCCTGGTCCATCAAGTTTTCCTAGAATTATGAGTCTAAAAGTTGTGTTCCAAATATGTTTTGGCTCAATTAAGATGATGGGGACGCGGGGGTATTAGTCCCGCGTAGCGGACAGTTAAGTTATTTAATTTATGTATCAATGCAGAACTCCTGCGTCCAGCAGTACCTCTAGTTTAAATAAATTTTTATAATTAAAGACACAAACAAAAACCAAACAAAACAAAAAAGAATTTCAGTATCAGTGAGTGCCTAGCATGCCGTATTCATTTAAATTATTTTGTCATCAGTGAGTGCCTAGCATGCCGTATTCATTTAAATTATTTTGTCATCAGTGAGTGCCTTGCATGCCATATTCATTTAAATTATTTTGTCATCTGAGTGCCTAGCATGCCGTATTCATTTAAATTATTTTGTCATCAGTGAGTGCCTAGCATGTCATATTCATTTAAATTATTTTGTCATCAGTGAGTGCCTAGCATGCCGTATTCATTTATTTTGTCATCAGTGAGTGCCTAGCATGCTGTATTCATTTATTTTGTCATCAGTGAGTGCCTAGCATGCCATATTCATTGATTTGTCATCAGTGAGTGCCTAGCAAGCCATATTCCTTTATTTTGTCACCAGTGAGTACCTAGCATGCTGTATTTGAAATTGTAATTAAATAATATATGCAAAATTATCAAATTTTGATATATTTTTTTATAAGTTACCTCCCCTTCCTGATAATTTTGAGCAATAATAAAAATGAATTTATTGTATATTCTGATTCCAAATTAATAATTTTTTCATCTTTTTATTTTGAAATAATCATAATTTACTCGATTTTTACAATATTTTAATCTAAGTTTATGATTTTAAAGATTTTGGTGAAAAGCAAATTTTTCTGAAAGTTTTAAAAACAATAGTAGCTATTATATATCTCTTATTGGTTTCATATTTTTGTATTGCAGAGATTGCATATAGGCCTTTAAAGAAATAATATGGAAAATAGTCTTCTATGTGATTTTATAGTAAAAATGATTCATTCAAAATGCTGTTTTAGCCCATTCTTATACAACTACTTTGGCTTTAATCCCATTTTCGTAGTAATTTTTAGAATATTTCTTTAAAGTAAAACAAACTAATTTTCTATATTCTCATAGAAAAGAAAATAGTTAGTAGGTATATTTAGAAATACAGCTTAATTGTTTATTGAAAATAATATTACAGTGTCATAATATGCCAGTAAATGTCTTTTGTCTACAAATTTACTGCAAAACATGACTTAGATTGAAACTTTGGTAAAGCATATCTCGAAAACTACATAATCAATCATTTAGAAATTTTGCATGCTTGTTAACTATATTTATTTGTATCCATTGATGAAAAAGAAGAAATGATTTCTAAGCAATAAAGTTTTATGATTTCCATTCATTATGCACAAAATGAATGTGGGCCTCACTAAATATGCTACATCACATCGTTGTAGAATTGCTCTCAATTTGTCTGAAGATGTTTGTTTTTCATATTTTTCATTATTTTTCAGCACCAACAGCTAAGAAAAACCAGCCTTCTACCACCATAGATACCATGACAGACAACAGGCCCACACAAGTAGACCTACTAGCAATCAACAGACAGAAAACATATACATTGTATATACATACTGGTATAAGAAAGGGGATCAATGGGCCACATAGGTTGTTTTTATTGAAACTTTAATTGAACTTTAAAGAGCACATTAGAGGAAATCAATAGATCTGACAGACTCTACACCAGTGGAAACTCAGTACAAGATGACATATTAGTACAATGTATATCAGAGAGTTACCATCAGAGGAGACCAACAAATATTACACCAGAGAATAACAAAACAAGAAGACCAAAACACTGCCACAAGAGAGTTAACAGATCTTAGTTCAGAGGCTAGCCAACAAACTGGAACAAGAGAGTTAACAGATCTTAGTTCAGAGGCTAACCAACAGACTGGAACAAGAGAGTTGACAGATCTTAGATCAGAGGCCAACTAACAGACTGGCACAAGAGAGTTGACAGATCTTAGATCAGAGGCCAACCAAGAGACTGGCACAAGAGAGTTAACAACAGATCTTAGATCAAAGGCCAACCAACAGACTGGAACAAGAGAGTTAACAGATCTTATTTCAGAGGCTAACCAACAGATCTTAGTTCAGAGGATAACCAACAGACTGGCACAAGAGAGTTACCAACAGATCTTATATCAGAGACTAACCAACAGACTGGAACAAGAGAGTTAACAGATCTTAGTTCAGAGGCTAACCAACAAACTGGCACAAGAGAGTTAACAGATCTTAGTTCAGAGGCTAACCAACAGACTGGCACAAGAGAGTTAACAGATCTTAGTTCAGAGGAGGCTAACCAACAGACTGGCACAAGAGAGTTATCAGATCTTAGTTCAGAGGAGTCTAACCAACAGACTGGCACAAGAGAGTTAACAGATCTTAGTTCAGAGGCTAACCAACAAACTGGCACAAGAGAGTTAACAGATCTTAGTTCAGAGGCTAACTAACAGACTGGCACAAGAGAGTTAACAGATCTTAGTTCAGAGGAGTCTAACCAACATACTGGCACAAGAGAGTTAACAGATCTTAGTTCAGAGGAGTCTAACCAACAGACTGGCACAACAGAGTTAACAAATCTTAGTTCAGAGGAGGCTAACCAACAAACTGGCACAAAAGAGTTATCAGATCTTAGTTCAGAGGCTAACCAACAGACTGGAACAAGAGAGTTAACAGATCTTAGTTCAGAGGCTAACCAACAGACTGGCACAAGAGAGTTAACAACAGATCTTAGATCAGAGGCCAACCAACAGACTGGAACAAGAGAGTTAACAGATCTTAGTTCAGAGGAGTCTAACCAACAGACTGGCACAAGAGAGTTAACAGATCTTAGTTCAGAGGAGTCTAACCAACAGACTGGAACAAGAGAGTTAACAGATCTTAGTTCAGAGGCTAACCAAGAGACTGGCACAAGAGAGGTAACATCTTAGTTCAGAGGCTAACCAACAGACTGCCACAAGAGAGTTAACAACAGATCTTAGATCAGAGGCCAACCAACAGACTGGAACAAGAGAGTTAACAGATCTTAGTTCAGAGGCTAACCAACAGACTGGCACAAGAGAGTTAACATATCTTAGTTCAGAGGCTAACCAACAAACTGGCACAAGAGAGTTAACAGATCTTAGTTCAGAGGCTAACCAACAGACTGGCACAAGAGAGTTAACAGATCTTAGTTCAGAGGAGGCTAACCAAGAGATTGGCACAAGAGAGTTAACAGATCTTAGTTCAGAGGCTAACCAACAGACTGGCACAAGAGAGTTAACAGATCTTAGTTCAGAGACTAACCAACAAACTGACACAAAAGAGTTAACATATCTTAGTTCAGAGGCTAACCAACAGACTGGAACAAGAGAGTTAACAGATCTTAGTTCAGAGGCTAACCAACAGACTGGCACAAGAGAGGTAACATCTTAGTTCAGAGGCTAACCAACAGACTGGCACAAGAGAGTTAGCATATCTTAGTTCAGAGACTAACCAACAGACTGGCACAAGAGAGTTAACAGATCTTAGTTCAGAGGCTAACCAACAGACTGGAACAAGAGAGTTAACAGATCTTAGTTCAGAGGCTAACCAACAGACTGGAACAAGAGAGTTAACAGATCTTAGTTCAGAGGCTAACCAACAGACTGGCACAAGAGAGGTAACATCTTAGTTCAGAGGCTAACCAACAGACTGGCACAAGAGAGTTAACATATCTTAGTTCAGAGACTAACCAACAGACTGGCACAAGAGAGTTAACAGATCTTAGTTCAGAGGCCAACCAACAGACTGGAACAAGAGAGTTAACATATCTTAGTTCAGAGGCTAACCAACAGACTGGCACAAGAGAGTTAACAGATCTTAGTTCAGAGACTAACCAACAGACTGGAACAAGAGAGTTAACAGATCTTAGTTCAGAGGCTAACCAACAGACTGGCACAAGAGAAGTAACATCTTAGTTCAGAGGCTAACCAACTGACTGGCACAAGAGAGTTAACATATCTTAGTTCAGAGACTAACCAACAGACAGGCACAAGAGAGTTAACAACAGATCTTAGTTCAGAGGCTAACCAACAGACTGGAACAAGAGAGTTAACAGATCTTAGTTCAGAGGCTAACCAACAGACTGGCACAAGAGAGGTAACATCTTAGTTCAGAGGCTAACCAACAGACTGGCACAAGAGAGTTAACATATCTTAGTTCAGAGACTAACCAACAGACTGGCACAAGAGAGTTAACAGATCTTAGTTCAGAGGCCAACCAACAGACTGGAACAAGAGAGTTAACATATCTTAGTTCAGAGGCTAACCAACAGACTGGCACAAGAGAGTTAACAGATCTTAGTTCAGAGGCTAACCAACAGACTGGAACAAGAGAGTTAACAGATCTTAGTTCAGAGGCTAACCAACAGACTGGCACAAGAGAGTTAGCATATCTTAGTTCAGAGACTAACCAACAGACAGGCACAAGAGAGTTAACAACAGATCTTAGATCAGAGGCCAACCAACAGACTGGAACAAGAGAGTTAACAAATCTTAGTTCAGAGGCTAACCAACAGATCTTAGTTCAGAGGATAACCAACAGACTGACACAAGAGAGTTACCAACAGATCTTAGTTCAGAGACTAACCAACAGACTGGAACAAGAGAGTTAACAGATCTTAGTTTAGAGGCTAACCAACAAACTGGCACAAGAGTGTTAACAGATCTTAGTTCAGAGGCTAACCAACAGACTGGCACAAGAGAGTTAACAGATCTTAGTTCAGAGGAGGCTAACCAACAGACTGGCACAAGAGAGTTAACATATCTTAGTTCAGAGGCTAATCAACAAACTGGCACAAGAGAGTTAACAGATCTTAGTTCAGAGGCTAACCAACAGACTGGCACAAGAGAGTTAACAGATCTTAGTTTTGAGGAGGCTAACCAACAGACTGGCACAAGAGAGTTAGCAGATCTTAGTTCAGAGGCTAGCCAACAGACTGGAACAAGAGAGTTAACAGATCTTAGTTCAGAGGCTAACCAACAGACTGCACAAGAGAGTTAACAGATCTTAGTTCAGAGGAGGCTAACCAACAGACTGGCACAAGAGAGTTAACAGGTCTTAGTTCAGAGGCTAACCAACAAACTGGCACAAGAGAGTTAACAGATCTTAGTTCAGAGGCTAACCAACAAACTGGCACAAGAGAGTTAACAGATCTTAGTTCAGAGGCCAACCAACAGACTGGAACAAGAGAGTTACCAAAAGATCTTAGATCAGATGCTAACCAACAGACCGGCACAAGAGAGTTAACAACAGATCTTACATCAGAGGCTCACCAACAGACTGAGTTATCAACAGATCTTAGTTCAGAGGCTAACCAACAGACTGGCACAAGAGAGTTACCAACAGATCTTATGTCAGAGGCTAACCAACAGACTGGAACAAGAGAGTTAACATATCTTAGTTCAGAGACTAACCAACAGACTGGAACAAGAGAGTTAACAGATCTTAGTTCAGAGGCTAACCAACAGACTGGCACAAGAGAGGTAACATCATAGTTCAGAGGCTAACCAACAGACTGGCACAAGAGAGTTAACATATCTTAGTTCAGAGACTAACCAACAGACTGGCACAAGGGAGTTAACAACAGATCTTATATCAGAACTCAACCAACAGACTTGCACAAGAGAGTTAACAGCAGATCTTATATCAGAGGCCAACTAACAGACTGGCACAAGAGAGTTAACCGATCTTAGTCCAGAGGCTAACCAATGGACTGGCACAAGAGAGTTAACAGATCTTAGTTCAGAGGCTAACCAACAGACTGGAACAAGAGAGTTAACAGATCTTAGTTCAGAGGCTAACCAACAGACTGGCACAAGAGAGTTAACAGATCTTAGTTCAGAGGCTAACCAACAGACTGGCACAAGAGAGTTAACAGATCTTATTTCAGAGGCTAACCAACAAACTGGCACAAAAGAGTTATCAGATCTTAGTTCAGAGGCTAACCAACAGACTGGAACAAGAGAGTTAACAGATCTTAGTTCAGAGGCTACCAACAGACTGGCACAAGAGAGTTAACAGATCTTAGTTCAGAGGCTAACCAACAGACTGGAACAAGAGAGTTAACAGATCTTAGTTCAGAGACTAACCAACAGACTGGCACAAGAGAGTTAACATATCTTAGTTCAGAGACTAACCAACAGACAGGCACAAGAGAGTTAGCAACAGATCTTAGATCAGAGGCCAACCAACAGACTGGAACAAGAGAGTTAACAAATCTTAGTTCAGAGGCTAACCAACAGATCTTAGTTCAGAGGATAACCAACAGACTGACACAAGAGAGTTACCAACAGATCTTAGTTCAGAGACTAACCAACAGACTGGAACAAGAGAGTTAACAGATCTTAGTTTAGAGGCTAACCAACAAACTGGCACAAGAGTGTTAACAGATCTTAGTTCAGAGGCTAACCAACAGACTGGCACAAGAGAGTTAACAGATCTTAGTTCAGAGGAGGCTAACCAACAGACTGGCACAAGAGAGTTAACATATCTTAGTTCAGAGGCTAATCAACAAACTGGCACAAGAGAGTTAACAGATCTTAGTTCAGAGGCTAACCAACAGACTGGCACAAGAGAGTTAACAGATCTTAGTTTTGAGGAGGCTAACCAACAGACTGGCACAAGAGAGTTAGCAGATCTTAGTTCAGAGGCTAGCCAACAGACTGGAACAAGAGAGTTAACAGATCTTAGTTCAGAGGCTAACCAACAGACTGCACAAGAGAGTTAACAGATCTTAGTTCAGAGGAGGCTAACCAACAGACTGGCACAAGAGAGTTAACAGGTCTTAGTTCAGAGGCTAACCAACAAACTGGCACAAGAGAGTTAACAGATCTTAGTTCAGAGGCTAACCAACAAACTGGCACAAGAGAGTTAACAGATCTTAGTTCAGAGGCCAACCAACAGACTGGAACAAGAGAGTTACCAAAAGATCTTAGATCAGATGCTAACCAACAGACCGGCACAAGAGAGTTAACAACAGATCTTACATCAGAGGCTCACCAACAGACTGAGTTATCAACAGATCTTAGTTCAGAGGCTAACCAACAGACTGGCACAAGAGAGTTACCAACAGATCTTATGTCAGAGGCTAACCAACAGACTGGAACAAGAGAGTTAACATATCTTAGTTCAGAGACTAACCAACAGACTGGAACAAGAGAGTTAACAGATCTTAGTTCAGAGGCTAACCAACAGACTGGCACAAGAGAGGTAACATCATAGTTCAGAGGCTAACCAACAGACTGGCACAAGAGAGTTAACATATCTTAGTTCAGAGACTAACCAACAGACTGGCACAAGGGAGTTAACAACAGATCTTATATCAGAACTCAACCAACAGACTTGCACAAGAGAGTTAACAGCAGATCTTATATCAGAGGCCAACTAACAGACTGGCACAAGAGAGTTAACCGATCTTAGTCCAGAGGCTAACCAATGGACTGGCACAAGAGAGTTAACAGATCTTAGTTCAGAGGCTAACCAACAGACTGGAACAAGAGAGTTAACAGATCTTAGTTCAGAGGCTAACCAACAGACTGGCACAAGAGAGTTAACAGATCTTAGTTCAGAGGCTAACCAACAGACTGGCACAAGAGAGTTAACAGATCTTATTTCAGAGGCTAACCAACAAACTGGCACAAAAGAGTTATCAGATCTTAGTTCAGAGGCTAACCAACAGACTGGAACAAGAGAGTTAACAGATCTTAGTTCAGAGGCTACCAACAGACTGGCACAAGAGAGGTAACATCTTAGTTCAGAGGCTAACCAACAGACTGGCACAAGAGAGTTAACATATCTTAGTTCAGAGGCTAACCAACAGACTGGCACAAGAGAGTTAACAACAGATCTTATATCAGAGGCCAACCAACAGACTAGCACAAGAGAGTTAACAGATCTTAGTTCAGAGGCCAACCAACAGACTGGAACAAGAGAGTTACCAACAGATCTTATATCAGAGGCTAACCCACAGACTGGAACAAGAGAGTTAACAAATCTTAGTTCAGAGGCTAACCAACAGACTGGCACAAGAGAGTTAACAGATCTTAGTTCAGAGGCTAACCAACAGATTGGAACAAGAGAGTTAACAGATCTTAGTTCAGAGGCTACCAACAGACTGGCACAAGAGAGGTAACATCTTAGTTCAGAGGCTAACCAACAGACTGGCACAAGAGAGTTAACATATCTTAGTTCAGAAGCTAACCAACAGACTGGCACAAGAGAGTTAACAACAGATCTTATATCAGAGGCCAACCAACAGACTAGCACAAGAGAGTTAACAGATCTTAGTTCAGAGGCCAACCAACAGACTGGAACAAGAGAGTTACCAACAGATCTTAGATCAGAGGCTCACCAACAGACCGGCACAAGAGAGTTAACAACAGATCTTATATCAGAGGCTCACCAACAGACTGGAACAAGAGTTACCAACAGATCTTATATCAGAGGCTAACCCACAGACTGGAACAAGAGAGTTAACAAATCTTAGTTCAGAGGCTAACCAACAGACTGGCACAAGAGAGTTAACAGATCTTAGTTCAGAGGCTAACCAACAGACTGGAACAAGAGAGTTAACAGATCTTAGTTCAGAGGCTAACCAACAGACTGGCACAAGAGAGTTAACAGATCTTAGTTCAGAGGCTAACCAACAGACTGGCACAAGAGAGTTAACAGATCTTATTTCAGAGGTTAACCAACAAACTGGCACAAAAGAGTTATCAGATCGTAGTTCAGAGGCTAACCAACAGACTGGAACAAGAGAGTTAACAGATCTTAGTTCAGAGGCTACCAACAGACTGGCACAAGAGAGGTAACATCTTAGTTCAGAGGCTAACCAACAGACTGGCACAAGAGAGTTAACATATCTTAGTTCAGAGGCTAACCAACAGACTGGCACAAGAGAGGTAACAACAGATTTTATATCAGAGGCCAACCAACAGACTAGCACAAGAGAGTTAACAGATCTTAGTTCAGAGGCCAACCAACAGACTGGAACAAGAGAGTTACCAACAGATCTTAGATCAGAGGCTCACCAACAGACCGGCACAAGAGAGTTAACAACAGATCTTATATCAGAGGCTCACCAACAGACTGGAACAAGAGTTACCAACAGATCTTATATCAGAGGCTAACCCACAGACTGGAACAAGAGAGTTAACAAATCTTAGTTCAGAGGCTAACCAACAGACTGGCACAAGAGAGTTAACAGATCTTAGTTCAGAGGCTAACCAACAGACTGGAACAAGAGAGTTAACAGATCTTAGTTCAGAGGCTACCAACAGACTGGCACAAGAGAGGTAACATCTTAGTTCAGAGGCTAACCAACAGACTGGCACAAGAGAGTTAACAACAGATCTTATATCAGAGGCCAACCAACAGACTAGCACAAGAGAGTTAACAGATCTTAGTTCAGAGGCCAACCAACAGACTGGAACAAGAGAGTTAACAGATCTTAGTTCAGAGGCTAACCAACAGACTGGCACAAGATAGTTAACAACATATCTTAGATCAGAGGCCAACCAACAGACTGGAACAAGAGAGTTAACAGATCTTAGTTCAGAGGAGTCTAACCAACAGACTGGCACAAGAGAGTTAACAGATCTTAGTTCAGAGGAGTCTAACCAACAGACTGGAACAAGAGAGTTAACAGATCTTAGTTCAGAGGCTAACCAAGAGACTGGCACAAGAGAGGTAACATCTTAGTTCAGAGGCTAACCAACAGACTGCCACAAGAGAGTTAACAACAGATCTTAGATCAGAGGCCAACCAACAGACTGGAACAAGAGAGTTAACAGATCTTAGTTCAGAGGCTAACCAACAGACTGGCACAAGAGAGTTAACATATCTTAGTTCAGAGGCTAACCAACAAACTGGCACAAGAGAGTTAACAGATCTTAGTTCAGAGGCTAACCAACAGACTGGCACAAGAGAGTTAACAGATCTTAGTTCAGAGGAGGCTAACCAAGAGATTGGCACAAGAGAGTTAACAGATCTTAGTTCAGAGGCTAACCAACAGACTGGCACAAGAGAGTTAACAGATCTTAGTTCAGAGACTAACCAACAAACTGACACAAAAGAGTTAACATATCTTAGTTCAGAGGCTAACCAACAGACTGGAACAAGAGAGTTAACAGATCTTAGTTCAGAGGCTAACCAACAGACTGGCACAAGAGAGGTAACATCTTAGTTCAGAGGCTAACCAACAGACTGGCACAAGAGAGTTAACATATCTTAGTTCAGAGACTAACCAACAGACTGGCACAAGAGAGTTAACAGATCTTAGTTCAGAGGCTAACCAACAGACTGGAACAAGAGAGTTAACAGATCTTAGTTCAGAGGCTAACCAACAGACTGGAACAAGAGAGTTAACAGATCTTAGTTCAGAGGCTAACCAACAGACTGGCACAAGAGAGGTAACATCTTAGTTCAGAGGCTAACCAACAGACTGGCACAAGAGAGTTACCATATCTTAGTTCAGAGACTAACCAACAGACTGGCACAAGAGAGTTAACAGATCTTAGTTCAGAGGCCAACCAACAGACTGGAACAAGAGAGTTAACATATCTTAGTTCAGAGGCTAACCAACAGACTGGCACAAGAGAGTTAACAGATCTTAGTTCAGAGACTAATCAACAAACTGGCACAAAAGAGTTAACAGATCTTAGTTCAGAGGCTAACCAACAGACTGGAACAAGAGAGTTAACAGATCTTAGTTCAGAGGCTAACCAACAGACTGGCACAAGAGAGTTAACAGATCTTAGTTCAGAGGCTAACCAACAGACTGGCACAAGAGAGTTAACATATCTTAGTTCAGAGACTAACCAACAGACAGGCACAAGAGAGTTAACAACATATCTTAGATCAGAGGCCAACCAACAGACTGGAACAAGAGAGTTAACAAATCTTAGTTCAGAGGCTAACCAACAGATCTTAGTTCAGAGGATAACCAACAGACTGACACAAGAGAGTTACCAACAGATCTTAGTTCAGAGACTAACCAACAGACTGGAACAAGAGAGTTAACAGATCTTAGTTCAGAGACTAACCAACAAACTGACACAAAAGAGTTAACATATCTTAGTTCAGAGGCTAACCAACAGACTGGAACAAGAGAGTTAACAGATCTTAGTTCAGAGGCTAACCAACAGACTGGCACAAGAGAGGTAACATCTTAGTTCAGAGGCTAACCAACAGACTGGCACAAGAGAGTTAACATATCTTAGTTCAGAGACTAACCAACAGACTGGCACAAGAGAGTTAACAGATCTTAGTTCAGAGGCTAACCAACAGACTGGAACAAGAGAGTTAACAGATCTTAGTTCAGAGGCTAACCAACAGACTGGAACAAGAGAGTTAACAGATCTAACCAACAGACTGGCACAAGAGAGGTAACATCTTAGTTCAGAGACTAACCAACAGACTGGCACAAGAGAGTTAACATATCTTAGTTCAGAGACTAACCAACAGACTGGCACAAGAGAGTTAACAGATCTTAGTTCAGAGGCCAACCAACAGACTGGAACAAGAGAGTTAACATATCTTAGTTCAGAGGCTAACCAACAGACTGGCACAAGAGAGTTAACAGATCTTAGTTCAGAGACTAACCAACAAACTGGCACAAAAGAGTTAACAGATCTTATTTCAGAGGCTAACCAACAGACTGGAACAAGAGAGTTAACAGATCTTAGTTCAGAGGCTAACCAACAGACTGGCACAAGAGAGGTAACATCTTAGTTCAGAGGCTAACCAACAGACTGGCACAAGAGAGTTAACAGATCTTAGATCAGAGGCCAACCAACAGACTGGAACAAGAGAATTAACAAATCTTAGTTCAGAGGCTAACCAACAGATCTTAGTTCAGAGGATAACCAACAGACTGACACAAGAGAGTTACCAACAGATCTTAGTTCAGAGACTAACCAACAGACTGGAACAAGAGAGTTAACAGATCTTAGTTTAGAGGCTAACCAACAAACTGGCACAAGAGTGTTAACAGATCTTAGTTCAGAGGCTAACCAACAGACAGGCACAAGAGAGTTAACAGATCTTAGTTCAGAGGAGGCTAACCAACAGACTGGCACAAGAGAGTTAACATATCTTAGTTCAGAGGCTAATCAACAAACTGGCACAAGAGAGTTAACAGATCTTAGTTCAGAGAATAACGAACAGACTGGCACAAGAGAAGTAACATCTTAGTTCAGAGGCTAACCAACAGACTGGCACAAGAGAGTTAACATATCTTAGTTCAGAGACTAACCAACAGACAGGCACAAGAGAGTTAACAACAGATCTTAGATCAGAGGCCAACCAACAGACTGGAACAAGAGAATTAACAAATCTTAGTTCAGAGGCTAACCAACAGATCTTAGTTCAGAGGATAACCAACAGACTGACACAAGAGAGTTACCAACAGATCTTAGTTCAGAGACTAACCAACAGACTGGAACAAGAGAGTTAACAGATCTTAGTTTAGAGGCTAACCAACAAACTGGCACAAGAGTGTTAACAGATCTTAGTTCAGGGGCTAACCAACAGACTGGCACAAGAGAGTTAACAGATCTTAGTTCAGAGGAGGCTAACCAACAGACTGGCACAAGAGAGTTAACATATCTTAGTTCAGAGGCTAATCAACAAACTGGCACAAGAGAGTTAACAGATCTTAGTTCAGAGAATAACCAACAGACTGGCACAAAAGAGTTAACAGATCTTAGTTTTGAGGAGGCTAACCAACAGACTGGCACAAGAGAGTTAGCAGATCTTAGTTCAGAGGCTAACCAACAGACTGGAACAAGAGAGTTAACAGATCTTAGTTCAGAGGCTAACCAACAGACTGCACAAGAGAGTTAACAGATCTTAGTTCAGAGGAGGCTAACCAACAGACTGGCACAAGAGAGTTAACAGATCTTAGTTCAGAGGCTAACCAACAAACTGGCACAAGAGAGTTAACAGATCTTAGTTCAGAGGCTAACCAACAAACTGGCACAAGAGAGTTAACAGATCTTAGTTCAGAGGCCAACCAACAGACTGGAACAAGAGAGTTACCAAAAGATCTTAGATCAGATGCTAACCAACAGACCGGCACAAGAGAGTTAACAACAGATCTTACATCAGAGGCTCACCAACAGACTGAGTTATCAACAGATCTTAGTTCAGAGGCTAACCAACAGACTGGCACAAGAGAGTTACCAACAGATCTTATGTCAGAGGCTAACCAACAGACTGGAACAAGAGAGTTAACATATCTTAGTTCAGAGACTAACCAAGAGACTGGAACAAGAGAGTTAACAGATCTTAGTTCAGAGGCTAACCAACAGACTGGCACAAGAGAGGTAACATCATAGTTCAGAGGCTAACCAACAGACTGGCACAAGAGAGTTAGCATATCTTAGTTCAGAGACTAACCAACAGACTGGCACAAGGGAGTTAACAACAGATCTTATATCAGAACTCAACCAACAGACTTGCACAAGAGAGTTAACAGCAGATCTTATATCAGAGGCCAACTAACAGACTGGCACAAGAGAGTTAACCGATCTTAGTCCAGAGGCTAACCAACAGACTGGCACAAGAGAGTTAACAGATCTTAGTTCAGAGACTAACCAACAAACTGGCACAAAAGAGTTAACAGATCTTATTTCAGAGGCTAACCAACAGACTGGAACAAGAGAGTTAACAGATCTTAGTTCAGAGGCTAACCAACAGACTGGCACAAGAGAGGTAACATCTTAGTTCAGAGGCTAACCAACAGACTGGCACAAGAGAGTTAACAGATCTTAGATCAGAGGCCAACCAACAGACTGGAACAAGAGAATTAACAAATCTTAGTTCAGAGGCTAACCAACAGATCTTAGTTCAGAGGATAACCAACAGACTGACACAAGAGAGTTACCAACAGATCTTAGTTCAGAGACTAACCAACAGACTGGAACAAGAGAGTTAACAGATCTTAGTTTAGAGGCTAACCAACAAACTGGCACAAGAGTGTTAACAAATCTTAGTTCAGAGGCTAACCAACAGACAGGCACAAGAGAGTTAACAGATCTTAGTTCAGAGGAGGCTAACCAACAGACTGGCACAAGAGAGTTAACATATCTTAGTTCAGAGGCTAATCAACAAACTGGCACAAGAGAGTTAACAGATCTTAGTTCAGAGAATAACGAACAGACTGGCACAAGAGAAGTAACATCTTAGTTCAGAGGCTAACCAACAGACTGGCACAAGAGAGTTAACATATCTTAGTTCAGAGACTAACCAACAGACAGGCACAAGAGAGTTAACAACAGATCTTAGATCAGAGGCCAACCAACAGACTGGAACAAGAGAATTAACAAATCTTAGTTCAGAGGCTAACCAACAGATCTTAGTTCAGAGGATAACCAACAGACTGACACAAGAGAGTTACCAACAGATCTTAGTTCAGAGACTAACCAACAGACTGGAACAAGAGAGTTAACAGATCTTAGTTTAGAGGCTAACCAACAAACTGGCACAAGAGTGTTAACAGATCTTAGTTCAGGGGCTAACCAACAGACTGGCACAAGAGAGTTAACAGATCTTAGTTCAGAGGAGGCTAACCAACAGACTGGCACAAGAGAGTTAACATATCTTAGTTCAGAGGCTAATCAACAAACTGGCACAAGAGAGTTAACAGATCTTAGTTCAGAGAATAACCAACAGACTGGCACAAAAGAGTTAACAGATCTTAGTTTTGAGGAGGCTAACCAACAGACTGGCACAAGAGAGTTAGCAGATCTTAGTTCAGAGGCTAACCAACAGACTGGAACAAGAGAGTTAACAGATCTTAGTTCAGAGGCTAACCAACAGACTGCACAAGAGAGTTAACAGATCTTAGTTCAGAGGAGGCTAACCAACAGACTGGCACAAGAGAGTTAACAGATCTTAGTTCAGAGGCTAACCAACAAACTGGCACAAGAGAGTTAACAGATCTTAGTTCAGAGGCTAACCAACAAACTGGCACAAGAGAGTTAACAGATCTTAGTTCAGAGGCCAACCAACAGACTGGAACAAGAGAGTTACCAAAAGATCTTAGATCAGATGCTAACCAACAGACCGGCACAAGAGAGTTAACAACAGATCTTACATCAGAGGCTCACCAACAGACTGAGTTATCAACAGATCTTAGTTCAGAGGCTAACCAACAGACTGGCACAAGAGAGTTACCAACAGATCTTATGTCAGAGGCTAACCAACAGACTGGAACAAGAGAGTTAACATATCTTAGTTCAGAGACTAACCAAGAGACTGGAACAAGAGAGTTAACAGATCTTAGTTCAGAGGCTAACCAACAGACTGGCACAAGAGAGGTAACATCATAGTTCAGAGGCTAACCAACAGACTGGCACAAGAGAGTTAGCATATCTTAGTTCAGAGACTAACCAACAGACTGGCACAAGGGAGTTAACAACAGATCTTATATCAGAACTCAACCAACAGACTTGCACAAGAGAGTTAACAGCAGATCTTATATCAGAGGCCAACTAACAGACTGGCACAAGAGAGTTAACCGATCTTAGTCCAGAGGCTAACCAATGGACTAGCACAAGAGAGTTAACAGATCTTAGTTCAGAGGCTAACCAACAGACTGGAACAAGAGAGTTAACAGATCTTAGTTCAGAGGCTAACCAACAGACTGGCACAAGAGAGTTAACATATCTTAGTTCAGAGGCTAACCAACAGACTGGCACAAGAGAGTTAACCGATCTTATTTCAGAGGCTAACCAACAAACTGGCACAAAAGAGTTATCAGATCTTAGTTCAGAGGCTAACCAACAGACTGGAACAAGAGAGTTAACAGATCTTAGTTCAGAGGCTACCAACAGACTGGCACAAGAGAGGTAACATCTTAGTTCAGAGGCTAACCAACAGACTGGCACAAGAGAGTTAACATATCTTAGTTCAGAGGCTAACCAACAGACTGGCACAAGAGAGTTAACAACAGATCTTATATCAGAGGCCAACCAACAGACTAACACAAGAGAGTTAACAGATCTTAGTTCAGAGGCCAACCAACAGACTGGAACAAGAGAGTTACCAACAGATCTTAGATCAGAGGCTCACCAACAGACCAGCACAAGAGAGTTAACAACAGATCTTATATCAGAGGCTCACCAACAGACTGGAACAAGAGTTACCAACAGATCTTATATCAGAGGCTAACCCACAGACTGGAACAAGAGAGTTAACAAATCTTAGTTCAGAGGCTAACCAACAGACTGGCACAAGAGAGTTAACAGATCTTAGTTCAGAGGCTAACCAACAGACTGGAACAAGAGAGTTAACAGATCTTAGTTCAGAGGCTACCAACAGACTGGCACAAGAGAGGTAACATCTTAGTTCAGAGGCTAACCAACAGACTGGCACAAGAGAGTTAACATATCTTAGTTCAGAGGCTAACCAACAGACTGGCACAAGAGAGTTAACAACAGATCTTATATCAGAGGCCAACCAACAGACTAGCACAAGAGAGTTAACAGATCTTAGTTCAGAGGCCAACCAACAGACTGGAACAAGAGAGTTACCAACAGATCTTAGATTAGAGGCTCACCAACAGACCGGCACAAGAGAGTTAACAACAGATCTTATATCAGAGGCTCACCAACAGACTGGAACAAGAGTTACCAACAGATCTTATATCAGAGGCTAACCCACAGACTGGAACAAGAGAGTTAACAAATCTTAGTTCAGAGGCTAACCAACAGACTGGCACAAGAGAGTTAACAGATCTTAGTTCAGAGGCTAACCAACAGACTGGAACAAGAGAGTTAACAGATCTTAGTTCAGAGGCTAACCAACAGACTGGCACAAGAGAGTTAACAGATCTTAGTTCAGAGGCTAACCAACAGACTGGCACAAGAGAGTTAACAGATCTTATTTCAGAGGCTAACCAACAAACTGGCACAAAAGAGTTATCAGATCTTAGTTCAGAGGCTAACCAACAGACTGGAACAAGAGAGTTAACAGATCTTAGTTCAGAGGCTACCAACAGACTGGCACAAGAGAGGTACCATCTTAGTTCAGAGGCTAACCAACAGACTGGCACAAGAGAGTTAACATATCTTAGTTCAGAGGCTAACCAACAGACTGGCACAAGAGAGTTAACAACAGATCTTATATCAGAGGCCAACCAACAGACTAGCACAAGAGAGTTAACAGATCTTAGTTCAGAGGCCAACCAACAGACTGGAACAAGAGAGTTACCAACAGATCTTAGATCAGAGGCTCACCAACAGACCGGCACAAGAGAGTTAACAACAGATCTTATATCAGAGGCTCACCAACAGACTGGAACAAGAGTTACCAACATATCTTATATCAGAGGCTAACCCACAGACTGGAACAAGAGAGTTAACAAATCTTAGTTCAGAGGCTAACCAACAGACTGGCACAAGAGAGTTAACAGATCTTAGTTCAGAGGCTAACCAACAGACTGGAACAAGAGAGTTAACAGATCTTAGTTCAGAGGCTACCAACAGACTGGCACAAGAGAGGTAACATCTTAGTTCAGAGGCTTACCAACAGACTGGCACAAGAGAGTTAACATATCTTAGTTCAGAGGCTAACCAACAGACTGGCACAAGAGAGTTAACAACAGATCTTATATCAGAGGCCAACCAACAGACTAGCACAAGAGAGTTAACAGATCTTAGTTCAGAGGCCAACCAACAGACTGGAACAAGAGAGTTACCAACAGATCTTAGATCAGAGGCTCACCAACAGACCGGCACAAGAGAGTTAACAACAGATCTTATATCAGAGGCTCACCAACAGACTGGAACAAGAGTTACCAACAGATCTTATATCAGAGGCTAACCCACAGACTGGAACAAGAGAGTTAACAAATCTTAGTTCAGGGGCTAACCAACAGACTGGAACAAGAGAGTTAACAAATCTTAGTTCAGAGGCTAACCAACAGACTGGCACAAGAGAGTTAACAGATCTTAGTTCAGAGGCTAACCAACAGACTGGAACAAGAGAGTTAACAGATCTTAGTTCAGAGGCTACCAACAGACTGGCACAAGAGAGGTAACATCTTAGTTCAGAGGCTAACCAACAGACTGGCACAAGAGAGTTAACATATCTTAGTTCAGAGGCTAACCAACAGACTGGCACAAGAGAGTTAACAACAGATCTTATATCAGAGGCCAACCAACAGACTAGCACAAGAGAGTTAACAGATCTTAGTTCAGAGGCCAACCAACAGACTGGAACAAGAGAGTTACCAACAGATCTTAGATCAGAGGCTCACCAACAGACCGGCACAAGAGAGTTAACAACAGATCTTATATCAGAGGCTCACCAACAGACTGGAACAAGAGTTACCAACAGATCTTATATCAGAGGCTAACCCACAGACTGGAACAAGAGAGTTAACAAATCTTAGTTCAGAGGCTAACCAACAGACTGGCACAAGAGAGTTAACAGATCTTAGTTCAGAGGCTAACCAACAGACTATCACAAGAGAGTTAACAGATCTTAGTTCAGAGGCTAACCAACAGACTGGCACAAGAGAGTTAACAACAGATCTTATATCAGAGGCCAACCAACAGACTGGCACAAGAGAGTTAACAACAGATCTTATATCAGAGGCCAACCAACAGACTGGCACAAGAGAGTTAACAACATATCTTAGATCAGAGGCTAAACAACAGACAGGCACCAGAGAGTTACAAACAGATCTTAGATCAGAGACTAACCAACAGACTGACAGCAGATAGTTAACAACAGATCTTAGATCAGAGGCTAACCAACAGACTGGTGCAAGAGAATTACAAACAGATCTTGGATTTGAGGCTAACCAACAGACTGACACCAGAGAGTTACCAACATATCTTAGATCAGAGGCTAACCTACAGACTGGTGCTAGAGAGTTACCAACATATCTTAAATCATAGGCTAAGCAACAGCCTGGCACAAGACAGTTGACAACAGATCTTAGATCAGAGGCTAATCAACAGACTGGCAGAAGAGAGTTACAAACAGATCTTAGATCATAGGCTAATAAACAGACTGGCACAAGAGAGTTGACAGCAGATTTTTAGATCATAGGTTGATCAACAGACTGGCACAAGAGAGTTGACAACAGATCTTAGATCAGAGGTTAATCAACAGACTGGCACAAGAGAGTTGACAGCAGATTTTAGGTCAGAGGTTAATCAACAGACTGGCAGAAGAGAGTTGACAACAGATCTTAGATCAGAGGCTAGTCAACAGACTGGCGCCAGAGAGTTAACTACAGATCTTAGATGAGAGGCTAGTCAATAGACTGACACCAGAGAGTTACAAACAGATCTTAGATCAGAGGCTAATCAACAGACTGACACCAGAGAGTTAACAACAGATCTTAGATGAGAGGCTAGTCAACAGACTGACACCAGAGAGTTACAAACAGATCTTAGATCAGAGGCTAATCAACAGACTGACACCAGAGAGTTACCAGCATATCTTAGATCAGAGGCTAACCAACAGACTGGCACCAGAGAGTTAAGAACAGATCTTAGATCAGAGGCTAACCAACAGACTGGTGCAAGAGAATTACAAACAGATCTTAGATCAGAGACTAACCAACAGACTGGCACCAGAGAGTTACCAGCATATCTTAGATCAGAGGCTAACCAACAGACTGGCACCAGAGAGTTAACAACATATCTTAGATCAGAGGCTAACCAACAGACTGGTGCAAGAGAATTACAAACAGATCTTAGATCAGAGACTAACCAACAGACTGGCACCAGAGAGTTACCAACATATCTTAGATCAGAGGCTAACCTACAGACTGGTGCTAGAGAGTTACCAACATATCTTAAATCATAGGCTAAGCAACAGCCTGGCACAAGACAGTTGACAACAGATCTTAGATCAGAGGCTAATCAACAGACTGGCACAAGAGAGTTACAAACAGATTTTAGATCATAGGCTAATCAACAGACTGGCACAAGAGAGTTGACAACAGATCTTAGATCAGAGGTTAGTCAACAGACTGGCACAAGAGAGTTGACAGCAGATTTTAGATCAGAGGTTAATCAACAGACTGGCACAAGAGAGTTGACAAAAGATCTTAGATTAGAGGTTAATCGACAGACTGACACAAGAGAGTTGACAGCAGATTTTAGATCAGAGGATAATTAACAGACTGGTACAAGAGAGTTGACAACATATCTTAGATCAGAGGTTAATCAACAGACTGACACAAGAGAGTTGACAACAGATCTTAGATCAGAAGTTAATCAACAGACTGGCACAAGAGAGTTGACAGCAGATCTTAGATCATAGGCTAATCAATAGACTGGCACAAGAGAGTTGACAGCATATTTTAGATCAGAGGTTAATCAACAGACTGGCACAAGAGAGTTGACAACAGATCTTAGATCAGAGGTTAATCAACAGACTGATACAAGAGAGTTGACAGCAGATTTTAGATCAGAGGTTAATCAACAGACTGGCACAAGAGAGTTGACAACAGATCTTAGATCAGAGGTTAATCAACAGACTGACACAAGAGAGTTGACAACAGATCTTAGATCAGAGGTTAATTAACAGACTGGCAAAAGAGAGTTGACAGCAGATTTTAGATCAGAGGTTAATCAACAGACTGGCACAAGAGAGTTGACAACAGATCTTAAATCAGAGGCCAACCAACAGACTGACACCAGAGAGTTAACTACAGATCTTAGATCAGAGGCTAACCAACAGACTGGCACCGGAGGGTTAACCACAGATCTTAGATCAGAGGCTAACCAACAGACTGGCACCAGAGAGTTATCTACAGATCTTAGATGAGAGGCTAGTCAACAGACTGGCACCAGAGAGTTAACAACAGATCTTAGATCAGAGGCTAACCAACAGACTGGTGCAAGAGAATTACAAACAGATCTTAGATCAGAGATTAACCAACAGACTGGCACCAGAGAGTTACCAGCATATCTTAGATCAGAGGCTAACCAACAGACTGGCACAAGAGAGTTAACAGATCTTAGTTCAGAGGCTAACCAACAGACTGGCACAAGAGAGTTAACAACAGATCTTATATCAGAGGCCAACCAACAGACTGGCACAAGAGAGTTAACAACAGATCTTATATCAGAGGCCAACCAACAGACTGGCACAAGAGAGTTAACAACATATCTTAGATCAGAGGCTAAACAACAGACAGGCACCAGAGAGTTACAAACAGATCTTAGATCAGAGACTAACCAACAGACTGGCACCGGAGGGTTAACCACAGATCTTAGATCAGAGGCTAACCAACAGACTGGCACCAGAGAGTTATCTACAGATCTTAGATGAGAGGCTAGTCAACAGACTGGCACAAGAGAGTTAACAACAGATCTTAGATCAGAGGCTAACCAACAGACTGGTGCAAGAGAATTACAAACAGATCTTAGATCAGAGATTAACCAACAGACTGGCACCAGAGAGTTACCAGCATATCTTAGATCAGAGGCTAACCAACAGACTGGCACAAGAAAGTTAACAGATCTTAGTTCAGAGGCCAACCAACAGACTGGAACAAGAGAGTTAACAGATCTTAGTTCAGAGGCTAACCAACAGACCGGCACAAGAGAGGTAACATCTTAGTTCAGAGGCTAACCAACAGACTGGCACAAGAGAGTTAACATATCTTAGTTCAGAGACTAACCAACAGACTGGCACAAGGGAGTTAACAACAGATCTTATATCAGAACTCAACCAACAGACTTGCACAAGAGAGTTAACAGCAGATCTTATATCAGAGGCCAACTAACAGACTGGCACAAGAGAGTTAACCGATCTTAGTCCAGAGGCTAACCAATGGACTGGCACAAGAGAGTTAACAGATCTTAGTTCAGAGGCTAACCAACAGACTGGAACAAGAGAGTTAATAGATCTTAGTTCAGAGGCTAACCAACAGACTGGCACAAGAGAGTTAACAGATCTTAGTTCAGAGACTAACCAACAGACTGGCACAAGAGAGTTAACAGATCTGATTTCAGAGGCTAACCAACAAACTGGCACAACAGAGTTATCAGATCTTAGTTCAGAGGCTAACCAACAGACTGGAACAAGAGAGTTAACATATCTTAGTTCAGAGGCTACCAACAGACTGGCACAAGAGAGGTAACATCTTAGTTCAGAGGCTAACCAACAGACTGGCACAAGAGAGTTAACATATCTTAGTTCAGAGGCTAACCAACAGACTGGCACAAGAGAGTTAACAACAGATCTTATATCAGAGGCCAACCAACAGACTAGCACAAGAGAGTTAACAGATCTTAGTTCAGAGGCCAACCAACAGACTGGAGCAAGAGAGTTACCAACAGATCTTAGATCAGAGGCTCACCAACAGACCGGCACAAGAGAGTTAACAACAGATCTTATATCAGAGGCTCACCAACAGACTGGAACAAGAGTTACCAACAGATCTTATATCAGAGGCTAACCCACAGACTGGAACAAGAGAGTTAACAAATCTTAGTTCAGGGGCTAACCAACAGACTGGAACAAGAGAGTTAACAAATCTTAGTTCAGAGGCTAACCAACAGACTGGCACAAGAGAGTTAACAGATCTTAGTTCAGAGGCTAACCAACAGACTGGAACAAGAGAGTTAACAGATCTTAGTTCAGAGGCTACCAACAGACTGGCACAAGAGAGGTAACATCTTAGTTCAGAGGCTAACCAACAGACTGGCACAAGAGAGTTAACATATCTTAGTTCAGAGGCTAACCAACAGACTGGCACAAGAGAGTTAACAACAGATCTTATATCAGAGGCCAACCAACAGACTAGCACAAGAGAGTTAACAGATCTTAGTTCAGAGGCCAACCAACAGACTGGAACAAGAGAGTTACCAACAGATCTTAGATCAGAGGCTCACCAACAGACCGGCACAAGAGAGTTAACAACAGATCTTATATCAGAGGCTCACCAACAGACTGGAACAAGAGTTACCAACAGATCTTATATCAGAGGCTAACCCACAGACTGGAACAAGAGAGTTAACAAATCTTAGTTCAGAGGCTAACCAACAGACTGGCACAAGAGAGTTAACAGATCTTAGTTCAGAGGCTAACCAACAGACTATCACAAGAGAGTTAACAGATCTTAGTTCAGAGGCTAACCAACAGACTGGCACAAGAGAGTTAACAACAGATCTTATATCAGAGGCCAACCAACAGACTGGCACAAGAGAGTTAACAACAGATCTTATATCAGAGGCCAACCAACAGACTGGCACAAGAGAGTTAACAACATATCTTAGATCAGAGGCTAAACAACAGACAGGCACCAGAGAGTTACAAACAGATCTTAGATCAGAGACTAACCAACAGACTGGCACCGGAGGGTTAACCACAGATCTTAGATCAGAGGCTAACCAACAGACTGGCACCAGAGAGTTATCTACAGATCTTAGATGAGAGGCTAGTCAACAGACTGGCACAAGAGAGTTAACAACAGATCTTAGATCAGAGGCTAACCAACAGACTGGTGCAAGAGAATTACAAACAGATCTTAGATCAGAGATTAACCAACAGACTGGTACCAGAGAGTTACCAGCATATCTTAGATCAGAGGCTAACCAACAGACTGGCACAAGAAAGTTAACAGATCTTAGTTCAGAGGCCAACCAACAGACTGGAACAAGAGAGTTAACAGATCTTAGTTCAGAGGCTAACCAACAGACCGGCACAAGAGAGGTAACATCTTAGTTCAGAGGCTAACCAACAGACTGGCACAAGAGAGTTAACATATCTTAGTTCAGAGACTAACCAACAGACTGGCACAAGGGAGTTAACAACAGATCTTATATCAGAACTCAACCAACAGACTTGCACAAGAGAGTTAACAGCAGATCTTATATCAGAGGCCAACTAACAGACTGGCACAAGAGAGTTAACCGATCTTAGTCCAGAGGCTAACCAATGGACTGGCACAAGAGAGTTAACAGATCTTAGTTCAGAGGCTAACCAACAGACTGGAACAAGAGAGTTAACAGATCTTAGTTCAGAGGCTAACCAACAGACTGGCACAAGAGAGTTAACAGATCTTAGTTCAGAGACTAACCAACAGACTGGCACAAGAGAGTTAACAGATCTGATTTCAGAGGCTAACCAACAAACTGGCACAACAGAGTTATCAGATCTTAGTTCAGAGGCTAACCAACAGACTGGAACAAGAGAGTTAACATATCTTAGTTCAGAGGCTACCAACAGACTGGCACAAGAGAGGTAACATCTTAGTTCAGAGGCTAACCAACAGACTGGCACAAGAGAGTTAACATATCTTAGTTCAGAGGCTAACCAACAGACTGGCACAAGAGAGTTAACAACAGATCTTATATCAGAGGCCAACCAACAGACTAGCACAAGAGAGTTAACAGATCTTAGTTCAGAGGCCAACCAACAGACTGGAGCAAGAGAGTTACCAACAGATCTTAGATCAGAGGCTCACCAACAGACCGGCACAAGAGAGTTAACAACAGATCTTATATCAGAGGCTCACCAACAGACTGGAACAAGAGTTACCAACAGATCTTATATCAGAGGCTAACCCACAGACTGGAACAAGAGAGTTAACAAATCTTAGTTCAGGGGCTAACCAACAGACTGGAACAAGAGAGTTAACAGATCTTAGTTCAGAGGCTACCAACAGACTGGCACAAGAGAGGTAATATCTTAGTTCAGAGGCTAACCAACAGACTGGCACAAGAGAGTTAACATATCTTAGTTCAGAGGCTAACCAACAGACTGGCACAAGAGAATTAACAACAGATCTTATATCAGAGGCCAACCAACAGACTAGCACAAGAGAGTTAACAGATCTTAGTTCAGAGGCCAACCAACAGACTGGAACAAGAGAGTTACCAACAGATCTTAGATCAGAGGCTCACCAACAGACCGGCACAAGAGAGTTAACAACAGATCTTATATCAGAGGCTCACCAACAGACTGGAACAAGAGTTACCAACAGATCTTATATCAGAGGCTAACCCACAGACTGGAACAAGAGAGTTAACAAATCTTAGTTCAGAGGCTAACCAACAGACTGGCACAAGAGAGTTAACAGATCTTAGTTCAGAGGCTAACCAACAGACTATCACAAGAGAGTTAACAGATCTTAGTTCAGAGGCTAACCAACAGACTGGCACAAGAGAGTTAACAACAGATCTTATATCAGAGGCCAACCAACAGACTGGCACAAGAGAGTTAACAACAGATCTTATATCAGAGGCCAACCAACAGACTGGCACAAGAGAGTTAACAACATATCTTAGATCAGAGGCTAAACAACAGACAGGCACCAGAGAGTTACAAACAGATCTTAGATCAGAGACTAACCAACAGACTGACAGCACATAGTTAACAACAGATCTTAGATCAGAGGCTAACCAACAGACTGGTGCAAGAGAATTACAAACAGATCTTAGATTTGAGGCTAACCAACAGACTGGCACCAGAGAGTTACCAACATATCTTAAATCATAGGCTAAGCAACAGCCTGGCACAAGACAGTTGACAGCAGATTTTTAGATCAGAGGTTGATCAACAGACTGGCACAAGAGAGTTGACAACAGATCTTAGATCAGAGGTTAATCAACAGACTGGCACAAGAGAGTTGACAGCAGATTTTAGATCAGAGGTTAATCAACAGACTGGCACAAGAGAGTTGACAACAGATCTTAGATAAGAGGCTAGTCAACAGACTGGCTCAAGAGAGTTAACTACAGATCTTAGATGAGAGGCTAGTCAATAGACTGACACCAGAGTTACGAACAGATCTTAGATCAGAGGCTAATCAACAGATTGACACCAGAGAGTTAACAACAGATCTTAGATGAGAGGCTAGTCAACAGACTGACACCAGAGAGTTACAAACAGATCTTAGATCAGAGGCTAATCAACAGACTGACAACAGAGAGTTACCAGCATATCTTAGATCAGAGGCTAACCAACAGACTGGCACCAGAGAGTTAAGAACAGATCTTAGATCAGAGGCTAACCAACAGACTGGTGCAAGAGAATTACAAACAGATCTTAGATCAGAGACTAACCAGCAGACTGGCACCAGAGAGTTACCAGCATATCTTAGATCAGAGGCTAACCAACAGACTGGCACCAGAGAGTTAACAACATATCTTAGATCAGAGGCTAACCAACAGACTGGTGCAAGAGAATTACAAACAGATCTTAGATCAGAGACTAACCAACAGACTGGCACCAGAGAGTTACCAACATATCTTAGATCAGAGGCTAACCTACAGACTGGTGCTAGAGAGTTACCAACATATCTTAAATCATAGGCTAAGCAACAGCCTGGCACAAGACAGTTGACAACAGATCTTAGATCAGAGGCTAATCAACAGACTGGCACAAGAGAGTTACAAACAGATTTTAGATCATAGGCTAATCAACAGACTGGCACAAGAGAGTTGACAACAGATCTTAGATCAGAGGTTAGTCAACAGACTGGCACAAGAGAGTTGACAGCAGATTTTAGATCAGAGGTTAATCAACAGACTGGCACAAGAGAGTTGACAAAAGATCTTAGATTAGAGGTTAATCGACAGACTGACACAAGAGAGTTGACAGCAGATTTTAGATCAGAGGATAATCAACAGACTGGTACAAGAGAGTTGACAACAGATCTTAGATCAGAGGTTAGTCAACAGACTGACACAAGAGAGTTGACAACAGATCTTAGATCAGAGGTTAATCAATAGACTGGCACAAGAGAGTTGACAGCAGATCTTAGATCATAGGCTAATCAACAGACTGGCACAAGAGAGTTGACAGCATATTTTAGATCAGAGGTTAATCAACAGACTGATACAAGAGAGTTGACAGCAGATTTTAGATCAGAGGTTAATCAACAGACTGGCACAAGAGAGTTGACAACAGATCTTAGATCAGAGGTTAATCAACAGACTGACACAAGAGAGTTGACAACAGATCTTAGATCAGAGGTTAATCAACAGACTGGCACAAGAGAGTTGACAGCAGATTTTAGATCAGAGGTTAATCAACAGACTGGCACAAGAGAGTTGACAACAGATCTTAAATCAGAGGCCAACCAACAGACTGACACCAGAGAGTTAACTACAGATCTTAGATGAGAGGCTAACCAACATACTGGCACAAGAGAGTTAACAACAGATCTTAGATCATAGGCTAACCAACAGACTGGCACCAGAGAGTTAACTACAGATCTTAGATGAGAGGCTAGTCAACAGACTGGCACCAGAGAGTTAACAACAGATCTTAGATCAGAGGCTAACCAACAGACTGGTGCAAGAGAATTACAAACAGATCTTAGATCAGAGACTAACCAACAGACTGGCACCAGAGAGTTACCAGCATATCTTAGATCAGAGGCTAACCAACAGACTGGCACCAGAGAGTTACCAGCATATCTTAGATCATAGGCTAAGCAACAACCTGGCACAAGACAGTTGACAACAGATCTTAGATCAGAGGCTAATCAACAGACTGGCACAAGAGAGTTACAAACAGATCTTAGATCATAGGCTAATCAACAGACTGGCACAAGAGAGTTGACAGCAGATTTTAGATCAGAGGTTAATCAACAGACTGACACAAGAGAGTTGACAACAGATCTTAGATCAGAGGTTAATCAACAGACTGGCACAAGAGAGTTGACAGCATATTTTAGATCAGAGGTTAATCAACAGACTGATACAAGAGAGTTGACAGCAGATTTTAGATCAGAGGTTAATCAACAGACTGGCACAAGAGAGTTGACAACAGATCTTAGATCAGAGGTTAATCAACAGACTGACACAAGAGAGTTGACAACAGATCTTAGATCAGAGGTTAATCAACAGACTGGCACAAGAGAGTTGACAGCAGATTTTAGATCAGAGGTTAATCAACAGACTGGCACAAGAGAGTTGACAACAGATCTTAAATCAGAGGCCAACCAACAGACTGACACCAGAGAGTTAACTACAGATCTTAGATGAGAGGCTAACCAACATACTGGCACAAGAGAGTTAACAACAGATCTTAGATCATAGGCTAACCAACAGACTGGCACCAGAGAGTTAACTACAGATCTTAGATGAGAGGCTAGTCAACAGACTGGCACCAGAGAGTTAACAACAGATCTTAGATCAGAGGCTAACCAACAGACTGGTGCAAGAGAATTACAAACAGATCTTAGATCAGAGACTAACCAACAGACTGGCACCAGAGAGTTACCAGCATATCTTAGATCAGAGGCTAACCAACAGACTGGCACCAGAGAGTTACCAGCATATCTTAGATCATAGGCTAAGCAACAGCCTGGCACAAGACAGTTGACAACAGATCTTAGATCAGAGGCTAATCAACAGACTGGCACAAGAGAGTTACAAACAGATCTTAGATCATAGGCTAATCAACAGACTGGCACAAGAGAGTTGACAGCAGATTTTAGATCAGAGGTTAATCAACAGACTGACACAAGAGAGTTGACAACAGATCTTAGATCAGAGGTTAATCAACAGACTGGCACAAGAGAGTTGACAGCAGATCTTAGATCATAGGCTAATCAACAGACTGGCACAAGGGAGTTGACAGCAGATCTTAGATCATAGGCTAATCAACAGACTGATACAAGAGAGTTGACAACAGATTTTAGATCAGAGGTTAATCAACAGACTGGCACAAGAGAATTGACAACAGATCTTAGATCAGAGGTTAATCAACAGACTGGCACAAGAGAGTTGATAACAGATCTTAAATCAGAGACTAACCAACAGACCGACACCAGAGAGTTAACTACAGATCTTAGATGAGAGGCTAACCAACAGACTGGCACAAGAGAGTTAACAACAGATCTTAGATCAGAGGCTAACCAACAGACTGGCACCAGAGAGTTAACAACAGATCTTAGATCAGAGGCTAACCAACAGACTGGCACCAGAGAGTTAACAACAGATCTTAGATCAGAGGCTAACCAACAGACTGGCACCAGAGAGTTAACTACAGATCTTAGATGAGAGGCTAGTCAACAGACTGGCACCAGAGAGTTAACAACATATCTTAGATCAGAGGCTAACCAACAGACTGGTGCTAGAGAGTTACCAACATATCTTAGATCAGAAGCTAACCAACAGACTGGCACCAGAGAGTTAACTACAGATCTTAGATGAGAGGCTAGTCAACAGACTGGCACAAGAGAGTTAACAGCAGATCTTAGATCAGAGGTTAATCAACAGACTGGCACAAGAGAGTTGACTACAGATCTTAGATCAGAGGTTAATCAACAGACTGGCACCATAGATTTACAAACAGATCTTAGATCAGAGGGTAACCAGCAGACCCCACACTAGAACAAAATACATCAATAAAGGTAATTTGTTGTATAATCTAATTAATCAGTGTTTTTAGAATTTAAATGGAAAGGATTTGATGAAAAGAAAGTTTAAACAGTTATGTTTAACAATTCCAACAATATCAACACAAAAAAGACCATGAAAGATGATGTTGTAAATCCAGGTCCTGGCTTGGGACAGGCACAAATAGGTGGTGGGGTTAAATCGGTTAATGGGACCCCCTCCCCCCCAACTCTTGATTTGAACAATGATGATAACAAAATCAACAATAACCTCTCACCTTTGAATGTACATAAAAACAACCAAGGTGTGAAACAGACACAAGAAAAGTTTGTAGATACCAAAAGGATAATCATAAGTCGGAATCAAAAGACAGACAATACAATGGCCAAAAGAAAAAAGGACAAACAAATACCAGTATACCTGAAATTTACAAATATTCAAATACCAGTATACCTGAAATTTACAAATATTCAAATACCAGTATAACCTGAAATTTACAAGAATTTGTTTAGATTTCTCATTTCATGTTTGAATAAAATGTATTTATTGCTACTATTAAAAAAAAAGAATATTTCCTTTTATAGATACTAACTATAACGTTGAGGAGCAAAAATACTTTCTGATGAATATATAGCATTATCATAGAGTTGACATGTCTAAAATAACATAAAATGGTGGAAAAAAATTTCGAAAAATGTAGTTTTTCCTGTTTTGCTTCTTTTTGCTGCCTTACCCAGAATTCCCAAGAAGGACTTCTAGAACCCAAATATGTTATGGTTTCCTTTGTTTCAGGTTTTCTTACAAATGTATGTTAAACAAATATTCATATATAATTTTTTTGAGGGGGATCCGTCGTGGTCGTGATCATATGGTTGTTTGATTTACAACTACCTGTGCAATCAGTCAGTGCCTATCACAACAAAAGTTGTGAGTTAGAACCCGTCCATGGCCAGGTGTACTTGATGCAACATTATCTGATAACATTTGTCAGTGACTTGCAATAGGTCAATGGTTTTCTCTGGATACTCTAGTTTCCTTTACCAATAAAACTACCACCATGATATAACTGAAATATTGTTGAAAGTGGCATAAAACACCATAAACATAAACCAAATCTAAAAAAATTTAATAAGTTTGATAAGTCCTTCTCAGAAAAAAAATAAACTTTTCTGTTAAAACTGCCGAGCTAGTCGATTTAAATCTTCTTATACTCATAATAAGCATAAATGATACAAGTTGTCTTGCTCAATCAATATTCACATGCCTGGTTACCTGCATGGTTCTTAGTACAATTTCCAAACCGAAATGATCAAAACATTTTGCATATGATTATAACTTTTTTGTTCATTTTGTTAACAAATAAGAATAAAATACAGTCAAAGCTGCCTTCAAGGGCACCTCTATATAACAAATCACTGCCTTTAAAGGACAGTCTCATTTTTCCCATTAATGAATAGAGCATATAATTTTAGCCTGTATATAAAGGGGAACTGCTCATAAAGGCCACATTTTCAGGTTTCCCTGAGTTGCCTCTATATGGTTTATAGTTATATGGTTACCAGTTTGACATGATATATCTATTATCACATGGTATGATATCTATTATCATGCAACTAGCGTGATAGTAACATAATATCACTGTTTTTTAATGTAAGGTTTTAATGATGTCGCTGATGTCCTCTATAAACATATTATCGTTGGTATGTTTTGCTTGAAATTGACTTCTCATTGTATCCCACATCTCAGGTTTCACCTCCGACATAATATTGCTATGAGAAATCCATTCTTGCAAAGCAAATCATATAGTATATATTTGCATTTCTTTAATTAAAATTATGTTAAAAATATAAACTGTTATATAATTTATTACGCTTTGTGTTAAAATTTAAGAGTGAGTGAGTGGTTGTTGTTTAAGACCAACTCTGCAATTATTTTCTAAGCCGTCACCAATCAGGCAGCAATCATTCAGTCAAATAGTTATGGTTAATGTCCCAAGGACTGTATGTATGATTGTAGACCAGATAAAAAATTGAAGACTCGAGGGATTAGTTGTTATTATTGATGTAAAATAGTTTTGAAATTTAAAGAAAATGCATCAATTTTATGATAACAATTATATTACAGGGCAAATGTAATATCTAGAATGGACAGATTTAATGGTATAAATTTATTGGATGAACTGCGTTATCTCCCCTTGGACAGATGTAATGGTAAAACACAGGATGAACAGTGTTATCTCCCCTTGGACAGATGTAATGGTAAAACACAGGATGAACAGAGCTACCTCCACTTGAACAGATGTAATGGGAAAAGATCACATGATGTACAGAGTTATCTTCACTTGGTTTAAGAACTATTTTTTTGAATGTATCAGTTATGTTTGATATTTTATTACTCTGGTCTATATTTTGTAAAAATATTTAACCTTTGAGACTTATTCTAGTTAAAAATGAAGTTCAATATTTGAATGAGAAATTTGGCACACATGAAATGTTTTAATTAAAGGCAAGCATAATTTCTACAACAATTTCTCAATTTTTACTAGGAGTACAAAATAACAAAACTAATTATGCCTTATGGATCTTCTTTTTAAATTTGAAAATCACATTTCTACTTCTTAAATCTATAAAATGTTTGTCTCATTTGGGTTGAATTAATTGATTGCTTGTTAATTTTGTAAAATAAAAATGTAATGATGAAGTTGATGTGAAAAAATCAACATTTTTATATGTACATTGTATTAGTAATGGTAAAAATATATACTGTCTGCTGTTTGTTCACTACTATCAGATGTCCTTATGAACAGATAATGTGGTTAGAATGTCTACTTTAAAAAGAAGTGAATCATAGATGATTTGTTATGGTTTTCTATATACTATATCTCACCTTATTATGCATCACATGCCTTGCATGTTGTTGGGTTTGGAAATAACCTCCTATATTAAAACAGTATAGCTCAACACTAGATATAATTTCACTGAGGTGTACTTTTCCCACTCACTACATAACACTCCTCCTATATTAAAACAGTATAGCTCAACACTAGATATAATTTCACTGAGGTGTACTTAACCCCACTCACTACATAACCCTCCTCCTATATTAAAACAGTATAGCTCAACACTAGATATAATTTCACTGAGGTGTACTTTACCCCACTCACTACATAACCCTCCTCCTATATTAAAACAGTATAGCTCAACACTAGATATAATTTCACTGAGGTGTACTTTTACCACTCACTACATAACCCTCCTCCTATATTAACACGGTATAGCTCAACACTAGATATAATTTCACTGAGGTGTACTTTTCCCACTCACTACATAACCCTCCTCCTATATTAAAATGGTATAGTTCAACACTAGATATAATTTCACTGAGGTGTACTTAACCCCACTCACTACATAACCCTCCTCCTATATTAAAACAGTATAGCTCAACACTAGATATAATTTCACTGAGGTGTACTTTTCCCACTCACTACATAACCCTCCTCCTATATTAAAACAGTATAGCTCAACACTAGATATAATTTCACTGAGGTGTACTTTACCCCACTCACTACATAACCCTCCTCCTATATTAAAACAGTATAGCTCAACACTAGATATAATTTCACTGAGGTGTACTTTTCCCACTCACTACATAACCTTCCTCCTATATTAACACGGTATAGCTCAACACTAGATATAATTTCACTGAGGTGTACTTTTCCCACTCACTACATAACCCTCCTCCTATATTAACAGTATAGCTCAACACTAGATATAATTTCACTGAGGTGTACTTTTCCCACTCACTACATAACCCTCCTCCTATATTAACACGGTATAGCTCAACACTAGATATAATTTCACTGAGGTGTACTTTTCCCACTCACTACATAACCCTCCTCCTATATTAACAGTATAGCTCAACACTAGATATAATTTCACTGAGGTGTACTTTTCACACTCACTAAGTAACTCTCCTCCTATATTAAAATGGTATAGCTCAACACTAGATATAATTTCACTGAGATGTACTTTTCCCACTCACTACATAACCCTCCTCCTATATTAAAACGGTATAGCTCAACACTAGATATAATTTCACTGAGGTGTACTTTTCCCACTCTCTACATAACCCTCCTCCTATATTAAAATGGTATAGCTCAACACTAGATATAATTTCACTGAGGTGTACTTTTCCCACTCACTACATAACCCTCCTCCTATATTAAAACAGTATAGCTCAACACTAGATATAATTTCACTGAGGTGTACTTTTCCCACTCACTACATAACCCTCCTCCTACATTAAAATGATATAGCTCAACACTAGATATAATTTCACTGAGGTGTACTTTTCCCACTCACTACATAACCCTCCTCCTATATTAACAGTATAGCTCAACACTAGATATAATTTCACTGAGGTGTACTTTTCCCACTCACTACATAACCCTCCTCCTATATTAACAGTATAGCTCAACACTAGATATAATTTCACTGAGGTGTACTTTTCCCACTCACTACATAACCCCCCTCCTATATTAAAACAGTATAGCTCAACACTAGATATAATTTCACTGAGGTGTACTTTTCCCACTCACTACATAACCCTCCTCCTACATTAAAATGGTATAGCCCAACACTAGATATAATTTCACTGAGGTGTACTTTTCCCACTCACTACATAACACTCCTCCTATATTAAAACAGTATAGCTCAACACTAGATATAATTTCACTGAGGTGTACTTTTCCCACTCACTACATAACACTCCTCCTATATTAAAACAGTATAGCTCAACACTAGATATAATTTCACTGAGGTGTACTTAACCCCACTCACTACATAACCCTCCTCCTATATTAAAACAGTATAGCTCAACACTAGATATAATTTCACTGAGGTGTACTTTACCCCACTCACTACATAACCCTCCTCCTATATTAAAACAGTATAGCTCAACACTAGATATAATTTCACTGAGGTGTACTTTTACCACTCACTACATAACCCTCCTCCTATATTAACACGGTATAGCTCAACACTAGATATAATTTCACTGAGGTGTACTTTTCCCACTCACTACATAACCCTCCTCCTATATTAAAATGGTATAGTTCAACACTAGATATAATTTCACTGAGGAGTACTTTTCCCACTCACTACATAACCCTCCTCCTATATTAAAACGGTATAGCTCAACACTAGATATAATTTCACTGAGGTGTACTTTTCCCACTCACTACATAACCCTCCTCCTATATTAACAGTATAGCTCAACACTAGATATAATTTCACTGAGGTGTACTTTTCCCACTCACTACATAACCCTCCTCCTATATTAACAGTATAGCTCAACACTAGATATAATTTCACTGAGATGTACTTTTCACACTCACTAAGTAACTCTCCTCCTATATTAAAATGGTATAGTTCAACACTAGATATAATTTCACTGAGGAGTACTTTTCCCACTCACTACATAACCCTCCTCCTATATTAAAATGGTATAGTTCAACACTAGATATAATTTCACTGAGGTGTACTTTTCCCACTCACTACATAACCCTCCTCCTATATTAAAACGGTATAGCTCAACACTAGATATAATTTCACTGAGATGTACTTAACCACACTCACAGCATAACCCTCCTCCTATATTAAAACAGTATAGCTCAACACTAGATATAATTTCAGTGAGGTGTACTTTTCCCACTCACTACATAACCCTCCTCCTATATTAAAATGGTATAGCTCAACACTAGATATAATTTCACTGAGGTGTACTTTTCCCACTCACTACATAACCCTCCTCCTATATTAACAGTATAGCTCAACACTAGATATAATTTCACTGAGGTGTACTTTTCACACTCACTAAGTAACTCTCCTCCTATATTAAAATGGTATAGCTCAACACTAGATATAATTTCACTGAGGTGTACTTTTCCCACTCACTACATAACCCTCCTCCTATATTAAAACAGTATAGCTCAACACTAGATATAATTTCACTGAGGTGTACTTTTCCCACTCACTACATAACCCTCCTATATTAAAACGGTATAGCTCAACACTAGATATAATTTTACTGAGGTGTACTTAACCACACTCACAGCATAACCCTCCTCCTATATTAAAACAGTATAGCTCAACACTAGATATAATTTCACTGAGGAGTACTTTTCCCACTCACTACATAACCCTCCTCCTATATTAAAACGGTATAGCTCAACACTAGATATAATTTCACTGAGATGTACTTAACCACACTCACAGCATAACCCTCCTCCTATATTAAAACAGTATAGCTCAACACTAGATATAATTTCACTGAGGTGTACTTTTCCCACTCTCTACATAACCCTCCTCCTATATTAAAACAGTATAGCTCAACACTAGATATAATTTCAGTGAGGTGTACTTTTCCCACTCACTACATAACCCTCCTCCTATATTAAAATGGTATAGCTCAACACTAGATATAATTTCACTGAGGTGTACTTTTCCCACTCACTACATAACCCTCCTCCTATATTAACAGTATAGCTCAACACTAGATATAATTTCACTGAGGTGTACTTTTCACACTCACTAAGTAACTCTCCTCCTATATTAAAATGGTATAGCTCAACACTAGATATAATTTCACTGAGGTGTACTTTTCCCACTCACTACATAACCCTCCTCCTATATTAAAACAGTATAGCTCAACACTAGATATAATTTCACTGAGGTGTACTTTTCCCACTCACTACATAACCCTCCTATATTAAAACGGTATAGCTCAACACTAGATATAATTTTACTGAGGTGTACTTAACCACACTCACAGCATAACCCTCCTCCTATATTAAAACAGTATAGCTCAACACTAGATATAATTTCACTGAGGAGTACTTTTCCCACTCACTACATAACCCTCCTCCTATATTAAAACGGTATAGCTCAACACTAGATATAATTTCACTGAGATGTACTTAACCACACTCACAGCATAACCCTCCTCCTATATTAAAACAGTATAGCTCAACACTAGATATAATTTCAGTGAGGTGTACTTTTCCCACTCTCTACATAACCCTCCTCCTATATTAAAACAGTATAGCTCAACACTAGATATAATTTCACTGAGGTGTACTTTTCCCACTCACTACATAACCCTCCTCCTATATTAACAGTATAGCTCAACACTAGATATAATTTCACTGAGGTGTACTTTTCACACTCACTAAGTAACTCTCCTCCTATATTAACACGGTATAGCTCAACACTAGATATAATTTCACTGAGGAGTACTTTTCCCACTCACTACATAACCCTCCTCCTATATTAACAGTATAGCTCAACACTAGATATAATTTCACTGAGGTGTACTTTTCCCACTCACTACATAACCCTCCTATATTAAAACGGTATAGCTCAACACTAGATATAATTTTACTGAGGTGTACTTAACCACACTCACAGCATAACCCTCCTCCTATATTAAAACAGTATAGCTCAACACTAGATATAATTTCACTGAGGTGTACTTTTCCCACTCACTACATAACCCTCCTCCTATATTAAAACAGTATAGCTCAACACTAGATATAATTTCACTGAGGTGTGCTTTTCCCACTCACTACATAACCCTCCTCCTATATTAAAACGGTATAGCTCAACACTCGATATAATTTCACTGAGGTGTACTTTTCCCACGCACAGCACAACCCTCCTATATTAAAACAGTATAGCTCAACACTAGATATAATTTCACTGAGGTGTACTTTACCCCACTCACTACATAACCCTCCTCCTATATTAAAATGGTATAGCTCAACACTCGATATAATTTCACTGAGGTGTACTTTTCCCACTCACAGCATAACCTTCCTCCTATATTAACAGTATAGCTCAACACATCTAATATCACTGAGCTCTATATTTCTCTTGACACAGTATACCAGTTAAATGTTAACATACTAACTGTTTACAAAATCACAAATAATAAATGTATGGTTCATAGTGTATTTTGGTTGAGATTGTTCTTACCACAAAATGTGTTCATTGATATGAAAACTGATTACCAGGCTCTCTATTGTATGACTTTGTGTTCTAATATTGTGGTTATGTTTATTTTGTATGTCTGTGTTGAACTTATGATGAATAGTGCCATGTTATATTAAAAGTTGTCATGTTTTAATGTTAATTGATTTGTGATTGGTTGTTTTTAATTATCATACTGTTGGATTATTAGAGTGATTGGTTGTTTTTAATTATCATACTGTTGAATCGTTAGAGTGGTTGGTTGTTTTTAATTATCATACTGTTGAATCATTAGAGTGATTGGTTGTTTTTAATTATCATACTGTTGGATTATTAGAGTGATTGGTTGTTTTTAATTATCATACTGTTGAATCATTAGAGTGATTGGTTGTTTTTAATTATCATACTGTTGAATCATTAGAGTGATTGGTTGTTTGTAATTATCATACTGTTGGATTATTAGAGTGATTGGTTGTTTTTAATTATCATACTGTTGAATCATTAGAGTGATTGGTTGTTTTTAATTATCATACTGTTGAATCATTAGAGTGATTGGTTGTTTTTAATTATCATACTGTTGAATCATTAGAGTGATTGGTTGTTTTTAATTATCATACTGTTGGATTATTAGAGTGATTGGTTGTTTTTAATTATCATACTGTTGGATTATTAGAGTGATTGGTTGTTTTTAATTATCATACTGTTGAATCATTAGAGTGATTGGTTGTTTTTAATTATCATACTGTTGGATTATTAGAGTGATTGGTTGTTTTTAATTATCATACTGTTGAATCATTAGAGTGATTGGTTGTTTTTAATTATCATACTGTTGAATCATTAGAGTGATTGGTTGTTTTTAATTATCATACTGTTGAATCATTAGAGTGATTGGTTGTTTTTAATTATCATACTGTTGGATTATTAGAGTGATTGGTTGTTTTAAATTATCATACTGTTGAATCATTAGAGTGATTGGTTGTTTTTAATTATCATACTGTTGAATCATTAGAGTGATTGGTTGTTTTTAATTATCATACTGTTGGATTATTAGAGTGATTGGTTGTTTTTAATTATCATACTGTTGGATTATTAGAGTGATTGGTTGTTTTTAATTATCATACTATTGGATTATTAGAGTGATTGGTTGTTTTTAATTATCATACTGTTGAATCATTAGAGTGATTGGTTGTTTTTAATTATCATACTGTTGAATCATTAGAGTGATTGGTTGTTTTTAATTATCATGCTGTTGGATCATTAGAGTGATTGGTTGTTTTTAATTATCATACTGTTGAATCATTAGAGTGATTGGTTGTTTTTAATTATCATACTGTTGAATCATTAGAGTGATTGGTTGTTTTTAATTATCATACTGTTGAATCATTAGAGTGATTGGTTGTTTTTAATTATCATACTGTTGGATCATTAGAGTGATTGGTTGTGTTTAATTATCATACTGTTGAATCGTTAGAGTGATTGGTTGTTTTTAATTATCATACTGTTGAATCATTAGAGGGATTGGTTGTTTTTAATTATCATACTGTTGGATTATTAGAGTGATTGGTTGTTTTTAATTATCATACTGTTGAATCATTAGAGTGATTGGTTGTTTTTAATTATCATACTGTTGAATCATTAGAGTGATTGGTTGTTTTTAATTATCATACTGTTGGATCATTAGAGTGAATGGTTGTTTTTAATTATCATACTGTTGAATCATAGGAGTGATTGGTTGTTTTTAATTATCATGCTGTTGAATCATTAGAGTGATTGGTTGTTTTTAATTATCATACTGTTGAATTATTAGAGTGATTGGTTGTTTTTAATTATCATACTGTTGAATCATTAGAGTGATTGGTTGTTTTTAATTATCATGCTGTTGGATCATTAGAGTGATTGGTTGTTTTTAATTATCATACTGTTGGATTATTAGAGTGATTGGTTGTTTTTAATTATCATACTGTTGAATCATTAGAGTGATTTGTTGTTTTTAATTATCATACTGTTGGATTATTAGAGTGATTGGTTGTTTTTAACTATCATACTGTTGAATCATTAGAGTGAATGGTTGTTTTTAATTATCATACTGTTGGATTATTAGAGTGATTGGTTGTTTTTAATTATCATACTGTTGAATTATTAGAGTGATTGGTTGTTTTTAATTATCATACTGTTGAATCATTAGAGTGATTGGTTGTTTTTAATTATCATACTGTTGAATCATTAGAGTGATTGGTTGTTTTTAATTATCATACTGTTGAATCATTAGAGTGATTGGTTGTTTTTAATTATCATACTGTTGGATTATTAGAGTGATTGGTTGTTTTTAATTATCATACTGTTGAATTATTAGAGTGATTGGTTGTTTTTAATTATCATACTGTTGAATCATTAGAGTGATTGGTTGTTTTTAATTATCATACTGTTGAATCATTAGAGTGATTGGTTGTTTTTAATTATCATACTGTTGAATCATTAGAGTGATTGGTTGTTTTTAATTATCATACTGTTGAATCATTAGAGTGATTGGTTGTTTTTAATTATCATACTGTTGGATTATTAGAGTGATTGGTTGTTTTTAATTATCATACTGTTGAATCATTAGAGTGATTGGTTGTTTTTAATTATCATACTGTTGGATTATTAGAGTGATTGGTTGTTTTTAATTATCATACTGTTGAATTATTAGAGTGATTGGTTGTTTTTAATTATCATACTGTTGAATCATTAGAGTGATTGGTTGTTTTTAATTATCATACTGTTGAATCATTAGAGTGATTGGTTGTTTTTAATTATCATACTGTTGAATCATTAGAGTGATTGGTTGTTTTTAATTATCATACTGTTGAATCATTAGAGTGAATGGTTGTTTTTAATTATCATACTGTTGAATTATTAGAGTGATTGGTTGTTTTTAATTATCATACTGTTGAATCATTAGAGTGATTGGTTGTTTTTAATTATCATACTGTTGAATCATTAGAGTGATTGGTTGTTTTTAATTATCATACTGTTGAATCATTAGAGTGATTGGTTGTTTTTAATTATCATACTGTTGAATCATTAGAGTGATTGGTTGTTTTTAATTATCATACTGTTGAATCATTAGAGTGATTGGTTGTTTTTAATTATCATACTGTTGAATCATTAGATTGATTGGTTGTTTTTAATTATCATACTGTTGAATCATTAGAGTGATTGGCTGTTTTTAATTATCATACTGTTGAATCATTAGAGTGATTGGTTGTTTTTAATTATCATACTGTTGAATCATTAGAGTGATTGGTTGTTTTTAATTATCATACTGTTGAATCATTAGAGTGATTGGTTGTTTTTAATTATCATACTGTTGAATCATTAGAGTGATTGGTTGTTTTTAATTATCATACTGTTGAATCATTAGAGTGGTTGGTTGTTTTTAATTATCATACTGTTAGATTATTAGAGTGATTGGTTGTTTTTAATTATCATACTGTTGAATCATTAGAATAATTGTACAAGTTTTCATAATAGAAATATAACCTTTTCTTTATTTATTAACATGTCTAATTAATTAGTTCTCTATTAAGAAATAATTTGTTTAAATTCTGATTTCAAGATTTTATTTTACTTATGATATAATAATCTGTAACATGAGAAAACAATTAGATGATGACTTTCAAAATATACAAGACATATAATTAAATGTAGCAGTTGTGAATATACATGTACAATATATAATATTATATATCATATGGAAATATAATGAAGAAAATTTTAATGATATTATAATAGTTTCACAATATTTGTCAGAAAAAATGATAGTTATTCAATACTTTTTTTATTGCATAGCAACAACATTCAGTTTTGAATTTTGAACAAAATACTGTGGAATATACTTTTTTCTCTTCCATTTGGATAACCTCATTGTTACATAAGAATAAATAATGAAATTCATCTCCATGATGTGCTATTTAGAATATTTATATGAAATGCAAGTTTTATCTGTAATGTAGGATAAGACTTTACAATATTTTATTTAATACATAACTTCAGAATTATATGTTTTGTAACTGAATTCTAATAGACCCTTCCTTTATATGGCATTAATAATGCAATCAAAAGTGATTGATTTTTCTTAACTCTAGGTGTGTTCTATATGGTCCAGTTTTAGTAAAGATTGGTTCGATCTGTCATTTGGCAAATAACAAATCGTGTGTCACTTGTACATTCATGTCTTTGTTATTAATAAATATTGTAGGTTTTCATATATTTATTCAACTCTATATAAATATTGTTTATATAAAGGAGAAGATATTATAGGTTGTAATACTTGTATCTGATCATATTGTCATGTTTTTGGACAATGAAATATATTTAAACTAACATTGTATTGAATCAGTATGTAATCACGTAACCTTTTGATAGAATTATACAGAAATAGAATGGTTGATTAAACCAAATTAATAATCTTAAAGATTAATGTACAGTTGTGAATGTTAGATTTTATGTACAAAAATGTGTCCATTTTTGCCAGGATGCATGCGAGCGCATGGTAAATTGTGAAAAGGGTAAAGAGGTACTAATTTAGTGTAATCAACTAGTATTCCTATGGCACCTGTCCAACTTCCTTAAAGCAAAAAATATATTACATACAAATAGAAATAATTCAAGGTATATTACAGAAGAGTTTTTTTTTAGAATTTTTCTCTTTAATTTTTCCATATTTTGAATCTTAGTCATCTTCAGCAGAGTGCACCTATTTTGTGTTATATTTCCCAGAAACTTTACATACCATATTTATACATATGTAACGAAAATAGCACGTTCACTACGGGAAAATAAATAGTTTATATTTACAGCCCTTCTCACAGTTTTCTCATAAGGTGTCTATCAGTAGTTTATGTTAACAGTCTCTTTCACAGTTTTAAACATAAGGTGTCCATCAGTAGTTTATGTTAACAGCCACCCTCACAGTTTTAAACATTAGGCATCCATCAGTAGTTTATGTTAACAGCCCCTTTCACAGTTTTAAACATAAGGTTTCCATCAGCAGTTTATGTTAACGGCCACTTTCACAGTTTTAAACATAAGGTGTCCATCAGTAGTTTATGTTAACAGCCCTCTCATAGTTTTAAACATAAGGTGTACATCAGTAGTTTATATTAACAGCCACTTTCATAGTTTTAAACATAAGGCGTCCATTAGTAATTTATGTTAACAGCCACTCCCATAGTTTTAAACATAAGGTGTCCATCAGTAGTTTATGTTAACAGCCACTCTCACAGTTTTAAACATCAAGGATTCCATCAGTAGTTTATGTTAACAGCCACTTTCATAGTTTTAAACATAAGACGTCCATCAGTAGTTTATGTTAACAGCCACTCTCACAGTTTTAAACATAAGGTGTACATCAGTAGTTTATGTTAGCAGCCACTCATAGTTTTAAACATAAGGTGTCCATCAGTAGTTTATGTTAACAGCCACTCTCACAGTTTTAAACATAAGGTGTCCATCAGTAGTTTATGTTAACAGCCACTCTCACAGTTTTAAACATAAGGTTTCCATCAGTAGTTTATGGTAACAGCCAATTTCATAGTTTTAAGCATAAGGCGTCCATCAGTAGTTTATGTTAACAGCCACTTTCATAGTTTTAAGCATAAGGTGTCCATCAGTAGTTTATGTCAACAGCCACTCTCATAGTCTTAAACATAAGGTGTCCATCAGTAGTTTATGTTAACAGCCACTCTCACAGTTTTAAACATAAGGTGTACATCAGTAGTTTATGTTAACAGCCACTCATAGTTTTAAACATAAGGTGTCCATCAGTAGTTTATGTTAACAGCCACTCTCACAGTTTTAAACATAAGGTTTCCATCAGTAGTTTATGGTAACAGCCAATTTCATAGTTTTAAGCATAAGGCGTCCACCAGTAGTTTATGTTAACAGCCACTCTCATAGTTTTAAACAAGGTTTCCATCAGTAGTTTATGTTAACAGCCACTTTCATAGTTTTAAACATAAGGCATCCATCAGTAGTTTATGTTAATAGCTACACTCACAGTTTTAAGCATAAGGTGTCCACCAGTAGTTTATGTTAACAGCCACTCTCACAGTTTTAAACAAGGTTTCCATCAGTAGTTTATGTTAACAGCCACTTTCATAGTTTTAAACATAAGGCGTCCACCAGTAGTTTATGTTAACAGCCACTCTCATAGTTTTAAACATAAGGCGTCCATCAGTAGTTTGTTAGCAGCCACTCTCACAGTTTTAAGCATAAGGTGTCCATCAGTAGTTAATGTTAACAGCCACTTTCACAGTTTTAAACATAAGGTTTCCATCAGTAGTTTATGCTAACGGCCACTTCCATAGTTTTAAACATAAGGTGTCCATCAGTAGTTTATGTTAACAGTCACTTTCATAGTTTTAAACATAAGGTTTCCATCAGTAGTTTATGTTAATGGCCACTTTCATAGTTTTAAACATAAGACGTCCATCAGTAGTTTATGTTAGCAGTTCCTCTCACAGTTTTAAACATAAGGTGTCCATCAGTAGTTTATGTTAACAGCCACTCTCATAGTTTTAAGCATAAGGCGTCCATCAGTAGTTTATGTTAACAGCCACTCTCACAGTTTTAAACATAAGGTTTCCATCAGTAGTTTATCTTAACGGCCACTTTCATAGTTTTAAACATAAGGCATCCATCAGTAGTTTATGTTAACAGTTCCTCTCACAGTTTTAAACATAAGGTGTCCATCAGTAGTTTATGTTAACAGCCAATATCACTGTTTTAACCATAAGGTGTCCATCAGTAGTTTATGTTAACAGTTCCTCTCACAGTTTTAAACATAAGGTGTCCATCTGTAGTTTATGTTAACAGCCAATATCACTGTTTTAACCATAAGGTGTCCATCAGTAGTTTATGTGAACTGTTCCTCTCACAGTTTTAAGCATAAGGTGTCCATCAGTAGTTTATGTTAACAGCCAATATCACTGTTTTAACCATAAGGTGTCCATCAGTAGTTTATGATAACAGCCAATATCACTGTTTTAAACATAAGATGTCCATCAGTAGTTTATGTTAACAGCCACTCTCACAGTTTTAAACATAAGGTGTCCATCAGTAGTTTATGTTAGCAGCCACTCTCACAGTTTTAAACAGAAGGTGTCCATCAGTAGTTTATGTTAGCATCCCTTCTCACAGTTTTAAAAATAAGGTGTTCACCAGTAGTTTATGTTAACAGGCCTTTTCTTCATTTTAAACATAAGGTGTTCTGCAGTAGTTTATGTTAACAACCTCTCTTACAATTTTAAGCATAATGTGTACATCAGTAGTTTATGTGAACAGTCCCTTTCACAGCTTTAGACATAAGGTGTCCATCAGTAGTTTATGTTCGCAGCCACTCTCACAGTTTTAAACATAAGGTGTCCATCAGTAGTTTATGTTAACAGCCCCTCTCACAGTTTTAAACATAAGGTGTCCATCAGTAGTTTATGTTAGCAGCCAATATCACTGTTTTAAACATAAGGTGTCCATCAGTAGTTTATGTTAGCAGCTACTCTCACAGTTTTAAACATAAGGTGTCCATCAGTAGTTTATGTTAACAGCCCCTCTCACAGTTTTAAACATAAGATGTCCATCAGTAGTTTATGTTAGCAGCCAATATCACTGTTTTAAATATAAGGTGTCCATCAGTAGTTTATGTTAGCATCCCTTCTCACAGTTTTAACCATAAGGTGTCCATCAGTAGTTTATGTTAACAGCCAATATCACTGTTTTAAACCTAGGATGTCCATCAGTAGTTTATGTTGACAGCCCCTCTCAAAGTTTTAAACATAAGGTGTACATCAGTAGTTTATGTTAACAGTCCCTCTCTCAGTTTTAAACATATGGTGTCCATCAGTAGTTTATATTAACGGCCCCTCTCACAGTTTTAAACACAAGGTATCCATCAGTAGTTTATGTTGACAGCCCCTCTCTCAGTTTTAAACATAAGGTGTCCATCAGTAGTTTATGTTGACAGCCCCTCTCTCAGTTTTAAACATTAGGTGTCCATCAGTTGTTTATGTTAACGGCCCCTCTCACAGTTTTAAATACAAGGTATCCATCAGTAGTTTATGTTGACAGCCCCTCTCTCAGTTTTAAACATAAGGTGTACATCAGTAGTTTATGTGAACAACCCATTTCACAGTTTTAGCATAAAGTGTCCATCAGTAGTTTATGTGAACAACCCATTTCACAGATTTAAATATAAGACTTCCATCAGTAGTTTATGTTAACAGCCACTCTCACATTTTTAAACATAAGGCGTCCATCAGTAGTTTATGTTAACAGCCCCTCGCACAGTTTTAAATATTAGGTGTCCATCAGTAGTTTATGTTAACAGCCCCTCTCACAGTTTTAAACATAAGGTGTCCATCAGTAGTTTATGTTAACAGCAACTCCCATAGTTTTAAGCATAATGTATCCATCATTAGTTTATGTTAACGGCTCCTTTCACAGTTTTAGACACACGGTATCCACCAGTAGATTATGTTAGCAGCCCCTCTCAAAGTTTTAAGCATAAGGTATCCTTCAGTAGTTTATGTTAACAGCTCCTCTCACAGTTTTAAAAATAAGGTGTTCACCAGTAGTTTATGTTAACATGCCTTTTCTTCATTTTAAACATAAGGTGTTCTTCAGTAGTTTATGTTAACAACCTCTCTTACAGTTTTAAGCATAATGTGTACATCAGTAGTTTATGTGAACAGTCCCTTTCACAGCTTTAGACATAAGGTGTCCATCAGTAGTTTATGTTAGCAGCCAATATCACTGTTTTAAACATAAGGTGTCCATCAGTAGTTTATGTTAGCAGCCACTCTCACAGTTTTAAACATAAGGTGTCCATCAGTAGTTTATGTTAACAGCCCCTCTCACAGTTTTAAACATAAGGTGTCCATCAGTAGTTTATGTTAGCATCCCTTCTCACAGTTTTAACCATAAGGTGTCCATCAGTAGTTTATGTTAACAGCCAATATCACTGTTTTAAACATAAGATGTCCATCAGTAGTTTATGTTAGCAGGCACTCTCATAGTTTTAAGCATAAGGTGTTCTGCTGTAGTTTATGTTAACATCCCCTGTCACAGTTTAAAACATAAGGTGTCCATCAGTAGTTTACTTTAACAGCCCCTCTCACAATCTTAGACATAAGGTGTACATCAGTAGTTTATGTTAACAGTCCCTCTCACAGTTTTAAACATATGGTGTCCATCAGTAGTTTATGTTAGCGGCCCCTCTCACAATTTTAAACACAAGATATCCACCAGTAGTTTATGTTGACAGCCCCTCTCACAGTTTTAAGCATAAGGTGTACATCAGTAGTTTATGTTAACAGTCCCTCTCTCAGTTTTAAACATATGGTGTCCATCAGTAGTTTATATTAACGGCCCCTCTCACAGTTTTAAACACAAGGTATCCATCAGTAATTTATGTTGACAGCCCCTCTCTCAGTTTTGAACATAAGGTGTCCATTAGTAGTTTATGTTGACAGCCCCTCTCTCAGTTTTAAACATTAGGTGTCCATCAGTAGTTTATGTTAACGGCCCCTATCACAGTTTTTAATACAAGGTATCCATCAGTAGTTTATGGTGACAGCCCCTCTCTCAGTTTTAAACATAAGGTGTACATCAGTAGTTTATGTGAACAACCCATTTCACATTTTTAAGCATAAAGTGTCCATCAGTAGTTTATGTGAACAACCCATTTCACAGTTTTAAATATAAGGCGTCCATCAGTAGTTTATGTTAACAGCCACTCTCACATTTTTAAACATAAGGCGTCCATCAGTAGTTTATGTTAACAGCCCCTCTCACAGTTTTAAACATTAGGTGTCCATCAGTAGTTTATGTTAATAGCCCCTCTCATAGTTTTAAACATAAGGTGTCCATCAGTAGTTTATGTTAACAGCCACTCCCATAGTTTTAAGCATAATGTATCCATCAGTAGTTTATGTTAACGGCCCCTTTCACAGTTTTAAACACAAGGTATCCACCAGTAGATTATGTTAGCAGCCCCTCTCAAAGTTTTAAGCATAAGGTATCCTTCAGTAGTTTATGTTGACAGCCCCTCTCTCAGTTTTAAACATTAGGTGTCCATCAGTTGTTTATGTTAACGGCCCCTCTCACAGTTTTAAATACAAGGTATCCATCAGTAGTTTATGTTGACAGCCCCTCTCTCAGTTTAAGCTTAAGGTGTACATCAGTAGTTTATGTGAACAACCCATTTCACAGTTTTAAGCATAAAGTGTCCATCAGTAGTTTATGTGTACAACCCATTTCACAGATTTAAATATAAGACGTCCATCAGTAGTTTATGTTAACAGCCCCTCGCACAGTTTTAAATATTAGGTGTCCATCAGTAGTTTATGTTAACAGCCCCTCTCACAGTTTTAAACATAAGGTGTCCATCAGTAGTTTATGTTAACAGCAACTCCCATAGTTTTAAGCATAATGTATCCATCATTATTTTATGTTAACGGCTCCTTTCACAGTTTTAAACACAAGGTATCCACCAGTAGATTATGTTAGCAGCCCCTCTCAAAGTTTTAAGCATAAGGTATCCTTCAGTAGTTTATGTTAACAGCTCCTCTCACAGTTTTAAAAATAAGGTGTTCACCAGTAGTTTATGTTAACAGGCCTTTTCTTCATTTTAAACATAAGGTGTTCTTCAGTAGTTTATGGTAACAGCCACTCTCACAGTTTTAACCATAAGGTGTCCATCAGTAGTTTATGTTTACAGCCAATATCACTGTTTTAACCATATGGTGTCCATCAGTAGTTTATGTTAGCAGCCAATATCACTGTTTTAAACATAAGGTGTCCATCAATAGTTTATGTTAGCAGCCACTCTCACAGTTTTAAACATAAGGTGTCCATCAGTAGTTTATGTTAACAGCCCCTCTCACAGTTTTAAACATAAGGTGTCCATCAGTAGTTTATGTTAGCATCCCTTCTCACAGTTTTAACCATAAGGTGTCCATCAGTAGTTTATGTTAACAGCCAATATCACTGTTTTAAACATAAGATGTCCATCAGTAGTTTATGTTAGCAGGCACTCTCATAGTTTTAAACATAAGGTGTTCTTCTGTAGTTTATGTTAACATCCCCTGTCACAGTTTAAAACATAAGGTGTCCATCAGTAGTTTACTTTAACAGCCCCTCTCACAATCTTAGACATAAGGTGTACATCAGTAGTTTATGTTAACAGTCCCTCTCACAGTTTTAAACATATGGTGTCCATCAGTAGTTTATGTTAGCGGCCCCTCTCACAATTTTAAACACAAGATATCCACCAGTAGTTTATGTTGACAGCCCCTCTCAAAGTTTTAAGCATAAGGTGTACATCAGTAGTTTATGTTAACAGTCCCTCTCTCAGTTTTAAACATATGGTGTCCATCAGTAGTTTATATTAACGGCCCCTCTCACAGTTTTAAAGACAAGGTATCCATCAGTAATTTATGTTGACAGCCCCTCTCTCAGTTTTGAACATAAGGTGTCCATCAGTAGTTTATGTTGACAGCCCCTCTCTCAGTTTTAAACATTAGGTGTCCATCAGTAGTTTATGTTAACGGCCCCTATCACAGTTTTAAATGCAAGGTATCCAACAGTAGTTTATGTTGACAGCCCCTCTCTCAGTTTTAAACATAAGGTGTACATCAGTAGTTTATGTGAACAACCCATTTCACAGTTTTAAGCATAAAGTGTCCATCAGTAGTTTATGTGAACAACCCATTTCACAGTTTTAAATATAAGGCGTCCATCAGTAGTTTATGTTAACAGCCACTCTCACATTTTTAAACATAAGGCGTCCATCAGTAGTTTATGTTAACAGCCCCTCTCACAGTTTTAAACATTAGGTGTCCATCAGTAATTTATGTTAACAGCCCCTCTCACAGTTTTAAACATAAGGTGTCCATCAGTAGTTTATGTTAACAGCCACTCCCATAGTTTTAAGCATAATGTATCCATCAGTAGTTTATGTTAACGGCCCCTTTCACAGTTTTAAACACAAGGTATCCACCAGTAGATTATGTTAGCAGCCCCTCTCAAAGTTTTAAGCATAAGGTATCCTTCAGTAGTTTATGTTAACAGCTCCTCTCACAGTTTTAAAAATAAGGTGTTCACCAGTAGTTTATGTTAACAGGCCTTTTCTTCATTTTAAACATACGGTGTTCTTCAGTAGTTTATGTTAACAGCCCCTCTTACAGTTTTAAGCATAAGGTGTACATCAGTAGCTTATGTGAACAGTCCCTTTCACAGCTTTAGACATAAGGTGTCCATCAGTAGTTTATGTTAACAGCCCCTCTCACAGTTTTAAGCATAAGGTGTCCATCAGTAGTTTATGTTAACAGCCACTCCCATAGTTTTAAGCATAATGTATCCATCAGTAGTTTATGTTAACGGCCCCTTTCACAGTTTTAAGCACCAGGTATCCACCAGTAGATTATGTTAGCAGCCCCTCTCAAAGTTTTAAGCATAAGGTATCCTTCAGTAGTTTATGTTAACAGCTCCTCTCACAGTTTTAAAAATAAGGTGTTCTTCAGTAGTTTATGTTAACAACCCCTCTTACAGTTTTAAGCATAATGTGTACATCAGTAGTTTATGTGAACAGTGCCTTTCACAGCTTTAGACATAAGGTGTCCATCAGTAGTTTATGTTCGCAGCCACTCTCACAGTTTTAAACATAAGGTGTACATCAGTAGTTTATGTTAACAGCCCCTCTCAAAGTTTTAAGCATAGGGTACCGTGAGTAGTTTATGTTAACAGTTCCTCTCACAGTTTTAAGCATAAGGTTGTCCATCAGTAGTTTATGTTAACAGTCCCTCTCACAGTTTTAAACATTAGGTGTCCATCAGTAGTTTATGTTGACAGTCCCTCTCACAGTTTTAAGCATAAGGTGTCCATCAGTAGTTTATATTCACAGTTTAAGCATAAGGTGTCCATCAGTAGTTTATGTTCACAGTTTAAGCATAAGGTGTCCATCAGTAGTTTATGGTAACAGCCCCTCTCACAGTTTTAAAAATAAGGTGTCCACCAATAGTTTATGTTAACAGGCCTTTTCTTCATTTTAAGCATTTCACAGTTTTAAGCATAAAGTGTCCATCAGTAGTTTATGTTAACAGCCCCTCTCTCAGTTTTAAACATAAAGTGTCCTCCAGTAGTTTATTTAACAGCCCCTTTCACAGTTTTAAGCATAGGGTGTACATCAGTAGTTTATGTGAACAACCCATTTCACAGTTTTAAGCATAAAGTGTCCATCAGTAGTTTATGTTAACAGCCACTCCCATAGTTTTAAGTATGGGGTGTCCATCAGTAGTTTATGTTAGCGGCCCCTTTCAGTTTTAAACACAAGGTATCCACCAGTAGACTATGTTAGCAGCCCCTCTCAAAGTTTTAAGCATAAGGTATCCTTCAGTAGTTTATGTTAACAGCCCCTCTCACAGTTTTAAAAATAAGGTGTCCACCAGTAGTTTATGATAACAGTCCCTCTCACAGTTTTAAACATTAGGTGTCCATCAGTAGTTTATGTTAACAGTACTTCTCACAGTTTTAAGCATAAGATGTCCATCAGTAGATTATGTTAACAGCTCCTCTCACAGTTTTAAGCATAAGGTGACCATCAGTAGATTATGGTAACAGCTCCTCTCACAGTTTTAAATATAAGGTGTCCACCAGTAGTTTATGTTAACAGGCCTTTTCTTCATTTTATGCATAAGGTGTTCTTCAGTAGTTTATGTTAACAGCCCCTCTTACAGTTTTAAGCATAAGGTGTACATCAGTAGTTTATGTGAACAGTCCCTTTCACAGCTTTAGACATAAGGTGTCCATCAGTAGTTTATGTTCGCAGCCACTCTCACAGTTTTAAACATAATGTGTACATCATTAGTTTATGTTAACAGCCCCTCTCAAAGTTTTAAGCATAAGGTACCCGTGAGTAGTTTATGTTAACAGTTCCTCTCACAGTTTTAAGCATAAGGTTGTCCATCAGTAGTTTATGTTAACAGTCCCTCTCACAGTTTTAAACATAAGGTGTCCATCAGTAGGTTATGTTAACAGTCCTTCTCACAGTTTTAAGCATAAGATGTCCATCAGTAGATTATGTTAACAGCTCCTCTCACAGTTTTAAGCATAAGGTGACCATCAGTAGATTATGGTAACAGCTCCTCTCACAGTTTTAAACATAAGATGTCCATCAGTAGATTATGTTAACAGCTCCTTTCACAGTTTTAAGCATAAGGTAACCATCAGTAGATTATGGTAACGGCCCCTCTCACAGTTTTAAAGAAAAGGTGTCCATCAGTACTTTATGTTATTAGCTCCTTTCACAGTTTTAAACATAAGGTGACAATCAATAGATTATGTTAAAAGGCCCTCTCACAACTTTAAGCATAAGGTGTCCATCAGTAGTTTATGTAAACAGCCCCTTTCACAGTTTTATGCCTAAGGTATCCACCAGTAGTTAATGTTGACAGTCCCTCTCAAAGTTTTAAAGCATTAAGTGTCCATCACTAGTTTATGTTAATAGCCTCTCTCACAGCTTTAGTTTATGGGAATCGCTCCTTTCACAGTTTTAGCCATAAGGTGTCCATCAGTAGTTTATGTTAACAGCCCCTATCATAGTTTTATGCATAAGGTGTAAATCAGTAGTTTATGTGAACCGCCCCTCTCAAAGTTTAAGCATAATGTGTCCATCAGTAGTTTATGTTCACAGCCCCTCTCACAGTTTTAAGCATAAGGTGTCATCAGTAGATTATGTTAACAGCCCCTCTTCACAGTTTTAAACATAAGGTGTCCATCAGTAGTTTATGTTAACAGCTCCTTTCACAGTTTTACGCATAAGGTGTCCATTAGTAGTTTATGTTAACAGCCCTCTGATAGTTTTAAGCATAAGGTGTCCATCAGTAGTTTATGTTAACAGCTCATTTCACAGTTTTATGCATAAAGTGTCCATCAGTAATTTATGTTAACAGCTCCTCTCACAGCTTTAAGCATAAGGTATCCATCAGTAGTTTATGTTAACAGCTCCTCTCACAGTTTTAAGCATAAAGTGACCATCAGTAGTATATGTTAACAGCTCCTTTCACATCTTTAAGCATAAGGTGTCCATCAGTAGTTTATGTTAACAGTCCCTCTCACAGTTTTCAGCATAAGATGTCCATCAGTAGATTATGGTAACAGCTCCTCTCACAGTTTTAAGCATAAGATGTCCATCAGTAGATTATTTTAACAGCTCCTCTCACAGTTTGAAGCATAAGGTAACCTTCAGTAGATTATGGTAACAGCCCCTCTCACAGTTTTAAACATAAGGTGTCCACCAGTAGTTTATGTTAACAGCCCCTTTCACAGTTTTACGCATAAGGTGTCCATTAGTAGTTTATGTTAACAGCCCTCTGATAGTTTTAAGCATAAGGTGTCCATCAGTAGTTTATGTTAACAGCTCCTCTCACAGTTTTAAGCATAAGGTGTCCATCAGTAGTTTATGTTAACAGCTCATTTCACAGTTTTATGCATAAAGTGTCCATCAGTTATTTTTGTTAACAGCTCCTCTCACAACTTTAAGCATAAGGTATCCATCAGTAGTTTATGTTAACAGTTCCTCTCACAGTTTTAAGCATAAGGTATCCATCAGCAGTTTATGTTAGTGGCCCCTCTCACAGGTTTAAGCATAAGGTGTACATCAGTAGTTTATGTTCACAGCCCCTCTCACAGTTTTAAACATAAGGTGTCATCAGTAGATTATGTTAACAGCCCCTCTTCACAGTTTTAAACATAAGGTGTCCATCAGTAGTTTATGTTAACAGCCCCTTTCACAGTTTTACGCATAAGGTGTCCATTAGTAGTTTATGTTAACAGCCCTCTGATAGTTTTAAGCATAAGGTGTCCATCAGTAGTTTATGTTAACAGCTCCTCTCACAGCTTTAAGCATAAGGTATCCATCAGTAGTTTATGTTAACAGCTCCTCTCACAGTTTTAAACATAAAGTGACCATCAGTAGTTTATGTTAACAGCCCCTCTCACAGTTTTAAACATGAGGTGTCCATCAGTAGTTTATGTTAACAACCCCTCTCACAGATTTAAGCATAAGGTATCCATCAGTAGTTTATGTTAACAGCTCCTCTCACAGTTTTAAACATAAAATGACAATCAGTAGATTATGTTAACAGCTCCTCTCACAGTTTTAAGCATAAGGTGTCCATCAGCAGTTTATGTTAGTGGCCGCTCTCACAGGTTTAAGCATAAGGTGTACATCAGTAGTTTATGTTAACAGCCACTCTCACAGTTTTAAACATAAGGTGTCCATCAGCAGTTTATGTTAACAGCCGCTTTCACAGTACGTGTCCACCAGTATTTTGTGAAATACAATAAGAGTATATTTTAGTTCTCCATTGTTTTTGTTGCTAGATATTTTAAGAACACGTTTTTGTTTGTATTCTATGATTTTGTATAACAATTAAACTTTTTATTTTTTTATTGTTTCTTAAAAGATTCTATGAAGAAATGATATGTGTCAAATCTAGTAACAATTTCAATTTTGCAATCACTTGTCATCCATTGTCTGTCTTTACTTCTTTCAATTATCCATCACTACGCACTTTAAGTCACAATGAGCTCAAATTTGTGACACATATATTCCAGATTTTCCGTTGGGTGAACGCCCATTTAATATACAGATTGTACAAATTAGGCTTATTTTGATTTTTAAGAATCATACCGAATTCTTCTCCTCAGAAAATATTGATTCAAATTATACCAAACGGAGAAATTAGAAAGAATTTGAGTTTGAACTTATTTGGATTTACATGTTTCGACTTTTTGTGTAAAATTTTGAAGTCTGAAAATGAAAACCAGGCGAGCGATTGCATGATTATTGGATACTGTGAACCACTGGTTTTTAGTATCCATGGTTACTTAGATTAAACATATTTTATTGCTAAATATTATAACAATTGGATTGGACACAAATTATAACAATTTACAAGGGTCCTCTCCACGGTTACTTATTATGGGTATATGTGTAATTGAATTATGGAAACTAATGCTTTTCTAGAGATTTTCTCCTCATAGGTTTTTATCTCTAGTTTTTAATGCAGAGTTTCCTCAGTTTTGATATATGATAAAGACTTTTATATTGTATTAATATTTGATTGTAAAGGTTAACTTGCTTTATATGTCACCTAATATTCCCAATGCTGTACACAACATTTTATATAAAACATATATGTTTTCTATATTGCTTTATTATAATTTCAATTGAAATGCATTTAATTAACATGTATTTATTTGCTTTAGGGTTAAGGTTATTGTGTTTAATGCCACTTTCAACAATATTTCAGTTATATTGTGGCAGACAGTTTTATTGATGGAGGAAACCGGAGTACCCGGAGAAAACATCCGACCTGTTGCAAGTCTTTAGCAAACTTTATCACATAATGTTGTATCGAATACACCCCGCCATGAGCGGGATTCGAACTCACAACTTAAGTGATGATAAGCACTGATTGCACAGATAGTAAATCCAACTACTATACAACACGACCATGACGGCAACTTATTTGCTTAAGAAATGTTTGAAGATACCAAAAGGGATACTTAGAAGTCGTAAATCGAAGGACAGACATTACAATGGCCAAAAGAAAAAGGACAAAAGGACAAACAATGATCCACAAAACATTACACAGAAAACTAAAGATTAAGAAAAATTAAACCCACTAAAAACCGGAAGGATAAAGCAGTTCCTGTTCTACATGTGACACCTGTCTTGTTACTATATGTCCATATATAGTGAGTTGTGTATACAAACAAATAATGCAATTAAAAAACATTCTGAATATTTAAGACTGATCCATTGAGATTCAGTATAACTAACCATAATATTATACTGTTTACATTTATAGAGGTTAACGTGCACGCCTCAAGTGGGGTTGATTGGGAGTTCGAGCCCCGGTCAGATTAATCCAAATGACTATAAAATTGGTGTTTGTTGCCTCTTCTCTAAGCATGCATCTATAAGGAGTAAGAGCAAAGGCTGGTTGGCTCGAAATCAGAATAATATGTCCGAATGGAGCGACATGTCCACCCGCAGACTGTAGTTTTGGTGTGCCAACACTATAAAAGTCAAAGTAAGCGTGTTGGTCTAGTACACAGAGGATATCATCATTAAGTCATCGAAATGTACCTAAACAGCAATTAATCAACCATTTATAGAGCCGGATTCCATTTGTTTACCTTGTTTTTTTTTTAATTCATGCACATTACAGAACAATATTATTTATACTTTAATTGTGAAAAGAAAGTTTAAATATCAATACCAACAAAACGAACAATCACCTCTCAGTTAAATTGAACACACTGAACACAGCAAACACCATGATATGACGTTGGAAATCCAGGTCCTGGCTTGGTATAGGCACAAACATGTGGTGGGTTTAAATCTGTGACTGGGATCCCAATCCTCCCTTCTTGATAACTGGATCTCCAACGGCAATATACATATATAAACACGATAAAAAAAGCCTGCACAGATTAGCTTCCACTCAATGAAGACCACATTTTATCAAAAAAATGAATGACAACATATACATGGACAGTACAATACAGGGGCGGATCCAGGATTTCAAGTTAGGGGGGAACACTTAAAAAGATTGCGCCGAGCGGAGGGAGGGGCGAAAATATTTGGGGTATTTTGTGTCAAAAATCACGATTTTACGCCAAAAAATCATATTTTTTTCCAATTTTAGGGGGCGCGCACCCCCTGGATCCGCCCCTGCAACAGTAGGGACAATGTATGCTTAGTTCATTGGCAACAAAGATACAATTACACAGAATACACCAGAACAAAATTATGATAAATACGCCTTCGTATTCAGGCATGTTGTAAAACATGGAGTGGAGTCTGGAGTCACTTTTGGAGTCAATTTTGAAGTGTTTTTTTTTCTTTTTTTTTTTATTCTTTTAAAAATGGCATTTTGTTTCATTTACAAAAATAGTGATTATAATCTTTTGCCTATTGAAGGTATTATTTGACGGATTGACTACTTTAAAATCTATGGGGCGGTGCAAGAGTGCTTTTTTTGCCCCTCATATTTTTTAAGCCCATATTTTTCTAAATATACTAATGATGAAACACTGAAAACAAATTTTAAGTTTATTGACCCCCCCCAAATAAAAAAGACTAAAAATACATCACATTTTGGTGCAGTTTCTTCATAGAGACTTTTTTTCAGTTGCTTACTCAATCTGGGTTAGACGATTGGCATCTGCCTATCTGCTATCAGAAAATGCCTCTACCAAGTCAGGAATGTGTTGTTTTTCAGTTGTTCCGTTGATTGAAAACTCAGATGGTTGAGCTTCTTATCGGTTTTGTCTGTTTTTGTGGACTTTCCCTTTTGAATGCGCCTTGGAGTACGGTACCATTGTTATTACCTTTATTCGGTAGTGTGCCAACAAATCTGGCGTAATGTCTTGCCGTCGTTCTTTCCGAGATATACAGGGGTCAAAAAGACCCAACACTATAAACTTTTTATTTCAAATCCTATTGTTCTATTTTGAAGAACTAAAAAAAAAAACAACAGCAACATAACAGGACGTACAGTGAGCGCCCTCCTTACAGAAGAACTTCTGGAAAAAATAATGCTTGCAAAAACTAAACATAAGAAACTCTGGGGGTTTTATTGAAATCCATTCTGTTGTTTAGGAAGAGTTATGGTTAACGCAACAGTATCCTCTCTCTATTGTATAGCCTTGTATGACAATTACATAGCCTTAAATGACAAAATCCAAAAGTGAAGAAATTTTAGCAAGAACTGTTAAAATGGGAAAACAAAAATAAAAGGTGCACAATGCCATTTGGTACTAAAGAATTCATGAAATTAATGAACCTTGCCATATGGTATTAAAGATTTCCTGTAAGATTCATTCAATTCCATCAAGTTGTTAAGGAGGAATTGTATAGGCAGTGAGGGAAACACTCATGGACAAACGGACATATACTATATACCCCCCTCCCGCTGGATAGCGGGGGGTATAAAAATATGTGCCGTATCAAATTTTATTAATACCGGAAAATTTTATGGATGGGGGATTATTTGGGGGGGGGGAGGTTTATATGAAAAGGGATCAAAGGGGAAAAGGGTACTTTTACAAGATATGTAGATTTTTTTTAAATTTCTAAAGTTAATTTTTGATAGGATTTGTATACCTCCGCCAAAAAAAGATTGGGGTATATAGGACTTCTGCTGTCCATTCGTTCGTTTGTCCGTCCGGTCGTCACACTTTTTCGTCTCTCCGACACACTTTTAAATTTTGCTCGGACGGGGGTATTTATTAGTGAACTTTAACCACTGCACTTCTGTTATTTTAATTCCTCTCCTTTCAACAGACTTGACGTTGCTCTTATGGTTCCCAAATTTAAAAGAAGCCACTAAGTGGAAAGAACAGACTCCAGCTGAATAAATGCATAGTATTCTTGTTCAATGGTGATCAAATCCTGTCCTCTCCTGATGAAAGACAGACATGTGTGGGAAGTAGTCTAGCATCGTAATTGTGAAAATAGATTTGATTTCTTTTAGACCCCTATTATTTTTTCTTCCATTTTCTATTTCGTTTTGTTTTCGTTGATTTCGTTTTGCTTTCGTTGGTTTCGTTTTATTTCGTTTCCATTTCGTTGATTTCGTTTCGTTTCGTTTCGTTTTTGTTGATTTCGTTTCGCTTCGTTTCGTTTTCGTTGATTTCATTTCGTTTCTATTTCGTTTCGCACTTTATAGGTGCCCCGGTAATAAGCGAGTGAGTGATTGTTTTTAACACCAACTCAGCAAGTGTTAATATTAAATGAAATGCTGATGAGGTTTAGACCAACACGCTTAGTAAATAGTTGGATTTTTATAGTGCTAGCTCGATGAAACAACAGTCCGCGGGTAAACATGTCGCCCCATTCTGACACATTATATTGATTCTTTGCTCTCTTTCTCCTTAATTATTTTCTACCTCTTCAAGTTCACTCCTCCGAAAAAAAAAATTCTTAACTAAAATAATGAAATATAAATAAGACTAAACACAGTGCATGGTTGTGTGTTCGTTACAAGATCGCATATAAACATAATATCAAAATAATAAATTCATTCAGTCTTTCATTTCTACCCCTAAAAGAGGGTGTGAGTGGGACTAACACTTTTGTCGTATTACGACTTGTAACGAACGTCGCATTAATCGAAGGCACCCGGGTGGCTCAATGAGTTAGGTCGTTGGATCTAACAGCTCAACAAGCCTATCACCAATACGGCGTGGGTTCGCGGCCGGATTTGTAAATAACAAAAAGGGTGCACTCGCCGCCGCAAGTGATAAGGTTTACCAGTTGCTTGCCCAGGGTCGGTGGTTCTCTCCGGGTACTCCGGCTTCCTCCACCACTAAAACTGGTCGCCATGATATAGCTGAAATATTGCTGAATGTGGTGTTAAACACCAAAATTCAAAGTCAAATTCAAATTCGCATTAATCGAACACACCTAAAATTGTCTTTATATACCAACTGTCAAATCGTCCGTGCGGAAAGGAATTCCATATTGCTTATTTGCATATCTATAACGTTCATGTAAAACTTATTATACTGTGAAGAAATTTAATGGTGCGTGCTTAGCGGAGAATCATGTAATTTTTTAACACCGATATGATTTTGTTGTATGACTGTACAGTCGTAAAATAAATGTTTCCAAGTTTCAACTCGAGTATATAAAAAAAATGGCATAAACCGTTCATAGATCCTATTTTTTTTTCAATTTTGCTTCTGTATAAATTGTATTGTGTATAATTTTCCAACTGAACTGGTTTGCTTTTCTTGTGTTGCTCGATTTATATGCAAGTTCGTCCATATTTTTTCTCACGGAAATTTTTCTTAAAATAAATATTCCATTTATTTTGACAATATAAAAATCATTTGCAATTTACCCATAAGAAGACACTAAAGGGGCAATCAGAATCCGTATATCGAAGAACAACACAGTGGCCAAAAGAAAAAGTACATAAGGTCAAACAACGATCAACTAAACATATATATAAAACTAAAGATAGAGTAACACGAACCCCACTAAAACCAGGGGTGAACTCAGGTGATCCGGAAGGGTAAGCAGTTCCTGCTCCACTAGTGACACCCGTTGTGTTAATCTAGTTACAAACTCGGTGATAAGTCATGAACGAGGAAAGGACCGGGAAGTGTTTACGACAAGTGGAACATATCAGTGGTCATTTGTGACACGGATATTCCATACCGGTCAACCAAGTCGTGGTGGCGACGGTAAAACTTTCGAATTGATGATTTCAACTTAATTATGAGGAACCCTTGGTTCAGTAGCTTCTTTGTTAGCAGCAACCCTCTATCAAGGAAATCCTGATAGGAACCACAACTCTGGAATATCGTATCGACTGAGAGATATATACTCCATATGCAGGTGCTGCTGGAATGTTGCTACATATGAATGAAAAGTTCACAATGGGAAAATTGAAATCATCTCTTTTGTCGTAAAGTTTCGTTGTTAACCGCCCTCACTGTCAATTTCGAGGTGTAGGTCAAGGTATGAAGCAGACGTATCTGTATGTGTGGTATCCTTTATTTCAAGCTCAATGGGATAGATGCGATCAACGAAATCACCAAACCCTGAATTATTTAGTGAAAGGACATCATCTATATAGCGGAACTTGATATTAAAGGATCGGGCTAGTTTCTTTTCGTTTTTCTTGAGAAGCCCCTGTATGAAGTCTACCTCATACGAATAAAGGAACAAGTCGGCGAGAAGAGGAGCACAGTTTGAACCCATAGGTATGCCGACTGTCTGTTGAAAAACACGTCCACCAAAGATAACAAATTGTTGTCAATCAAAAACTCGAGCATGTTGATGAAATCAGTTTCAGAGAACTTTTTGGTAGAATCAGAGTGTTTTTTTTTTACAAAATAAGATCTGTCCCTTCATAGCACAAAGTATTTGTATCTACGTTGGCCCTTCTTCTTTATGAAACACAGTTGGACCAACTCCCTTAATTTGTCCTTCAGCTTAGAGTGAGGAATAGTTGTGTAGAGGGTAGAGAAGTCAAATGTTTTAATACTATTGCAGGAGGAGAGTGGCTTAAAATAAAATTTTATTTATTTGGCATTGCCGCTCGACCCACTGAAAAACTTGCCGCCCAAATTATATTATTTGCGTTTCAGACAATTTAAAAAAAAAAAAATCGGAATCGCGCCGGAATTTCGATCGTGTCCGCGGAGTTTTTCCGGGCTTTATTTATTTCAATTCTCGATCGTAAAAGCGCTTAATGTACACTGTATTGAGAGCAAACGTTTAAACGACATAGAATAGAAAATGGTCTGCTGAAGCGAACATAATGTCGAAGAGACCGGCAGTGGAAAGAATCCCCCTATGCTGCAATGCATCAGTTAAGGAGGGTGAACATTTTATCAAAAATAAGATCTTCAGTTATTCTATGGACGAAACATGGGAGAACGTTCTGAAAAACCTTTTAGAAGACTTCATCTTCATCTTGACGTCTTCGCTTCATGGGATGGACGCTTTTCATCCGAACATGACAGAACAAATATGAAGGGAGACATGCAAACATAATTCAAACTCTATTCACTATCATTAAACTACTAGTCTGCAGTGGAGTACTGTATTTTGTTTGGGCGTTAAAATTGTTGAATGTCAGACATTTTGAATGTTTTATTTCTAACACTGATGCTACTTAGCATCGTGTTATCTATTTTCAGATATAGCGATTAACAGTGTTAACCCTTCATTCATATGACGATTGGAATTTTCAAAGAATGGCTAGTCAAATATTTCTTTGTACATAAGATTGTTTTTAATTTTAAAGCCATTCTTGTATTTTAATATACTCTCGATTATCTGGCAACTTTTGTTGTCAGTAAAATGGCGTCATCTGTTTTCGTGTGAAGTAAAAACAAGGCCGATATACGGGATGGAAACGAATATATAATCCGGAAATGGCTGGTTTTAAAATTTCATGGTTCTGGCCATCTACCAAATTATACTACATCTAAATAAAATAACAGAATGTTTGAAAATTACCACTTTCAAAATTGTGTTTACTTTTGATGTTTTTTTTAGTGCTGAAACCACAATGCACTGTAAAATGACATGTATTTTATATAAGAAACAGGCACATTTCAGTCAGCTCTTTTGTTTACAAGTATGATCAGTGACCCCATGACACAGTTACATGACAGGAAGAGCCGGTGTCTGAGAGGCAGATGACAGATGATATAGTTAAATTTTATATAGCCCTTCTGGATTTTTTTCCAGCTACTTTATAAATGAAGTAAATTTTTAGCATTACAAAAAGTATGGTTCAGTAGGTAGGTTCACTGTTCTTGGTACTTACGTCTTTAAAAGCAAACTTTAACATCTTTTATAGATGTCACGCTGTAGTCTTGTTTATGTTCCATAAATAGAAACCGGAAGACACGTCAAAAATAATGCGTGCACTGTGGAAATCAAAATAAAATGGATAAAACGAAAACAGATGACGCACGAAAACACATACCGTGACGATAACATTGTGTGGTGTAAAAGACACAATAAACCAATCATCTTTGCTTTTCATTCAGTGTCAGATTGCCAGATTTAATAGATAGGACTCTGATTTCAGAATTCAACTGAAAATGTTTTTTTTTATGAAAATAGAATTTGATTTTTGCTGTTCTTTATGTTGCATTAAATTTGATTCTTTAATGTCATATCTTCCTCTGTGTTCCTATGAAAAACCAGTCTGAAAATATAAAGCTTTCACATGTAAAAAAATTCCCTACCTACATACCCACCTGCTGATAGTGTGGGTCGGCAATGCCAAACAAACAAACAATATTTTAAGGGTGGCCAGAGCCAGAGGGACCTAGATTGTATGTACTCTAACAGATCTTTAGAGTTCTACAGAATCCACATCTGATTCACATCACCCCTAGGGTAGCTAGTGTCACAGTAACTCTGAAGCCCGGTTTTGACATACATGTATCTTTATTCGATCCGCGATTTAAAAAAAATTGACACAAAAATAACATGACAACACACATTGGATACACTCGCAACATTCAGAAACGAGCGTTCGGGGGGGGGGGGGGGCTTGGGTTGCATATGTTCCCGGAACCAAACCTTAAATCAGCATTCCATAGACCATTCTCTGCTAATAACTGGGTGCGAACACTTCATATAAGCCTTACTACGCCCCTGATTCAAGGTCGTCTTAACAGCATTATAGCCCCCCCACCCTCCCTGAGCAAAGCAGTGTACTTGGCCCCTACCTACACCACCACTCACAGGAATAAAAATAGAAATGGTTGATAAAATTAAATATAGAATTATTGTATTGGTAGTTCTATAAACAGCATACATAGATTATCATGGGGCCCCTGGGCAACTGCCAAACGTGTCCATGGGTTAAGACAAAATTGTGGTCCGACTGTTACTGTGAAATGAAGAAATCAATATAACCATGCTGCTCATTTACTTTAATTTGTGTCCAAGTGTAAATTTGGATAGCCATTTTACCTTTCTTACTAATATTAAGCTGAACTTATTCACAATTTTGTAATTCAGGAAACAAGTACATTATATATTGTACGAACTTGACCTCAAATGAGATCTTTTCATTGGCTATAGTCTGCATTTTAATTTCGATAGTCCGACAGAGATGTGTTTGTTTTTCACTTTCACCGTCCAAGTAAGAACAGCAACAAAGTAAAAAAGATCTAAAGCTTTAGCTTGACCAATTTTCTTGAATATTTGTTTGAATTTGTACTTGTATGATGGAATTTTTTCATCCCCTTACATGAAGACATAGAAATTTCCTTTAATTCAATGATAATCTCAAAGTGACGACCATATGATTTTCGAGGGGGTATTTTGGATCAAATTAAATCATTTCACCTTTTTCGCCGTTAGATTATTATTTTTCTGACAGAGCCGATGTAGCAGGCAATTTGTTCCGGACTGAGTGTGTGATTGTTATTTAACGCCAATTCATCAATTTTTCAGCTATATCATGGGGAGAACAAATAAATTTTCAATGAGATGATGATGAGGTCTGCATTGTACTAGACCAACACACTGAGTTAGATTTTTATAGTGCTTGCTCACTGAAACAACAGCCCATGGGTAGACGTGTCGCTCCACTCAAACACATTATTCGGATTCCGAGCCAAGCAATCTTTGCTCTTTCTCCTTAATGGAATAATGCTACGTGCTTAGCGGAGAAACAACAAATACCAATTTTATAGTCTTTGGTTTGACCCGACCGGGGCTCCAACCCACGATCTACCGTACAACCATGCCAACCATTACACCACCGATGCAGCAACTCCCTTTTAATGTAGATATATTTAAACTACCACTATTTTGAACCATATATATTGAAAAACAGGGAAAATTATTAACAGGTATCATGTAATTTTTCACTTAATTATCAGTTATGATACTTTATACTCAGTCCACTATCTGTAATAGGCTAGTAGAAGACCAGCCAGGGCTGTCTTAACAGTTTTACTAGGATACAGGACAAGGCAGTGGACTGGGGCCCATACCTACACAAGCACTCGCAGGAATAAATTGTAAATGTCGATAGAATTAAACAGAAATTTATTGTATTGGTATTTCCATGAAAATCAGTGTTTAAACATTAAAAAGCATGCTGTACACAACATACATAGATTAACAATGGGGACTCCGGGTAACTCCCCAGCATGCCCATGCGTTAAGACAGTACTGTTTCCAGTGCCAAAATCTCCAAAGAATAAGTAAGAGGCCGATTTCATTGATATCAATTTTAAAACTGAAAATGTCATCAACAATTGAATATAAAAATGTCTAAGTTGTGGTGGTATCAATCTTACAGGAATTCTATAAGTCACATGAGATATTTAAATTGTCTGCTTAATAGAATATATACATTTTGTAGGCAGTGGTATACTAGGCCTTGTATAGAAAACAGCATAAGTTTTTAAGTTTTCAAGATAACAAGATTCTGAAGAAAAACTAGAACTGTGAGTGACAAGTTGAATTATCTCCCCTTCCAAATTTTGGACCGCGACCATATTTCTTCATGCACATCTGCAGGTAGTGTACTACAACTGTGTAAAGTTTCACAAAAATCTAATAAGCCGTTCAGGAGGAGTTGCACTTACAAGGTACACGACCCCCCTTTTTGTGAAAGAATAAGTTGAATTATCTCCCCTTCTAAATTTTAGACACCAACTGTATTCCTTCATGCACATCTGCAGGTAAAGTTTCATAAAAATTCAATAAGCAGTTTAGTAGGAGTTGCGCTTACAAGGTACATGCCCCCCCCCTTTTCGTGAAAGTATAAGTTGAATTATCTCCCCTTTTAAATTTTGGACAGCAACCATATTCCTTCATGCACATCTGCAGGTAGTGTAGTGTACTACAACTGTGTAAAGTTTCACAAAACTCCAATAAGCCGTTTAGGAGGAGTTGTGCTTACAAGGTACACAACCCCCCCTTTTCATGAAAGTATAAGTTGAATTATCTCCCCTTCTAAATTTTAGACAGCAACAGTATTCCTTCATGCACATCTGCAGGTTGTGTACTACAACTATAAAGTTTCATGAAAATTCAATAAGCAGTTTAGTAGGAGTTGCACTTACAAGGTACACCCTCCCCCTTTTCATGAAAGTATGTTGAATTATCTCCCCTTTGAACTTTTGGACAGCAACCATATTCCTTCATGCACATCTGCAGGTAGTGTACTACAAATGTGTAAAGCTTCATAAAAATCCAATTAGCCGTTTAGGAGGAGTTGCGCTTACAAGGTACATGGACGGACGGACAGGGTGATTCCTATATACCCCCCCAAACTTTGTATAAAATCTTGCTAGTATTTCTTGACAAATTCAATTAAAATAAATTTGAATTACAAGACAACCGATTGTAATTTGTATATCAAACTGGGTAAAAACAATGATCTGATTTTAGGGAGCTCTTGTCTGCTCTAGGAGGATGAGCAGTTCCTGCATTTTGACTAAATCTGGTTTCAATCCATTCAGTGGTTCTGAAGAAGATTTACAAAGATTTCCAATTTTTCAACCAATGAGAAGCCATCTTTAATATTAGGCAAGGTCAGTGGACACAATTTTGGAAGAGGGGCATTCAAAGAGTATCACATCAAAGTTTGGTTCAATTTGACCCGGTGGTTCTTGAGAAGATCAAAATGTGAAAATTTAATGGATGACAGACAACAGACACAAAGTGATGGGAAAAACTCATTTGAACCTTTGGCCCTAGTGAACTAAAAACTTTTACGAGAACTATCAAATGGACACTCCTACCGCGTTTTAATATAATTGTTCCTGTGGTTTCAGGGAAGAGATTAAAATGTAAAAGTTTACGGACGACTGGGAGGGATGGACATCAAGTGATGATAATACCTCGCATAACCCTTAAAGGTCTCATCTTCATTCAAGCACACCCTTATCAATATATGAAAAAACACAACAAAAATTAAAGTTTAACGACCAGCTCGATGCATGTCTGAACTTTTTTCTCAGCTGTCGATTTAATACAACATAAATATTTAGATATATATATATGCAAACAATGACAAATCGGCAATAAATTACATATAGACCTCGATATACTTAAACCCAGCATTAAAACCAATGGAAATGGCATCCACTGGAAAAAGCTTTGGTTTAAAATTGTATATCCATTCAATGACTGACAATATTATGACTACCGGTACCTCTAATTATATACAACTATTACTAAATGAACTGCCATGATATAACCGATATATTGTTGAAAGTGGTGTTAAACAAAAGTTTAAATTAAATTTTTTGTTCTTCTTCATATAGAATACTTTTACAAATTATACAATATTTATATATACAATATTTTTGTCATGTCAGAATTTGTATAATGATCATTGGCGTTCCCGATTTCTTGTATTGTTGTATACTACTTATCATGGTCTTGTTGTCATGGCAGATCTCCGATTAAAAAAATAAAACAACGAAACAATAAAAATTACCAAAATAGATTACAAAAAAAAACAAAAAATAATTTTTTTTAAAAGAAAGAAAATATTTACATTAGTAATATGAATTAATGCATATAATTGCACTTATTTTAATTTTGGAAATTTAGAGAATTATTAAATCATTTAACTAAAAATCACCAAAAGTAGGACTTCTATTTTTTAAGTGTTCAAAGTGATACATTTTGAAAGATTAAAACAATATATTTAAATTATCAGCTTATAATTTATTTTGAAAATATAAAAAAACCAAATCAAGATTAAAGTTTACTGAAATTTTTAAAATGGAATTATTTTGAAAATAATTAAAAATAAATTAGGAAATATTTTTGAAAATGATTCCAATAAATTAAATGTTAAAGATAAAACATCAGAATCTCCACTGTTTGAATGCACGTAAGTACTATGACAATTAGAAAGTGTTCTGCACCTATGATAATTATTGGAATAATTGGACTATTAGAGGACTAAAAAAGTCAGGACCAATCCATATTTTATAGGTTTTACCACAAAATATGATGAACCTTGCTTCCATGTTCCTTTAATAGTACGAAATTCATATTTATACAATTTAATAAACAAAATTTAAAGGGCAATAACTCTTGATAATTCGTAACTACACAGGAGGAATGAAGGATGTTATCCTTTTTAATACACATTTTATCACAGCAACAAAAAATAAAGGATTCATTACTTACTTGGTTTAAAACTAAAAAAATGCTTTACCAAATATAATTAAATTTTTTAGAAACTCGATAATTTTTGACAATATTTTTTTATGTAAATGTAAAACATGTAAATTAAATTAGAAAAGAAAGATAAGACTTGGAATTTGGAAAGTATAAAACTTTAAAAGAGTTTTAAACCAAGTAGACTGACATGACATAACTAATACAAAAGTACAAAAATAGCTGATTGATGGTCTGGCTAGAATTTTACTTTTTGTTTATTAAATTCCCTCCAAAATTTTAAAATAACAGGTTCTGCTTACATTTTGGTTTTCTTTAATTTTATTTAATTGTATGTGTGTTTTTTGTTGTTGTCAGTTTTGTACAATTATGTTATCCCATCCTTTACAGAGCCTGTTTTGTTTTTAGCAAGATCATAAATTACAAAGAAACGCACCATTTCTACCAAAAAAAAAAAAAAAAAATTAACTTTAAGCATAGAAATGTGACGTTTCTTATTCAATCCCCCTTTTTTTTAGAGGATTATATTTACAATTCTATTAAAATTTTGTAGTCTTTATATCTCACATATACAAAAATAACTGATTGGTGGTCTGGCTAGAATTTTACTTTTCTTTATTAAAATGCCCTCCAAAATTTAAAAGAACAGGTTCTGCTTACATTTTTTTTTTCTATTATCCATTTTGTGTGTGATATTTTTTTTTTGGTACAATTCTGTTATCCCATCCTTTACAGAACCTGTTTTGTTTCTAGCAAGACCATAAGTTACAAAGAAACGCACCACTTCTACCAAAAAAAATGAAGAAAAGAAATATAATTTAACCTTAAGCATAGAAATGTGACGTTTCTTATTCAGCCCCCCCTTTTTTTAGGGGATTATATCTACAATTTTATAAAAATTTTGAAGTCTTTATATCTTGCATAGCATAATTAATATACATAATTATAAAACTATACAATATTACAAGATAAAAAAATAAAACAACGAAACTAAAAAATACCAAAATAGATTACAAAAAAAAAACAGAAAATAATTTTTTTTAAAAGAAAGAAAATATTTACATTAGTAATGAATTAATGCATATAATTGCACTTATCTTAATTTTGGAAATTTAGAGAATTATTAAATCATTTAACTAAAAATCACCAAAAGTAGGGCTTCTATTTTTATGTGTTCAAAGATGGACTAAAGTGATACATTTTGAAAGATTAAAACAATATATTTAAATTATTATGCCAATCAGCTTGCTCATTTTGTTCATGTTAATAGGTGGCTTCAAAATATAAATATTTATTGAAAGCCGACTATTAAAGTGCAGGGGGGATGCAATGCATGGTTAAATAGGGAAATGTAATGCTTTGTTGGATGGGGGTTATGCAGTGCCTGGTTAGCTGAGGTTTACAACAAAATCAGCAAGACAATAAATAAATTTGACAAACAATTATTACTTATCTCTCTAAAATGTATCAGCTTATAATTTATTTTTAAAATATTAAAAAAAAAATAATCAAGATAAAAGTTTACTGAAATTTTTAAAATGGAATTATTTTGAAAATAATTAAAAATAAATTAGGAAATATTTTTGAAAATGATTCCAATAAATTCGATGTTAAAGATAAAACATCAGAATCTCCTCTGTTTGAATGCATGTAAATACTATGACAACAATTATAAAGTGTTCTGCACCTATGATAATTATTGGAATAATTGGACTATTAGAGGACTAAAAAAGTCAGGACCAATCCATATTTTATAGGTTTTACCACAAAATATGATGAACCTTGCTTCCATGTTCCTGTAATAGTATGAAATTCATATTTATATAATTTAATAAACAAAATTTGAAGGGCAGTAACTCTTGATAATTCGTAACTACACAGGAGGAATGAAGGATGTTATCCTTTTTATACACATTTTATCACAGCAACAAAAAATAAAGGATTCATTACTTACTTGGTTTAAAACTAAAAAAATGCTTACCAAATACAATTAAATTTTTTAGAAACTCTGTAATTTTTGACAATATTTTTTTATGTAAATGTAAAAACACGTAAATTAAATTAGAAAAGAAAGATAAGACTTGGAATTTTGGAAAGTATAAAACTTTAAAGAGTTTTAAACCAAGTAGACTGACATGACATAACTAATACAAAAGTACAAAAAATAGCTGATTGATGGTCTGGCTAGAATTTTACTTTTTGTTTATTAAATTCCATCCAAAATTTAAAATAACAGGTTCTGCTTACATTTTGGTTTTCTTTAATTTTATTTAATTGTATGCATGTTTTTTGCTTGTCCTTTTTGTACAATTCTGTCATCCCATCCTTTACAGAGACTGTTTTGTTTCTAACAAGATCATAAATTACAAAGAAACGCACCACTTCTACCAAAGAAAAAAAAAATTTAACCTCAAGCATAGAAATGTGACGTTTCTTATTCAATCCCCCTTTTTTTAGAGGATTATATTTACAATTTTATTAAAATTTTGACAGTAAATCTTACAAGCAGTTTTTAAGGAAATTAAATGAATGTATTGTCTGTCCTTCGATTTAAATTTTCTGATAACCTCTTTGGTATCTTCAAACTCTTCTTACCCTTCCAGAGCATCAGAACTCAAGCCCAGTTTTTGCGGGGTTCATGGTGCTTGATCGTTAGTTTTCTGTGTAGTGTTTTGTAGATCATTGTTTTTGGTTTGTTTTCCCCCATTGTATTGTCTGTCCTTTGATTTACAGATTCTGATTACCCCTTTGGTATCTTCAAACTCTTCTTACCTTTACAAAGCATCTGAGCTCAACCCGTTATTTGTGGGGTTCATGGTGCTTTATCGTTAGTTTTCTGTGTAGTGTTTTGTAGATCATTGCTATTGGGTTTTTTTTGTCGATTGTATTGTCTGTTCTTCCAACGATTTACGAATTCTGATAACCCTCTTGGTATCTTCAAACTCTTCTTGCCCTTACAGAGCATCTGAGCTCAACCCCAGTCTTTGTAGGGTTTATGGTGCTTGATCGTTAGTTTTCTGTGTAGTGTTTTGTAGATCATTGCTATTGGTTTTTCTTTGTAGATTGTATTGTCTGTCCTTCGATTTACGAATTCTGATTACCACTTTGGTATCTACAAATTCTTCTTACCCTTAAGAGCATCTAAGCTCAACCCACTTTTTGTGGGGTTCATGGTGATTGATCGTTAGTTTTCTGTGTAGTGTTTTGTAGATCATTTTTTTTTTTTTTTTTTTGGTCCATTGTATTGTCTGTCCTTCGATTTACAGATTCTGATAACCCCTTTGGTATCTTCAAACTCTTCTTACCCTTCAAGAGCATCTGAGCTCAACCCCAGTCTTTGAAGGGTTTATGGTGCTTGATCGTTAGTTTTCTGTGTAGTATTTTGCAGATCATTGTTTTGGTTTGTTTTTTTCCTATTGTATTGTCTGTCCTTCTTCGATTTACGGATTCTGATTACCACTTTGGTATCTTCAAACTCTTCTTGTCCCTATTAAAACCCCTTAAATTTAAAACCTACCAAAAGTATTGACTGTACTTTCAGCGGCTTTGATGCCATCTTCAGTTGACTGGTGTCTACATGGGTGCATCTTAAAACACTTTTTTTTTTATAAATACTAAATTGTTAAATTATTTTAGAATTGCCATTAATACCAAATCTTCATGAAAAAACTATTACTTTAGCAAAAAAAAAGTCACCAGAAATGAGATTTTTTTCAAAATTATATTAAATTTACAAAAGATCCAAAACAAACAAAAATATTAATTTTACAATTTGCCAAAAGTATTGCTGTAGGCCACTCTTACTTCTGAAAAAACAAAAATAGATTAGTATACCTGAAAAACAAAAGCTGATTAATACATGCAATATTTTTTTATTTTTTTTTTTCATGCAATTTTTTTTTGTTTTTTTTGTTTTTTTGTGTTTTTTTTTTATAAAAGCATCTCTGTTTTTGCATCTTACTATAACATCACAAACCAACACTTGCCATACATGTATCTTTACAGGAGATCATGTTGTAGTTGGGGGAAAAATGCTAGAGTACACATTTTTGATGGGAAATAGCCTGCATACAGGTAGTACATGATATAACTGATAACATTTTAAACCATATACATTTATATAGTTGAAATTTACAGCACACAAGTTTCAAATTTAGGGAAGAGGTCGTCTCACATTCATGTTGAGGTGTGAGTTGTTTATCATTGTATATAAACAGCAAACTCTAAGGATATGTAAACCACAATGATACCAAACATGTCCTTGATAGATATACTGAAAAATATCAAACAACACATACTGTTCAGTTGACAAAAAAAAAGAACTCCTACATATACTTTATTACCATTGTTTGTGCCGTTTTAAGTCTTTCATCCTTTTTATTCTCCTTGATCATGCATTTTCAATTAGAACTAGTCTCTCAAGAACTAACACATTTGAGATCCATTCCATTAGTACTTCAAAATCCTTAATCCATTTAATTACTGACAGTATAAAAAAGTATTGTATTTTTGGCACTATTGTGTCTTTATTAAATGTGAAACCTAGCTGGGAAAAAGTTATTTATCTATCATTCAATTCATTCATACACCCATTTCTTGCATGCTACCTATGTTAGATGTGAAACCTAACTGGGAAAAAGTTTTTATCTATCATTCATCCTTGCATACCCCCGTTTCTAGCATGCAACATTCACTCATAAACCTTATTTAATTATCAAAATTTATTTATATTGAAGTACATAAATGAACATATATAATTCTATGATAAATCTAATTTTAATTCAAAATGCTGATTTTTTGGGTACGAGTTCTGCTGTCCAGATCTTAAGAAGATGTAATTGATCGGCTTCACACTGACACCGATCTGTTTTGAGCTATTTCATACTGGGGCAGTATGGGTATTAATTATCTATAAAGATTCTCGGAAAATCAGTATTTTCATGAGATGGGATGTGGAATCTAATGAACACGAAGAAAGAAAAATCATTTTTTACACTTAGAACTAACCAAAAGTCTAGGAATAATAGCTTTTATTAAAAAAATTATTTTAAACTTTGACCTCAATCACTTTTCCAAATGAAGGTTTGCAATATCTTAATGATGCTTACAGAAATGTAACAATATCACATACTAAATACATAATATTAATGATTAAAAACATATTTACATATTTACACACACTATATACAAAAATATATTTACACTATACATATATACATAGACCTATTTACAAATAGAGTAGAAGACCTTAGACACTGGGACACCATGATCAGATGCTTAAGCACAACTTTAACCAAGAACAGACAAGTGGGGAGGGGGCTTTAACACAACTTTAACCAAGAACAGACAAGTGGGGAGGGGGCTTTAACACAACTTTAACAAAGAGTCTTAGAAACTTGGATTGGAAGAAGGAGGGGCAGATTAATACACACTAAAAGGTCTTGGAAACTGGAGTTGGGTTGGGAAGGGACATAAATTGACACCTTACCTAATGGTGTTCTACATTGACCTATCTGTGCTCAATATTAGGACAACCGACATAATGGCTTTATGTGATAAAGTGTCTGTAGTTTTCTGCGGACACATCGGTTTCCTCCACCAATATAACTGACTGCCATAATTGATATATTGTTGAAAGTGGCATTACATACCAAAACCCAATTGACCTAATGGAATTCCTCAGTGTGACATTTGACCTAATGTACCATGATCAGAAGTTTAACACAACTTTAACCACCAACAGACAATATGATTTTTAGACAAATAAAACAAAATTTTGACAATTTAAATAAATATCGGATCAAATCAGTTCTGTGAAGCAATTTTTTAAAAATAAATTATCTCCCCTTTTTTGGTTTTTTAACCTTTCATTATAAAAACATAAAAATGATTAGAAATTCCAAATCTTTGCTACAACAGACTGAACCATGATCTTTCCAAAATGATTTCAAAATTGCAACCCCTTTTTGAATTTAGAAATTTTGTCCCTTAAAAGAAAACATGCCCGTCATTGACAATCATATTGCCGACAGCAAGAGTAGCCCTAACACACCACCGAGTCCAACCTCTCTGGGGTGCAGGGGCAACAGGAACAACTGGGATGTCTATGGCCTCAAAAACCTGCTCTGCTGCCACCACCTCCAAAGCGACACAGGGCGCTTCAGCTACCACCTCCTGGCCTATAGCAGCCATTGTTTCATCATCTACATCTGCTGAATTAACAGCTGGTGTAGACAATGAAAAAAGTCTGACTACAGGGGAAACCACCACGGGATTCTGCAAATCCCGTGGTAGTTCAGGGAGGGTAGCCTCCACTGGTACAAACACGGGTGTCTGCACCACTGGTACAAACACGGGTATCTGTACCACTGGTACAGGCTCGGGAGCTTGTACCAGAACCCTGGAACGCCTTGTCCGAACTGGAAGGTCCTCGGCCTTAAACTCTGGGGCTAGCCCCAACTTACGCCTCGAGCGTCTTTCACCCTCACGGACAGGTTTCACCCTGAAAAAAAATTTAATTGCTAAGCAAACTGTCAAACTGTGAAGATTAAATGGATATTGCATTTAAAAGTTTATATATCAAATTTACATATAAGAATAACATACAATTGATGACTTCTGAGACAGACACAGATTTTTTAACACGAAACAATGGCAGCTGTCACACCCAATACGAGCAAAGTATTGACTAATGTCATTATGATTTTCTTGTAAATTTTGTGGGGGGAGCGAGGAGTGATAGATCTTGTTTTAATGAAAATAAAATGCTTTATATACGGGTAATGATATAATTGTTTCTTTGTCCTTTTTAAACTCTAGGGAGGGGGCATTGAAAAAAAACTTTAGGAATTTTTGTCAAAATGCTGGTCTAACTACTCCACATTTAAGACATTTCTAAGAGTAAAAATCTAAGTGTTATTGACTTTCAACGTACTCTAACATTCTCAGAGAAGTGTTTATGTTCTAACATGGTCAAACAACAGTTGTCCATGTCTTTATTATGAATATTTAAAGACCTCAGCTTTGCCTTGGTTTTAAATGTGCATAGAACATGGAGAGTCTTTGTTTAACCCATACATAATTAAATAATTTCCTAGGCACATAATAAAACAATAATTTATTGTCTTCGATAGATATCTGTTCACCAGATAGATAATTTTTTGTCTCTAAAAATTGATGTTGTATATTGCTAACATAGCTCATTCTGGGATTTGAGAAAAATTGTCTAGTGGCCACTCCTATTAAAAAAGTGGGCAATTAAAAATTAGATTTGAGCCAATGCATTAAACCAAACAAATGAGTCTATTTGAGTGAGTGAGTGATTGTTTAACACCAATTCAGCAATTTTTCAGCTATAGCGAGAACAAGTTAATTTTCAATGTCATGATGATGAGGTCTGCTTTGCTCTAGACCAACACGTTGAGTTGGATTTTTATAGTGCTAGCTCACTGAAACAACAGCCCGCGGGTAGACATGTCGCTCCACTCGGACACATTATTCTGATTCCGAGCCAACCAGTCTTTGCTCTTATTCCTTAATGCAGTGTGTTCATTAACCCATGATCTACCACACTCGAGCGAGCACGCTAACCATTACACCATGTGAGCTAAACAATGAACTGAACATGCCTTAAAGGGAATAAATATATTTTAACATCAACTATAGTAAAACCCCATTTCTGAGGATGATCAGGGAACTCCACGCAAACGACATTACAGTGCGATGCATGCAGATATTATTTACAAACGATGATTTTTGTATGTCATGTTTGTATCATGAAAGATTGGTTCTATAAGTTATGATAAATTATCATTGTTTATTTATAATTTTTTATCCGTTAACAACCACCATCGGTAAATTTGTCATTCTATTTCCAATGGTCATTATAAACATTATGTCTCTGTCCATACTTCCATACTTGGCGGTTTAACACGGTTTGACTACAAATCAGAATAGAAATTTATATTTGAAATTTGATATATACCTGTACAATGTACTTGTATGAGAATTATTTAATAAATAAAAGGGAATTTGAATGCAGATATAAGATTTTCAGCATACAGTCAAACCTATATTAAAGGGATATTAAAGCTCGTTTTAGCATATATTTTTTCAACTTGTGACGAAGGTTGTTTCTTTAAATAATCGTAAAAACAATCCAAAAATACTTTGCACGCCCATATAATCCCTAATATCGTTAAATTATCACTTAAAAGGGTCAAAATGAATTTTTGTCCAGAAAGCAAAAATTCAATTATTGTAAAGACTGCAAGATATGACAGAATTATCAACGAATTATGTCACTTTTACAAAGTTCCATTGATAAAAACCGGGTTAATGTTTCATAAATATCATTTATTGAACCAATTACAAGTTTTCATGAGATACAAAAAATTACCAAAATCAGCTTTAATATCCCTTGTCAACTTTGGGACAAAAAAAAATAGTGGCCTTATAAAACTATAGGCTGAGCCTGTGTCGTTCACCTGTCATTCCGTTTTGAGGAAACCTTTTACAGAACCTTCCATAGATGCTTCCTACCAAGTTTCGTTTCATTTGGCCATGCGGTTCAGAAAAGATTTTTTATAAATCGACCAATCAGAAACAAGAATTGCCTGTAGTGGCCATGTTTGTAAAGGGATTTGGATGAAATGAGCCATCCTTATAGAGGACTTTCCCTTGATGCTTCCTATTAAGTTTCAGTTCATTTGGCCATGCGATTTCAGAGATTATTTTTAGAAATCGACCAATCAGAAACAATAATTGCCTGTAGCGGCCATGTTTGTTAATGGATCCGGATGAAATGAGCAATCTTTATAGAGGACCTTCCATTGAGGCTTCCTATCAAGATTCGGCTCATTTGGCAAAGCGATTTCAAGGGAGAAGATTTTTCAGAAATTGACCAATTGGAAACAAAAATCACCTGTGGCGGCCATATTTGTTACAGATCGGGACGAAATGAGCAATCTTTATAGATGTTTCCTACCAAGTGTCGATTCATTTGACCAAGCGGTTTCAGAAGAGAAGATTTTTAGAAATGTACCAATCAGAAACAAGAATTGCCTGTGGCGGCGATGTTTACTCACAAAATCAGGACGAAATGGGCAATCTTTATAGAGGACCTTCCATAGATGCTTCCTACCAAGTTTTGGTTCATTTGTCCAAGCGGTTTCAGTGCAGAAGATTTTTTTAGAAATCAACCAATCAGAAACAAGACTCTCCTGTGGTGGCCATGTTTGTGACGGATTGGGACGAAATGAGCAATCTTTATAGAGGACCTTCCATAGATGCTTCCTACCAAGTTTCGTTTCATTTGGCCATGCGGTTTCAGAGAAGATCTTTTAGAAATCGACCAATCAGAAACAGACGATGGACAACGGATGCCAAGTGATGGCAAAAGCTCACATTGCCTTTGGCAAGTTGAGCCAAAAAGACAAGTGACCTTCTAAAGAAATTTTCTATGACCAGAAAAGAAAAAAGTAGCCTTTCAATACAGGCAACTGCTTAATAGAGGTGACCACATAAGACAGGTTTGACTGTACATGTAACTAGGAAACATTAAAAGTTTCATAAGATTATATGAATGCTTAATGATTAAAAAACAACATTTGTTTAAAGTGACAGTTTCTACGATTATTCATAATTTTAAAGTTTGACAACTTGAAAATGAGATAGATCATAAATCAATAAAATGACCAAATTAAACCATCTCAGATAAACAGAAATTTGTTTAATTAGATGTAATTAAACAAATTACTTCATGGCCCATTAACCCAGATTTATCAAAACAAAGACATGGATGACTAAAATGTATAATTCATACATGTTTAATGATAAATTAGACATATCTCAAATGATTAGCCTTTTTTGTAACAATTTTAGTTTGTAAACAACATGCATGTGCAGTTCATCATACAGAGGGGGAGTTATCTTGAATTAGATTAGCCAAGACAAAAGTTGCTTGCGCACACGTTTCCCCCAAAATATTTCGTGAATACAAATGTACTACTTTTCGGTGTTTTTGGCTGTTTTAGATGAATTTTTACTCACATCTGTTCAAGTTTGGGAAAAAAATTCCAATTTAAAAAATCTGACAAGATCGTAGACATTGTCTGTTTAAGAAAGTAAATTTAACAGTGTTTTACCATTTAAAAAAAACAAGTTCAAATTCTGTCAAAAATGAAAAAACAACATTATTTTCGAAATTTTTGTGTTAAGATTTTTTTTATTTTGGTCATAAATTTGATGAAATTATTCAAGAATAAAAAAATCTAAAAAGTTAACGGCAGACAGGCGAGGTAAAAAATTAAACTGAACCTGCCTTAAAGGGAAAAAATAGATTTCAGCTTCAACTACTATTCAGAATAGAAATTGATATTTTAAATTTGGTATATACTTGTATGAAAATTATTTTTGAATTTGAATGCAGATCAGATATAATATTTTCAACATACAGTCAAACCTGTATTAAGAGTCACCTTTGGGACAAAGAAATAGTGGCCTTATAAGTTAGGTGACCTTCTAAAAGAGGTTCAAATCATATGGAATTTTCTATGACCGGAAAAATTTATTTGATTTTTGGTGTTTAATGCCACTTTCAGCAATATTTCAGCTATATCATGGCGACCAGTTTTAGTAGTGGAAGAAGCCGGAGTACCCAGAGATAACCACCGACCATGGGCAAGCAACTGGTAAACTTTATCACTTGCGGCTGCGAGTCGAGTGCACCCTTTTTTGTAATTTACAAAGACGAGTGAGAACACACACTGTATTTTTTTTTATATTTGTTTCTTCAATAGTCAGGAATTTACATTCATATAAAAGCCCATACATTACCACCTGACATGGATGTACAAGGATTTACAACATAATTATTATGTGACTATTGCATTTTTTTAAAGTTAATTAATAAGCAAAATATGACATGAATAAATAAATCAATTGAGACACATTCGTTCTTTCACATTCTCTCTCTCCCTTTCATAAACAAAACACCCATTCCTTTACAATATCTGTCTTCTATTATTTTGTGACTTTAGTAACTTACTCCTAATTGATACAAATAAATACATAAACATAAATAACGTAGTGTACCCAGGTACCTATCCGTAGTTAAAAATCTGGAAAAACATGTTTCAATGGGGTCCAGTATTTTTCCAAACCTTTTAAGTACAAGGAATGTATCATCTGCATATTGACTAATAAGTGATTCAGTATCATTCACCAATGCTCCTTTTATTTTGGGATTTGATTTAATTTGTAGGGAAAGCAACTCAACACCAATAATAAATAAATAGGGAGATAGCGGATCGGCTTGATGACAGCCTCTTTCCAGATTAAAAGAGTTTGATATATGTCCATTATTTATCACACAACTTTTAGAGTCTACATAAAAAGTTTCAAACCATTTGCAAATAGAAGGACCAAAATTAAAACTATTTAAAGCTTTCTGTAAAAATTTCCATTCAATAGAATCAAAAGCTTTTTCGAAATCAACTAATAATAATAACCCATCCATATCATTTTCTTCTAAATAGTGCATTAAGTCATAGAGAAGACGAGTATTTTCACCCATGAATCTGTCTTTCATAAAACCTTTTTGAGTATCACTAATAATACCACCTAAAAATCGTTTAAATCTATTTGCAATTGCTGCAGAAGCTATTTTTAAATCTGTATTTAGTAAACTGATTGGACGCCAGTTGCTCATATATCGCCTATCTTTATTCTCCTTAGGAATACAAGTAATAACTCCTTGAGTCTGAAATTGAGAGAAATGGCCTGTTTCATAGCCAAAATATAATGACCGAAAAACAAAAGCACCAATATCGTTCCAAAAGAATTTATAGAAATCTACTGTGAAACCTACTTTTTCGTATCTGATAATAAACTGCAAGTAATTTACAAAGTTATACATACTTCTAACTATGATGGTCGTATAAGCAAATATGTTTGCATGATTGGTAAATATAATCAGAGGGGTATAATCTTTTCTTGTAGAACTATATTAGTGCATATGAAATAAAATTTAAAAATAAAAATTGGGGGGGGGGGGGGGGGGGGAGTGGGGGTATAATCTTTTCTTGTAACACTATTGTAGTCCATATGATATAAAAATAAAAAAAATTGGGGGGGGGGGGGCAGTGGGAGGAGGTTGTATGTTGGGAGTGGGGGGTTACCCTTCTGTAATGTGTTCCCCTTTTGATAGTGAACAGGTGTGTTGGGTTTCATTTTAATGCCATCATAGTTTAGATTGAGAAAATTGTTATTTTTAGAAAAAAATGCAAGTAAACTAGAGGCTCCAATAAGAGCCTGTAATTGCTCACCTGGTTTTCAATTTGACATCTAAAGTTGATAGAAAATGGGGGCGTTATACATAATTTTGAAAGTGGGCCACCCAAAGATCATTTCAACTCAAATTTCTGAGCAAAAGATTTTGATGTGATTTTTATCTCATAATATTCCTAAACATAATAAACTGGCTGAAAAAATCTCACAGAAAACCTAGAATATATGTTAAACTACTCATTGTCATGTAGCTGCAGTTAAAATTTGAGTTCATTTTGATTTATAATAAAGTAGCAATGGACAACTAAAGAAATTTCTATTTTTAGTAACAGAAGCCATCTTGAATGAAGGGAGGGACTGTCGGACACAATTTTGAAATGGGACTACCCAAGGACTATCCCAGCCAAATTTAGTTTAATTTGGTTCAGCGGTTTCAGAGAAGATTTAAATGAGATCTTTTATCAAAATATGCCTAATTTGCATAATTGGTATAAATCGGCTGAAAGCAAAATTTCACAGAAAAACACAGACTATATGTTAAACTACTCATTGTCATGTAGCTGCAGTTAAAGTATGAGCTCATTTTGATTTATAATAAAGGAACAATGGACAATTGAAGAAATTTCTATTTTTAGTAACAGCAGCCATCTTGAATGCCAGACACAATTTTGAAATGGGACTACCCTAGGACTATCCCACCCAAATTTGGTTTGATTTGGTTAGACGGTTTCAGAGAAGAAGATTTAAATGAGATCTTTTATCAAAATATGCCTAATTTGCATAATCGGTATAAATCGGCTGAAAGAAAAATTTCACAAAAAAACCCCGGAATACATGTTAAACTACTCTTTGCCATGTAGCTGCAGTTAAAATTTGAGCTCATTTGAGCTTGTACTAAAGCAGCAATGGACAATTGGAGAAATTTCTATTTTTAGTAACAGCAGCCGTCTTGAATGGAGGGCAGGGCTGCCAGGTTTGGTTTAATTTGGTTCAGCGGTTGCAGAGGAGAAGATTTAAATGTGAAAGTTTATGACGTATGACGGACGCCAAGTGATGGCAAAAGCTCACATGGCCTTTGGCCAAGTGAGCTAAAAATGGGAAAAAACTCAAATAAAAGGCTGGATAGAGTTGTCTTCTCTTGTCAATAGAACGGGGTCAACACTTTCTACAAGTGTATTGAGTTTCAAGTTAATAGCTTGGATAGTTATTGAGAAATTTTAATTATACTAAAACAATATCCCAAATTTCTATGTGCTATGCCGAAACAAGGGAAGATAACTCTGGATATACAAATCACAGGGTCACCTGCCTTGTTGTAATGGGTTCCCCATTTGATAGTGAACAGGTATGTTGAGTTTAATTTCAATGCCCATCATAATTATTGGGAAATTGTATTTTTTGAAGAAATTCTAAGTCAAAAAGGGGGAATAACTCAAATAAAATGCTGGATGGAGTTGTCTTCTCTTGTCAACAGATTGGGGTCAACACTTTCTACAAGTGTATTGAGTTTCAAGTTAATAGCTTTGATGGTTATTGAGAAATTTCAATTATACTAAAAAAATATCCCTAATTTCTATGTACTACAGTTCCTGGATTGTATAAGTTTACAATACGCACGAAACGAACGAAAAACGAACAAATGCTTCACACGAACGGTACGAAAAATGCACGATGCGAACGCACGATACACGAACAATTGGAGCGTACATGTAACCATATATTATCCAATGATAAACGATCCTGTTTCTACAGAAGTACAATATAGTATCGTGTTATTATTTGAATGGCTTTTGTGTAAATTGACGTGATTAACTAATCTTATATTTTATATGCAATTGATACAAAATGGATATATAAATGATAAATTAGTCAGTAGAGTAATAGGATAATACATTTTATATTAAATAGTTTATATTATCAATGTGTTTAATAATTATATATATGATCAAATTTTGAATCTCATATATTTAACTTCCAAATATGACTTTATATTTATATAATTATATAATTATTCAGAATTTATATTTATATAATTATTCAGAATTTATATTTATATAATTATTCGGATTCTGTATTGACGACCAGATATAGGTGTTTCAGTTATTTTCCCGGTCAAGCTGTCCGAGAGGTGTGTGGCTTAAAAAGGTCATAAATAGTATAATTGTTAATTAGAATGAAATTAAGAGTTGACATTTCACACCTGCAGTGCATGTATTTCCCAGGTGAAACCACCAGGGCCATTTGTTTACATACATATAGATATTACGCATGTAGATGATTTCTTGTTTATTTGTCCGTAGAGTAAATTATTGAAAAAAAATGCATTTATTAATTATGTTTTCCCTTAAAACAATTAATAAAATAGTCCAGTCTGGTAACATCACACACCCTCTAACTTTGCACATATGCGGCTATGCCCATTTGAATGCTTCCAATGGGTATATATTTTAATTGTGTTTATGAATTGTTAATGCACAATTTATTTTGTTTTTAACTCGAAAAAATTTGGAATGTGTACATAAACTGACGAACGAAACACGAAACGAACGTTACACGAAACGAATGATACACGAAACGAACGAACCAATTACACGAACGAAACGCAAACGAACGGAAAACGAACGAACGATACAGGCAAACAAAAAAGATACGAAATATCTATTAACTTAACGATCCAGGGTCTGTATGTTAAAACAAGGGCAGATAACTCTGGATATAGAAATCACAGGGTCATCTGCCTTGTTGTAATTTGTTCCTCTTTTGATAGTGAACAAGTATTCCAAGTTTCAAATGGATACCTTTGATAGTTTTTGAGAAATGGACTCTTGACAAAAAACTTGACCGACCCAGACGCTGGAGTGACGACAATAGCTCAACTTTTTTTTCGGAATGTCGAGCTAAAAAGTAACCTTTTAATACAGGCAACTACTTAATAGAGGTGACCACATAAGACAGGTTTGACTGTACATGTAACTAGGAAACATTAAAAAGTTTCATAAGATTATATGAATGTTTAATGATTAAAAAACAACGTTTGGTTTAAGAAAGTAAAATTTAACATTTAAGATAAACAAGTTCAAATTCTGTCAAATATGAAACAAAAATGTTACATTATTTTCAAAATGTTTGTGTTAGATACAATTTTTTGGCCACAAATAAGCTGATGTCATAAATTTAGGAAATTATATGAACGTTTGATAAAATTATTCAAGAATAAAAAAAAATTAGCCTCACGAAGAAAATTCATTTACATATCATACATTAAATATCTAAGGAGATATGTTTCAGTTAAGACAAAATAAGTCAAAATGATGAAAAGTAATCTAAATGTAATCAGAAAGTAATCATGATTACAGGGTCAAAATGAATGCAATCGATTACATGTAATTTAAAATATGGCAGATTACATCCAATTACATGAAAAAATGTAATCGATTACAACTGATTATGATTACAAATTATGATTACCTCATGTCTGTATCGAAGGGGGAGGGGCTGGTGCATTCAGTTTTAAGAGAAGACTGCCCAAGAACTATCATAGCATCAGTTTGGATTAAATTGAATCAGCTACAGAAGATTTTCAAAATAATATTTATGTCATAATCATTGATGGATGTTGTGCTTTGTATGATGGTTGTAGGATAAAAAATTATCCCAAAGTTTCCTTATAAATTTAGTGGCTGAGCACGAATTGCATAAGAGAATCAAGTGATTATGTGCATGGTCCAACAAATTCTATGTTTATCTTCCATCTTTTGAAAGTAGAATGGAGTTATCTCCCCTTGACCATTACTGAATGACCTTCTATACCATAAATAAATTTATATATAACATTTAAATGCAGTTTTGATAAAATTAATCTTATTTGAATAGAAAATGACCATGGTGCCTTCTTTTGTATAAGATTGAATCTCCATTTACAATTATATGTCATTTCTAGTTCTGGGGAATGCTATATTAAAATTTATTCTAATGTAACCTATATATATGGACCCCAAAGGCTCAGAACCCACAGACTCTGAGGTCTTCATTTGTGCAAGCTTGTATCTACATATCACAAGGATATTTCATGCCAACTACAATTGCAAGAAGAATTTGAAGATACCAAAGAGTAAATCGAAGGACAGACAACACAACGGCCAAACAAAAATAGACAACAGGACACAACAATCTACAAAACAATACATACACATAAAACTAAAGATTGAGTAACAGAATGCCACTTAAAACCGGGGGTGAACTCACATGCTCCGGAAGGGTAAGCAGTTCCTGCTCCACATGTTCATTTCTAGTTCTTGGGAATTCTATTTCAAAATTTATTCTAATACAGCCAATTACAAACTTTGGACTTCAATGGCTGGGACCTTACAGACCCAGTTAGTTATAGTAGTCTTTATTTGTGCATATTTGTATTCAATTACTGGTACAAGAAAAGTTTATTTTTTTTTAATTTCCCTCATGTTCAACTTTCAACCATAGATCCTGGGGTGTTTTTTGAACAATCTAAATCTACATGTCATAATGATGCTTTGCAGCAAATATTACATTGGTTCTTGAGAAGAAAATATTCAACATTGGGCTCAGAATCAAACAGATAAAAAAAATTTTTTTTTTAAACTTTTCAATTTCTTTCACATCGGAAAAAGAAAAATTCTTCATCAATATTGTTTCATATGCAAAATAAATTAACAGTGGAGTTGCAAGGAAGGCCATGTGGGTGGTTTGCTTATGTTGTAGTTATTGGATTGGCTTGGAATTTTAAAATTAGCTCTAAAGAATAAAACAGAGTGCAAGCGTCAATTTGAAATATTAGATTTGATGTTTTTTTTAAATTGGTTTCTAAGAATAAACAATAATTTACAAATAAGATCTTAATTTAAAAAAAAAAGGTTTTAGTGAACCAAAGTCTAGTATGTATAAGTCTGTTAAAATCCCAGAAGTTGACCCCTAAGGTATGCAGGGTTGTTTAGATAGTATATATGTCAAAAAACAAAAACAACAATTCATGAATCTTTTGGATGTTTATTTTTCAGATCTACACATTTTTGGTTTTTATGATACAGTCATCACTGTTTTTACATTTAATTTCTTAATATATTATACAGATATAAAATTTTAAAAGTAGGTTTAAAGGGATAAAATACAAGTCTGAATTTGAGATCTCAGATATTTGTAGTTTCTGAGACATATGGCCTTTAATTATGTGTACATCCAGTATGGGTTCATACTTTCAACCGATCAATCAGTGATGAGGCTACTAAATCTTTAGTTAATAAAATCGAGAACATGCCATGATCTGTTGTTCGATTGGTCAAATAGATTTACATGATTGGATGGTCATAGATGAATGACGACTCAAACAGCATGTTGTTAGATATGTGTGTATTGCCAATGGAAAAAATTAAAAAAGATACAACAAACATCCAATTCTAATTAAGATTGGTATACACTTGGATTGACATAAAATTGTATAACAAGCAGTAAACATGAAATACCGGTAAAATTACAAGAAAGAAGAATCAATTAAAAAAAATTTCTCAATTGTTGGGAAAAAGGGGGGGGGGTATGAAATTCCTGTCTTAAGTGCCAATAGTGGGGAACTTGTGGTTACAATTTGGTGGCCTTTTTGATAAATCGGTCCAAAAAATATACAAATGTACATATTTTGATGCTTATTTTTGGTCATAACTTTAGAGCCACTCAAGATATTGACATGATTTAAACACCCATTTCTTTCTTTTTTCAAACTCTTTCCAATGGATTGACTTTCATTTCAACTTAATGGCTTTAAAAAAGCTTGTGTCATACCTATTATAAGACAACATTTATACATCTTAAACTTGACAGCAATGGCATCCTATACATTTTAATCTTCAGACTAAAATGGATACTCAGTGATGGTTCCAAGGGCTAATCCTTGACAGAGCTACCCAGCACATCCCCAGCTGGTGCAGATAGGGATTCTCTTTTGATTGTTTTCTTGGGGGGGGGGGAGGGGGGGCATCAGATTAAAACTCCACAATGGCGGTGGACGGGTACCTAATGTATGCAATATTTACAATGTTTTCAGGTTCAGAGGTACTTTTTTTGCATTTTCAAATTAAACAATGCTGTATATTTGCTAGGAGTTTTAACTTATACCATAAACATCATGTTGTGCTATTTATTTCACCTTTTTTATACTTAAAACAAAATATAAAGATTTCACAAAAATATGTTGCAGCATGAAAAACTGAAAACATTACAACAAATTACAGGGCTAGTAATTAACTTCTTTCAAAACAATCAAAACTTTGATAGTGGTGAAAAATCAACTAGCAAACATACTGACCTGACTAGCAACCAAACTGAAACCTGAATTTTATGCTTCATATTAAAGTGTGTTAAAACAGTGAAGTTTAATGTGATTTGTTTAACTAAGTCACTGTCTCTGGTCATATTGCATTGTGAAAGTAGTCTGTTTTGTCTATTGGATATGTTGAAATGCTCTTTAAATTTGTAGGACAGAATGTACAATATTTACAAATATAAATTGAGGTTTTTTCAACAATTCATTTAGAGAAATAAAAATGTATATATGGAATATGATGGAAGCATACTGAATTCTCTTCAATTAAACTACATGTATTAAAAAGAAACAGATTTACAACTAATTATGCAATCAGTGCCTATCATCACCAACAGTGCGAGTTCGAATCCCACTCATGGCGAGGTGTACTCAATACAATGTTATGTGATTAAGTTTGTCAGTGACTTGCGGTAGATTGGTGGTTTTCTCTGGGTACTTTGGTTTCCCCTATCAATAAAACTGACCTCAAGGATATAACCAAAATATTGTTGAAAATAGCATTAAACACGTAACCCTAATCGCTTCACTTCCTGAATTTCTATAAAGTTTTTATTTCATTATTGAACACAGCTGAAATGCTGCTTGCTGGACGTTAAGCAATAATCAATCAATAATTTTTTTTATTTATTTTGTGGATGGGGGAGGTTCATTTTGCTTTCAAGTAAACAGGACTTTTAAGAAATTCAAATAAAAAGAAATCTAATTTGGCATATCGAATGCACCCTCAGTAAGTATTATAATGAACCTTAATCAGGTTTTTCCACTGATAGTGGTTAAAATTGAGTTTTTTTTTTACTTTAATTGGAAAAGGGGGAAGATTTGATTTTTTTTGGTCTTTTTCTTTAAATAAATCATACATTTGTGTTATTGGATTTAATCAATAATTATGATCATTATTTTTTATGAAAAACATTTTTTTTTATTGCTTTATGTAATCAAGGTTTATTGTCAAACTCAGGCTGCACTTGATGTGGCAATTTGTTTTTATCAAAATTTCTTAAGTGTCCTTCAATATTTTATTTAACAGCAAAAATGAACCAAAAACAATAAGAGTAATAGTTACTTGATATAAGATGCTTTTTTCACATAGACATCATACTCTATTAATAATGGCTTGTAAAGTTTACACTTTTCATGATGCAACATCATTTTCATAGAATTCAGATTTTTTGTTTTAAGTAAAAAATTGTAAAAATAAATAGCACAACATGATGTTTATGGTGAAGGCTAGGCACTCACAGCATATAGTGCTATATATAATTATGAGATGTAGAAAAGGTATATCTTTGAACTTGAAAACATTGTAAATATGGCATATATGTGGCAACTTTTCCCACTTCTGATACAATTATGAGGCATTAAAATACAACTTATGAATATGTAAACAGTGGGAGTTCCTACCTAATTGACCATACACTCTTTGAATATTGCAATAATCCAAGTGCATAGCAAATAAAGAAAAAATTACAAATTCCATATAAATCATGACCATTCTGTCGAAGACAACATTGACAAGTGGCAATTCTGCAAAATCTTTTTTATATATTTTTCTTTTATTGTTATAAAAAATGTAAAATAGGGGCTGTCGTGGCCGGGTTCGTATGGTAATTGGATTTACAACTACCTATGCAATCAGTTCCTATCACCACTGATATCGTGAGTTTGATTCTCATTCAGGGTGAGGTGTACAACATTATGTGATAAAGTTTGTCAGTGACTTGGTTTTCTCTACCAATAAAACTGAGATATTGTTGAAAGTGGTATTAAACACCAAAAACCCACCATCAAACAAACAAACAAAAACCCATGTAAAATATTTTGACAATGTGCAGTTGTATATCTACATTTTTCACTCATTTATTTTAAGATAAATTTGTGTTCTTCCTTTTATCAAATTGCAAGTCAAACACACCCTTGGTAAGACGGCCACCAATAAATAAATAGTAACCATACAGTTTAAAGGCTACCAATTGAACATTTGGCTAACAATAGCAATGATAAGATCAACATTGGAATTTCACCTCTGATACAATTGTGAACAGCACAGAATGTCTTAAAATTGACAGCCATTTTTTTCAGGCATCTGTGAGAAAATGACGCTATCCTGTTTTGTGTTTATTTGAAATACAATTAATCGTCAAATGTTAATTTAAGAAAATATGGATTGTCTTACCTTTTAGGAACTGTCCTTCTTTTTACGACAACTAGACAAGACATTTCTACACAATTCGACATTTTGATTTCTACAATGTAAATAAATATATGTTAGTATGGCTATGAATATAGTTCAAACTGGAAGAAAATTTAGAATTTTTTTCTTATATACCCCCTATATGGCCTTATCCAATCAGAAAACAGTTTATGAAATGCATAATCTGTTAACCAATCGGAAAACACTTATTTTCTTTTTCCAAATACAGGACTAGACTCTAAGGATAGAGTGGGTTTGATTGAAAATCCTGACGAAAATAAAAGCAGTGAATATACATGGGCACCTATAAAGTGAGAAACGAAATAGAAACGAAACGAAACGAAATCAATGAAATAGTAGGTAATAAAAAATGGTTAATTTCAGGTGTCTACAGACCACAAACAATAAATGATAAAACTTTCAATGATGATTTTATTAAAACATGTGATAAAATTACAACAAAATATGATAATTTTATGTATATTGGTGATCTCAATTATGATTTTTTAGATGAGAAAAAATGTGCACCATTGGTAAGTGTTTGTGATATCTTAGACCTTACAAACCTGGTAAAAAGGCCAACATGTTTCACAAAGATAGCAGATCCTACTTTAAATGATGTTATATTAACTAATTCACCCAATAATTGTATGAATGTCTTAAATTTCAATTGTGGTATTAGTGATGTCCACAACTTAATTTCTGTGCAAATAAAGGGTAATATAAATCCTGCTAAAAAGAGCTTTAAGACATACAGGAGTTTTAAAAACTTTTCTGAAGAAAATTTTGTAAATGATCTAATGAAATCTGATTTGGATAAAATTACTGAAATTGAAGATGTAGACGAAGCTTATAATAAATTTGAAGAAGTTATGGTCAATACTATTGATGAACATGCTCCTATGAAAAAAAAGGAAATCAATATCACAGCCAGCCCCTTTTATGAATAAAACCCTGAGAAGTGCTGTTTATAAAAAACGGATGACACATAATGAATTTTTAAAAGATAAAAGTAACAAAAATTGGGAGGCATATCGAAAGCAAAGAAATTTAGTAACAAAATTAAAAAAGCAATCAATTAGAACATATTTCTATGAAAGATGTGTTGGCGGACCAAAATCTACTGACTTTTATCCAACAATTAAACTATTTTTAACTAATAAGGGTAGTAATATAACTAAAGATATTATCTTAGAAGACAATAATAAGATCATAAATGACCAACTTCAAGTAGCAAATAATTTTGATAATTTTTTCATAAATGTGGCAAAGGATATTGGTAATGATAATAATTTATCTGCCGAAGAACATCTAAGTATTAAAATTATAAAAGAAAATAAGAAAGAAATTCCTAAATTAATATTTCATGAAATTGAAAATGATTTTGTATCAAAGCAAATAAATAAAGCAAATTCAAAAAAAGCAACCGGACGTGATGGCGTTTCGGCAAAACTTCTAAAATTTGCAAAACCAGCTATTGTTCAACCAATTACAAATTTAATAAATAAATCAATAAATAATTCCATTTTTCCAGAAAAATTAAAAGAAGCCCAAGTTGTACCACTATTCAAGAAAAATAACTCTTTAGATAAATACAATTATAGACCTGTAAGTATCTTACCTACTATTTCAAAATTTTATGAAAGAGCAATATATGAGCAGACTGTGACCTTCTTTGACAAGGTGTTTCATCCTTCTCTGTCAGCATTCCGATCGGGTTATGGTTGCCAAACAGCTCTTCTAAAAATAATAGAAGATTGGAAAAAGGCCCTGGATGAAAATAAATTTGTAGCGGCCATCCTCATGGATTTGTCAAAAGCTTTTGACTGCCTTCCCCATAAACTGTTAATAAATAAACTAGATGCATACGGAGTAAGTGAATCTGCATTGAAACTGATAAAAAATTATTTCTCTAACAGAAAACAGTGTGTCAAAATCGGCAATATAACGAGCGAATGGGAAGACATATATAAAGATGTACCTCAAGGATCTATTTTAGGCCCTGTACTTTTTAAAATATTTATAAATGATATATTTTATTTTATACAAGAAAGTTCCCTCTATAATTATGCAGATGATAACACTTTGTCATATGAAGGCCACAATCTGGATCAATTAATCACAGTACTTGAAAGAGACAGCCTAACTTTAATAGACTGGTTTACTGAAAACCAAATGAAAGCAAATCCAGACAAATTTCAAGCGATAGCAATTGGAAAAAAAACTAAAAATGAAAATATCCCTTTTAATCTTAATGGTAATATAATAAAATGCGAAGATGAGGTAAAACTTTTGGGAGTCACAATAGATTTTGAACTAAATTTTAATACTCATATAGGAAATATCTGTTAAAAAGCCTCAAGACAACTGAACATTTTAAAAAGAATTGGTAAATACTTAACAAAACTTGGTAGAATTACAATATACTACTCTTATATTTTCTCGAACTTTAATTATTGCCCTGTAACATGGCACTTTTGCAGTGAACAAAATACAAATAAAATGGAAAAAATACAATTTAGAGCTCTGAAATTTATCTATGATGATACTGACAGCACATATGAAGAACTTTTAACAAAATCCAAATTACCCACTTTAAAAATCAGGCGAATTAGAACTATAGCCATTGAAACATTCAAAATTGTCAATAAAACCAGTCCTTTGTACTTACATGATTTAATTACAATTAAACAAAGTAAATATTCTTTCAGATACCAAAATACTGCTAGTATACCATCGACCAGAACAACTAGGTATGGTATTAAAACTTTTAAATATTTTGCTGCCAAAACATGGAATGAGCTACCAAACCACTTTAGACTGGAAAATTCTTTTAAAACAATTCAAAAACTTGATTAATTCATGGATGGTAGCTCATGCCACTGTAATGCTTGTAGATAGCTTTAAAGCATAATTTTATTATTTATTTGTTTTGTTTATCTGTGATGCTTTTGAAATCTGTGCTTTGTCTTTAATTATAGTTACTTTTTAGGCTGCTTATTTTAATTTATTTACTTAGTGCTTGAAATTTTAAATTAATTAGTTTAAATTATTTTTTAATATAGATGTTTTAATTTTTGCTAGTATTTTTATGTACCTTGTATGTATGCATGTATGTTGTTTTTGTTATATGTATTGTCGATTTGAAAAGCTCTGTAGAGCTTGTGTTTTATGTATGTTGTGATATGTATCGACTCTTAATAAAACTTTATTTATTTATGAAAACGAAATAAAATGAAACCAACGAAAACAAAACGAAATAGAAAATTACGATGCTAGACTACTTCCCACACATGTCTCAGTGTCTTTCATCAGGAGAGGACAGGATTTGATCACCATTGAACAAGAATACTATGCATTTATTCAGCGGGAGTCTGTCCTTTTCACTTAGTGGCTTCTTTTAAATTTGGGAACCATAAGAGCAACGTCAAGTCTGTTGAAAGGAGAGGAATTAAAATAACAAAAGTGCAGTAGTTAAAGTTCACTAATAAATACACCCGTCCGAGCAAAATTTAAAAGTGTGTCGGAGAGACGAAAAAGTGTGACGACCGGACGGACAAACGAACGGACGGACAGCAGAAGTCCTATATACCCCTATCTTTTTTTGGCGGAGGTATACAAATCCTATCAAAAATTAACTTTAGAAATTTAAAAAAAATCTACATATCTTGTAAAAGTACCTTTTTTCCCTTTGATCCCTTTTCATATAAAAAAAAAACCAAATCACCCTCCCTCCAAAAAAATTTCCGGTTTTAATAAAATTTGATACGGCACATATTTTTATACCCCCCGCTATCCTGCGGGAGGGGGTATATGGTATATGTCCGTTTGTCCGTGAGTGCTTCCCTCACTGCCTATGCAATTCCTCCTTAACAACTTGATGGAATTGAATGAATCTTACAGGAAATCTTTAATACCATATGGCAAGGTTCATTAATTTCATGAATTCTTTAGTACCAAATGGCATTGTGCACCTTCTATTTTTGTTTTCCCATTTTAACAGTTCTTGCTAAAATTTCTTCACTTTTGGACTTTGTCATTTAAGGCTATGTAATTGTCATACAAGGCTATACAATAGAGAGAGGATACTGTTGCGTTATCCATAACTCTTCCTAAACAACAGAATGGATTTCAATAAAACTTCCAGAGTTTCTCATGTTTAGTTTTTGCAAGCATTATTTTTTCCAGAAGTTCTTCTGTAAGGAGGGCGCTCACTGTACGTCCTGTTATGTTGCTGTTGGTTTTTTTTTAGTTCTTCAAAATAGAACAATAGGATTTGAAATAAAAAGTTTATAGTGTTGGGTCTTTTTGACGCCTGTATATCTCGGAAAGAACAACGGTAAGACATTACACCAGATCTGTTGGCACACTACCGAATAAAGGTAATAACAATGGTACCGTACTCCAAGGCGCATTCAAAAGGGAAAGTCCACAAAAACAGACAAAACCGATAAGAAGCTCAACCATCTGAGTTTTCAATCAACGGAACAACTGAAAAACAACACATTCCTGACTTGGTACAGGCATATTCCCAGGAAAATGGTGGGTTCTGATAGCAGATAGGCAGATGCCACTCGTCTAACCATAAGACGTTACCAAGTATAAAAACAATCGGTACATGTAATTTCTCTAATCCTATGACATGACCAAATGTGAAACTAGAAAACAACTATTTCATATTCCCGACTTGGTACAGGAATTTCCCAAGAAAATGGTGGGTCAAACCTCTCACTTGTATGACAGTCGTTAATAGTTCCGTCATATTGACAAATAGGGGGGGGGTGGCAGGGGCGGATCCAGGATTTGTGGTTAGGGGGGCGTGAGTAGGCAAGGGGTCTAGGGACCGCTTAATGTCCCACAGCGGGTCGTAGGCAGAGCCCTGGTAGGGGGCCCAGGGGGGGGGGGCGAAGCCCCCTCCCCCTAAGCTCTGGGGGTTTGAGGAATTGCAGACATTTAATTGAACGACAATTTTGAGCTAACCACACCATTTTTATCAGACTAAAAAAACTTGACTTCGAGTCTTAATTTTGTCGGATAATTGTTAACAGTATGTTTTTGTCAGATTATAAGAACCTAAAGTAAAACTTGTTTTGAACAACCGTGACGCGAATTCTTCAACTCATGATTGATCGATCACGATATTTTAACCCTTCAAAGAACTATTTAGTTTTAACGCATTCCTCATTTCACTAATTGGTCTGTACTTTCGGTGCTTGTCTTTTCGGGTGGTTCTAGTTAATACTGCCCGTCCGGATGGAGCTTTTCTTTTCGTCGTTTGATTCATTCATTGAAAACGTATGATTCGACCGTTCTTGTTTATAGACAAACAAAAGCGGAAATTGTCAATACACCATGTGTAGGAATATTTTACTACAGGCCACGAGTTAACCATTCATGAAAAAGTTGTTTGCTGAACTATTTGATTAACGTTGTATAACGTATGCTTTGCGAATATTAGGAGGGGGGCGCACGCCCCGCACGCCCCCTCTAAATCCGCCTCTGGGTGGTGCATGGGGATTAAACGTTACAAGTCGGGAAAATCCAGTAGTCAAATAGTGCCCAGAATCTGAAACTCAAGACCATCCTGTATGATTTGCGAATAGGCAACTTTGTGTAGAATACAAACGAAAAACGTAATAAAATCAGACGAAAAATGAACCCTCAATATCCCAATCTATGAAAATACCCCCTCATATCCCCCCTTTTTTTCTATATGCCCACTCCAGAAACTTTATAATTCATAAATACTGACACACACTCAACACAAATAAAAATATGACATTTGAACTTCTGAAAGTTTGTCGGCAAAGCAAACCCGGCTTGAATTGAGTTGTGGGTAATGTACGCGAGGAGTACTGTAATGGACAGACATGCAAGATGGGTTTCCCGGTTATAATTAATCAAAATTATTGTATTTAAAAAATCTAATTATCTTTTTTTTTTAATTTCTTTATTTCGTTTTGTCTTTTAGTTTTTTCCTTCCCTTTTCTTCATATCAGTCTATTTCGTTTTGTTTTCGTTAATTTCGTTTTGTTTTCGTTGATTTCGTTTTGTTTTCGTTGATTTCGTTTCGTCTCGTTTCGTTTCGTTTTTGTTGATTTCGTTTCGTTTCGTTTCGTTTTCGTTGATTTCGTTTCGTTTCGTTTCGTTTCGTTTCTATTTCGTTTCGCACTTTACAGGTGCCCTAATTTAAGTACATAATAGTAGATTTTGGTATTCCTAATCGCACCTTACAACAGACTCGTATCATTACAATCAAAAACCATCAGACACGGGCACAAACCATCGTTTGACCTAATATGGTAAAAATTGATTTTTCTTCTACCGGTATTTCACATATATTGATTATTTTTCAATGAAGTTAACATTCCTATAGGGTAGAATATTCATAATTAAACTAATTTCACAATTTCTTTGATATCAAATGCATAAAAAGGTGAAGATTAATACTAAAAAAGTAAAGAAATTGTAATTGATAAATGAACTACACTTGAAAGTTTAATTCATGCAAAATCCAATAAACCTGAGAAAAGTTTGATATTGATTTTTACCATATTTGGTTTGTGACTGTGTCTGATGGTTTTTGACTGTAATAACATGCTCCGTTGTAGTATGTGCTATTGAAAACTTGTGTCGAATGGGGTCTGTGTAGCCACTAAATGTCCATGTTTGGTATAGGATAGCAACATTCAAATTTTACAGGCAACAATTGGATCATAATATTTTTTTTTACAATTAAATGGGGTATTTTTAGTGCGTTCAGGTAGAGAAGGAAACAAAAAAGCTCTTAGGAACAACTTGGAGATAAAAAAAAAACTCAAACAATTTTGGATAATTTTCTTTGAAAAATCTCAACCCCCACCCTTTCCAGTAAAATGGTCTGTGCCTAATTAAAGTGTGACAACGACGAAACAGGACATAAGTCACACGACCTTGGAAACACAGAACCAACAAATTTACCCACAAAGCAAAGAAATATATTGTAATACACCTGGCATGATCTACCTGATAAAAACTGGTGGCTATTATACCTATCGTATCTTTTGACAAGAAAGTGATCTCTATCATAGAACTTTAAGTGAAGATCACATTTAAATTTAAGAAAGACGTGATTACGATTACACTGGTATATAAAGATAATATTTTTTTTATTGTTACGACATTGCGAACTGGGTTCCGGAATGCAATAGCGATATACATATAGCAGACCACAAGTACCTGGGGACAGGTTACTTTTTTACCCCCCCCCCCCCTTTTTCTCATTTTTTTTTAGCAACATTGTTTTTCATATTTCTTGTTTATATCATGTTTCACATATATGTAATACTCTTATATACTTTGCATGACGATTTTATGCAATTTACAGCACAGTCGACCGGTGAAATCAGAAAAATATTCAAATTGTGACTGACAAACACGGATAATTAACTCATGTGTTATATGCATTCGTGAATTATTCCGTTGTTCGGTCACTCGTTGAATATTTTCCATATTTGGATTCTTCAAGTAGTTATCCTATATTATTTTCTCCATCTAATAATCCTGGACACATTCATTTTGTTAAGTTTACCAAATTCGGGCAGCAAACATTGAATTTTCATTATTGAGGGGTATTTTTTTTCCATGTGAAAAGAGAGCCAAACAAAAAATAGATTTTTCAAACATTAAGTGGTGGGCGCCTTATTCGTGGAGTACACATTTAAGTATGTACTCCCCTTATTCTCAACCCTACCTTTCAGGCTTTATGTTGATAAATTTGAAAATGTCCCTTTTACACAGCGTAAGATTTTTACTAGTAAGACTACTTTTACGCCCAATGTAATGGTCATTCATAAAGAGTACATTATATGTGTGGCCTACTTGCCTTGAATTCTTTAAGCAACACCTTACAAAATATCACCAGAGGTCACTACAAGATCTTAAACCCACAATAGTTAGTAGACTTGGAAATTTCCTGCCTCTTTAAAGATATGCCAGATGACTCGCCTGCAATAGCATTAAAACATTTGACTTCTCTACCCTTTACGCTACTATTCCTCACTCTAAGCTGAAGGACAAATTAAGGGAGTTGGTCCAACTGTGTTTCATAAAAAAGAATGGCCAACGTAGATACAAATACCTTGCACTAGGAAGAGACAGATCTTATTTTGTAAAACATCAATCTGATTCTACCAAAAAGTTATCTGAAACTGATATCTTCAACATGCTCGAGTTTTTGATTGACAACATATTTGTTATGTTTGGTGGACGTGTTTTTCAACAGACAGTCGGCATTACCTATTGGTACCAACTGTGCTCTTCTCGCCGACTTGTTCCTTTATTCGTATGAGGCGGACTTCATACAGGGGCTTCTCAAGAAAAACGAAATGAAGCTAGCCCGATCCTTTAATTTCACGTTCCGCTATATAGATGATGTCCTTTCACTAAATAATTCTAGGTTTGGTGATTTTGTTGATCGCATCTATCCCATTGAGCTTGAAATAAAGGATACCACAGATACAGATAGGTCTGCTTCATACCTTGACCTACACCTCGATATCGACAGTGAGGGTCGGTTAAGAACGAAACTTTATGACAAAAAAGATGATTTCAATTTTCCCATTGTGAACTTTCCATTTATATGTAGCAACATTCCAGCAGCACCTGCATATGGAGTATATCTCTCTCAGATGATACGATAATCCAGAGCTCATTCCTATCAGGAATTCCTTGATAGAGGGTTGCTGCTAACAAGGAAGCTACTGAACCAAGGGTTCCTTTTGGTAAAATTGAAGTCATCACTTCGAAAATTTCCCGGTCCTTTCCTCATTCACGACTTATTACCGGGTTTGTAACTAGATTAACACGACTGGTGCAACTAGTGGAGCAGGAACTGCCTATCCTTCCAGAGTACCTGAGTTCACCTCCGGTTTTAAGTGGGGTTCGTGTTACTCGATCTTTAGTTTTATATGTATGTTTTGTCGATCGTTATTTGTCCTTTTGTACTTTTTCTTTTGGCCATTGTTTTGTCTGGTCTTCTTCAATATACGGTTTCTGATTACCTCCCTTTGGTATCTTCAAACTCTTCTTGTGCATATTTAACCACTTTTGCATTTTTAATGCCAGGTGAGCAATTCAGGCTCCCGAGAGCCTCTAAGTTAAAATATAGACACACATTTCAGGGGCGGATCCAGGATTTCAAGTTAGGGGGGGGCGTACTTAAAAAAATTGCGCCGAGCGGAGAGAGGCGCGAACATTTTTGGGGTATTTCGTGTGAAAAATCACGATTTTACGCCAAAAAATCATATTTTTTTTCAATTGCCGAGGGAGGCGCGAAAATTGTTGAGGTATTTCGTGTGAAAAATCACGATTTTACGCCAAAAAATCCGGCGAGCGCCCCCCCCCCCCCTGAATCCGCCCCTGCATTTGAATTTATCACACTGCATCCTTTGAGATTGAAAAGAAGACATTTGCTGCTGTATTTGTGTCCACCTCTATGAAATTCATACCTCTCTTTTCACTGTAAGGTAATTAAACCTTTGCAAAGATACTTGTACCCCTCTCCTTGTATAAAAATCTACCCCCCTTATCTGTAAGGTATTAAAACTCTTTCCGCAATATTCGTTAACTCTTGTATGGAATTCCTACCTCCCCTTCATCTGTAAGGTATTTAAACCTTAATTACTGTGATATTAGAGTCTCTCTCTATGAAATTCCAACCTCCCCTTAATCAAAAAGATATTAAAACTTTGCCATGATATTTGTACCCCCCCCCCCCCCCCCCCCCACCCCCCTCTATAAACCTTTATCTGTTAAGTTATTAAATAATTGCTGCTATATTTGCACCTGGGCTCTATGGAATTATGTTCTCCCCGTTATCTGGATTAAATCACTAGCGGCAATATTTGTACTCCCTCTATGAAATTCCATTCCCCTTTGCCTTTAATGTATTTAAACCTTTGCCAAGATATTTGTACCCCCTCTTTGAAATTCCTACCTCTAGTTGCTTGATTATCGGACCTGTCAGACCCCTTTATCTGTAAGGGATCTTAATCTTTGCACCGATAGCCATTTTTAACTTGCAGTAGTATTAGGATATAGGTACAAGGCGCAATTACCTATATAGGTAAGACGCCTTCCAAATCTAAATAACAACAATATATTCATTATTTGTTCATTAGAACCATAGATGGATCATCTATGGTAGAACTGAGGAGAGACGACCTCCAACTATTTTTGATTCATTACTCCTTTTTTTGTGTCTGTTTTGTATTGCTATATATATAATAAGGGCAATATTGAATTTAAAATCGACTCCAAAAATGACTCCAAAATCGACTCCAAAAATGACTCCAAACTCCACTCCAAAAAAGACCCCAGACTGCACTCCAAGTTTTACAACATGCCCAAATTTTATATCTTTTTCAGTTTGCAGGTGAAATGTCAAATTCTTATATGTATAAATTCCCTCAAAATAACATATATTCCTATAACATTATTGCTCACAGTTTGAGAAAGATTCATATTTCAGGCAACAGAGAAAAAAAACTGTTCAAAGATTGATATATATACCAAGGTGTAAATTAATTTTATGGTAGTAAAAAAAATGGAAAGTTGTGCTTGGGGAAAAAATTGGTAATATCTGATCCTTTTTTTGTAATTAATTAATCAAGTAAAGTCACACTCAAACCACACCTCCCCCTCCCCAACCAACCAGAAAATAAAAAAGACAAATGCAGTAAATTGGTAATTTGGACATTCACTATATCAAATATAAGAATTCAAAAGCTTTTTATATTTAGCTTATTAATAAGTCCTTTTAGCATCGACCCTTGACAGGGGCGGATTCAGGGGGGGGGGGGGGGGGGGGGGGGGGGGGTGGCGCGCGCCGGGGCGCGCCCCCCCTAAAATTGAAAAAAAAAATAATAATAATTGGCGTAAAATCATGATTTTTCACACGAAATACCCCAACATTTTCGCGCCTCCCTCCGCAATTGGAAAAAATATGATTTTTTGGCGTAAAATCGTGATTTTTCACACGAAATACCCCAACAAAATTCGCACCTCCCTCTGCTCGCCGCAATTTGTTTAAGTGCGCCCCCCCCCCCTAACTTGAAATCCTAATTCTGCCCCTGCTTGGTGTCCCCTGCATTTGAATAACTATTGTGCTCGAGTGCTTGGGACACGAGGAGGACTTACTCATTTATATTTTATGTTTTTGTTTTTATTTATATAGTACATATACATGTGTCTTACTCTAAGTCTTGAATTGTAATAGATTCACATATTTAATTATTTAATAAGTCCTTTTAGCATCGACCCTTGGTGTTCCCTGCATTTGAATAACTATGGCATTGTTCATGTGCTTTGGACAAAGGGAGGACTTTTTCTTCCCTTTATTTGATATAAATAGACAGACAAACAAATATTGATATGAGTGATATATTTATTCTCTCATGCTTTAAGTATTTATACAGTCACGGCTGGTAATCGGCACAAGCAGAACAGTTGGTTCTGCAAAGAAATTCGTGAGGATAATTTCCGGTGTTGGTGGAGGAGAGTTCACGAAGACGCTTCGCAAGGTATGTACATGTCAAAAGTTGAAATTTTCTTTTTTACTGCTCGAATATTGCAAAATCAGAGAATGCTATGCTGTGATGAATGCTTTCACGATTAGAAACATGTATAGTTTATTCTTGTATATGAAGTGTAACTCTCGCAAAATCAATCGTCCCACGAAAAACATGACGAAAATTGTGACACTCTTGCATTTCTAAGTTGTTCTTGACAAAGATGCAAGTTAAATTTTCAATATTTTTTCATCATGGGAGTCTAAATGTAATCGGGGATACATTCCGATTCGTCAGAAGTAAATAGAAACAATTACCCGTGATCACAAGACATCATATGAAAACTTTGTTTGCAGAATAAATGAAGAATTTATTAACATGTTTAATAACAATGAAACTGAAGTTCATATACCCTTACATAGGGCTTTGAGAGTTAGGAGAGGAGCAGGCAGGTACCAATATTACAAACTGCATGATGGTCTTCATCCTGGTGATGAGTTAAAGAAAGATTGGATGGAAATGATTTTGACCAGACTGGAACAATATTTGCTAAAATAAAATGTATTAATTGAAATGTATAAAGGTGTTGTGAAATTGGTTGATATAAAGGCAGCCTTCACCGGTTGTGTTGGGGAACTACAATGTACTTCTTAAGCTCAGTCGGATAGAGAACCAACTTCAAAGGTTATGGGTTTGAATCGTGCAGGTACCACCAAATAATTTTCACAATAATGGTGTTGTTGACACTGTAACAATGGAATTTAATCTAGGATTCAAAATTGGTCAGGATGACTCATATTATACAATATCCCCATTATCCAGGTAGCCGGATGATGACTTCTGCCGTCATATGACAGTGTAGAGACATGATCCGGGTAGCTGGATTACGACTTCTGCAGTCATATGACAGTATAGAGACATTATCTGTGTAGCTGGATTATGACTTATGTCGTCAAATGACAGTAAAGAGACATGATCCGGGTAGCTGGATTATGACTTCTGGCGTCATATGACAGTATAGATATTATCCGGGTAGCTGGATGATGACTTCTGCCATCATATGACAGTATAGAAACATGATCCGGGTAGCTGGATTACGACTTCTGTAGTCATATGACAGTATAGAGACGTTTTCTGTCTAGCTGGATTATGACCTCTGTCGTCATGTTATACAATACACCCATTATATCCGGGTATCTGGATTATGACTTCTGTCATCATGACAGTATAGACATTATCCGGGTAGCTGGATGATGACTTCTGCCGTCATATGACAATATAGAGACATGATCCGGGTATCTGGATTACGACTTCTGCCGTCATATTATACTATACACCCATTATCTGTGTAGCTGGATTATGACTTCTGTCGTCAAATGACAGTGTAGAGACATGATCCGGGTAGCTGGATGATGACTTCTGTCGTCATGACAGTATAGAGACATGATCCGGGTAGCTGGATTACGACTTCTGCAGTCATATTATACTATACATCCATTATCCGGGTAGCTGGTTTAAGACTTCTGCTGTCATATTATACAATACACCCATTATCCGGATTACGACTTCTGCCGTCATATTATACTATACACCCATTATCCGGGTAGCTGGATTACGACTTCTCCAGTCATATTATACAATACCCCCATTATCCGGGTAGCCGGATGATGACTTCTCCTGTCATATGACTGTATAGACATGATCTGGGTAGCTGGATTATGACTTCTGGCATCATATGACAGTATAGACATTATCCGGGTAGCTGGATGATGACTTCTGCCATCATATGACAGTATAGAGACATGATCCGGGTAGCTGGATTACGACTTCTGCTGTCCTATGACAGTATAGAGACATTATCTGTGTAGCTGGATTATGACTTCTGTCGTCAAATGACAGTATAGAGACATGATCCGGGTAGCTGGATTACGACTTCTGCAGTCATATTATACTATACATCCATTATCCGGGTAGCTGGTTTAAGACTTCTGCTGTCATATTATACAATACACCCATTATTCGGGTATCTGGATTACGACTTCTGCCATCATATTATACTATACACCCATTATCCGGGTAGCTGGATTATGACTTCTCCAGTCACATTATACAATACCTTCATTATCCGGGTAGCCGGATAATGACTTCTCCTGTCATATGACTGTATAGACATGATCTGGGTACATGTAGCGGGATTATGACTTCTGTTGTCAAATGACAGTATAGAGACATGATCCTGGTAGCTGGATGAAGACTTCTGCCGTCATGACAGTATAGAGACATGATCCGGGTAGCTGGATTACGATTTCTCTGCAGTCATTATACTATACATCCATTATCCGGGTAGCTGGTTTAAGACTTCTGCCGTCATATTATACAATACACCCATTATCCGGGTATCTGGATTACGACTTCTGCCATCATATTATACTATACACCCATTATCCGGTTAGCTGGATTATGACTTCTCCAGTCATATTATACAATACCCCCATTATCCGGGTAGCCGAACAATGACTTCTCCTGTCATATGACTATATAGACATGATCCGGGTAGCTGGATTATGACTTCTGTCGTCAAATGACAGTATAGAGACATGATCCGGGTAGCTGGATGATGACTTCTGCCATCATATGACAGTATAGAGACATGATCCGGGTAGCTGGATTACGACTTCTGCAGTCCTATGACAGTATAGAAACATTATCTGTGTAGCTGGGTTATGACTTCTGTCGTCAAATGACAGTATAGACATGATCCGGGTAGCTGGATTATGATTCTGCAGTCATATGACCGTATATAGACAACATCTGGATGGCTGGATTATGACTTTTGCAGTGAGTCATAATTTTATAGAGGCATTATCTGGGTGGCTGGATTAGGACTTCTGTCGTCATATGACAGTGTAGACATTATCTTGGTATCAATCATGTCTTGTGTCCAACTTTGTATATAGTTTTCTCTCATGAACATCCATATACAATGTACATACTCTTGCCGAAAAAAAAAGTTGTTGTTAAATTAATAATATATTTTATTATCATAAAAATTCATTAAAGTGAGTACTAATTTTATTGAAAATCCCTGAGACCTTCTTGGCGTCAGTAATTTAGAAAAGAAAAGCCACGACAGTAAACTGGCTATATATAAATATTGGATCAATGTAGCATACTCGTGGCGTTTACAAGCAATTTAAATAAAAAATCTATAATGTTAATTTTAAAGAGAATATCAAAATGCAAATCTGAAAAGATTTTACCAATTGTAAATCTATGAACTGTTTACACAGAGATGTGTCTTGCCAAATGATGTCGCCAAGAAAGTTTCGACCCATTTTATACATAATCCATGTTTGAGGGGTTTTTCTTTGCTTTTTCTGCATTTAAAGAAAATGTTATTGAAGGAGATGGTCCTAAAAATCAAACCCAATCAAAAATGGACTTGTATGAAACCACAGTTAATGCTGTCTTGGTTAACTGATTATAACCAGAGGCTCTCGAGAGCCTGTATCACTCACCTGACAAATTTGTAAACGTGGGGTTGCAATTGCTGTCATGCCAAGTACACCCCACTCATGAAAAACAGAAATCGTAGTCTATTGGATCTAATTAAAGAACACTATTTTTGCATGTTTATTTACTACCACTGGGTTAATACCACTGTTGGTGGATTTGTTATTTCTGAAGTTTTCCCATAGGGTCCTATGTAAACTATGTCCTGTAGCGGTGGCCATCTTGAATTTCTGATCGACAAAAAAACCCCACAAAACTTTTATAGAGGTCTATCCCCTCATCATTCTCACCAAATTTCAGTTCAATTGGTCAAGTGGTTTCAGAGGAGTTCTTTGAAATTTCAGCCAATCAGAACACATAATTGGCCCTGGCGGCCATGTTTTAAATTCGATCCGCCAAAAATAAAAACTTTGTAGAGATCCACCCAAGGAATATTCCTGCCAAGTTTGGTTCCAAATGGCCCAATGATTTCAGAGGAGAAGATTGAAATGTTTACGACAGACGACGGATGCCAATAGCTCATATGACCCTTCAGGTCAGGTGAGGTAAAAAGTAAGTGGATCCAATGAAAATGTTAACTGATAGAATTAAATATTGTAACGGGCTAGGCAGTTAACTGTAGTATCTATACTACTACCGGGTAATTTGCTGCTGCCACCACCGATGTTGAAGTACACCGGAAACTACTCTAGATTTGACACACAAATCTATGAAATTAGCCTGAGACTTGAAACCAAAGTCTCAGAAAAGTTGGATTAATACCACAGAAGCAGATAAAATTATACCATATACCGACGGGATATTATCAAGCCAATTTAGTATGGACCACAGGTTTAATTTACGAATTATAGAACACAGCACTAATATAACCGGACAAAAGAGGGAGTCTAAAATAACTTTCCAGTGCTCTAGTCTGGTAATACAATTACACTCTGCCTCTCTTGTATCAATGGAAACCACACTGACAGCAATCGAGTAGAGATATATCGGGAAAAATACTCAGACTATTGCACGGGAAAATGCAGGGGATGGCCTATCAGGTAATCAAACAGGCTCTTGTGTGGACAAAACAAGAGACACAATTATCTTACGAGATAGAAAATAGGATAATCGCAGGGTACTTAGGAATTACCGTGAAATTAACACAACTTGGAAGGGTGGATTTTACTTAGTATCGACAAGTAAGATAATAAATTTAGTTCAGAATATTTTATATATTAGATATGTATAGTTATATGTGTAATTCACAATAATATAGATACAGTAAATATTATCAACCAGTGTTCAACCATTCAATGTGTTTCAGAAACTACCAACAATGTACTTAATCTTCAATAAAATATAAGATACTTAATATTCAATAAAAATATAAAATACTTTGGTGTACTGTTTGTTTATCTTGTCTACGGACTGGTGATTTATACACTAGTCTTCTCTGGCCGATCTATGAAAGCATAGTCGAATGTCAGGATGGTTTAGTATTTTATTAAACCAAGTTTACTTTAAGTATTTAACCAATTACTATATAACTGTCTTAAATGAAATTTACGCTAACCAGTTTATGAACACATAAACTGAATTGTCAGCGGGTCCTACTCATGAATATAACAGAAATAATTACACTGACCAACTTTGATTCTCAACAGTTGAATGTCAGGAAATTCCTATGTCCAACCTAACAAAACCTATTTAACAACAAAACCTAATTTAATAAAGCAAACTACAGGTGCGGGTGGGCATGACATGGCATGTATTTATATGTAATATGAACGAAAGCTTAGAAAAATGATAAATTTAGCACTGACCTGACTAGAAACACTAGCAGAAATGTCAATGAAAGTCCGAAAATATTCCCTATAGACAAATAAATTTAGCACTGACCTGACTAGAAACACTAGCAGAAATGTCAGTGAAAGTCCGAAAATATCCCCTATAAATAAATAACAATCTCTGATTTCGATCTACAAGTTAATCACTTATAGAACGTAGAAAAATGAAATAATTAACTATCCTTACTAAAGTAAATTTAAACCGAACTCCACTAGAACACTAGCGAAAATGTCCGGTAAAAGAAAATGCCAAATAAAATAATATTCCGTCAAAAGGAATATTCTGTTAACAAAAAAAATCTAAAATAATTTATCGTGAAGTTCGCAAATAATCGTTACTTAACTAACCTATCAAAAGAAAAATCCTTTAAAAGAATAAATTTGTAACTCAATATTGTCTGCTTTGCTCAACCTTCAAATGAGAAAAGACCCAGAGCAGAAGACGCTGCTCCTATTTATACCCAAAAATCCTGCCGGGATAACTGCCGGTATGACGACATTTTACTCCCAACCAAATCCCGGCAATGCACTCGCCAGTGAAAATAAATCCCGGCAGCCATAAAATACAAAGTATTTACATAAACAAAATATTGTTTCATACTTAAAAATCAATACTCTATAATATTCATAAGTTTTCTTTCACACTTTAATAAACAGTTTCTTAGTTTGACTACACATTTTAATACAAATTCTTACGTCGACATTTGTATTTTCCCGCTAGGTAAGTTAGAAGAATGATGCATCATGGGATTCTTCACACATGACCTATATTTACAATAACAACAAGAACTGGTGTCAATACACAAAAATGTGTACGACGAAAAATACAACACTTTACGCCTTCGAACCTGGTTGAACACTGATGAATACATTATAATTACATAACAATAATCCCGAAAGTTGGAAATACAATTTATTACGTCTATTCAAAACAATATACACAGGAAATTTAGAGCAGGTGCCCGTGCGGCAAAATCAGCTGATCGTTACATTTTATGAAAAAAATTGGTTCCTGTATTTTGATGGGTAAAATCCCTTTTGTCACAATATATACAAAAAATTCTTGTACTTTTTATCTGTCACTTTATGATTTAAAGAGAAATTGAATAATTAAGACAGCATTAAATGTGAGAAGTTCCTACCAGGGTGCTCATCAGTCAGGGGGTAGGAACTTCATAAATAAAAAATGGAATCGAATACAATTAATAAACAGATATAGAATGTAGCATAATACAAAATAAAATCAAACATCAACAATATATTACAACCAATACACAATGTAATCAAGTATAAACATATAATAAACAAGGGCAACGCCTAAAAACTGGTCGCCATGACATAGGTGAAATATTGCTGAAAGTGGCATAAAACACCAAAAATTCAAATTCAAATTACAACAAAAAATACACAATGTACCTGTAATCAAGCAAAAACATGCAACAAAAAAAAGGTCCCGGGTGGTTCAATGAGTTAGGTCGTTGGATCTAACAGCTCATAAAACACCAAAAATTCAAATTCAAATTACAACAAAAAAATACACAATGTACCTGTAATCAAGCAAAAACATGCAACAAAAAAAGGTCCCGGGTGGTTCAATGAGTTAGGTCGTTGGATTTAAAAGCTCATACAAGCCTATCACCAATACAGCGTGGATTCGCACCCGGCTTTGTAAATTGGTCACCATGGTATAGCTGAAATATTGTACATACGACATAGGGTAAAAATCCTATTTTCCGTCATATCAAGTCCATTAACTCAGGAACGGCAAAAGTGAAAATCGTCAAAAATGAAAGGGATCCTCCTCTCTTCACCGGTAAGCTGCTGATAAAATTTCAAAACATTCTGAGAAACACTACTCAAGTTATCATACGACATAGGGTAAACATCCTATTTTCCGTCATCAAGTCCAATAACTCTGGAACGGCAAAAGTGAAAATCGTCAAAAAAGAAAGGGACCCTCCTCTCTTCACCAGTAAGCAGCTGATAAAATTTTAAAAGATTCTAAGAAACACAACTCAAGTTATCATACGACATAGGATTTGTCTACAGACGGACGGACATGGTGAAACCAGTATACCCCCCCTACAACTTCGTTTTGGGGGGTATAAAGATTACATACGTTTAGCAACTTATTTATCAGTTTTTCATACCTATAAAGATAGTAATGTCCACTAGACAACTGTATTATACTGTGAAATAATCAACTATTGTCCATGGCACTTTTTCATGGAGTAAAATAGTATTTTTACCTTTTGAAATGAATTATGAAATTTCGTAGAATGGACGTTAAGCAAAAGCTGTTCACAGCCCTAGTGTTCTTTTTACAGCTAAACAAAATAAAATAATAAAAATAATTGGTAATTTTTATCTGATAATGTTAAATAAATAAATAAATGAAATTTACCAGGAACCTGAAGATGTATGCCGGAAGGGTTTTCCTGGGTATGTACATGTGAAGGCAATAGTGCATATGAAGCTTTTGTGTCCTAAATGATTTCTGTGTCAAAACGATGTTCGTGTCGTCATATTACACGACAGGTGTTGTTAACAAGGCAGGACTTGCCTACTCTTCCGAAGCACCTGAAGTCACTCCCGGTTTTTAGTTTTGTATGTAACGGATTTGCCATACATGTCCTTTGATTTTCGACTATTGATTAACGGTTTGGTGACGTTGCATTTGTCTTAATACTGAGTTGTAATAATCCCTTCTGACCACAAGTTATGATAGCAAATCTATAAAGCCTAAGGACAGAAATATGAAATGTGGCATGTCATGCAATGGTTGTTCACAAACATGAAATATATGCATCCACATACCGTAATAAAAATTAACAACAAAAACTAATATATAATAAATAATTAACATACTTTGAGCAAACAAAATCCACTTCTTCATCAGCAAAATAATCTTTGATTGCTTGTCCAACATTCTGAATCTGGTAACAAAAAAGTTTTTATAATTAGTTAGTTTTAAATGTAAATACATATAAACCTTGTGGGGTTTTATTTATCGTCTATGCATTTTTACCTTGGTCATTGGACTATATCTTTGTTATAGCTCAATGACCACACTATCAATTTGGGCATGATAATATCTGGATAGCTTTGTTATACTGATCAAATTTTATATATGTATGAATTTTGTATAAAACAATAAATATTAAAGATAACACTGCAAAAAATTCCATTGATTTCAAGATACCTTCTCAATTGAAACACTGATGTCTGTATAAACTTCTGTTCTTCTGGACTCAAAATTACAACTGTTACATTTCACTACAAAAAATAATGAGTTTATGAAAGTCAAATAAAACAAATAAAGTAACAAACAGATGTTAACAGATAATAGTTTAACTTTCAAACATTTGGGTGCTAGGTTAATTAGCTTTACTGAATTGCTAGTTAGAATGCTGTTGTATATATTGCTCACTACAAATTGTATTACTTTGTCTAGTTTTCTTACAAATAACTTGATGAGAGCCCTGTGGTTGTTTTTCATCTGTGCATTTGGTGGACAAACAAATGTGCATGTTTTTTTAGTGATGTCGGGTACTGTGATCACAGTATTTGTAAGATTACTTCACCTGTGTTATGTAATCTTATAATATTGCACGACATAGGAATTTGGAATGAGCAAGGGAAAACAATGGACCCACAACTTTCAACAGAGACATTAAAAAATCTAACTAAGCATATTTACCTGTGCTTCTCTCTGTACCATAAAATATCTGTTGATGATCAATTCTCAAATTATCACATCTATAACAACAGAAAATACAGTGAAATTACAATGATGCTACATTTGAATATAGAATCTATTCTAAAGATAAATTGTATTACACCTGAAACCAATAGTTTAATACATTGCATTAACATCAACCTACCTAAAACACTTCCTTCTGACTTCTTCCATAATTTTTCGTAGGAATTCCTCAGAATCTTGCTGCTGTTCAACACAATATCCCTCCCAGACACCTATAAACATGTAAAACAAATACTTCATTTGTTTAGCTTTTGGATGCTTAGTTAAATATTAAACATACAAAATAACTCTAACATGACTAAAACTGAACAACTTGTAATCTACATTAATGTTATCCTTTTTATTTGATATGATTACTTCAAACATTCCAATTACCTGTCATTTTTTGGCACAGAGGCTCAGCTGTAATTGGTCCTTCTCTTATAAAATCCTTTAGTGCACAAACAACACACTGATCCATTTCTGTAAAAATAGTTATGCATTTACTTCATCTCATTTTGTACAAAAAAAATTACTCGCATCTAATCAATTCAAGTAATCCACCACCTCATCATATGTCAATGTTATTTGTTTTTCCTTTATGGTAAACTTTTTAAACAAATCTTAGAGAACAACTTAACAAAGAACAAAACCTCTGGAGATCATTCATACTGGGTTATCGATTGTGTGACACAATTTGTGTCACTATATATGTAGTTATAACTTATTTATTTGTCATTTATTTATACTTCAACTGTACACATGTAGTGATCCTCGATTTCTACAAGTGAATTCCAATCTAGAGCCTGTTTTAGGGCCTCCCAAGAACTTGCTATAAGGTATGAGTTGTTCATTGTTGAAGACCTCATGGTGACTGAGATGAAGAACAGCAATCAAAGCACTGTTCCAGTGCTTGGTTGATTGCTTTTACATTTATATGTACACTAATAAGCTATGTAATACAGAAAGCATTGTATCATTCATTAAGTAACAAACCTATACAATTGTTGTGATGTTCAAGAATTTTATGGATGTCAGTAATTCTTAAACACTGAAGAAGAGAATTTGCAAAACACAAATTTTTCCCTGCATTCATTAGTCCTCCTGATGGCCAGCAACCTGTACGAAGGAAAAATATAACATGTATATTTTATCTCTTCTTACAGTGCATTACTACATAAAGCATATTCTATTCTCAATTCTATTGGGCAAAAACAGGTCACATGATTTCCTGTTTTTATTATATTGCAATGTGAATGAAAATTTCAGTTCAATGAACCAGCTAAATAATTGTACAACATTTACTTGCCTTAATTGCTGAAATATACATCTAATAATATGAAAACTCCGCATAATATTAATAGGAATGAGCTATAAAGTATACATTGCATATGTTTATTTCCTTCGCAATACTAATTATTTCAATATATAATTCAAACAATTTAAAAGAACAGAAATATATCTTCCAAAAATCTGTTTTCTAAAAAAAATACCTTTAAGAGCAGTGAGTAATTTAGGTTGGTCTGTGGGCACTACCCTCTCCTATTTGATCTTGCTGGTCCTCTGCTGGTTCATCTTGGGGTGGCCTGTGGGCACTACCCTCTCCTGTATGATCTTGCTGGTCCTTTGCTGGTTCATCTTGGGGTGGCCTGTGGGCACTACCCTCTCCTGTTTGATTTTGATGGTCCTCATTAATAAATACATCTAGTCCTTCTTCTATTAAATCTGGAAGCACTGTATCTGTAAATAACTAATCCATTTACATGCTGTAGTAAAACAATATTATGAAATATTCAATGGTTCGGTTACGTTGCATTTGATTTATTCTTTGACTGATAGTTTGTTTGGGACTCCTGCTATCCAATGTTTGTGCATTGTAATATCCACTCAAATGCCTTTGGAAATTATTTTTGTTCCTTTCTACTTTCAGTCTTTTGTAGATTGTGATTTAATTTGTTTTTATGTACTGGTAGTAATAAATCGGCATGTGGAGCATAACGAACTTCATAATTCCCAGCACTTGAGTTTACCTGTTTTAAATGGGGTTTATGTTGTTCAACCACTTTTCAATAAAAACAAATTTCAATTTTGTTTATCTCTCTTTTCATAATGTATTTAATCTATTTTTCATGCTTTCCCCAATCATTTCCAACAATATTTATAATGCAATAGTACAGGGAAGTCTGTCTAAAATTTACCCCTTTTAGGCTGATATCTGATTTTAGAATAGAGAGATTTAAAGTTTAGATTAGTTTGGTCTTTAGCTTACATTCTGGTTTATTTAGGGTTTGGTGCAAATATATTAGGTTTCATTGTGTTTTATATATTTTTTTAAAGATTAAGTTGCAGTATGTTTTTATATTCCCCCTCACTACGTTCGTCCGAATATAAATTATATGGGCACAAAGACAAGTGAGTCATAATTAGGAATGGCACTCGCTATAACCTTTAATAATACAATACAGTGATAAACCAGAAAAATATGATACAGCATACAATACAAGTACAAGTCGATAGCCTTAACCAAAGACTGTGTAAACCTGCTTTACAAACAGTTATAGCGAGTCCTCGATGCCTCAAAATCCATGTCACCAGCTTAAATACCAAAGCTATAGTCACGTGACATAACCTCACGATGAAATGTACATCAGCAAAACCAAACGAGCGCACCCAATAAATATAATTAAATTGTTAGTATTAACACTTTACATATGTAATTTTGAAAAAATCACAAACTTCCACTACTTAATGCTATTCATTTTTGATGGCCTATTTGACAATTTTTGCATGGTTGGGCAATGATATAAAAAGATATTGCTATTCAAATGAAAATACTCAAATACTAGCCAATTAGCTTGTTCACTCCCTCCTTCAAATATGATGTCCGTTTCTTTTGTGCAGCAACACCATGCCTTCCAGACCATTGTAGTTTCCTCTTTTTCACTAATGGCAACCAGTGAATGTTTTCAGTGGTCTTGAAAACTTTCCTCTTTTTTCTCTTTGTCTGGTTAGTTCCTATATGTGTTGTGTCTGAGTGTTTATCCAACACAAAATTGCACTCTTTTGGCAAATCTTTAACAATATCACTAGCCACTAATGTCAAAGTTTCGGATATCTTCTCCAATAAATGAAGATTGTCACTCTCATAACACCTCATTTTAATGATTTCAAGAAGATTGCATATTTTTGTTCTTTCTTTCTTGATTGTTTGTCTAGGTGGTATTGGTAGGCTCTCTATGTAATATTCGTTACCTTCATTATTGGAGATGTGCAATTCCAAAACATCTTCATCATTAAAGCCAGATGGATCTTCCTGAGAATCAAGAGGAAAGCTTTCAACATCAAGGCAAATGTATGGATTGTTCTTGTAAGTTTCTGGAATCAAATCCCAAGAATTTGGGAAATGATGGAACACTGCCATAAAATGTTTGCAGGGCAAGTGATTATTAATCCAATCCAAACATTGACAAGATGGCATTCCACTGTCATTTTCAAAGCAAACTTCATAACAAAGGGCTGTTTTGAAATCACTTAAACTCTTCACCAAAAACTGTGATGAGGAGACCTGGTCAACATCCTCTAATGTGGAATTCTCTGCATCAAACCACCTCCGCATACAGTGCTGCACAACTGTCTTTGGTCGATTATGTAAAAATTTAGGAACCGAAGCATCATATTGTTTATGCTGGTCAGAAGCTGCTACATTCATTCTCATGTATTTAAAATATAACAATATCTTGACCTGCATTGATTGTAACATGTTATTGGAAAAAGACCCCTTTACAGTGCTATCTACTCTCACACAAAGATCATCGTCTGTCCATTGCTAATTGATAACCTAAAAATTTCCATTGTAGCTGTAATTGACACATTTTGCGTAAATAGTGCCCAGTAATTATGATATCATCAACACAATTCTCTCATTACCGGTATTCTGATAAAGTTTGCTTTGCAATATTTATGACATACATAACCAAACATTAAATGACTTTCTGTTCTGTATAAATTTTCCTTGATCTTTTACAATTGCTATAGTAATAGCAAGATACTAACATATTAGTTTTTTTATTACCACTGATTTCTTACATCACAAGCCCTTCAGGTGATATTGGTAATTAAATCATCTTGTTTTAAAACATTTTGCTATTTTATACATGTATATATCAGGACATACATGTACAATAATGTTACAAGTGATGGAAGGGGAGAATTTTAATCCACGTAAATGAATCCCAACAGGGGCATGGTGATTCATATATACCCCCAAACTTTGTTTGCGGGGTAAACAAATCAAATGATACATATAACTCATAATATAATAAAAGCTTACTTCACGTAACTTTCTGGTAGAAATTTCTTCACAAGAACACTCAACAACTGGCTGAGGGAACGAGCCTTCTTTTTGTCCAAGTATTCATATTTTAGGGAAAGATTCTGTCTCTCTATTCCATTGTTGGTATTGACAGAAACATTAAACCTATCCTGTCTGTATCCTCGAACCCAACGCTAAAAATGAAACAACAGAGATCCATTAATTACATATAGCATACCAAAAATGGTATGGATTTCTTCACTATTGGCAAAGCTTATATTTTATGGGTGCTGCCCTTTTGCAAAAACTGAGTTCATCCAGTTTTGAATTGATTGTAACTTGTTTTCATTATTTTCACTATGCATTATTCATGGCTATTCCATTACATAGTCTAAGTGGGATGGAAAGGGTTTTTCTTACTTCAGCTGTGGGTCATCCATGGTCGTTGAATTTTCCCTACCTTTTAATTAGCTAAGAGGAAGAAATAAAACATTACAATGCTCTACACTCAATATACTCTTAAAATACCTTGTAACAGGTCAGCCAAGTTTTCTCAAACCACTTCCTCAGTTTCTCATTGTCTTTCCATAATAAACTCGACTAAAAACAAAGTAGTGTACAATTATTCAATTTCACTGCTTTTAAACAAACAAAGCAACAAACATTTCTATTGATATCTTGCTTAGTTTTTTTTGTAACTTATAAAAAAATGAAACAAATCCTCATCACTACAAGTTTGCTGTGAGCTATTTCTCAATAATGTATACCATTTACTATCCCTGTTGTCACATGGTGTAAATCAAACAAGTAAATGATATGGGAAATACAGTCATAATTTAGTTTTGTTATTGTGTCAGGCAAATTGTTGTTTTGGTTTAATGGTATTGTAATTAATATATCTGCTATATGCCAAATAACCCAATATTTCAAGTTTCTCACCTGTAATAAATTCAATGCTTCATTAAAATCATCATCAGATAGTGCTTGTGCTAGTGGTCCAAGTAGCAGCAAAATATCACTCTTCTTGGTATTCATCCCATTGTGTGTAGCACTTAACCACCTGTCCCAACTTTGCTCTCGATGAAAGTCACATAGATAGACAAATGATTCTAAAAAGGAATAAAAAGTAATGATGGGCAATATTTATGCTGCAACATTAAGCTATATATATTTTCTATGAATACTCTAGAGGAGTTACAAAATGTTGGTCAAAAGTCAGAAACGTCACAAGCAAACCTCCTTAAAACATGTGTGAGTTATGCTCATTGTTGAAGACTCTACCCAGCGCTGTTCCTTTGCTTTAATACTAAATACTTGTGCTATATGTGATTATCTCTCATGTTTACTGATGTCCATATCCCTTTTAATCATATTGTATGTTTACAAAGGCAAATAACGATTATTATTACTAAGATACCTGGGAAAACATTTCCAAGTGCATTTATTTCCTCATCTGCATAGTCACACATGAAATATTTTGGAGACCAATCAGGGTTCCATTCTTTAATAACCTGTAGTGCTTCAATAAGGGAAGAACTGTCTTCTGTCTCTGTTACAAATGTTGCAACATTAATATAATTAACATTTGTTGGAACACACAAGAAATACAGAGGAAGTGAATATCTTGTGGTTCTGTAAGTGGCATCCAACAAAGCTATCTCATTCCCATATAAGCTCAGAAGCCGTTTTTGCCATGGTGTTTGATGCACATACAGGAAATTCCTGTCGGTCCCATAAAGTGTCTTGGTGTATGTTTCCCCAATCCTGACATCATCTATACATTCTTCAGTTGTCTCTAAATCTGAAACTATAAATATTTTGGGTTGTTTTACAACTGCTCCTTTTTGATATCAATCAAATTCTTTCCAAATCTATAACTATATGATCATACAGACAATATTGTATTTGGCCAAAATGCTTGATGAAGACCCTATATTGACTGAGATGTAGAACAGCAATCAAACATAGCACTGTTCATTTATTTATTTCACTTTGTGTTATATGACTGTGATTATTTTTCATGTTTACTGACGTCCATATCCATTTTTAATTAAGCAGTTCTATTCTAGTATGCTTCAATTGGCCTTCAAATATGAAAAGTATCCTTTGGCCTGTTAACATACTGCTTGACATATATGAAATATTTGAAAGAAAGAACTTACAATACAATTTAATATCTATTACTTTAACACTGAAAATTAACTACTTACCGTCGTCAACATTGTTGTCCCCCTTCAGACGTAAATAAAATTGTTCTCCTGGATTTTCCTCTTTCTACTGATTTAATAGCTCCAGAACTACTTCCTATAGACAACAGAAAATGAAAGTCATCTACAGATGATATTTCATGTTTTGGATTAAGAATTAAACAAGTATAATATATGTGTTGAACGAACACTCTGCCCCGCCAGTGATTATTGTATGTGGTTAACAGTTATTGTCTTGATGAAGAGCTATTATTATTATTTTTTACAGTTTTTAAATCATGAATTCCTAAATTAAGCTTCAGTGTTAAAATTACCTGATCAATATTGTTATTCCGTTGCTTTTTTATGGCAAGTGCAATATGATTCTGGATGTCAATATTTGAGGGCCAAAACCTCTTGTTGGTAATTGCCGGAATATGGTGTCCTGAAAAAAGAGCTTCCTTCATAAACACTTCCAACAAAGTTTTCATCTGTGGAACACATGTAATATTGTTTTCCCAAACCATCTTCCTGATATGGTCTTTCAATCTCTGGTCTATGGAATGGAGCAAACTTGCAGACTGAAAAATACAAAATGCATTAAAAGCACATGACTACAGAAGTCACAGTCCATTTATAATTACCCGGATAATGTTTCTATACTGAATTATGACAGGAGAAGTCATCATCCAGCTACCCGATAATGTTTCTATGCTGAATTATGACAGGAGAAGTCATCATCCAGCTACCCGATAATGTTTCTATACTGAATTATGACAGGAGAAGTCATCATCCAGCTATCCGGATAATGTTTCTATACTGTCATATGAGAGGAGAAGTCATCATCCAGCTACCCGGATACTGTCATATGACAGGAGAAGTCGTCATTCAGCTACCCGGATAATGCTTCTATACTGTCATATGACAGGAGAAGTCATCATCCAGCTACCTGGATAATGTTTCTATACTGAATTATGACAGGAGAAGTCATCATCCAGCTACCTGGATAATGTTTCTATACTGAATTATGACAGGAGAAGTCATCATCCAGCTACCTGGATAATGTCTCTATACTGACATATGACAGGAGAAGTCATCATCCACCTACCTGGATAATGTTTCTATACTGAATTATGACAGGAGAAGACATCATCCAGCTACCCGGATAATGTTTCTATACTGAATTATGACAAGAGAAGTCATCATCCAGCTACCCGGATAATGTTTCTATACTGAATTATGACAGGAGAAGTCATCATCCAGCTACCCGAATAATGTTTCTATACTGACATATGACAGGAGAAGTCATCATCCAGCTATCCGGATAATGTTTCTATACTGACATATGACAGGAGAAGTCATCATCCAGCTATCCGGATAATGTTTCTATACTGACATATGACAGGAGAAGTCATCATCCAGCTACCTGGATAATGTTTCTATACTGACATATGACAAGAGAAGTCGTCATCCAGCTACCTGGATAATGTTTATACTGAATTATGACAGGAGAAGACATCATCCAGCTACCCGGATAATGTTTCTATACTGAATTATGACAGAAGTCATCATCCAGCTACCCGGGTAATGTTTCTATACTGAATTATGACAGGAGAAATCATCATCCAGCTACCCGGATAATGTTTCTATACTGACATATGACAGGAGAAGTCATCATCCAGCTACCCGGATAATGTTTCTATACTGAATTATGACAGGAGAAGTCATCATCCAGCTACCCGGATGATGTTTCTATACTGACATATGACAGGAGAAGTCATCATCCAGCTACCCGGATAATGTTTCTATACTGAATTATGACAGAAGAAGTCATCATCCAGCTACCCGGATAATGTTTCTATACTGAATTATGACAGGGGAAGTCATCATCCAGCTACCCAGATAATGTTTCTATACTGAATTATGACAGGAGAAGTCATCATCCAGCTACCCGGATAATGTTTATACTGAATTATGACAGGAGAAGTCATCATCCAGCTGCCCAGATAATGTTTCTATACTGACATATGACAGGAGAAGTCATCATCCAGCTACCCGGATAATGTTTCTATACTGAATTATGACAGAAGTCATCATCCAGCTACCCGGATAATGTTTCTATACTGAATTATGACAGAAGTCATCATCCAGCTACCCGGATAATGTTTATACTGAATTATGACAGGAGAAGTCATCATCCAGCTACCCGGATAATGTTTATACTGAATTATGACAGGAGAAGACATCATCCAGCTACCCGGATAATGTTTATACTGAATTATGACAAGAGAAGTCATCATCCAGCTACCCGGATAATGTTTATACTGAATTATGACAAGAGAAGTCATCATCCAGCTACCTGGATAATGTCTCTATACTGACATATGACAGGAGAAGTCATCATCCAGCTATCTGGATAATGTTTCTATACTGAATTATGACAGGAGAAGTCATCATCCAGCTATCTAGATAATGTTTCTATACTGACATATGACAGGAGAAGTCATCATCCAGCTACCTGGATAATGTTTCTATACTGACATATGACAAGAGAAGTCGTCATCCAGCTACCTGGATAATGTTTATACTGAATTATGACAGGAGAAGACATCATCCAGCTACCCGGATAATGTTTCTATACTGAATTATGACAGAAGTCATCATCCAGCTACCCGGGTAATGTTTCTATACTGAATTATGACAGGAGAAATCATCATCCAGCTACCCGGATAATGTTTCTATACTGACATATGACAGGAGAAGTCATCATCCAGCTACCCGGATAATGTTTCTATACTGAATTATGACAGGAGAAGTCATCATCCAGCTACCCGGATGATGTTTCTATACTGACATATGACAGGAGAAGTCATCATCCAGCTACCCGGATAATGTTTCTATACTGAATTATGACAGAAGAAGTCATCATCCAGCTACCCGGATAATGTTTCTATACTGAATTATGACAGGGGAAGTCATCATCCAGCTACCCAGATAATGTTTCTATACTGAATTATGACAGGAGAAGTCATCATCCAGCTACCCGGATAATGTTTATACTGAATTATGACAGGAGAAGTCATCATCCAGCTGCCCAGATAATGTTTCTATACTGACATATGACAGGAGAAGTCATCATCCAGCTACCCGGATAATGTTTCTATACTGAATTATGACAGAAGTCATCATCCAGCTACCCGGATAATGTTTCTATACTGAATTATGACAGAAGTCATCATCCAGCTACCCGGATAATGTTTATACTGAATTATGACAGGAGAAGTCATCATCCAGCTACCCGGATAATGTTTATACTGAATTATGACAGGAGAAGACATCATCCAGCTACCCGGATAATGTTTATACTGAATTATGACAAGAGAAGTCATCATCCAGCTACCCGGATAATGTTTATACTGAATTATGACAAGAGAAGTCATCATCCAGCTACCTGGATAATGTCTCTATACTGACATATGACAGGAGAAGTCATCATCCAGCTATCTGGATAATGTTTCTATACTGAATTATGACAGGAGAAGTCATCATCCAGCTATCCGGATAATGTTTCTATACTGACATATGACAAGAGAAGTCGTCATCCAGCTACCTGGATAATGTCTCTATGCTGACATATGACAAGAGAAGTCATCATCCAGCTATCCGGATAATGTCTCTATACTGACATATGACAAGAGAAGTCATCATCCAGCTACCTGGATAATGTCTCTATACTGACATATGACAAGAGAAGTCATCATCCAGCTATTCGGATAATGTTTCTATACTGACATATGACAGGAGAAGTCATCATCCAGCTATCCGAATAATGTTTCTATACTGACATATGACAGGAGAAGTCATCATCCAGCTATCCGGATAATGTCTCTATACTGACATATGACAAGAGAAGTCATCATCCAGCTACCTGGATAATGTCTCTATACTGACATATGACAAGAGAAGTCATCATCCAGCTATCTGAATAATGTTTCTATGCTGACATATGACAGGAGAAGTCATCATCCAGCTACCCGGATAATGTTTCTATACTGACATATGACAAGAGAAGTCATCATCCAGCTACCCGGATAATGTTTCTATGCTGACATATGACAAGAGAAGTCATCATCCAGCTACCCGGATAATGTTTCTATACTGACATATGACAGGAGAAGTCATCATCCAGCTACCCGGATAATGTTTCTATACTGAATTATGACAGGAGAAGTCGTCATCCAGCTACCCGGAAAATGCTTCTATGCTGTCATATGACAGGAGAAGTCATCATCCAGCTACCTGGATAATGTTTCTATACTGACATATGACAGGAGAAGTCATCATCCAGCTACCTGGATAATGTTTCTATTCTGAATTATGACAGGAGAAGACATCATCCAGCTACCCGGATAATGTTTCTATGCTGACATATGACAGGAGAAGTCATCATCCAGCTATCCGGATAATGTTTCTATACTGACATATGACACGAGAAGTCATCATCCAGCTACCCGGATAATGTTTATACTGAATTATGATAGGAGAAGTCATCATCCAGCTACCCAGATAATGTTTCTATACTGACATATGACAGGAGAAGTCATCATCCAGCTACCCAGATAATGTTTCCATACTGAATTATGACAGGAGAAGTCATCATCCAGCTACCTAGATAATGTTTCTATACTGAATTATGACATGAGAAGTCATCATCCAGCTACCCGGATAATGTTTCTATACTGAATTATGACAGGAGAAGTCATCATCCAGCTACCCAGATAATGTTTCTATTCTGACATATGACAGGAGAAGTCATCATCCAGCTACCCGGATAATGTTTCTATACTGAATTATGACAGGAGAAGTCATCATCCAGCTACCCAGATAATGTTTCTATACTGACATATGACAAGAGAAGTCATCATCCAGCTATCCGGATAATGTTTATACTGAATTATGACAAGAGAAGTCATCATCAAGCTACCCGGATAATGTTTCTATACTGACATATGACAGGAGAAGTCATCATCCAGCTACCCGGATAATGTTTCTATTCTGAATTATGACAAGAGAAGACATCATCCAGCTACCCAGATAATGTTTCTATACTGACATATGACAGAAGAAGTCATCATCCAGCTATCCGGATAATGTTTATACTGAATTATGACAGGAGAAGTCATCATCCAGCTACCCGATAATGTTTCTATACTGACATATGACAAGAGAAGTCATCATCCAGCTATCCGGATAATGTTTATACTAAATTATGACAAGAGAAGTCATCATCCAGCTACCCGGATAATGTTTCTATGCTGAATTATGACAGGAGAAGACATCATCCAGCTACCCGGATAATGTTTCTATACTGACATATGACAGGAGAAGTCATCATCCAGCTATCCGGATAATGTTTCTATACTGACATATGACAGGAGAAGTCATCATCCAGCTACCCGGATAATGTTTATACTGAATTATGACAAGAGAAGTCATCATCCAGCTACCCAGATAATGTCTCTATACTGACATATGACAGGAGAAGTCATCATCCAGCTACCCGGATAATGTTTCTATACTGATATATGACAGGAGAAGTCATCATCCAGCTACCCGGATACTGTCTCTATACTTGCAGACTGAAAAATACAAAATGCATTAAAAGTTCATGACTACAGAAGTCAGTCCATTTATAATTACCCCGATCATGTCTCTATACTGACATATGACAGGAGAAGTCATCATCCAGCTACCCGGATAATGTTTCTATACTGACATATGACAGGAGAAGTCATAATAATCCAGCTATCCTGATAATTCATGTAATATACCTCTCCACTTAGATGGTTCCTGTGTTCAGAAGGATGTGGCAAAGCAATGAAGAATTTATGTTCAACTGCTAAATGTTTTTTTTTTTTCAATGGCCGTTTTCAGTTGTAATGAAATGCGATCCCTTTCATATGCAGAACTATTCATATCAATCTGAAAATAAATGTATATTCATGTTGCAATAATACTATACCAGAATGCACATTTGATATCATCATGCAATATACATGTATTTGTTCAGATTTATTAACAAAAGAAAACTATCAAGTAATTCTATGATCACTTGCTATTTCTTCAATTTATGTCTAGTATTTGCAGATGCATAATTATCTTGTTTGTAATCACTCTTAGTTTGTTTTGGAGTTCCACTTTATTTTATGTTCCATGTTTTATTTATGTGTTGTAATTTTCTGTATGATGCTGGTATCATCAATTACACGACAGGTGTTGTTAACAAGGCATGATTTGCTTACTCTTCTGGAGCACCTAGTGTTGATTGACTCTATCCTTTTTTGGTTTTGTGTTTAATGTATTTGCCATACATGTCATATGGTTTTCGTTTTCTTGTTCAACGCCTTTTCAGTTTGGCTATGTTGCATTTTTCTTACTTTTTTATACATCAATATTTCATCAAACATCAAATTAGAAACCAACATTATGAAGTTAAGTTGTTTTATTTGTCATATTACGGTATTAAAATAAATGTGTTTACAATATGTCAGTCTTATTGCATCTGAAAAAAAATCTTTTTTCTTGATTAAGACATATAAATTGTATTATCAAATGACTAATAGATCATTTGCCAATTCAAATTCCTAACTAAAACTGGATTTGCTTTGCATTTAGATTTGTACTGGTATTATGAAAGGTAACCGGACAACAATTGGATGTTATCATTCAACCCTTTGGTAAAGTACATGCAAATTATTCGAATCCTACATACATTTAAATTCTTTTAACTATGTTTTCTATTTTTTGATACAATTTCATTAAACAGGAACCAGGTATTAAACATCAGCTGCATCTCATTAATATGTAACCAATGATCTGTTGTTGATTGCTCTCTATAAATCATGTGACATATCAGACCAGTAGGTACCAGTTTGTAACTGGTTCAAAATATGAAACATTACCCCAAAAAACACACAGTAACCAACAATTGGCAAATCAACTATTAGAAAGCAAGAACTGTTTTAACATAACAATAGTTTAAACATCTTTACTTACCACACATAACTCTTGTTAAAAATCTTGAACTTCAAATCATGCGAAATCATGCAAGTAACGTACTAAAATATTAAATAGCTAAAAACAAACAAACAAATTTAAATCAAACAAATGAAAAAGAATACAATATATCTGGTAGTTTATGGAAAGTCACCTACATGTATACACAATTAAAACAAACAAGCAAATTTAAACATCTTCTATACACAACCAAAATTATATTTACATCTTTTTGTCTTAGATACAAAATTAAACATTTTTTTTTTAAACTACTATTTCTCAAAGGTCTTGATCTGTCCTAAATCATGTTTTTGGAAAACTTAAGCTTATTTATGCAACAAAGTTGTTTATTTTCTTATAATACTGTTATATTAATTTATTTAATTTAAAAAATAAATGAACAATGGCATTAATATAATTGGACAATTATTGAACAAGATTATAAATAGCATGCATATACATTGTGAATATAAATACTGTATAAATATAAAAGTAAAAAAATAAAACATGCACATACATATGATATTTTTCATTAAGCCTATAAATACAAGTCAAATAATGCATGCATCCTTTGCATTACTGATTATATACAGGAACATCATATAACCAAAATTCCAGAATGACTTACAATAATAAATATATAAACAGAGCTTCAGATAAGCTGCATATTTGCGTTTTTTACGCTATGAAAAAGAGTAAAAACGCATGTATAATCAGATCAGAGTGTACATTTACGCATGCATATTGCTGTGTAAGCAAACTTTCCAAATTCGGAGCGTACTTGTACGCTGTTGACGATAATACATCGTGTACATAAACAATACATTTTTGACTTTGAGAAATTCCCCGTAATTACTTCTCTTTATACTTTTCGAAAGAGAAAGTGCATACATCCGAGGGGTACCGAATGTTTGCCTTTCTAAGCATCGATGTCAAAAGAGATCTGATTGGATGTTTAGGATAAATCATCCAATCGCGGTCAATATTATAAATAAATGCGGTTTAGTTAAGAACTAAAACGAAAGTGAATTTGGGAACACGTTGTTCGTTGAAAATGAGCAAGAACATGAATAAGCGCGCTACGGAAAATTATATACTTTTTTAAAAGTTCCTGACAGTTTCATCTGTGTCTAGTGACAGTATAGTTAAAGGAATCATTGATGACATTATCAACACTGCTGTGAAGTCGACGAGCAAAAAACAAAATATTTACAACATTTTATTAATAAACACGACACAATCGTGTCAAATTAAACAGAGATATACATTTCACTTGCATCCTGTATTTATTGAATGACACTTGTGTCCAACATAATTTTAAAAGTGTACATGTAAGCAATCTTTTCTGAAGTAGAGAGTACAACAGTGCAAAGGAAATATGCAAATACGCATCATTTTCAAAAGTAGGGGGTAATTACCCTTTGGACTTGAAAATTATCTGGAGCTCTGTATAAAGCAATATATAAATGATTTATATTTCAAATTTTTTACTGACCAACTTTGTTGAAGAGCTGAAACAATAAAAAAAAACCACCAATGTTTTATTTCCAGTCAGGCTATTGTTTTGGCAATAAATAATAAGAAATTATAGGTACATATACATGTAGCTATGCTAAAATTACTATCAAAATGACATGTAATTGTCAAATTTAAAATGGGTCTCACCTCAACATGCAGTAATATTGAAATGTAAGAAAAAATATGGGTAAGTTCCCCCCCCCCCAAAAAAAAAACCACGACAATTTAAATCTTATTTTATTTATAAACCTTGAAATCTGGAAACTTTATGATATGTCTTATTCTTAGCTTTGCTTGACAATCTTTCTTTTTAGTTGGTTGAACTAGTCTCCTTTTTCTCGTGAAGTCATGATCTCCCTTATGTCCAAACTACTAAAAGCCATGTATCTTCTGGCATTTCATGCGTTTGTGAGAGTTGGGGAAATAACTGGACAACTTCCACCTAATGGTAATAATTTACAGTTGAACAACATCAAGTTTACATTCGACAATTCTCAGTTACCAATTGCCATTGAAATCCGAATGAGTTATTTCAAGCACAGTTCTGGAAAACATATCCCGGTGTTGCTTGTACAACAGAACACTTCCCAAAACGACCTTTGTCCAGGTAAAGTTTTATGGGAGTATCTCAAACTTCGTATAGCTAATATGAATTCACCTCAACTCTTATTTTCAGTTATGGACGACTTGCCTTTATCTAGACAATTTTTTACAAATCAACTTCGTTTATCCCTCTCTTACCTTGGTTTAAGTTGGAAAAATTATAAAAGACACAGTTTCCGCATAGGGGCTGCAACAACAGCAGCAAGTATGAATATTCCAGAAGATAAAATTCAACAAATGGGACGCTGGCATTCAAAAGCGTTCAAAAAATATGTGAGAATTCCCACTTTGAACAAATAGCTTTCATGGGGACAAGGGCTTCTGAAAGCATCTTGAATATTTCATGAACGTACACAGTTGTAAAATCGGTGTGCCACAGGTGCCAGGAACATCTCTTCAAATGCAGCAGGTGGACAAGGGCTTCTGTTGCATTGAAACAGTCTCTCTGTGTTGTATACATCATTTTTGTATATATAGTTGTTTGTGCATTTCGACAGTTATTTGACTGTGTTTTTGTTGTTTCTTTTTGGGAACAAAGTTTTCTGTGACGATATTTTTGTGACTAAAGTGCTACATAGGGACAGGGGCCTCTGTAGTATTGTTTTGTTTTAGTGGAAAAACTGTTATGTGACATAAGAGGATGTCAACTACCAATTGTTTTTAGCATATTTTCTTGCTACATGAGGTCAAGGGCTTCTGTAGCATCCATTTTGTCATCATTGACTGTGGAATGATAAACATTGTTTGTTGTGTTCTTATTTTTATTTCTTCTGATATATATATTTATATACATATATCTAAAATGATTTATACATGTAGGAGTGTGATCACTTTAGGCGATACGTGCCCCTTTCTTGGTTCCAGTTTCCTGAATACTTGCTCTTGTGGATGGGGGTATTGTGATACGCTCACTCAATGGTTAAGCCAACTCACTTCACACAATACGATGGCGCATAACCATCCCCATCTTTAATGGTGGTTATCTATTTTCGTACATAATTTTTGTACATTAGTTGTTTTTTTTAATGTCACCAAAATTGATTGATTTTCTAAAAGCAACATATTATTGTTTACTGGTGACAATTAGTTGTATTTCGTATTATGCTGCTTGATCGTCATTTAATAATAAATGACCTTTCAATTCAATAATTGTTTGACTACTTTAAGCCAACCATCAAACGGAGCACAACAGCAAGACTTGCCATAAAAGACATTTTATAGAGATAAATAAATTGATGGCAAGTTGGGATTATTACTTATTCAATGGTAGAAGGGAGGTAATTCATACAATCTGGCTAAGAATTTAATAAGATGAACAAAGTTAGCTCCCATGTAATAGAAGTTATACAATCATGACAATGACTGCGATTGCGCGGAAAATATCTGACCTAAATCATTCGACCATTATAGGTTGTTTCAGCAACAGCAAAGTTATTTGGAAAATCTTTAAAGGATTTTTACAAACACCCTCCCTCCCAATAGTATTAGTTACAGAGTGTACAATTGTCATAACAAGGACAAATATCGGGTCAATATAATTCATATCGGGCGAGGCAGCCGAGCCCGATATGAATTTTATTGACCCGATATTTTCCGTATTAGGACAATTGTACACTCTGTAACGAATTTATCCTGATTTTGCAACCAAACCTCATATCTAATGTTTTCCATATTAGGACAATGAATTTATCATGATTTTGAATCCATACAACCATGTATCTCATCTTTCAGTTTTCCATGGGATATGGAATTTGTCATGGTTTTGTCTCCATATTTCATCTCTGACTCCATTTTTTTCCACATTATGATAATAAATTTATCTTGCTTTTGTATCCATATCATCAAATTTAATATTAAGTCAACGGTGTAAGGGAGATAATTCGAATTGACTTAATAAAATATTGCACTGAAATTTATTAGGACAATATCAACCAATCATATTGCGAGATTTAACCTAAAATCAGGATAAATATATTTATTACTCAGGAATTTAGATCACACAATAAGATGGTGCTTTTAATAAATATTGTCAATTTTACATGAATGTTATATTATTCGTAACCATTGCCATATTTCATGGTTGTTAGATAATTGTTGTGCATTTGTTTTTGTAGATTAGTCGTCTTAATTTCCTGTCACCATATTTTATTGATTTTCTAAAAGCAAATATTATTGTTTAATGATGACTATTGTATTTCATATTATGTCGGCGCATATCCATCCTCATCTTTGATGGTGGTTATCTATTTTCGTACATAATGTTTGTAGATTAGTTTTTTTTTAATGTCACCAAATTTGATTGATTTTCTAAAAGCAAAATATTATGTTTTACTGGTGACAATTAGTTGTATTTCACATTATGTTGCTTGATTTAATAATAAATTACTATTCCAATTCAATAAGTATTTGACTACTTTAAGCCAACCATCAAACGGAGCACAACAGCAATACTTGCCATAAAAGAATTTCTAAACTTTAATTATGGTTACATTTTTAGTATTATCCAATTGGAATAGTTTGCTATTAGATTGTATTAAATTTCCATCCGGGTATTAAAACGTCCAGTGATATGTATCATTATGTTGTACTCACCCACTGTGGCATAATGCATTTTCGTTTATATCAACTTTCGTGTATATAAACAGATACAGAGATTTTCCTTGACATTTGGGTTCGTGGTTTTGATACTTACTCATGACTTCTTTCGTTACATATGTTTTTCAAAGTTCCTGTCATTTACGTTGTTTGACGACACCATCGAAACCCACGAAAATTGATATTCAACGAATGAAAATAAATTCAGTTGTAGTATCATATAAAAAAATGCATCAACATGTCGTTGATTGATTGTTGTTTAGCGTCAAGTGAACACCAGTTCAGCCATATTATTGACGCGAACAGATAGGTGAAAATGTAACTTAAACTAACCCGTCAGTAGATCCTCAATGGGCTTGAAGGGGAAGCAGAATCTAACAACTTGCTCTTCATGTAACAACTTATTTGTCATAAAGATAACACACATTATGTATAATGTTCAAGATTACTGCGTTCGCTACAAAAATGCTGGTCGCCGGATTATGTGTGAGAGTTGGCATTTTACTCACATTTGTACATCATTTGCATAATCACATCATTTCACTAAGACGGTAGGCTTAGGCACATAACAATAGTTTTATTGAAGTGCCTCTACCAAGACAGGAAAGTGGGAAGTCATGCATATGTGTGCTAGGGGTATCGATTTAGCCTCTTTCTACGATTTTGATATTTGATTTTGGAATTATTCTGACAATGTGGTATTTTTTGTTTTGTTTTTCACTTTATCATAATACGGTTGTTTCGAATCATACAAACCTACTTCGTTCGACAAAGATGAAATCCTAGCTAACCACAGATCATTCATGACCTCTTTAAACATTCCCTCTGGTAAAGAGTCTGAGGATTTACCCTATTTATATTGGATACCTAAACTCCACAAGACACCATGCAAAGAAAGGTACATAGCGGGATCATCAACTTGTTCGACCAAAGAATTGTCTATTCACCTGACAAAGATTCTGTCTGCAGTAAAAGAGGGACAACAGAAATATTGTGAAACTGTTTACTCGCGTAGTGGCATAAATCACATGTGGATTTTGAAAAACTCTAGCGATCTTTTGGATAACCTTAAATCAAGATCTTTCTCTCATGTATCCTCCATCAAAACTTTTGATTTTTCAACTCTATATACCATCCTACCGCATGACAAATTGCAAACCCGCTTAAAAGAAACAATTCACAAAGCTTTCAGTCATAGAAACTATGGCTCAAAATTTGATGAGTTGGGCTACAATTCCACATATTTTTCAAACAAAATTCAAAAAGGTAAAACATGCTACTCCGAGGAACAAGTGATCAGTATGCTGGAGTTCCTCATCGATAACATATTTGTCTCCTTTGGAGGGACACTGTTTCAGCAGGTCGTCGGCATACCAATGGGTACGAATTGTGCCCCTCTTCTAGCCGATTTATTTTTATACTCATATGAGTCGGAGTTTCTTCAAAAACTTGTAAAGGATAAGAAGATTCATGAGGCTGGAGCCTTTAATTTCACATACAGGTATATTGATGACGTTTTATCTATCAATAATTCTAGATTTGCAGAATTTCTTCCATTGATATATCCTCCAGAGCTGGAAGTTAAAGAGACCACAGATACAGCTTCGTCCGCATCGTTTTGGGACATATACCTCGAATTTGACGACAGTGGTCAAATCAGTACTAAAATTTATGATAAACGGGACGATTTTAAAATCATACATTTTCCAAATATGTGCAGCAATATACCAGCTTCTTCTGCATATGGTGTTTACATCTCATAATTGATTCGTTATGCAACGGTCAGTAGCAATTATTCTGATTTCCTGAAACGTCATCTTCATCTGAGGAACAGGCTACTGGACCAGGGCTATTAAAAGATTCACCTTATTCGATTTCTTAAAAAGTTTATATTCCGATACCAAGATCTTGTTGAAATATATTCCGTCTCTGCAGAAAAGATTATAAACGATGGATTTTCATAAAGAAGTCAACAAAAATGTCAAAAATATTTTTTTTATCAATGTGTGACGTTAAAGTGTCTTTGACATTTGCTTCACTGAGTTTGGTGTTGTTTTGACAACTGTTTTACCTGTTTTGTTCAAGTATTGTTATGAATACTGTTATAGTGACTGCCGGAAACTTTGAGCCGTAATGAAAGCGGCAGGTTTGGCGCTTTAAAATATGATTCAACCCACCATTTCTTTAGAAATGCCTGTACCAAGTCAGGGTCATTACGGTTTTCACAGTTTTCCGGTTGTTGACTGATTTTGTCTGTCTATATACTTATGAGTTTTGACTTTCCCTTTGTAAGATTGTTCGGAGTTCGGTAATTTTGTTATTACCCTTATTCCATTCCGTTAAAATTTAGTTTTTTCGTCCGCCAGATCACGTGATTTCGATGGACTAATCGGTATTGAACTTCCGGTGTCAATGTACACAACAAAAACTCCAATCGATATATGCCGTTTTAACGTTCGATCCTCAACAAATCTTAGCATTTTTTGTAAAAGACAGATATCAATTAAATTATTTTATTTGTATCAAAGACTTCAATACAGAGACTAATAGGTTCTTACATATGTTCTTGGGAAAGACCTGGTGATCTTCCACGAGTGATAGAAATGTTATGTCTTTTCGCGAGTGGAGCGCAGCGAAACGAGCGAAAAGAAACACAAATTTCTATCACGAGTGGAAGATCACCCGGGTTTTCCCAGCAACGCATGTAAGTACCTATTTCTTCCGTAAACCAACAACTTTCCCTATCGCGAACTCCTAGAGACTCCCGCCATTGATCAGTAACTAATTTGCATAAATTATCAGATCAATATCAAAAAATTGAGCGCTATGAAATACACATCACATAAAATTGACTTTTGTGACACCGATTGATAAACTAAGTAGCTTTCTACTGATATTTGAGCTTTTCTCACTAATATTTTATTGAAAGTACAATATTTTCCTTCATGAGAAACCCCATACATGACATATGACGTGACACATATTTTGACGTCATTGAAGAATGACGTCAAAGGTACGGAAAAGGACATCTAGAAATACGAAAAAATGAAAATAAAAGACACAAATAAATTTAATACGGTTGGAGTCTGTATTTGAAAAAAAACAATCGTTAAATCCGTAATATATCTGTTATTCAGCTATCAGACAGGGTATATAATGTGACATTCCCGGCTTAAGATATATATTCAAATGATTTTTTCTTGTTAGAGGCGTTCTGATTGGATGTCACAACGAGTAAAGACGAGTGCACTCGGTCCTCTCAACCCGAAAACGGCCATTTACGGAAGAAAAATACTTCTTTAATATTAAATTTGTTTTATTTCTTTTATGTTTGCGGCTGTCAGCATAATCAAAGGAAAACGATCTGCCTTTATGTATATATTTCTGATATCAGACAGATAATGGGGTACCGAACACCAGTATTTATTCAGCGGTTTCCTTGGCGTCTCCATATTACAATTACTTATAATCTACCGCATCTACGACTATGATATGCTCACGTTGTCACAGTAATAGCGTAAACACTGGAAGTCGCCTGCCGATATGTTCAGACGTCAAGACAAGAAAAAGATGGAACGTGGTGGGAATTGACATGATTTGAAACAACCGTATTGCATCCGATTCGATCGATATGGTATTTAAAGTTAGGTTCTAGATCAATGCTTTATAAATACACTTTTATTTATTCTAGTCTCTTTAAAACCGATGATGCATCCCTATCTCTTGTCATATTTGAACTGAAAATGATTACCAACGAGTCTACGTTATAGTACAAACTAATTACAATTAATTGGTCGTCATTTTCAGTTCAATTAAGTCAAGAGATAGGAATGAATTATCGGTAAGAGTTGGAAGGTACCAAAGGGGTAATCAGAATCCGTACATCGAAGGACAGACAACAGAATGGCCGAAAGAAAAAGGACAAACAACGATCTACAAAGCATAGACATAAAACTAAAGATCGAGTAACACGAACCCCACTAAAAACCAGGGGTGAACTCAGGTGCTCCGAAAAGGTAAGCGATTCCTGCTCTACAAGTGGCACACGTCGTGTTAATCTAGTTACAAATATGAAGATTAGTCATGAATGAGAAAAAGACCGGGAAGTGTATACGACAAGTGGAACATATCCGTGGTCATTTGTGAACACTCATAAGTACGAAATGCCCACTTATTTAATGCATAATGTAATAACCTTTCAGATTTGTGTATGTTCATTTTACTTCCCCTGCTGAGTAGTACTATTGGTATGAAATATACTTACTGGAAGAGCAATACATGCATAGACAACACTTTATATATATAAGCTGCGAAATTGCGAACCTATCTAAAACTCAAATGCAATTTAGGATTCGAAAATTATCTTCATATTTTATCCGATTTTAATCAAAGAAAATCTTTCACCAAATTTAGAATCTGCAACCATAAATTAAAGATTGAAACTGGCAGATATTCAAAACCTATAACACCTTTAGAGAACCGCATTTGCGAAAAATGTTTTTTAGATTAAATAGAATCTGAAGAACACCTTCTATTCAAATGTTCTTTTTACTATACTTCCAGGCGCAAGCTTCTTGAAACAATTAAGAATAACATTAATCATTCTAACTTTGAAAAATGATCATTTGGGGATAAATTTATATGGCTTTTAAACTCAGAAAGTAAAGATACTTTAATATGCATGTGTGATTTCCTGTTAAAAAGTCACTGTTTCGGATAGCTGGTATCTCATATTTTAACATTACAGTCATGTCTCTCATTCTTGTATTTACAATTTATATGATATTTTATGCAATCACCTTATGTTTTATTATGTGTATATGCCCCTTCGTGGGCCCTTTAATTTGGACCAATAAAATCTTATCTTAAATCTTATCTTATACAATATACGTACACTGTCGGAAAATATAAAATTTATTTGTACGAGCTTTGGAAACAGGTAGAACATCGGGCCTTTTTGTCCTGTTTCGCAGAGATGTGCAAATGAATTTTATATTTTCTAACAATTTACGTATATTGTATTTACCCTCCAATGCAAAAACAACCATAATAGCTGCCAAATTGTCTAAAAAGAGCAGAAACAAACGTCGTTCTAATCGTTTTTTTTTATGGTGTCCTCTTTCAAGTCTGCATTTATATTGTTACAATTTCTAATCGTCACTCAAAATGAATCAGGTACCAGAAAAAACTATATCTTGGTCAGTGACCGTTTTTCCCATTGTAAACTTTCCACTCCTAAGTAGCAATGTCTATTATACGGCTATTTATCCCTGTCAATGTCTTATCTGTTTAAAGTTAGTGCATTATGTTAATTTGACCTTGTATAAAGGGCACCTCCCTTTGGTGATGATTTCCATATACTTTAGGCTAGAATCATAAGAATAATTTCTATGGAAATTTATCTTAAACACTTACATACCGTGCAATTATAACAAATTTCGATTAAACTCGTGCCGATTCTTCTCCGAAGCTATTGTCTCAATGTGTCCACGCAAACTGTTCTATATGAAATGTAATTATTTAATACAATAGAATTTTAGAAATTATTGACAAAAACGTTCGTTTTTACAAAATGGTCCCCAAAAACTGAACTGGAATCAATATAAATCGTGTAATCTTATATAATAATTACATGTACAAAATGTAGTTGATTAAACAGGTAGTGAGTATTTATATTGATCATATATTAACACAGTGATCAATGTAAGATAAGCTTGCAATATAAACGTAGTGATACTAATAATTAAAATAAGTCACTTTTGAGATTATGGACTTACAAGGGACGTGTTGCCTTTTAATGATATCAGTATGTTCTGTATTTAAAGGTAGGTAATATATTTGATAACTTGAACTTATATTTGTAAGTTTTTATTTTGTTCGTTATTTTTCTTTTTAAATTTAGTAATAAAATGAAAAACTTAAAATGCCACGCTTTCGGAACAGTTCCCAAATATAATAGAAAAATAGCAGAAAGAGAAAGCTTAAAATACCACGCTTTCGGAACAATTCCCAAATATAATAGAAAAATAACAGAAAGAGACAAAACTGATATCCTTATCCCACAAATACATTTCCGGTCACTTTCCCAGGCTTGAGAGGCACTTCAATAAAAAGTGGCGTGGTGAAACTAGTTTTATGTGCACAATTACGGCATGATATATAACTTTAAGTTGGAGTTTATTGGCTTAACACTTTAGCTTATATTTATACAAAACATTTCCGAACCCTCCTGATTGGAATAAAACTATTCTTGTATAATAGATTAAATTACCGACCTGAATACTGTACATGCATAGGTACATGGATATAGTAACAATGTAAGATATTAGCCATCCACCCCCTCTCCGGTAACTTTGAAAACACCGCATTAAAACATGTGATTTATCTACCTTATATACGACCATTACACACACGCGATTTAAATCGAGACTTAAAAAATTGTTTCAGCATTGCTTCACAATGGAAATACCTGAACAAAGGTATCAGTATCTTGTTATTGGTAGAGATAAGTCTTAATTTGTCAAAAGTCACTCAAAATCTAATAATAGATATAAACTGGACGAGATGATTCAAATGTTAAGATATATTTGTGCAGTTTTACGGACTCGTGTTTCAATAGACAATCAATATTTCAATGGGTACAAATTGTGTTCCACTTCTCGCTGATTTGTTTTTAAACGATTATGGGGCACATTCTCTTCAAGGACTTTCCAAGAATAAAGATACAAAATTAGCCCAAACTTTTAATCCAGCTTCCGCTAAATAGATGATGTTCTTTCACTAAACACTTTTCGATTCGATGATTATCTGCATCTCATCTATCCAAATGACCTTGAAGCTAAGGATGCTACCAACACTCAATATTCTATTTTTACCTTGTCCTTCCCCTTGAAATTGACAATGGAGGAAGATTTAAAACAAAACTTACATCACTCTAGCGAGATTTAAGCACCGTTTTGTTTGTAAATAACTTATCTTATATATTTGTTAATGCTTGTATCTAATTATCTAATGATGGCAATATATTACTTTTTGATAGCAAAGACTTTTTAATTATTTGGCTTTCCACTTTGTTTTGTTTTATTTTACTTTAAGCGTACCCGATGAATGCAGTGTGACGGGTCTAGCTCTCCGTCAAAACCGCCATATCCGACCCATCTAGAAATTTCCTGATTATATTCTTTTTAAAGGTGTGAAGATCGCTTAGGGATGTGCTAAAGGTCACAGTGAATGTTATGTGTCGTATATCCTGGGGGCCGTCGTGGTCGTGATCGTATGGTAGTTGGATTTATAACTACCTATGTAATCAGTGCCCCTCACCACTGATTTCGAATCCCACTTTGGCAGGTGTACTCGATATAATAGTATGTGATAAAGTTTGTCAGTGACTTGCGACAGGTCAGTGGTTTTCTCTAGGTACTCCGGTTTCCTCATACAATAAAAGTGATATATTGTTGAAAATGGTGCTAAAGACTATAACGCTAATACTATATATTTTGACCTAATTGCAGAGTACGTTTTTCATCGATTTTGATATTGGGTTAGGGCCAGGTATTTCTGGATTTTGTACCGGTGTTACATACTCATTTTTCCCCCTACTCATTTCCCCCCTCCCCCCGGAAAAATGAGTATATACTAGTTTTTCCCCCGGAAAGATCAATATATACTCATTTTTCCCCCCGGAAAGATCAGTATATACTCATCTTTCCCCCTGATTTTTAGGGGGGAAATCTGAGTATATACTGAAGTTTCACCCTCATACTCAATTCTCCCCCTTTGCACTGATAGACTATGCAAGAGCAATAACTCCTATAAGGGGTCGACCCTATGGAGACTTTTGTAGAGCTTTTGATGCTGAAGAAGGAAGATCACCTCTATTTTTCTCTATATGTAATACTTTTTGAAATATTAGCCAATGACTGCAGTTTGACCCCTATGTTCTATTTTTAGCCATGGCGGCAATGTTTTTTCTTCGACGGATATATAATTCACAAACTATAGTCTACATACCCTAAGGATCATTCATGCCAAGTTTGGTTAAATTATGTTCAGTGGTTCTCAAGAAGAATATCGAAATGTAAAAAGTTAACGGACGGACGACGGACGGACGGAAGGACGACGAACGCAATGTGAAGGACGGGGGGGGGGGGGGGGGGGGGGGGGGGTCCGACCCCCGGAACCCCCCTGGATTCGCCAATGGTTATCTACTAATTTATTCTTAAGAATTTCAACTGTTTACAGTACACCGAGACACAACATGAATAGTTTTAAACTAAACAAACTATTTTGTGGTAGCTTGTTTGTTTGTAATCGATCATTTTAAATAAAGATCAGTAACTATAGAATGGCAGTGTCCATCAATGACGCATAACTATGAATGGTACAATTATTAGTTCTACTGTCAGAGTGTGGATTTGTTTTACCGAACATAATTATACCAATTTATCATATTATGTTCATTTCAAATGATGAACTAAACTAAATTCTCAAAATTAAACTACTACTATGAGGGGGGAAGGACCCTTTTGAGGACTCCGGGATGGTGTTTTTTTAAGCTCGAGAATTCGGGATTGACCATTTCGGGATTCGGGATTGAAATTTTATTATATTCGGGACTTCTGGATTTCAAGTTTTTTAGTTCGGGACTAAGGGGATTTCAAGTTTTTTAGTTCGGGGTTTCGGGGTCAGACCCCCTCCTAACCCCCTCTACTATATCAGCACAACTATTTTTTGCTTCGTTTCATGATCAAATTATTATAAAATTGAGCCATCTTGATAAATGCGTTTGTCTCCATCTTTTTTGATTGATCTACCGAAAGTGGTAGCACTATAATACCATATTCACACGTATTCCGGATTGAAACTGAATCATTAGATCGAATTTAAATCCGTTATAATTGTCGTATCGGATTTGAAATCAGTTAGCGTTCGCATATGGTCAACCAATGCGTAATTGTTCGTCTGCATTGAATTTATCTGTGGTTTACATATTGACTAGAAATTGTACTGAGGGATCTGGTGTTTGTTTAGATCGGATGAGGGATTTTTTCCGATTCGTCAACAAATGGTCATCAGGAGACATTGGAAACATTGTTAGTTTTTCAATAATCTTTTTTCAAGAAACACTGAAGCGATGGTATGGAAACGTGATTTGTATGTTCATTTTAAGGTCCTTGACAGGTCCTGTTACTTTTTGAGCCCATCGGAAATTCAAAATCGTTGCCAGCGGAGGTCAAAGTTTGCTTTGAAACCATATGTAAAGCAACATTTTCATGGTCTACTTGGAAAACACTGATCAGAATTTAACCACACTTGGCAGAGGTGTTCACTATTATGTCCTACGCAAGTGTTGTTACTTTTCATGCCGATTCGTTAAAAAATTAATAAAAGAAGAATGTGTCTGAGGACACGGAGTTCTCCGCTTTCAGCTAAGTGGGCCTAACTTCCAAGCCGTATATGGGATCTGGCTGCAATTGAACCTGACCTGCATATTATGGTTGTAAACATTGTCTTGAAATTTCAGAGTCCTTTACAGGTGATAATGGTTTTTATGCCGATCGGAAATTCAAAATGGTCGACAGCGAAGGTCAAAATTGCTTTGAAAACCTATGAATTACATTTTCGTAATCTCATTGAGAACCACTGAACATAATTTAACCAATTTAACTTTGAGGGTGTTCACTATGAGGTACTACACAAGTGTTGTTTCTTTGGTGCAGATCGATAGGAGACTTTGAACATTCTGATTAATCGATTTTCAAGAACCACTGAAGGCATTGTCGGGGGAAATTTATTAAAGTAGTCGTCCTCCTCACTACCTTTCTCATCCTTCCTCTCCATCCTCTTCCTCACTGACTCTCTCTCTCCTTCCTTCCCATCCTCCTCCTCACTACCTCTCTCCCTCCTTCCTCTTCTCTACTTCTCTCCCTCCTTGCTCTCCTCTTCTTACTACCTATCTCCCTTCTTCCTCTCCCTCCTACTCACTGCCTCTCTCCCTCCTTCATCTCAATCCGCCTCCTCACTACCTCTCTCTCCTTCTTCTCCATCCTTCTCACTACCTCTCTCCCTCCTTCCTCTGGCATCCTCCTCACTACCGCTCTCCTTCCTTCCTCTCAATCCTCCTCACTACTTCTCTCCCTCATTCCTATTCATCCTCCTCACTACCTCTCTCCCTCCTTCCTCTCAGTCATCCTCACTACCTCTCTCCTTCCTTCCTCCCAGTCATCCTCACCACCTCTCCATCCTTCATTCCTTTCAATCCGCCACCTCATTACCTCTCTTCTCTTTCCTGTAATATTATCATCCACCTCATTACCTCTGTCTTTCTTCCGTCTCCATCCTCCTTATTAACTTTTCATAATTACCTTCTCCGTATACTTTTCTCCTCCGTCGTCATCATCATCCTCCTTACTACCTCCTCCTCACTACTTCTCTCCTCCTCGTTTACCTTTATCACTTCGTCCTTTCTATCCTCTTCCTTCAAATCTCCTCTTCAATACCTGTTTCACTACTTCCTCATCATTATCCTCCTCACTATCTCCATCCTTTTCCATATTGACTCCCTCCCTAATTCCTCCCCGTCATCCTCCTTATTTTATACCTCTAGTATCTCTCCTTCCTCTCCATCATCTTTTTACCATTCTCCCTCCGTCCTCTCTATCCTTCTCTTTATATTCCTTCCTTCCTGCCCTCTTCCTCATACCTGTCAGCTGTGCCTTCCAGCACTTAGTAAACTTGAGTTTTTCTCACTTGCACTAAGGAAGATCGCTTTATCACTCAAGTGTTTTTCCCATCCTTTCCTCCTACCTCCTTATCCGTTCTCACTCCATGTTCATGCTTGCCTTGGTTATTACTATTATCATTGTTGATACCCTCTTTCGTCCACATTTAACTATTATGTCTTCCACCATATACATGAATATAAGTGTACACAAGAAAAACCCTATTAAAAAAGGAGAGGGGAAAAACTAGTATGAGGGGAAAAATGAGTATGGGTTAACACATACTTGGATTTCCGGGGGGAAAATTCAGTATATACTCATTTTTCCGGGGGGGAAATCTCAGTATATACTCATTTTTCCGGGGGGGAAATCTCAGTATATACTCATTTTTCCGGGGGGAAAACTGAGTATGGGGGAAAAATGAGCATGTAACACCGGCGATAAATATGGATTTGATTTATGGATCTAGTATAAGAACTAATTATCTAATTCATTGGCTGGTAGCCAAAATAACAATATTACTACCATTATCATTTGAATAATAGGAGACGGCCAATCAAAATTCTACTTTCCGCGGGAAAGTCAGATAATACAATTTTAAATACATAATTCATTACAAATAAAGTACAATAATGTTATGTTATTCCTGGCTGCAATATGACAGTCCGACCGTCGAATTTACAAGGGAAGCGAAATGAATAGGAAAGTTTAATATGCCTGATGAAAGTTATTCCAGAAACGCATCGTGCCCTCTAATATCTACGTTGTATTACTATATCAAAAGAATCGATCGGAAGCAGTGCACATAGCGAATTTAAACGATGTGTGACTTGTAGGGAATAACAACATGGATATTGCAGTTTTCTCAATTTAATATATGTAAATTGTGTAGAAATAAGATCTTTCTTCTCGGCTGAAGGGCATAATCCTCTGAAATGGACATACGGTTGTTGTGTTGGACGAAACATAATATGATTTCTTAAACACTTACGGGATCCTGTATTTATCACGTCTTTTTGATTTTATAAAACTATGCATCTCTCATTTCAATTAGGTCTATTGATTTGTATTTGACATCAACTTTAGCAGTACTTCAGCTATATTGTTGGGTGAAGCAATTTTATTTAAATTAATTTCCTCAACTACAATAGCCTTAGAAATAAGACATATTTCAATTAGGAGACTGTCTATTTCATATGCCGGGGTATTTTAGAGTGCATTTTAATAATCAGCTATGCAAATGGCCTGTTGGTCGGTTTTATTGTGTTTAACGCCACTTTCAACAATATTTCAGTTATATTGTGGAGGTCAGTTTTATTGGGGGGAGGAAACCGGAGTACCCAGAGAAAACCACCGACCTGTCGCATAGTACTGACCAACTTCATCACATAATGTTGTACATCTCGCCCTGATTTTATACGTAGTTGTAAATCCAACCACTATACGATCACGACCACAACATTCCCGCTATAAAAATTATAACTCGTCTTGATCCAATGGTCACCATTTTTGGTGGTTAATCATTCAAAAAACATGTTTTTCTCTGGAAAAATCATCACATAATCTGTCATTAAAATTAAAGAAAACAAAATACAAAAGCAACAAATACAAGGAAGCATGCATACCACCAGCACGTATACCATTCATTTTATATTCACTCTAATCAGATGCTATTTATTGAACAAAAAGGCGAGTGTATCATCAGATATTTTGGTAGGCCATGTGACGAGTTCGCAGAACGAGTCTGGTCTATCAAAATATCTGATGGTGCACGAGTAACTTTGTTCAATAAGGGCAGTATGTAAGCTTTATGATGATATTGTAACAAACTGCTCCCGTAGGCCGAGTGTGTTGGGAGGGTTTGTTGACGGTAATGTTGCCCTGGTCAGGATTGTGATATACTAAAGTTTTGGGTCTATATAGTCAAGCATAAAACTCAAATCAGTATAGAACAAATATTTATTTGTGTTCTATTCTTTCTTTGTCTTGTCATTTTCAGTGTACAAATAAACATATATATATAGTACATGTATATTAAATACGCAATATACAATAAACATCGGACTTCATTATTAAGGGCCAATAGAGGAAAAGTAATACCTGGGCTTGGACTACTTTGGGTCGCTCAGTGTGGTGGGGAATAACTGCCGCTAAGTTTATAATAATGTTAATCTTTATCTTATATTAACCTGTTATATTCAGCTCTTTACTGTAAAACTATGGTACTGGTTTTTATCAACGAAGGTATATCAATTGGTTCTAGTATGCTTCTAGTAACTACGTGGCTTGATCTAGCTGGTTGCTTAGACTAGCAAGTTATTCGACATGTAACTGAACGCTTGCCCTTTTATAGGTTTTCGGTTTCCCTGAGAACCAATGGGATTTGAGAATTTCTCTCAGAAATCCTGTCAGCCAATGAGAGCGTTGCATGATCCTGGAACCTCTCAGAAAAATGTAGGAATACCAACAGGATTCCTGTCGCCGAAACTTTATCATTATTATATACAGAGACGAAGGCTAAAAAAATGCCTGTGAAATAAGAATATAATTAAAAGGGGGTAAGTTCCACCTTAAACTTTAATTTATTTAACAAAACAAACGTAAATTTCTCTGAACTAAAGCATTTCCCATTGTTAGGCGGTGCCGCAAGTATTGCAGACGACGCGCGTAATAATTGTGTAACATTCTGAGTAATATGGTTAAGATAAAGTTTCTATCTTAATATATATAAAACTTCTGTCAATACTTATTAAATATGGCAAGAAAACTTATTTTGTTTCCTTTTAACAAAATTTGCCTTATTTCTCATAGGACGTTACTTTTAGGACACAAACTGACAAAAGCTTGTTATGGTCATGTGACCAACAAAATGGCGGACTACGTAGTGGAGACATGTTTTGGTACAGACTAAAAAGATCAATTTCTCTCTAATCTGAAATTATATAGAAGTTATATCGCAATAATTGAGTAAAAGGTAGACCTGTCATGATATAGATTATGTCCGTTTTGTTTTCGTTTAGCAAAGGCTTTTTGAAAGAAATAGGCAATTCAATTTTATTATTTTTTTATTTTTTTTTAGATTTGACCTTTAACCCTGATTTTAGAAAAAACGTGACCATTTCTCATTCGTACGAACAAAATTTTCCGATGTTCCCCATTATCCTCTTTCCAACTATATATAATTTAGCTGTATGTTGTCTCGGTACATTAAATCCATCTGAACAGTTTTCCATTTGCAGCACTATTACACAGTGATCGATGTGAGATAAGCTTGCAATAGAAACGTAGTGATACTAATAATTAAAATAAGTCACTTTTGAGATTATGGACTTACAAGGGACGTGTTGCTTTTTAATGATATCAGTATGTTCTGTATTTAAAGGTAGGTAATATATTTGATAACTTGTATTTGGAAGTTTTTATTTTGTTCGTTATTTTTCTTTTTAAATTTAGAAATAACATGAAAAACTTAAAATACCACGCTTTCGGAACAGTTCCCAAATATAATAGAAAAATAGCAGAAAGAGACAAAACTGATATCTTTAACCCACAAATACATTTCTGATCACTTTCCCAGACTTGGGATAGGCACTTCAATAAAAAGTGGCGGGATGAAACTAGTTTTATGTGCACAATTACGGCATGATATAGAACTTTAAGTTGGAGCTTATTGGCTTAACACTTTAGCTTATATTTATACAAAATATTTCCGAACCCTCTTGATTGGAATAAAACTATTCTTGTATAATAGATTAACTTACCGACGAAGGTACATGGATATAGTAACAATGTAAGATATTAGCCATCCACCCCTTCTCCTGTAAATTTGAAAACACAGCATTAAAACATGTGATTTCTCTACCTTATATACGACCATTACACACACGCGACTTAAATCGAGACTTAAACAATTGCTTCAGCATTGCTTCACAATGGAAATACCTGGACAAAGGTATCAGTATCTTGCTATTGGTAGAGATAATTCTTATTTTGTCAAAAGTCACTCAAAATCTAATAATAAATATAAACTGGACGAGATGATTCAAAATGTTAAGATATATTTGTGCAGTTTTACGGACTCGTGTTTCAATAGACAATCAATATTTCAATGAGTACAAATTGTGCTCCACTTCTCGCTGATTTGTTTTTAAACGATTATGGGGCACATTCTCCTCAAGGGCTTCCCTAGAATAAAGATACAAAATTAGCCCAAACTTTTAATCCAGCTTCCGCTATATAGATGATGTTGTTTCACTGAACACTTTTCGATTCGATGATTATCTGCATCTCATCTATCCAAATGACCTTGAAGCTAAGGATGCTACCAACACTCAATATTCTATTTTTACCTTGTCCTTCCCCTTGAAATTGACAATGGAGGAAGATATAAAACAAAACTTACATCACCTTAACGAGATTTAAGCACCGTTTTGTTTGTAAATAACTTATCTTGTATATTTGTTAATGCTTGTATCAAAGACTTTAATTATTTGGGTTTCCAGTTTTTTTTCTTTTTTTTACTTTAAGCGTACCCGATGAATGTAGTGTGACGGGTCTAGCTCTCCGTCAATACCACCATATCCGACCCATCTAGAAATGTCCTGATTATATTTTTTTAAGGTGTAAAGATCGCTTAGGGATGTGCTAAAGGTCACAGTGAATGCTATGTGTCGTATATGCTGGGGGCCGTCGTGGTCGTGATCGTATGGTAGTTGGATTTATAACTACCTATGTAATCAGTGCCTATCACCACTGAGTTCGAATCCCACTTTGGCATGTGTACTCGATATAATAGTATGTGATAAAGTTTGTCAGTGACTTGCGACAGGTCAGTGGTTTTCTCTAGGTACTCCGGTTTCCTCATGCAATAAAATTGATATATTGTTGAAAATGGTGCTAAAGACTATAACGCTAACACTATATATTTTGACCTAAATGCAGAGTACGTTTCTCATCGATTTTGATATTGGGTTAGGGCCTGGTATTTCTGGATTTTGTACCGGCGATAACTATGGATTTGATTTATGGGTCTAGTATAAGGACTAATTATCTAATTCATTGGCTGGTAGCCAAAATAACAATATTACTACCATTATCATTTGAATAATAGGAGACGGCTGCTGGCCAATCAAAATTCTACTTTCCGCGGGAAATTCAGATAATACAATTTTAAATACATAATTCATTACAAATAGAGTACAATAAAGTTATGTTATTCCTGGCTGCAATATGACAGTCCAACCGTCGGATTTACATGGGAAAGGAAATGAATAGGAAAATTTAATATGCCTGATGAAGGTTATTCCAGAAACGCGTCGTGCCCACTAAATTTGATAGCTACGTTTTATTACTATATCAAAAGAATCGGTCGGAAGCAGTGCACATAACGAACTTAAACGATGTGTGACTTGTAGGGAATAATAACATGGATATTGCAGTTTTCTCAATTTAATATATGTAAATTGTATGGAAATAAGATCTTTCTTCTAGGCTGAAGGGCATAATCCTCTGAAATGGACATACGGTTGTCGTGTTGGACGAAACATAATATGATGTCTTAAACACTTACGGGATCATGTATTTATCACATCTTTTTGATTTTATAAAACTATACATCTGTCATTTCAATTAGGTTGATTGATTGATTGATTAGTATTTGACATCAACTTTAGCAGTACTTCAGCTATATTGTGGGGTGAAGCAATTTTATTTAAATTAATTTCCTCAACTACAATAGCCTTAGAAATAAGACATATTTCAATTAGGAGACTGTCTATTTCATATGCCGGGGTATTTTAGAGTGCATCTTAATAATCAGCTATAAAAATGGCTTGTTGGTCGGTTTTATGGTGTTTAACGCCACTTTCAACAATATTTCAGTTATATTGTGATGGTCAGTTTCATTGGGGGGAGTAAACCGGAGTACCCAGAGAAAACCACCGACCTGTCGCATTGAACTGACAAACTTTATCACATAATGTTGTGCATCTCGCCCTGATTTCATACGTAGTTGTAAATCCAACCACTTTACGATCACGACCACAACCGTCCCGCTATACAAATTATAACTCTTCTGGATCCAATGGTCACCATTTTTGGTGGTTAATCGTTCAAAAAGCATTTTTTTCTCTGGAAAAATCATCACATAATCTGTCATTAAAATTAAAAAAAAATAAATACTAAATCAACAAATACAAGGAAGCATGCATACCATCAGATATGTTGGTAGGCCATGTGACGAGTTCGCAGAATGAGTTTGGTCTATCAAAATATCTGATGGTGCACGAGTAACTTTGTTCAATAAGAGACTTGTATCTTGCGACTTCAATCAAAGTTGAGTGAGAATATGTAAGCTTTATGATGATATCTTGTATATTTTGTTATCGAAGATATTGTATGATGTTAAGTCATCTAGCTCCACCTCTCTGGGAATCATGAGATATTGTACGGCTGTTGACAATAGAAAAGACGAGAAAGCATGACACAATTTGAAATGGAACACTGTTGAAATAATTATATGACTGATATATTATTAAATGCAAATGCATACAACGAACAATGCATTGTGAAATATTTATACAAGTTTCCGTATATCAATAATATATATATATATATATTGAGTGCATTCAATCGATCTTCAGAAAATAATTGTATATGGTAATACGATGAAACGTGTTTTGAACATAAAATGACTATGAATTAGTGAGTGATTGTTCTTTAACGGAAATGAGCAAATTATTACCAACATCATGGGATGAACAAGTAATATTTGATGAGATGATGATCTTATCCGCAAACCTAGACCATAGTGCTTGATCACTGAAGCAATAGTCCAGCCAGTCTTGTTCTTGCTCCTCAATGCGACTAGCTGCGGAACCGTAGCCCTTTATGGTCCTTTTTTTTTCTTTTCTTTCTTTGGCGGACCATAGGGCTACGGATTTTACCTATATAAAAACTGGCGCATACAACATGAGCTAATTGTATATGGTAAAACGATCAAACGTGTTTTTTCTTTAACGAAGATGAGCAAATTATTGCCAACATCATGGGATGAACAAGTAATATTTGATGAGATGATGATCTTATCCGCAAACCTAGACCATAGTGCTTGATCACTGAAGCAATAGTCCAGCCAGTCTTTGTTCTTGCTCCTCAATGGGACTAGCTGCGGAACCGTAGCCCTTTATGGTCCTTTTTTTTCTTTTTTTTTTGGCGGACCATAGGGCTACGGATTTTACCTATATAAAAACTGGCGGAATTGCGACGAGATTTAAGTCGCACCTTTCGATGGGCTGTTTGATGATCGGTTGCAAATGCGTATTACCTTGTGTGGTTATTTCGTTTCATAAAACATTTTCTACATTCCTACCTATTTAGTTATTGTTGAATATTCATATCCTGCTTATCATTATGATAAATATATCATAATGACTTGAATCCAGCCTAACTCGGCGCCATCTTGGATTTCTACGATAGTACCATTTCGGGTCACGTGGTCTGCTAAATATAAGTCGGATGCCGGAGTAACACGTGTATTTGTTTTGGTTTTGACGCGAATTATTTTTCGGTTTGGGTGTTTATAACACGTTTTACGTGAATATATGAGAGAAATATGGAGCTTGATACTTTTATTTCTTCATTTTAATAAAAATAAACCAGATTTTCATTCACACTTATTATCTTTTGATATACCCCTTTTCTTGCTTCTTGGTACAACTTTGTACATTTCAATAAACCAGATTTTCATTCATACTTATTATCTTTTGGTATACCCCTTTTCTTGCTTCTTGGTACAACTTTGTACATTTCACCATGGAATCTAGCAATGTACATTCCATTTTCAATTTGAAAATCAAAAATAAGTTTGGATTTGAATTTAACTTGAAGGAGGAGCAAGCCAAAATAATTTCAGCAATTTTAAATGGGAGTAATGTTGTTGGAAATTTTCCTACTGGCTTTGGAAAAAGTATGTGTTTGTATTTGATTCCTTTACTCTTTGATGAAATTGGAGACAAGAACAATATTTGTCTGATTATATCACCATTGAAGAGTTTGATGATGGACCAAATTTCGAAGGTCACAGAAATTGGCATTCCAGCTGCAGGTGTGATGTGTCGAGAAGAAATGGATGACAAAACAATAAGAGGTTTACCATACTTAATGCTCTTCTTTTAATTAATCATATGAAATTAAATTTTTTTCGGGTAATATGTATGTCCCAATGACCTAAGTATATTAACTAATGGTTGATAGAAATCAAGGATAACCACAGAGAAATTAATATCCAAAAGTCAAGAGACATTTATAAGACGAATAAAAGAAAACGGAAGCAAAACAATTTACAACACATAGAATCCCAAAGTGTATGTGTATATACGGACATACAGACAGACAGTTAAACTTATGAATTATAGTCATTATTTAAATTATTTAAAATCTACTCAACAAAAACCCCCTCTGATCAGTGTCAACATAGCTTTCCATGTTTAGCTAATACATTTGTTGTTTTAATGATACAAGAATAATTAAGGCCTCCCTCTTTATTCATGGCCCTGCCTGAAAAAAATATCCCCTTTTCTTTCAGAAGTATATAAGCTTAGTTGGGAAATTGCATTGTGACATCATTGGAGAGCTGCAAGATGGTGCGTATCTCAATGGCAAACGCTCTGTATGAAAACCGTTTCGTTAGCATTTATCATGCCGCCTATCATCTAATGATAAAAAAAACATTCTTCAACACTTCGTAATATCAGACTCTGTTATTCGTTTTGTCATATGTACAGTGGCATTTGGCTTAGGTGTGAACATTTCAGATGTTAGGATAGTAATGCACTGGGGTGTATCTGGGTATGTCCTACAGTATTGGCAAGAGGTAGGCAGAGCTGGTAGAGACGGACAGAAAGCCACAGCATATATGTATGCAACAAAACCATCTATTGTGCATGCAAATGCGGATATGAAAAAATGTGTAATGGCATCAACAATGGTAGTATTTCATGCTTCCGACAGGCTATTCTTGAATGCATGATTGCAGTTAAAAAACTTGACATAAAATGTGAAGGTAAATGTGAAACTTGTGAGTGTTCAATGTGTAATTATTGCAATCTCTGCAAGTCTTACTGCCCATGTCATAAATGTTAAAGTACATATTGTGTCAGTTATAAGTTAATGAATAGGGAGCAACCACTTAACTCAAGGGATTGGGGCCTGAATTTTTACTCTTAGGTGATGAATTTAATTTTACTCATTGCCTTTGTTTTCGGTAGTTTTACATATATTTGTTCATTTATTTCAATCTTGAACTACCATTTGAAAATGTATATGTTAAATAAATGACTACTGAACATTCTTAAACATACCATCAGCTTCTGTGTATGGAGTTTTTATCATTTGATTTTAATTTAAAGTTAAATGGTTGCGCACTTACTGCCCAAAAATATATCTTTCCTTGTCTAATTTAATGGAATATTTTGTCAATCTCATCTGCAACTCGTTTGGTTTCTTCATACTGATGGTATTCATGTAACTTTCAAAGCCTTTGAAACATCGTCCTCTTATCTGGTGGAACAAATTTCTTTTACATATAACTTCACAAATTTAGAAACATTACTCTGTGATGAAAATTCTGTTGTTTTTGAATTTGATACATATTTTTCCATGCTAGTTTTTCCAAAGACTTCCTCGATACTTTTCCCCAGGCTTCCTGTTATCTTGCTGCACCGGGAGATTTGATTGTCTGAATACTGTCCATGTGAATTTTTCAAGTTGTCTGCAAATATTCAAATTTGATAATAAATAAAATTATGCAAATTTATTGGAATCAAAGCTTGTGTTTTGTGTTTTGCCTATTTTTCTCAAACATATTTTTTAAATCTCTTGTACATTTTATATTTATGTAGACATTTTCTACTATTGTAGAGAGCCTGCAGTCTGCAAAAACAGGGTAATGTTGCTCCTGCTGGTTTTTTTTCCTTCACTGGAAGTTACTTTGATTGAATTGACTGCCACTGACACAACAGGTGTGTTGCAAATAAGGGTAATAGCAAAATTACCGAGCTCCGAAAAATCTTACAAAGGGAAAGTCAAAACTCATATGTATATAAACAGACAAAATCAGTCAACAACCGGAAAACTGTGAAAACCGGCAACAGGCATGAACTGCTTACTCCTCTGGGGCACCTGGGTTCAATCTTAGTCAATTAAAAGTTTGTTTGCACGTTGTACATGATATTGTTCTTTTTGTTGTTTTTGTAGTTCCATGGTTACAGCTTGCATATGTCCCTAAATGTTGAGTTCTGATTGCCTCACATTAAGATTTTATTCACTATACTTGCACCAGGACAGCTATATCAGTATTCAAAATAAATAAACTACATGATTGTTTTTGCACTTCTTGTCAAATCCAATTGTATATATTGAACTTTATCACTAGTAAATTCTAAAACAACCTACACTGATGAATTTACTTTCCGATTTTTTTAAAAATTGAAAACAAATTCATTACGATATATGTCAAATGAAATTATATATATATACATTGTGCTTTGTTTTCATTTTCGTTATATCTTACTTTTGAAATTCGTTGACTAAATTATGGGCCAAATTCCCTCCTTGAGTACCAGTTAGGTAAACTGTGCTGTTCCATATTATCTCCTCACGGAGTCTTCGTGGCAACCATCCATGAATAGCTGAAAAGAAACAAATCATATGAATTTATGACACAGTAATTATAACTTTTTTAAAAGCAGATAACAAGCACTATAAGGTATTCTCTTTGGAAAAAGGCAGGTGTTTTCCCTAAAAAAAGTGATTGGGCGATAATAAAACTTTTGTATAGCTGCAAACAAATTTTTGTTTGCATTTTATTTCGTTAAAACTAATTTAGGGTCTATACTGAAAATGTATTAGTTGTGTCAGAATCACATGTTTAGTTTTACCATATATATATTTCCATGTCTCGTCAACTTAGGGGACATATAGATTGTCGGTCTGTATGTTCGTCAATTCATTTCTTAATTCATCCGTCCATTCGCCTATCCGTCACATCTCAGGTTTATCCTTGTGTTTCAGCTTTTTATCTATGAATAATTCACATTATCATAAAACTTGATAAATATGTGCATCATGATTTGGGGTTTTCAACAAATATGTGCTGTGCAGGACATCAGTGTTGTACACTTTATATTGATCCTTACCAGAAAGTAGTCTATGTCCTAAAATTAAGTATTTGTTGTGATTGTTGTTGTGAAAGGCAATCATATTAATTCGCCAGTGGGACATCATGGCTTCCCCGTTATTTTCCCCCTCTGCATCTTTATCCACCATCATTTTTAATCCGGTAAAAGTTAAACCACAACTGTGTTGGAAAGTGTGGTCTTCAAACTCATCAGCACATACATTGACTGTAACAAAAAATCAATCTCATGACATCCATTGGACAAATCTAATGAATATTAATATACCCTTTTGAACCCTATCTTACATGTTCCTTACATACCACCTTTAGAAAAAATGGTATCAAATTGTGCACAAATACATTATATCAAGTAATATAGGTCATTTCAATTGAGTAGTCATGGTTTGCATGTTGTTATCCTAATCAATGCAGAAGAATACCTCTTGTTTGCCCCAAGCTAATAATTGCTTTGCAAAGACCCCTTTATGACATCATACCATGTATGAGAAAATTTAAATACTATGGTGCATAACTACACAACTTTTCAAGTATGTTGTATGTTTCACTTCAATCCACTGAGATTAGGAGTTATGGATGGCAGCAACGATTGACAGATCTGTAAAAATAATTATGGTTTACGTAAACCAACCAACTCACTGATTTTTGTGTATGTGTTTTCCCTAAAGAGAATCTCTAACAATTTTATGTTATAGATAATTACATATATATGGTATGTAACACTAACGAAAAGGTATGGCCGTTGACTCCCTAGTTTGATATCGGCTGGTATGAAAAATAATGGCTACATTACATAAGGGTAATAACAAAATTACCGAACTCCGAGCAAATCTTACATGTGGTGATCTATTTATGATAATGTATAACAACCTTATCCATGCAATTACCTACTGCCTGATCAGTTTCATCATCATCATCATTATCAGAATCATCATCATCTCCATTGTCATCACCATCATGGTGCATGTCATCTTCCTCAGCATACACAAATGTGGAATCTGCATCTTGACAATATGGTGCTGTCCTGTTAAGATCTCCAGTAGTTTGTATCATTGGCCAAATAGTATTCATTATTTGTGAGCTCGGGCTTTGCACATAATGGTCCAAGTTGGAAGTCAGCAAGTCTTCAAGTCATTCTTCTACAGACTTGATATGGCATAATTTACATGCTAGCAGGCATATTTAACCCTCGGTCACATAATTCCATAAGTCGACACAACTGTTAATGCAGTCCAATGTCTTTCTTTTCACATTTCTGTATTCGAACTTATTTCGTATTTGAAGTAGTGTGCCCTTTTCCGCAGCAGTTTTCCCACAAAAAAATTCATTCATAGCATCCTGAAAAAAATGAAAAACAATAAATTATATATATATATATATATATATATATTTTAGATATATATAATAATGAATATTGAAAAATAAAGTAATAAGACAACATAGCTCGCCGTAAAAAAAGAGTGACCTCAATTCAATGTTAATCTCAAAGTTTTTGTTACTGCAATCATTAACAAATTTCAAAATATGATCTCAAGACAGGGTCAAGGTTATATATCTGCAAGCACAGTATCTTCGGAATGCACACAACTTGTCAAGAAGCTGGGTAAGACTTTAAGTATGCTACTGATTGTTTCTTTTGCTACACTGTGATGTTACATCATGTAATTGTTCTGTTTATAACTAGTATTTGTTAAGGATTATGCATATCAATAAATTATTTAAGATTTATCCTGGCTCTAGTCAAGTATCGATCATCTGAATTTTACCATTTAATGAGAGAAGAAAATGAAAGTCAAGATGACTATCCAATTGAAATTCGCTTACTTCTAAAATGATGTTCCTCTTATGGAATCCATGTCCTCGGGGTACAAGCCCTACAATTTGGCCAAACGGATGCTCGCTTCCTGTAAATGAAGTATAAATCATTGTAATATTTTAAATCAGAAAATTATTTCAATTAGTTTTTTTCTCCAATTACACAAGTATGAATTACTTTACATGCAAATTAGTTACCTTAATTAATTGTTTAATCTCTGGAAAACTTAAATCGATGTTAATTTACAATGATTCCAATGTTTCATGTAGCGTTACATTTTATTGATCAGCATCATCTGACCAAAATAATTTATCGGTGTATAATTCCCTTAGCTGACATCACAGCCTATGAATTTCTACGCAGTAAAATAGTGCAACATTTTGACATTAGAACTGATGCTAAATATAATGTTTAGAAGAAACCTTTTTGGAATTATGAGTAATAAAGATCATTTTGAAGGAATTTCTGGATGTGTAAATTCAGCAGCTCACTCATAAACTTTACATAAAACCCTTCGGACTTTATTCAGCTTGTGAGTGAGCTGCCGAATGTACACATGGATAAATTCCTTCTAAATAATCTGTATTCTTATATTAACAAGTGTGGACACAGAAATGTGCTGTCCAAAAGGCAAGTGTGAATGTCAATATTTCATATTATTAACTTAAAAAAAAAAATCGTGGACACAGGGGTCCTGGATTTTTTAATAAAAAAAATAATCTGGATTACTATATTTGCTTAAAGTCCGTTCCTGTGTTTTTATTTCAAATTTTCATCATAGCCCCCCCCCCCTCCCCCTCCCCCTCCCAAGGGATATACAATTGTATCATTAATAATAAATAATAAATTCAGATTTTCTATCTAAAATAAATCTCATTTACAAAACCACTGATATTTGTTAAATTTTTAACGCTGATTTAAGCTTTAGTCGCAAATTTTTTTTATTTTTCTCTTTAAGCTGTCGAAACATAACTTTTATTTAACTGTAAAATTCACAAATAAAATTCCCCTCCCCCCTTTTTCCCTTTTTTCTTGTTTAAATCAATGATCAACAATATTTCAGAATCAAACAAATGAATAAATATAACATAGATTTCTTTTACAAGCATCTTTTTACCATGCGTTGTCAGTGTGTTTTAAATCGGTCATCCAATCAGGATGCTCATTATTCTTGTCCAAGATAAAAAATACATCGCTAAAATTACCTGTGTGTGTTTCCCCACTTCAACTCGTAAATTTACATAGAAATCGGAGATATTTCGTCATAAAACTTCACACATGGTTTTGTCTATCATTTTTCATGAAGACAAACATAACATTTTATTTCATTTATCAATATTTTATGAGTATCAACAGTTTTTTCAACACCGTATCTGTTTCTCGATACAGCCGCAACTTCAACTCGTAAATTTACATAGAAATCGGAGATATTTCGTCATAAAACTTCACACATGGTTTTGTCTATCATATTTCTTGAAGACAAACATAACATGTTATTGCATTTATCAATATTTTATAAGTATCAACAATTTTTTCAACACCGTATCTGTTTCTCGATACAGCCGCCCGATTACAGTGACCCGTGACCCAGATTAGCTCGTTCCAGCAGTTTGTTCTTAATAATGTTTAATAATGAATGATTTCCACTTATCCGTTCCTTTTTCACATGTCAGCATAGTTCTCTATATGAGGTTTTGTAATTTGCTGTTTTGTTGTCGCATGGACATTTATTCCACTTGTCTATTTCTGTACTTTAGGTGAATGCTCTTTTTGGTGTTCTCTTTTTATGTATGTGTTGCATTTTATCCCGTATATAATTCACAACATGCAATAGTTTTTGTGTGATTGATCATAAATTGGACATTTTTTTGACTTAAGTCATTCTAAAATTTAATGATAAATTATAAACTGGATATCTCATACATTGGTCCAAACATCACAGATGACATATGTTTCTTAAAATCTGCATTTGAACAGAATATACATCTTACTTACTTTCCTGATCTGTTAGCATATTTATGGATTGATTTATTTTTTCCATCATTTTTTAAAAGTGTCAAGTTAACAATTTACCTGCCATAGCTAGTTTTGCATCTATCATCCATTCTATACTTAGTTGGTCTCCATGACATATTAGCTGATACGGATCACCATTCGCTGTCGCAGGAAATAAGGGTAATAACAAAATTACCGAACTCAGAACAATCTTACAAAGGGAAAGTCAAAACTCATAAATATATAAACAGACAAAATCAGTCAACAACCGGAAAACTGTTAAAACCGTAATGACCCTGACTTGGTACAGGCATTTCTAAAGAAATGGTGGGTTGAATCAGATTTTAAAACGCCAAACCTCCCCCTTTCCTTACGGCTCAAAGTTTCCGGCTGTCACTATAATAGTATTTATAACAATACTTGAACAAAACAGGTAAAACAGTTGTCAAAGCAGCACCAAACTCAGTGAAGTAAATGTCAAAGACACTTTTACGTCACATATTGATAACAAAATATTTTGACATTTTTGTTGACACCTTATCTTTATACATTTTCACTATATGAAAATCCATCGTTTATAATCTTTTTCTGCAGAGATGGAATATATTTCGACAAGATCTTGGTATCGGAATATAAACTTTTTAAGAGATAGAATAAGGCGAATCATTTTATAACCCTGTAGCCTATTTCGCAGACGAAGATGACGTTTCAGGAAATCAGAATAATTGCTACTGGCCCTTGCATAACGAATCAATTGCGAGATGTAGAGGTGTAGCTCCTTCATAATTTCTATTGCACCCTTACAAGTGCTGGGGTTTTCTTGTATCACTCCAAGATTGACCTGTAAGTTAAAATTATAACTTTTCTTTGAATCTTTTTACTTTTAATTTTTTTTTCTTATAAATTTAATTATTTTTTTGTTAATATTTAAATCACATACACCCATGTGTCGTTAATAATTCTTATTTAGTTAGCATGCACATCTTATTCCATTTTCTGTTGTCAGATTTTTATCAACATGCAACTGGAAAAGTCAGATTTAAGAATGTACCCAATCACTTCCTAAAACAAGAGGCTCTCAAGCGACTACATATCGCTCACCATGGCTCTTAGACAGTCCAATTGACCCCTATGTTATATCATGTTTCCCTCTGGTGGCCATCTCGGATTGGACAAAGACATGCCGAACACAATTTTGAAAGGGGATCACCCAAGGACTGTTGTGATCAAGTTTGGTTCTAGTTGGTCCAGTAGTTTCGTAGAAGACAATCGTTGAATGCATTTCCCTTAGGGTCCAATGTTAAGTTATGTTCCCCTATGGGCACCATCTTGGATCAGATCTGGACCTACCAAACACATTTTTGTAAGGGGACCAGATAAGGACTATTATGACCACGTTTTGTTGCAATTGGAACAATGGTTTCTGAAAAGAATATCTTTTAATGTATTTCCCATAGGGTCCAATGTTAATCTATGTTCTCCGCTGGCGGCCATCTTGGATGAGGTGCGAACCTGTCGGACACAATTTTTAAAGGGGACCACCCAAGGACTATTGTGACCATATTTGGTTCCAATTGGCTTAGTGGTTTCAGAGGAGAAGATCTTTGAATGAACAGTTTACGACGGACGACGGACGCAAAGTGATGTCAAAAGCTCACCCTGCCTACAACCAGGTGAGCTAAAAATTAAATACACTGCACCATGTTTGTCTACATGATATGTGTTGAAAATTTTTAAAGCAGTCACTTATATAAATGATTCATAATACAAAATTTTTCATGAAGACTTACAATCTGTGATTTTAATGATGACTCAACACTGTACTTGTGCGGAATGTGCATTTCCACCTCAGCATCAGCAAATGCAACAAATTTTTCTTCAATATCAGCTGGGTGATAATCTCCATTGTCTCCCTTAATGCACTCCAGTCACTTTCTGATGGCAAATACTCCTTTTATCAAAATAAAATTCCATTTAAAGATTATAATTTTTTAATTATAAATTATAAAGGTCATTTCGAAGGAATTTATGGATGTGTAAATTAAGCAGCTAATTCGCAAAGTTACATAAAGTCCTTCAGAATTTATTCCATTTGTGAGCATGAGCTGCCAAATTTACACATCAATAAATTCCTTCAAAATAATCTGTATTCCTATATTGAAATCATATATAAAAAAGGTTTAGAAAGTATACAAAAAAATTGTGGATATGGTATGAAGAGAGGGGGGTGGGGGGTAAATGAATTCTTCTAAAAACTTAAATGAACTATATTCTCTAAGTTGCACAGAAATCAAAAGAAAGAGGTTGTTATTATCGTTTGTTTATGTTATTGTTGTAAATATAGTTACTTCTACAGGAATTGCAATGGCTGGATGGGTATCAGTATCAGTCTAGATGGCAGAATGATATTCTGTTTCTTGTGGCAAAACATAGAGCCCACAGCATCGTCCTATTCTGGTTCTGTGATGTTTTATGCCTACTCACACTTAGTTTCTGGATATTATCCCAGCATAAAGCATATCCTGGATCTGAAAAAAAAATCAAAAATCCATTAGTTATCTCCCCTTAATCTATATGAGTATATACAAGTACAAGTATGTAATCTTACTTTTGTATATGTGTTTTGAAAAGGTGTGAGTGTTTGCTCCATGTTGAAGGCCTCACTGTGACATTAAGATGAAAAGCAGCAATAAAAGCAATGTTCCTTTGTTTGCATTAAGCCAAGTGTGTGTATAGGGATTGTGTGTCATGAATTTATAAACCATATCCCTTCTTCTTATTATATTGGTAATAATTCCAATGCTAAATAGTACCCTGTTTTCAATCATTCATCAGTTTGCTTGATTTTGTACAAAAATCAAGACTGAAACTATATTGAAGACCATGGGGTGACCTCAGGGTGACTTATTTGTTTATCATCGCCTCAGTCCGGAGTGGGAATTTGGTATCCATTAAATGTATCTCTTCTTTTTTATTTTAATAATATATAAAAAAGAAATTAGCTGGTATGCAAATTGTTCAAGATGAAATTAACTGGGGCATACAACATGAGCTGATTGTATTTGGGCAATATTTACTGAATGACCAATTAATTCCAAACAATTTACCTAATTGCTGAATAATGTCATCCTCAACAACATGGGCACTATTTTCGAGAAGTGTTGATGATTTCAAAAGAGGAACTATGCCATCAAGATCATCCTCATCATTGGCATCACTCATATCAGCAGGCACATCACTGTCATCACTGTCATCTGCTGATTCTGATGAACTGATTATATCTTCATTAAACATTTCAAATATTTCTGTTGACTCATTAGAATTTATGGACTGGTTTGCAGACTGTATGGTTTCTCTGTCATCTTTGTTAAAATTTCCCAAGTCATGCTGTGAAGGCAAAATATTTATTACCATTTTTTCAAGGTATTTAGCAATCTTTTCATGTATAATGTGTATTTCCATATTGCAACTGACGCAAATTCTGAGGGCCTAAGAGTGCCCTTACCCTAATTTGTTTGTGGTATTTAATCTGTAAAAGTCAAGGAACTTCAGGGTCCATATATTGTCTATATAAAAAGATTTTTTAAATAAAATAAATTACTACTGTACATATATATACATCTAATGATCTTGGTCTGGTGTTAAATTATGCATTGCTTTTTTGTCTGGTCTTGGGCCATATACAGAACACCTAGCAAATGTCAGTGGACGTTGGTCCTTTGCTTAGACTGCTGGTCGTTCTCCATATGAGGTTTTGTATTTTGCTGTTTTGTTGGATTGTAGTTTCATGGACATTTGTTCCACATCTCAGTATTTTCCTTTTTCCATTATACCTCCGGACCCCTAATTTTTCAGGTCATGTTACAGAAACAGAACAATATTTTTATTTTGATCTTATATTTACTTATTTTTTTCCAAAAAATATTTTGTTACTTAAGCTTTTTTTCTATCTGCTAATTTATTAATCAGCTAGATTTTCATGCTCAAATTACTTATCTTTTTAAAACATTATAATTAAAGGAAGGAATATAGGGTACACCCACATATTTTTGTCTTGGTTCTGACATTTGCAGGAATATCTTATAAAATGTAATAATTTGATAAAGTATTAAAAGGAAACAATAACTAATCTTAATTTGGCTATCACATCAGTTAGCCCAGCCCTAACTTTTGTTATTTCACATGAATGCTAAATCCATTTCTAACGGGAATTCTCATAAGTAATACATGCACCTGTATATTATCCTTCCATAATTTGATTTCCTTATCAAAATCATCATATAGCCTGTAGATCACTGCTCTTGTTGTTGTCACACTTCTGCATAATCCAAGCTTGTTAAGCCATTTGAACAGCTGTGTAAAACAATAATGTATACTTTTTATGCTTTTTTGATTAATGAAAATATTCATTAATCATATCATGGCCACAAGAATAAAACAATTAAACCTGGATTGTCATGCACATCCGTGTTTCTTCTTTTTTTTTAATTACCCCCTCCCCGCCCAGTCGTGGTTCGTAACCAACTTTCTAGGATCTAGACCTTCCCCCTTTCTCCATTCCAGCCCTCCATTAGGATTAGTAGTACATTTTTTGGTCAATTTTTTGAAGACAGTTAAATTGATGTATGTCGCTTTTTATGCCCCGCCCACGAATGTGGAAGGGGCATATAGTGTTATCCTTGTCCGTACGTCGTTAAGTTTTGCGTTTAGGTCCATTTCTCAGAAACTATAAGTGATACAACAATGAAAGTTGGTCAGTGAGTAGATTTTGGATAGTACTCAAGAGTCCACCTGGAAGTTTGCCACTTTGACCTATATTTTACGCTTGAGTGACTCTGGTTAAGTTTTGCGTTTAGGTATGTTACATTTGTCTTGAGAGAAAGCTCAGCATCCCTGGAAATTTTCTATCTGAAATTGAAGTTTGGTAAGAACAAATCTGCAAGTATCCTCTGTGTACAGTTTACTATTAATTGTTTACTTTGTTGCAAGGTAAATAAGTTAATTATCAAAATGTGGGTACAATGTATAATTTGTTAGTAGTTTATTGTTTTATGGAATGTCTTAGGGCAAAATAAATGATATGTGTGTTTCTTTCATCACCTTAAGACTTTAAGGTAGATTCAATAACTTTAAGGTAGGTAGGGATTATTATAGAATATTGCAAATGCTTATAGCAAAATTATTTGACTTTATCAAGAGTGGTTTTTAATATTGAAAAATGATTTTAAATTTTAAAATCTAAGGTCAGAGTAAGGACAACCATTCAATTCTGAGGCTGGCAGCTTTTTTCAAATAAATATTCTGACCCAAAAATTTGCCAGTTTCCTCTCAAGATTTAAAAAGTCATGTCATTCCCTAAGGTTGGTAGAAATTAACACACAAATATTCAAATTTTGCCATTTTATTTATTTATTCATTCATATACTTACAATGACAGTTTAGATTTTGTTCTTTTGGGTGATATAGCTGCCCTCACAGCTGTTGACAGAACAAGGAGCTGAGCTTCAACTTGTTCCAAGCCTTCTTTCCAGCTAAAACTGTTTAGTGATTCATGTGAAAACTTTGATGATAAAACTGGAATTTCTAAATGATTAATGTTCTTCATATCCTGTCGCACAGTATACTTTATAAGTTTTGAAAATGCTGCCTTAGCTGCTTTGCTTTTATATAATAAGTGTCTGAATGCGGCATAATATTTGTAATTCTTAAGTGCCTCGACAGCCTTGTCAATGAAAGATTGTGAAGATGAAGCTGTGGAGCGAACAGAAACATTTGACTTTTTTCTAATAGGATAACTGAAGGGAGTTACAGAAAATGAAACATTTGATGTATTCTTGTTGGCGTTGAAGAGAATGCTTTGACATTAGAGTGCTTCCTTTTCCCAAGATATGATGTACTGGATTTCACTGATTGAAACTCTGTATGTGCAGATTTTAAGCTTTGGACCTTTACACAAGAAGCTGCACATTTCTCACAAATGAAAAGCCTTTTTACCGGAGTGATTGGTTCATTTAAAGTATTCTCTAATATATTGCGAAAACACAATTCAGGTATCTTGGACACTGAATCAATTGATTTTCTCTTATAACCCTTGCTTTTCTTTTCAAAAATGTTGCCACAGTTTATGCAGTGTTCATCCATCTTGCACTAGCTGTGGAACCGTAGCTCTTTATGGTCCTTTTTTCAAGAAGCAAGAAAAGAGGTATGCCAAAAGATAATAAGTATGAATGAAAATCTGGTTTATTTTTATTAAAATGAAGAAATAAAAGTATCAAGCTCCGTATTTCTCTCATATATTCACGTAAAACGTGCTATAAACACTCAAACCGAAACAAAAATCGCTTGCGTTAAAACCAAAACAAATACACGTGTTACTCCGGCATCCGACTTATATTTAGCAGACCACGTGACCCGAAACGGGACTCTCCTAGAAATCCAAAATGGCGCCGAGTTAGGCTGGATTCAAGTCAGTATGATATATTTATCATAATAATAAGCATGATATGAATATTCAACAATAAATAAATAGGTAGGAATGTAGAAAAATGAAACGAAATAACCACACAAGGTAACACTCATTTGCAACCGATCATCAAACGGCCTATCGAAAGGTGCGACTTAAAATCTCGTCGCAATTCCGCCAGTTTTTATATAGGTAAAATCCGTAGCTCTATGGTCCGCCAAAAAAAAAAGAAAAAAAAGGACCATAAAGGGCTACGGTTCCGCAACTACAATGCGACGTGCTTAGCAGAGAACAGCAGAACTTCGTATACCAATTATCATAGTCTTTGTCTTGTCCCGACCAGGACTGGAAACCAAAATTGACAGCCTTACATATTGGGTGAGTAGCGCTGTTGTACAGAGCGACGAGTCGTAATCTTGATCTTTATACGTCTGGACATAGAAATGATCATATGTATAATAAAGAAACGCTGGGTCCTAATCTTGAACTTCATACATAATATATTTATTCGACCTGAAGCAGATTGTGTCATATGTATAATAAAGAACGCTAGGTCCTAATCTTAAACTTCATGCATAATATATTTATTCATGGTCAATTTGCGATATGTGAATATTTACCCTGACACCGTTTTCAGTTCAATTCCCAAATTTCCATTTATTTTGAGTGAGATCAGAAAAATGAATATTGTTCTTTCAAAAACTATGCAAACAGTAAAATAAATCACCAGAGAAAACGTTGAGAGAGACACTATAAATAAAGAACGAAGTTCTTTTAACTGTAGGCTGTACGATTTTCCCTCCTTTCTATAGGAATCGACTCCTATGTATATATTCATAGCCAAATATCTTTTCACCGGAAGTTTTAAAAATAGATCAATTGATATTTAGAAGCGCAAAAAAATATATATTTCAATGAAAAATTCCCATGTCTTAATTATTTACTATGCAAAATCGAAATAAACTTGAAATAAAATTCTAATTAAAAATCTCTATCTACGAGATTCTCGGCGGAAGAGTCGCGTAGGTAAAATGAACGGAACAGCCACAAGTCAAAGAGAGATAACTCCAGCCAAATAATAGAAAAACAACTTTAAAAAGTACTTGAAAATCTCACGCCTCCCTCTTAAAATTATATGACTTCGTCCTTCAAACAGATTGTGCCTGCCTCATATTATGTAAACAACTGTTACTGTTGATGCAATGTAAAATTATAAAACTTCCGGTCTTATATTATAGATCCAGGAAAAACGTGTAAAAATTTCCACAGATAAAAAACAAAGGTTCTAAGCAGTTTCAAATTTCAATGAGTTTGATGCGCTGACGAGGAATATATGTCTAGGGTCCCGCAATGTATGTAAAACTTACTGGAAGCATATATATTCCAAACAGAATTCTGTCTGCATCTTGACACCGGTTGAAATTTTTTTTTAAATCACGAATCACGTGATCAAGAGAGGAATATGAGGTGCCTAAAGGGGATACAAGCACAACAATATGGATTTATTTTGTAATGAATTTATTTTAAAAATTAAGTCACGTGACAATCATCTCATGAATATTCATGACCTAATAAAAAAAGTAGCCGCGATTTTGCCATATGAACCGTTATGGAATATCTGTGTCACAAATGAACACTTCCCGATCCTTTCCTCATTCAAGACTTATCACCGGGTTTACAACTAGATTAACACGACGGGTGTCACTAATGGAGCAGAAACTTCCTACCCTTCCGGAGCACCTGAGTTCACCCCTGGTTTTTAGTGGGGTTCGTGTTACTCGATCTGTTTGTCCTTTTGTACTTTTTCTTTTGGCCATTGTATTGTCTGTTCTTCTTCAATATACGGATTCTGATTACCCCTTTGGTATTTTCAAACTCTTTTTAACAGGATTAATATTTTTCATATACGAAAAACTGCAAGCACAACAGGTGTCACTAGTGGAGCAGGAACTGCTAACCTTTCCGAAGCACCTAAGTTCTTCACAGGGTTTTGCAGGGTTCGTGTTGCACGAATTGTAGATTTCTGTGCAGTGATTTGTAGACCATTGTTTTTCGTTTTATCCTTTTTCTTTTGGCTGTTGTATTGTCTGTCCTTCGATTTACCCATTTGACATCTTCAATCTTTTCTTGGAATTCACGCTTTTATTTGTTATATATATTGATAAATGTGATGATATTTCAAATACAATGTGTATTGTCTAATATCGAACAAGTATATATTTGAGATGTCTAATATGAAAACGAGAGTTGCATGGAATTCAAAATTCAATAATATTCTTTTTTTCGGATGAAAAGAATATATGCTACTCAATAATGATGATCTTAATTGCTGACATGCTTATTAAATTTAACTGATATTTTTTTACATTTATGATAAATAATTAAAATATCACGTTGTATACATGCGGCTGAATTGGAAATATAAAACAAATATACTCAATAATTATATCATGTGATGGACGTGTGAAATTAGTCTAAAAACCACCTTCATTTCTGAGATAGATTGCTCGATATAGCTGAAATACTGCTAATGTTGGCGCTAAGCACCAATCAATCAATCAATCAATCAATCAATCAATCAATCAATCAATCAATCAATCAATCAATGTAATTATTATTACAACTAAGGTTCTCCTCCGTCAGGTGACCTTAGACCTAATTTGACTATCCTGTTTAATCCCTTTGATGTTCTACCTCCCAATCATTTAAATTATTTAGCTTTCAAATAGTTTGAATTTGAGCACTTAAATAAGGGTAATAACAAAATTACCGAACTCCGAACAATCTTACAAAGGGAAAGTCAAACTCATAAGTATATAAACAGACAAAATCAGTCAACAACCGGAAAACTGTGAAAACCGTAATGACCCTGACTTGGTACAGGCATTTCTAAAGAAATGGTGGGTTGAATCAGATTTTAAAGCGCCAAACCTCCCGCTTTCATTACGGCTCAAAGTTTCCGGCTGTCACTATAATAGTATTTATAACAATACTTGAACAAAACAGGTAAAACAGTTGTCAAAGCAGCACCAAACTCAGTGAAGTAAATGTCAAAGACACTTTTACGTCACACATTGATAAAAAAAAAATATATCAATTTCAGAGCGAAAAATAATATTACCCACAGGTGGTGTAATCTTTAATAAGTACTGAAAACGTAGACGTAAATATCTAGTTTAGTGTGCACGTGGTGTTTCTGGAATAACATTCATCATGTATGCTCCTAGTCAAAAGATTGGAAAGCCACCTAATTCAAATGTCTTTGGGGGCAAGTACGTATACGCCAAAAGGGCCGTATCTGGATAGAAAAAATGTGATATGAGGGAGATTGACATTAATTTTAATAAGTTACATTATTTAAGAACTGTAAGCACATCTTGTAATGTAATGTATAACTACTTTTAGTTGTAAAATGACAATCTGAATGTTTTCTATGTAGAATGCACATTTTTATACCAGACTGCATTTGCAAAATATTTCTCACATCTTTGTATAGAGATAATGTGTACTATCAAAGCGAAATATACGTTAAAGAATAAGGGGCTATCAAAAATGGAAAATCCATAGAAACTGACAACATAGGGTACTCTAGACGAAGAAGAAAAAAACGCAAAAATGTTTTGGACACCCCTATGCGCAAGCAAACACAAATAGCTTACATGAGGCCCCCTACAAACAACTGGAGGTAAAGACGAACCGAACATCGTTTGTATGCGGACATCGTAACGGATATCTCAACACGGATCTCAGAATAATATATAATTTAAAACACGATTCTCATTGTTTAAATATACATTAATAAAACTGGCATTATGGGAATATATAGCATCTGTGTAATGATATAAAGGGTTCTAAATATTGCCTGTATACAACAAGAATATGTCTCTTTTTTCAGTGACAGATAATGCAAGCATAAACTATCAACTAATATTCAATCCAACAGAGATGTCATGGCTTGGTGCTTCCACCTGGTGTGAGATTAAAGGGGGAGAACTCGTGACAGTTGATTCCCAATCTGTTCTTTCAATGATTAAGTGGTACAAGGGTACCGACTGGAGTTGGAAATGGTATTCTGTAATTGAAATAGTTTAACGTCTATCGCCACCATACAATATATGTTCAACAAACAGTTGCTAATGGCGTTTTGTCCATAATGGAAATATATATATGTATGAAATTATTGGGCATTGTTGACGGTTACCATGGCTTAACACACAGAGCTGCGATGCGCGTCCCCAGGTTGCGGAGAGGGATTTCCGTCTCGATGCGCGGGTTATCAGGTTATAAATGTGATATCCTGACAATAGAACATAGTAGGTAATTTTTCATCACTTCGAAACATTTACGGCACCGGTCGCAAACATTAACCGTTACGGAATATCTGAGTCAAAAATCACTACGGATATGTTCCGTTTGTCTCAATCACCATACCACCCATTCCTCTTTCATGACATATCACCAGTAACGCGACGGGTGCCATTAGTGAGCGGGAACTGCTTACCATGTCGGGGCACCTGAGTTCACCTCCATCTTTGTGGGGTAAGTGTTCCTCAATCTTTAGTTTTCTATGTAATGTTTTATATATCATTAGTTGCTCTTTTTCATTTGACCATTGTAATGTCTGTCCTTCGACTGACTGACTGTTTTTGATTATCTCTCTGGTATCTTCAACTCTTTTTTTTTTTTAACTTTTCATATTTAACGCTGAACATTAAGCAACCAACAATCAATCAATCAATCGTATATTTGAAATGTTCATCTGTCTATATTTATTCTTTGTTAGTAAATATGCTTTTTTATTAAACTGTCTTGGGTTAATGGAGGAAGTTTTGTAAACTGAACAATTTAATTAGAGATTGTTGTCTTACAATTGAACAGAGATCAAATAATTACAACTGGAAAGTAAATGGAATAACAATATAAATGAGGATGAAATAGCTTGATAAATGAAAAATATAAAATGTATCACGATATTATACAATTAATGACTTTTCATAAGGTGGACACTGTGATTTATCAACCCCGAGGAAGTGATGTTCACCGAAGCCAACGGTTGATAAATCAGTGTCCACCGAAATGAAAAGTCATCAATTGTTTTATTAAATGACACATTCTAAATGTAATTTTGGGGTGAAAATTGTGAATTGTTGCTGTTTCTTAGACATTTCCATTTATTCGTTTTTATATGTAGCTGCTTCAAACCAACAAACACCAGTTTTTAAAGCTTGACATTTCTAATGTTTCAAAACAATAAAATTGATTAAGAAAAAACAAATACAATTTCAAAATTTTAACAAATAAAATATCAGTTTCAGTAACGTTTTTAAACAATTTTTAAAGAACATAGGTAAATATAATTAATTTATGATGTAGTTTATGGTAATGTTAGAGCAATTATTTTAGTTTTCCCCTGTTACTATATTTGGGTACGTATTAACGTCTGGTTCTACTGACGAAGCTGCTTCGTTCATTTTTGTTTACTAACAGTCGTCTGCTGATTACCGAAGTTCGTTAGCAAGAAAGCCTCTGATTGGTTGAGGTTCAAAATGTCGGTCAATCAAATTTATCGATATTAATCAGTCTACTGGTTTTCCCCTGTTACTATATTTAGGTACGTACTAACTGCGGCATGAGATTTATTAACCTCACGCGCAAAATTGCGCGGTGGACATGTAGTTCTGTTAGAGGAAGCAATGAACCTTCTAAACCAATCAGAATTAAGAAAATTCATAGTCATTTAATAAAACATATTAATGTCCACTTATGTGATATCGCTATTTGTTTGTATTTAAGGCGTGATGACGTATGGGCAGGTCTGTACTCGATGGGGCCTGGCTATGGGTACTGGCAAGGAACCTGCAAAACGTTGGATTTCACATATTGGGCATCCGGTCAGACGTATAGCTCTGGTTCAGCTTGTATGTACATGAGCGGGATTGACCTATTTTGGTACTTTGATAATTGTACTGATCTACATTACGTTGTTTGTCAAGTGGTTAACGGTAAGTTCTTAGTAATTCAGGCGAGTGGATATGCTAATTACGACACGGGCCAAGGTTTTGGTAATTTTATTTGGGGCATATTAATTTTAGTCATTAGGTCTCCGACTAGCAGGAACAGGGTACATCCAATGTGGAAGGACTAAAGGGCAATGCCCTTGTAAGGCTCCGCGGTTTGAGAAATTACAGTCGTAACTAGCATTCTGTTAAATGTTATATGCTTTGCAAATATTAGGATGGGCACATGCTCAATACATTCCCCTCTATATCCCCCCTTTATAAAGAGTATCAATAGTATATGATCAAATGGAACGATGTTTTAAAAGTGCGCTATATATCAGGATTTCAGTTGCATGTTTTGTGAGAACAAAATTAAAAACAAGACGTTATTTGATAGATGATAAAGCATCATTAGGATGGATCGAATGACGATGTGTGAATTTACACAAGTAAAAAGGGGCATAATGTGTAGTCCTACAATTTTACTTTGCAACGGTTACAACCGACCATTCTTAATAAGTTATTGCTCATTGTGAGTTGCAAGACGAAGAGAAAGTGGTACTCGCCAAATACGAAACATTCATTGTTTCTCCTTACAAGAGTTGGTTGTGTATTTGCTGTATTCGGTAAAACAAACATAAATAATAAAGTCAATCGATCAATCGCCCGGGTATCGCTTTAGGTTCATCGAAGAATAATTCAATTTGATTTGAATATTTCAATCTGATTGGCTAATCTGCCTGGAGAAAATGTTGGTTATACTCGATAACCTGGATTGGTATTGTGACGTCACCAACGTGTTCATCCGCCAACGACAAATTCAGATAGTCACATGAAATAATCGTAATTAAAATCGAGGAATCATTAAATTTTGTTGTAAAAATTAAATTATAAGGAATATTTGAAATTGTTGAACAGGTTATACTTGCATAACCTGGTTTGGGTCAGTTTACGCTTTTCATAAACTGCTTCGCGGTTTATTAAGCGTATACTGACCCAAACCAGGTTATATCGTATAACTTGTTCAACAATTTTAAATATTTCTTAAAGACATTTAAAGATTTTTTTTTATATATGGTCATATATCCGGTAAATGCATTTATTTTAAAAGATACAAACAAGAAACAATGAAATGTAAAAAAGCAAACAGATGGAAGATGGGACCCTGATCAGTGTCAGATAAAAAGAAATAGGTTTTTGCACATCACAGCTTCTGTGTTACCAACACTAAATGTGCTATGCATAATGTTCAAGATTAGCCATAGCGTAATGTATGATGAAGCTCTTCGCCCAATTATATGTGTGGGTTGGTATTTTATTCACACGTGGAAAACGCTAGCATCACCGCATCATTTCACTAAGAGGGGAGGCCCATAAAACTAGCTTAACTCCGCCACCTTTTATTGAAGTGTCTGTACCAATCCAGGAAATGAGTGGTCATGTATTTGCGTGTTTGGGCTATCGAATTTGCCTCTTTCTACGATTGTTTCTGTTTGATTGTGGAATTATTCTAACAGTGTAGTATTTTTTGTTTTTCATTTTATGGAACTGCACATAAATATGCTCTTTTGTTTTGCTTTTTTCAGGTAATTGTGTGTTTGATGATCAGAATATGGAAATAGCTAACTCAGTCGAAACACTACCATCTGAATCAGCATCAACCTTGGAAATCTGTAAAGATCTTTGCCATAATTACCAAGACGGGGCAATACAGTGCTGGGCTATCAAGTACCAGTTGGTAGCCAATAAATGTTATATGTACACTTCCATTAATCCTCAAGAATATTTATCAACAAAGATCAATAAGAACCAGAACAAGATTTATTCTACCAGAGAGTGTTTTTCATGTAGGTGTCTATGGTTTTGTGTGGGTGCTATATGCAACATTGTTATCAATATATTAAATTTCACAATTACTTATTGGGTAATTACTGGGCTTCATTGACATAACTTCAAGTTCGCTTCGCAATTACTTACTGGATACTGGGCAACAATTCCAAGGGTTTTATTGAGCTTCGAGATCGTCCTATAGTGGCTAATGGCGATGTCCTCTTGAGGGGGCTTTCAGTTTATAATACAGTAAGCATGCACTGTGACATAGTGCGGAAGATGTTTACAGAGTGTCATATCACCTACATCTTAAAAAAAGTAAGCGCATCCATTTTAGTCAAATATTTTCACACCTGCCCAACTCACCATACTTTGCCAGTAACAGTCCAAATTACACATTGGTACAAGTCGTTTTCCCTTGACCGCAATGTCAACAGCACTGAAGCAGATTCAGGATACTCCACAACCTTAGGTGTCCAGACGCCTCTGCCAGTCTAATGATTTCATCTGTTAATTGATTATAATTGTCTTAGCTTCCCCTTTTAGTCTCGTAGTCACGATATAACTGTAAAGGAACGAACCCAACAATGGACCAATGACTTCCTCAACAACAGACTGCAACAAGTCCTCCTCGATGGCCATACTTCATCAACAGCAGAGGTGTTATCAGGAGTACCACGGAACCGTTCTCGGTCCGCTGCTTTTCTTAACTTCCATCAATGACCTTCCAGAAGTCACCAACTCAGAGGCACGCCTCTTCGCAGATGATTGCCTACTATACAGGCCCATCTTCAGTAGGAAGGACACAGAGGACCTGCATCAAGATCTAGCGGCACTGGAAGACTGGGAAAAGCAGTGGCAAATAGTTTTCCATCCGGAAAAATGTGTAGTCATCCAGATTTCATCTAAGCGAAGTACCATCTCAGCTAACTACACACTGCATAACCACCAACTTTATGTTGTTGACTCCAGTAAGTACCTGGGCGTTACCATCAACAAGAACCTAAGATGGGATGACCATATCAACAACATCACAGCGAGAGCAAATAGGACACCAGGCTTCCTCAAACGAAATCTTAGAGGATGCAAAACATCAGCACGAGCCAGAGCCTATGAAGCTATAGTTCGCCCAACATTGGAATATGCCGCATCTATATGGGACCCATATAACACCGGGCAAATTAACCAACTAGAAAAGGTACAGAGACGAGCGGCACGATTTACCACCAAGAATTAGACAGACAGACAGCCAGGAAGTGTCACTCAGATGGTAACCCAACTTGGATGGGAACCACTCCAGGTCAGGAGAGTTAAGATCCGCCTCCTTTTGCTATTTAAGATCCAGCATAACCTAGTGGCTATTCCGGCAGAGGCATATCTTCTTCCATCAGACTCTAGGACTAGAGGTCAGAATACCTTCCGGATTCCATCAACCAGGAAGGATGTCTACCGAAACTCCTTTTTCTCAAGATCCATCCTGGAATGGAACAACCTTCCATCGGCAGCAACAACAGCCAGTTCCGTGGAGGATTCCAGGGACACACTGGGCAACTTACCACCTGCCCAGTTCCTGACCGTGTAGATAATATTCCTGCCTGTTTTTAACTGGAAATATTGCCCTGCGGGGCTTTTATCTTGACTGTCATGCTGGAGTATAACGCTCAATGATGAGTACACTCTGTACTCGGAAGAAGAAGAAGATAACTATATAAGCTTCCCCTATTAGTCTCGTAGTCACGATATAACTGTAAAGGGATCATAACTCCCAATACATCCCCTTGTCTTAGAGGAACGGGAACGCATGTCGAATATATATTTCAATCTTATACATCTAAAGTGTCCAATTTATTTTCCCGAAAAAATTACGTACATTTTATCCCTAATAAAACTGTTTGCGCATGTCTATAGTCTCATGTGAAGGCAGCATTAAATAAGAGTATATGTGTTATTGAGTTGATTGTAAACGATATACGCAAACTTTACGACATATAGACGATTTCTTTATCAAAGCAATATTTAAATCTTATGGACTGATTCTGATACTGGAACATATCGGTCAGTGTGACGTCATATGATGAAGTTTAATACCGATTAAGCAATGTTTTGAAGGTCTTGATATATGTTATCACTGATATCCTATGTTGAATTCGCTGTGATGATGGCTATCTTGACCTTCACAACTGCCGTTATTCTATAATTATCACTGTTACAGTTGTGTTTTAATTGAACTGGCCGGTATTCGCATGGTATTTATTGACAGATAGACTACACACAACTTATGTATTGGCTTAACACGACAGCGTAGTGCGATCGAACAGGTGTTGGGCTTATATCTACACATACAATATGTGCACATCGCTTCTAAAGATGAGAGTTCGTATCCAGACACTCTTAATGAGATATACTCGGTACGACATCATATTGAGAAGTTTGTGATGATATGAATAACAAACTAATACCACACCATCGGAACAGGTGCAAATGCCAATAGAATAATCACAAAAGAGGCAAAATCTATACCACTAACACACGTATACATAACCGCTCTCATGGCTTGAGATAGAAGCTTCAATACAAAATGACGGGGTTAAGCTAGTTGAAGAGCCCAAGCCTACCCTTTCAGTGAAATAATGCTATGCAAGTGTTTTCCACATATTAGTGATTTGTTCGAAGTCCGTTGTATTACCTGATTACTTCAGTTTTCCCGCAACAAAAAAAAAGAAGAACAACAAAAAAGACCGCAACGATATAACGTATATACTATTGAAAGTGACGTTGATCAGCCAAAACCATACCCTCACCTTACGCAACTTGGCAAATGATGTTGCTCCTTCATGTGGTTTTGTGAGCT